>AP025058.1:32951417-33081551 GCA_036186865.1 Eustoma russellianum
AACGTGACTATTATTAACTGGGCCAGCAACCCTCTAACCCAATTGGACCGAATATAATGACTTGGCCATTACCGCCCCAGACAACAGTATTGTACCCATACTGCGCGTGTTCTGGTTTGAACCTGCGTCTTGTTGGAGTAATGTCCCAACCTAAATACCAACTCAGCTATGCCCTAGAAGCGGGTAACGTAGAAATTGATAAGAAAAATATCACAAAGGAAGCAAAAGTGTTTCCGTATGATTAAACAAATTTCCTAGTGTTAGACAAAACTGAGATGGATGACAAATAAACAACACAAAACAATAGCCGAGACGTGATGAAGATCACTGTCTTTAAAAGCAATTTCGCCTCCACAGGTGAGCAAGGTGAACTACAAGCGAATGCTTCCTAGGATTCAACGGCTCCCCTTGTTCGTTTGCTCTACGAGAAAGGGAATGAACTTGCAAGTAAAAGTGTATGAATGTAGAAGAGAAGAAAAAGGAAATTGCTGAAACTTTTCTGCACTAGAGGAAAAATGCATGAGATTTTTCTAAATTTTGCAACATAGTTGAGCCTTGTATATATAGGCTTTAGGGTAAAAGAAAACAATGTTTGAACATTGTTTCAGCAGTTTCCAGACCTTCCAAGTTCGCTGAATAATGTTCACTTTTGAAGGGAGATGATTCTTGGACCAAAAGATGCAACTCCGCATGAAAGGTTTTGTTCGTTGTCACATCGATCGATCGATGTCACTTTGATCGATCGATGTTATCGATCGAAGTCGGACATAATCATTCTTAATCCATTCTGTCTCACATAGATCGATCCATGTATCGATCGATGTTACATCAGTCGATCGATGTGATCGATCTATGTTGGACAGAAAGGTTCCCGCATCACACTGTCCTACATCGATCGATCGATGTCCTCCAGAACACTTTAACTTTATTCCAGCTTTCACTTGGTTCGAATCCAACTTACACTTGGATCGATCCAAGTGATATTCTTGAAGTTAAAGGTGTTCAAAATCATCAATCCAACTCCCAAACAACATTACACATGTTTTTATATAAGTTTGGAGCAACATCCAAAAGTATCTTAATATACTTTTTCCAACAATCCCCCACATAATCCAAACTTATATACAAACACTCTCGAACGTTAATTAACTAACCTCTCTACTTTTAAACGAAGACAATGACACATAATGGACAATGACTTACGTCTGAATTGCCACTTAGTACAAGAAGAAGTATATAAACGGAAACAAGATAACATACATCTTGAATCTTACCTCGCTACTGTTTATATAGACTTACAACTGACATGTCATTGACTAGCTTCAGGAAAGTTCGCCGGTGTGGTGCAATATCGGCCATGCACCCAGTCCCAGATTTTCATAAGTGCTCTGGTGAGTTGTTCTAAACTCTCATAGGAAGCGGCACCACCTCCACACTTATATAGGTGATATTAATCAAGTGTGTACTGCGCACACCACCATACAACATGGCTATGAACTTCATTAAGAGATTCTAATAAATATCACCCTCTTCAATTTGCAGTAAGTACTATCTTCAACAGCACCATAGGAAGAGACAAAACGATAGTACTTGTAGAACTATTATATGACTTGTTTTTACCACATTGAACTCTGTTCATAGGATCTCTACTAATAGTGCGTTGGGTTGCCGTCATACAAAGTTTACAACAATGGAACCAGTCCCATTCTCCTCCATGCTTGTTGGACTAACTTTTTGTTTAGTCCTTTAGTTAGGGTTCTGCCAGATTCAACTCGGTTCTTATATACTCCAAGTTAATCACCCCTGAACTAATTAAATCCCTCACAATATTGTGTCTCAATCTGATATGCCGGCTCTTTCCGTTGCAGATCTTTTCTTCGCTCGAGCGATCGCCACCTGAGAATCACATCGTATGGAAACAGAAGGCATATGATTATACCACAAAGGAATATCAATCAACAAATTCCTTAACCATTCAGCTTCAGTTGCAACAAGTTCTAAAGCAATAAATTCCGATTCCATAGTTGATTTTGCTATACACGTTAGTTTAGAAGATTTCCAAGATATGGCTCCACCACCTAAAGTGAATACATAACCATTTGTCGAATTAATCTCATCATTATCTGACACCCAATTAGCGCCACAGAAACCTTCTAAAATAGCCGGAAAACCACTAAACACAAGACAAAGATTCATTGTTCCTTTGATATATCTCATTAATCTTTTAAAGCCATCCAATGTTCACTACTTGGATTATGAGTATATCTCGCTAGCCTATTTACGGCGTAAGCTATGTCAGGTCTTATGCAATTCATTAAATACATTACACTTTCAATTATTCTAGCATATTCAACTTGTGAAACGCTATTGTCCCTATTTTTCTTCAAGTGTACAGCAGGATCATATGGAGTGCTTACTGGTTTAAAATCAAAGAAGTTAAATCTTTTCAACATTTTCTCAACATAGTGCAATTGAGACAATGCATAACCCCTAGAATTCTCGACTAACTTCAAACTAAGTATTAAATCAGCCTTACCCATATATTTCATATCAAAGACGGAAGACAAGAATGATTTAGTACTATTCACAACATCCATATTGTTTTCAAAGATCAATATATCATCAACATATAAACAAACGATGACACAACCAGAATTTTCAACTTTACTATAAATGCAACGATCACTTTCATTCACAATATAACCGTTAGAAACCATAGCATTATCAAACTTTTCATGCCACCGCTTTGGCGCTTGTTTAAGGCCGTACAAGGACTTCTTAAGTCTACACACCTTATGTTCTTGTCCTTGAACAATCATGCCTTCCGGTTGATGCATATATATCTCTTCATCTAGATCACAATTTAAGAAAGTCGTCTTAACATCCATTTGATGTATCACTAACTTGTTAATAGAAGCTAAAGTCACTAACACTCTAATAGACGTTATTGTCGCTACCGGTGAATATGTGTCAAAATAATCTACACCCTCTTGTTGGGTAAACCCCTTGGCAACTAGTCTTGCCTTAAACTTATCTATAGCGCCATCAGCCTTTAGCTTCTTCCGAAAGACCCATTTACAACTGATAGGCTTACATCCTCTAGGCAACTCTACTAGTTCCCAAGTATTGTTACTAAGAATCGACTCAAGTTCACTATTTATAGCTTCTTTCCAAAACTTAACGTCTATAGAACTCATAGCCTCTTTGTAAGTCTTAGGATCTTCTTCCAAAATAAAAGCAGTAATAAAATCGTCTCCAAACGATTTTTCAACCCTTTTTCTTTTACTCCTTCTAGGTGAAGAAGCAACTTGATCATTAAGTTTATTACTAGACTCACCAAGTTCAAAACTAGTGCTGTCCACCTTATTTTGCTTCATTGGAAACTCAAGTTCGAAACATTCAGCATCCTTAGATTCTATAATCACACCATTATCTAAGGTCATAAACCTATACGCAGCACTATGCAAGGCATATCCCACAAACACACAGTCTCTAGTTTTTGAACCAATTTTATCCCTTTTAAACTCAGAAATTCCAGCTTTGGCTAAGCATCTCCCACACTTTCAAATAATTCAAGTTGGGTGCATAACCTTTCCAAAGTTCATATAGAATCAAACTAGTTTCTTATGTGGAATTCCATTAAGAATATGACATGCTGAAAGTATAGCCTTACTCCACATATTATTAGACAACCCAGAACTTAAGAGCATTGTATTCATCATATCCTTAAGTGTCATATTCTTCCTTTCAGCAATGCCATTGGATTGAGGAGTATACGGAGGTGTAAACTCATGTATAATGCCATTATCTTCGCAAAACTTTTGTAAAGACAAGGTACTATACTCACCTCCTCTATCCGACCTTACCTTTTTGATTCTTTTGTCTAGTTGGTTCTCAACTTCATTCTTGTATTTAATAAACATACTTTCCGCTTCATCCTTGTTACTAATTAAGTAAACCTTAGTAAATCTAGAAAAATCATCTATAAAGGTAATATAGTATCGTTTACCACCTTTACTCATAATGTTTATTAAAATCTCCTAGATCACTGTGAATCAATTCTAATTTCTCTGTTGCTCTATTTACCGACTTGAAAGGTTTCTTATGATGTTCCCCTTCAATACAATAACGACACTTAGTTAGACCGTTCTCATTATTTATTTCAATTAGATTGGTATTCTTTAACCTTCTAATTGCATCAGCATTAACGTGACCTAGTCTAGCATGCCATAAATCAAAAGAATCAACAATATGCACGGAACTAGATACATTCTTATTATTTAAACAAACTGCATCAAGAACAAATAGACCCCCGGAACAAAATCATTTTCCAATAAACTCCCCACTCCTAGACAACACAAGTTTATCAGAATAAAAAACAAGCTTAATATTAGCCTTGTTCAAAAGTGCTCCAGAAATCAGGTTCCTCTGAATGGTAGGAACATGTAGCACATTGCTCAACTCCAGCTTTTTCCCAGAGGTCAACTTGAGGAGCACTTTCTCCTTCTCGATAACTCCAGTCGCTCGTGCATCCCCTAGAAAGACTTGGTCTCCACTGTCTATCTCTTGATAGTCAAGAAATAGATCTCTGCTGGTCGCAATATGTCTGGTGGCTCTAGTGTCCACCATCCATTCTGTTGCACCTCCGGCAAGGTTTACCTCATCGACGACGACTGCAGCGATTGTCTCATCCTGAATGTTTGAGCGTCCTTCAACAAGGTTGGCTTGGCCGCTTGACTGTCCTTTTCGCTTGTTGCAGAAAAACGCCTTGTGACCCTGGTTTCCACACACCCAACACGCTCCCTTTGATTGAGGCTTAAAGCGTCCTTGCACTTGTGCTTTACCTTTGGGCTTGTTGGAATGAAACCTTTGCTTCTTGGCCGCATGTTCAATGACGTTGGCCTTGACACCACCTTCATCGCCACTTGCATCTTCAAGCCTGTTATTTTCCTCTATACGGTTGATTACACTATCCATAGAGAGTTTGATGTCGTCGTGTTTGCCCCTCTTCTTATATTTGTTCCCAAGAAGAAGGAAGCTTTTCAATCAGAGCAGCAGCTTAGAAGGTCTCATCAATCTTGATTCCTTCCTGTTCAATATTATCCACCAGTTGTTGAAACTGATGAATCTGATCATTGATAGATATGTGGTCAACCATCTGAAACTTGAAAAATTCGCTGACCACATATTTTCTTTTTCCTGGATCCTTAGAACCATACTTGTTCTGAAGAGCTTTCCAAAATTCTTTCACTGATTGAAACTTGACGTAGATATCAAACTACGAATTTGAGAGAAAGTGAAGAATATGTCCTCTACAAGTAACATTGTCTGCTTCATACTTAAGAGCTTCTCCATCTTCAGTAGGTTTATCTTTAGTCAGCACATAGAAGACAGACATCATCTCAAGAAAGAATAGCACTTTCGCAAACCACATTTTGAAGAATTTGCCATCAAAAGGCTCAAGTCTTGACATATCAGGAACAGCAGGTTGTTTGGTTGCCATCGCAGTAAATTGCTTTTAAGATTGTTAGACAAAACTGAGATGGATGACAAATAAACAATACAAAACAATAGCCGAGACGTGATGAAGATCACCGTCCTTAAAAGCAATTTCGCCTCCACCGGTGAGCAAGGTGAACTACAAGCGAATACTTCCTAGGATTTAACGACTTTCCTTGTTCGCTTGCTTTACGAGAAAGGGAATGAACTCGCAAGTAGAAGTGTATGAAAGTAGAGGAGAAGAAGAAAGAAATTGCTGAAACTTTTCTGCACTAGAGGAAAAATGCAAGAGATTTTTCTATATTTTGCAACATAGTTGAGCCTTGTATATATAGGCTTTAGGGTAGAAGAAAACAATGTTTGAACATTGTTTCAGCAGTTTTCAGACCTTCCAAGTTCGTTGAATAACGTTCACTTTTGAAGGAAGATGATTCTTGGACCAAAAGATGCAACTCAGAATGAAAGGCTCTATCCGTTGGCACATCGATCGATCACATCGATCGATCGATGTCACTTTGATCGATCGATGTTATCGATCGAAGTCGGACAGAATCATTCTTAATCCATTCTGCCTCACATAGATCAATCCATGTACACAACAATCGATGGATGTCTCGTACATAGAACGGTCGACGTCATCCAGAACACTTTAACTTTATTCCAGCTTTCACTTGGTTCGATCCAACTTACACTTGGATCGATCCAAGTGATATTCTTGAAGTTAAAGGTGTTCAAATCATCAATCCAACTCTCAAACAGCATTACACATGTTTTTATATAAGTTTGGAGCACATCCAAAAGTATCTTAACATACTTTTTCCAACACCTAGGTCATCTCAAAGTTAAGATATTATTTTGCTTCGGGCTAAAAATGGTTTTAATTAGTTAATATATTAATGGTGTATTGCTCAGATATTGTAATCAGAATTTATTGGTACACAAAGGCAGACCTGTTGTAGTGCCCTGCCCAGAACTAGGGTTTCGGTATGGTGCACCTACCGTACTCTACTACGAGTAGTACAAGGAGTTGATACTATACATGTCCATGTCGACATGAATCGTAAATTGAAATAGCGGAAGCATTACGACATGCATAATAATACAAATTGTCTAGGTGCGTACAAATCATGAAGTACAATGTCTCAAGATAGTCTAAGTGATCCATACTGAAAATAAACCTAGCATATCAAATACATAACTCCGGCCTACATCTCGGCTCATGGGTACTCTAGCTGGTGTCCTTCCTCAATGAACAAGGCGTCAGAGTCGTTGTCCTCTATAATGTGATAAGGCAAGTATGAGCGATAGCCAACATTAATCGCTCAGCAAGTAGTCTTACTAGATACGTCATATGGATCATGCATGGGGAGATGAGGTGACAATTAATGATATCATAATAACGAACATAAGTAACCACATCTCTGTTTACAAATAAAGTGGCATCATACACGAATGAATCAGTACATAAGAATTTACATCGTATCGTAGAAATCATAACTTTCTTTTTCAGTCCTTCCCTAGCATACATGCCCACACTTAAATACTAATACATATCATACTGAGGTCATAACTTATAGTCGTCACATCTTCATACATAGTCTTCCTTAATCAACCTATGGGCATAATAAACTCACGGATACTGATGATGAATTAAGACATGGCGTAGCTCATCTGGTATTCGAATGATAGATTAAATGTAAAGTTGCCGGTTCGAATCTTGGCAACCGTAATACGGGTGTTTTGTCACTGGCATCAACTTTTCATACCAGAGTAGGTTTGAGATCAGACACAATGTGGGTATCAAGTCATAGTCTTCTCACTTAGGAGGTCTTTGGTGACCTGATTTACATTCTCTACGAAGCTTCTTGAAGCTAGAGCGATGGAGGTCATCGGAGTCAAGATTGACCTTTTTGGATACAAAGAAATTATGGAATCCGATAGACAAAGTATGACCTACCTGCAAATAATATTCAACAACTACATTGCATTTCCCGAATAAGGGAAAAAAACGCAAATACTAATTTAACCATAATTCAATTATTGCAATAATGTACAGAGTAAAAGGAGCCTCCTTACGTAGCAGGGAAATGCAGCAATTGAGGTCGGCGATATTGCCAACCCAAGTTTTAAATTAGTTCAGCAATAAATATTAGGTAGCACACCTATTATGATCATTTCATTTTAGTTGGTACATCTCGTTAGTCAAAGAATCTATTCAGGTATACAGAGCTAAGGTCTCAGTGGAAGCAAACTCTCTATCCTTTGAAATGGAGGTATCGTTTGTCAGCCTCTCACCCTTCTCAGACCCTAACAGTAGCTATTGCTGACATTGGAATATACTGAATATGTTTGTTGTTGTTGTTGTATCTGTTTAGTCAAAGAATAATTATACAATATTTTATAAATAGTCCTGAAACATAATAAAACTATGGTAAAGTCTAGGATCAAGGTGAAATTGTTGGTGCTGGGTGGAATTCAGGTTTCATGTCTAACTCCAACATTGGGCTGATCACTCATGAGTTCCACAGTAGTAGGGAAGTTAAGGGTGTTAACGAACCGAGTCGAGACGAATATTAGGTTTTCGAATTCGGATTCGTTTAGCTAAACGAACTGTTCGGCTCGGTTCGTTTAGCTAAACAAGCTTTAAAATTGGCTCGAGTTTGGCTCGATAATACTATAATTGTTTAAACGAGCCGAACTGTTTGCGTTTAAGTAAACGAATCCAATAAAGTATTCAATTTGGCACGTTTAAGTAAAGTTAATGAACGAACTCGAACTAAATACGAACGAACTCGAATAGTTTGTCTCGTTTAAGTAAACGAATCTAATAAGGTGTTCAAATTTGACTCGTTTAAGTAAAATTAACGAACGAACTTGAACTAAGTACCAATCAATCTTGAACATTTAGTGAACTGTTCGGTTCGCTTAACACCCCTAAAAGAAGTTAACTAGGCAGAGTACATTCTAGTAAAGCCATGATCTTATTGTAATTTTTTTGTTGTTGGGGTTTATCGTCCTCGAACCATGTGCTCTCCGTCATTAGTACAAAATAGTTTTTCATGTGTGGAAGTTTCCCCCCCTAAAAAAGCAAAAAATGAATTGGCGAGGGATTTTATTTCCATGTTCTCAAATTTGGAGAGTATAAAGTTCTTCTGCTGTTCTAGTGTCAAAAAGCTTCGTAGAAGATGTAAATCAGAAAATTCAGCGTCTTCTTAGTTATGGTGGTATCCACAACAACAACAACAACATTACCCTATTGCCTTAGAGGATCCCGCCTATGAAGGGTTATAAGGGGACCAGATGTACACAGCCATATTCGTTGTTTCTCGATGATCCATAATGAAAATTGCGTGAAGATGTGTTGTTCAACTGCTACTTCACAATAGAAGAAGCGCAACTAATTTAGTGAGTTATTTTGCTTTATTTCATCATATTCTAAAATCAAAGAAGAGTGTGTTTTTGGCTCTATTGGAAATGGAAAAAAGGGTGGTATCCATGTTCTGAAATTTCAAAATCAGGGTTGGATGGTGGTGACTGGTTTGGGCATGGAAAGGGGCAGTGACCTAAGGTGGCGTTTGGTTGGCACTTGGGAATCGGAATTAGAATCGAATGGGTATGATAGGGAATGGGTTTGGAGGATATGGGTTTGGGGTTAAAAGTGATAGTTGTTTGGTATTAAAGTGGGAATGGGAATAGTGACCGGTCGGAATAGTGGTCGCCGGCGGCGGCGGACCGGTGGCCGGCGGCAGCGGGTCGGCGGCGGACTGGTGGTCGGCGGCGGCGGGCCGGCAGCGGACTGGTGGCCGGCGGCGGTGGACAGCGGCCGGCGGCAGTGGACGGCGTCGTTGACCGGCGTTGACCGGCAGCTCCCCATTCCCCCATTCCCACATTTTGATAGATAAGGGGGGCCTAGTATATCAAAAAACGATATCCATTACCAAATAGTTGGATATCAAAATGAAATCCATTCCCCCATTTACCCCAAACAAACAGCTGGATTGGGTTTGGAGGCCTTCAAACCCATTCCCTCATTCCCATTCCCCCAACCAAACGCCACCTAAATTTATCCCCTGAGACGAATGTACAACGGTTATTGCCCAAAAATGAGCAAGTAGAAAGTCTGTGATACATACACATATTTTGTTTTTGTTTTTTATAAATATACATTTTCCTATCGATGGTAAAAAAAATGAAATATGATACGAAATAATAGTGCAAAAATGACTAATATATAAAAATCATGACAGACTGTTTTCAATCAAATATATGGAGGTTTCGCTGCTGCTAAAACAAAAGTCTGGTTTACGGGAGGACACCTCGTATGGATCACTGAGTAAGATCTCATCCAATTTAGGAAAACGCTAGACTCCTAATTTTAAAACGAAAGTCTGGTTTACGGGAGGACACCTTGTATGGATCACTGAGTAAGATCTCATCCAATTTAGAAAAACGCTAGACTCATAATTTATATACTCTACACATATTTCTTGGGATTAAAACGATAGGATCCCGAGATGACGGCTTTCACCTTTTACTCCAATCAAATAGACTGAGACTATTCTAGCAGTTTGCCCTGCATTCAATGGGTTATTAAAGTTAGGAGTAGAATTTAATATTTAAAAATTAATCAAAGCATGGGATCTCTTCTGGAGTTTGACTTTATGTCAAAAATGTTAGCGTGCAAGCATTAAAAATGGAATAGAAAATCCACCGGCAACGAGCTTTCTTGGTGAAATAGCCAAAATTAAGAAAAAGTGAGCCCACCATTTATGGAATTGAACGTTGGAAGGTTAGAAATCAACTCTTTTAGTTTTTTTGTCTAAAATTAGTAATTGCTAACCATGTTTCTATTTGTATTTAATAAATTCTTTCATTTAACACACTATATAAGAACAAAGGAGACGCACAGTGTTGTAAGAACTATAGAGGGATTAAGTTGCTAAGCCATACCATGAAGTTATGGGAGGGAATAATCGACACTCGGATTAGGAGAGAAACTCAGGTTACGGCGAATCAATTCGATTTTATGCCAGGAAGGTCAACTACGGAAGCAATACACATTCTCAGGAGATTAATGGAGAAGTATAGAGAGAAGAAGCGCGGTTTACATATGATTTTCATTGATCTTGGAAAAGCATATGATAGTGTGCCGCGTAGCCTGATATGGGATAGTCTGGAGGCAAGAGGGATCCCTATCAAGTATATAGACATAATTAGAGAGATGTGTGCTAGGACAAAAACAACTGTTCGTACGGCTGTGGGGAATACAGACTTCTTTCCGGTGGAGGTCGGTCTCCATCAAGGGTCGGCGTTGAGTCCATTTCTTTTTGCCGTTGTCCTTGACGAGTTGTCAAAGCCGATACAGGAGACAGTCCCGTGGTGTATGCTTTTTGCTGACGATATTGCATTAGCCGCAGAAAGTAGACATACCCTGAGTATGAGAATAGAGCAGTGGAGAGATGTTTTAGAGAGAAAAGGCTTAAAGATTAGCCGTTCTAAGACCGAGTATCTACACTGCGACTTCAGCGGCGTAGCAGACAGTGAGAATAGCCAACTCACCATCGATGGTCAAGTGGTACCACAGGTAAGTAAGTTTAAGTACCTAGGATCATTTGTACAGCAGAATGGCGACATAGATAATGATATAGCATATCGAGTTCAAGCAGGCTGGTGTAGATGGAGGGCGGCCTCGGGGGTGCTGTGTGATAAAAATTTCCCAACTAAATTAAAGGGAAAATTTTATAAGGTGGCAGTGCGACCGGCAATGCTATATGGGACAAACTGCTGGGCCATCAAGAAGTCACAACTACAGAAGATGGAAGTGGCAGAGATGAAAATGTTAAGATGGATGTGTGGGCATACAAGGCTAGACCGGATCAGAAACGAGGTGTTTCGAGAAAATGTTAGGCGTGGCTAGTATAGCCGATAAGATAAGGGATGGAATATTGAGATGGTTTGGACATGTCAAGCGGAGACAGACAACGACGTCGGTCAGAGCAATTGAAAGCCTAATTGTAGAGGGAAACAGGAGTAAAGACAGACCCAAAATGACTTGGGATGAGCAGATAAGACACGACTTACTAGATTTGCACCTTTCTGAGGATATGGTCCAGGATAGGAGTTTATGGAGACATAAGATTAAGGTTAACGAGGTATAAGTCATATATATGGACACTTTAGAGTATATGTAGGGACATAGATAAGCATAGACACTATCTACGTTTTAGGTTAACTTCCAACTTGGTAGCGTATGTTCTACCGTTGTTTTACATTACATGTACATATATACGTGATGTGTATTTTAATATTGAAAGGTCTTTATTTGTATTTCTTGAATTTACTCACTAACACACTAGCACAACATATACATATTATCATGTCATTTATGCAGGGAGAGCCGGGGATCTCACTGGAAGCAGACTCTCTATCCCTTGGGATAAATGTATTGTCTGCCTACCACTTACCCTCCCCAGACCCTGACGATAGCTTTTGCTGTCGTTGGGATATACTGGGTACGGATGATGATGATGATGATTTAACACACTAACACATCATAACCGTATTATTATCTATGCGAGTACATATAGAGCCAGAGGTCTAGCAAATTCTCTATCCTTTGGGATGGAAGTATTGTTTGTCTATCTTTCACTCTCTCAAGATCCTATTGATTGCTTTTACTGTCGTTTGAATATAATGAGTATGTGTTGTTGTTGGTTGAACATAAAGAGATTCACGTCGACTAAGATTTTCTGTAGTATATAATTTCGCTAATGTTTTCCTTTCATTTTTTTTGGTATTACTAATAAACATTGATGTTGTATTAGTAAGTAATCGAGTAAGGAGCAAATAGTTTTAATCAACATACACAACAACAACATTACTCTATTATTTTAGAGGCTCCCGTCTATAGTGGGGTATGAAGGAATCGTATGTACGCAACCATACTCATGTGCTAGAAACACATAAAGGTTCTTTCCTGATGATCCATAATGATGCGTCAAACTATGTCAATCAACTGTTACTTTACGATATAAGAAGCACAACCAATTTAGTGAGTCATTTTAATCAACATAGAATACCAATAAATGCCATGATATTTTTTTTTCAGCTTTCACAGCTTTATAGTCTAATATTTCTTTTCAAAATATACCAAAATGACATGTCTAACTTTCTAAAAAACTACCACAGCAACGATATCTAGTGTATAGCAAGGGTCTGGAAAAAGTGATAGACAGTCAAACAATACATCCATCCCAAAAGATAAAGAGTTTGATTCCAATGAGACCCCAGCTCTATGGGTCAAATTTCAAAATTATCTCCGTAAACACTCAGGTAAGGCACAAAATTATTAATGTCAAATAATGCAACAAAAAATAGATATATTTTAATAAAAAATAATGAACAAAAGCGCCACTTACAATAACAACAATCATACTCGGTATATCCCAACGACATCAAAAGCTATCGTTAGGTCTTAAGAAAAGTGAGATGCAAGCAAACAATACCTCCATCACAAAGGATAGAGAGTTTGTTTCAAAACACCACTTAAATAACTTAAAATATAAAATAAAACTAGAACAAGACATACAATATTTAATTTGCATGTTAGTGCCTTGAGGTCCTCCATACATAGATTAGGATCTTCTTCCTCCCTTAGCCTTGAATATCATGAACTCAAGTGAATTCCTTCCAATCTTCAAAATGTCACCAAAAACTTACAAAATTTTTTGTGCCCTTTTCTATATCATCTTTTCTCTTCTCTCAATCAAATCTAATGGGACAATATCTTCAGAAAACAAAAATATTTTCCCAAAAGTTAGGGGAATGTTTGTGTTTGGAAGCTCACTAGTAGACAATGGAAACAACAATTTCCTTCCAAACACATTGGCAAAAGTCAACTATTTGCCTTATGGCATAGACTTCCCTCTTGGGCCTTCAGGCAGATTCACAAATGGCAAGAATGTAATTGATGTTCTTGGTGAACTCCTTCAACTTCCTCCTTATCTTCCTCCATTTTCTGATCCCAATGCCAAAGGAAGCAAGATTCTCAATGGTGTTAACTATGCTTCTGGTGCTTCTGGCATTCTAGATGACACTGGCAGACTTGCAGTAAGTAAAATTATTTTCATTTTTGTATATGCATCATCTACATATAGAGCCGGGAGTCTCATTGAAAGCAAACTCTCTATCTTTTGGGATAGATGTATTGTCGTCTACCTTTCATTTTCCTTATACCCTAACGATAGCTTTTGATGTTGTTGTGATATATTTGATATGCGTTGTTGTTGTTGTGTTGTTTCTCTATTTGCAATGTCTCAATCCGAATACTAACGAAGAACGGAACATTTTGCACCCCCAAGTGTTCACTTTGAACCAACAGATTGAGAATTTTAAAAATTATCTTCTTTTTTGTATATGCATGTAGATATAGAGATGGAGGTCTCTATATGCACGTACACTGGCAGACTTGCATTAAGTAAAATTATCTTCATTTTTGTATATGCATATACATATAGATACGGAGGTCTCACTGGAAACAAAGTCTCTATCTTTCGGGATAGATGTATTGTTCGACTGCCCCTCACCTTCCCAGACCCTAGGATAGCTTTTGATGTTGTTGGGATATGATGAGTATGCGTTATTGTTGTTGTGTTGTTTCTCTATTTGCAATGTCTATGGCCCTTGGGATAGAGTTATTGTTCGATTGCCTCTCACCTTCTCCAGGCCCTAGCGATAGCTTTTGCTGTTGTTGGGATATATTAGATATGTGTTGATGTTGTTGTGTTGTTTCTCTATCTCCAATGTCTGTGGCCCTTGGGATGGAGTTATTGTTCGACTTCCTCTCACGCTCCCCAGACCCTAGCGACAGCTTTTGATGTTGTTGGGATATGATGGATATACGTCGTTGTTGCTGTGTTGTTTCTCCATCTGTAATGTCCCCACACGAGTACTAAGGAAGAACTCAACATTTTGCAGCGCCAAGTGTTCACTTTGAATCAACAGATTGACAATTTTAAAAATGTGACTCTTCCGGAGATGGAGAAGCAGCTTGGAGTGTTGAAAACAAAGTTGTTTCTTCGTGATTTCTTGTTTGTGGTGGGAAGTGGTGGTAATGACTATTCATTTAATTACTTCATCAACCAAGCCAACACCAATGTCAGTGTTGAATCTTTCACTGCCAATTTGACTGCCACTTTCTCCCGTCAACTCAAGGTACTACAACGTCTTAACTGCTGCCTTTATATATCTATATATATATATATACACACACACATGCGCACACACACTAGTCGTTAAACATCTATAGAAAAAAAGATTGATTGCATTTTCTTTTAAGTTCATGGTTCGAATTTTATATGCTTGTCTATATAGGGTGTCAAACCCGAACCATTTGTCTTGGGGATGAGATCTCTCACCCCTAATTTTTTTACTATCCCTTTCTATCGCACGCCACGTAGCAGTAGAAGATGGTGATGTTAAATAATAAGTTGAGCAGCAATAGGTGTATGAAGGATGAAGAACACGTGTCGCGCGGCAAAGAAGAGAGTGAAGGAATTGGGGGTGGATGAGGATCATCCCTTTGTGTTGAATTTTGTTTTAGGCTTCTATATATCCAAACATATTTTAAAATTATATAGTGCACAAATGAAGAAATCTATATACGGATATGGGGTTTATCCTAGAAGAATATGAGGTTTATTTAGGAGCATTTCTGTCCCAACTTTCTATCTTATTTTTCCGTCTAATGTTTAACAACCAAAAATCTGTAACGAAAAAAAAAAGAAAAATACTCACTTCGTCCCAAAAAGATTGGTCTATTTGACTTGATACACAATTTTAGATAATATTATTTAAGACAATACATTGATTATAATTTGCCTATTGTATCCTGTGTGCTGAAGGATGATTTTCTTGCATTAATTGAAATAATAATGACAAGAGTGTTACAGGACAACTTACAATACAAAATATGCCAACATTTTTAGGACGCATGGAGTATCAACTTACACATATGAGACAAACAAACAGATAGGGAGTTAGACCAGAAATTCTCAACTGAAAAGACAAAAAGATAGTAGGTTTAATAAGAAAATCCACTTTTATCACACGGAAGAAAACCCATATCAATTCAGGGCAGTTTTGTCAATGTCTTGTAGCATGCCGTATGGTTTTGATAAAACGGTCTTGTGCCACTATGGCTTTTGGCACAAGACGGCTATGTCAAAACTGTCTTGCATAGTACGGTTTCGATATAACCATCTTGTGTCACACCACAGTTGGCTATATAATCCGTTCATTATGCACTTGGACTTTTTCATCAATCTAAAACACAACGAAGTTCTCGGAATCTACGCAAAACATAAAATGCACACAAAGATAGACTCAAGCTTTCTATCTCTTATGAGTTATTTACTTATTGTAGTTTATTTATTATTTAATTATTAAAAATGATACATGTAAAGTTGTATTTGATTGTTGCCAATTATAATTGTTTTGATTGCATAGACATATATTAGTATGTAATCGTTGTTATTTACTTGTTTTGATCTTGTGAAAGTGTATTAGATTTAATTGATGTCAATTAATTGTCTCGATTGTATGAACGTATATTGGTATTTATTTATTTTTATTTACTTGTTTCAATTGTATGTAAATATATTAATATTTATCTATTGTTATTTAATTATTTCAATTGTATGAATGTGTAATTCGTTTACTTTAGGTTAATTATTTATTTTTATATAATGCATTTCTGTTCATATTTTCTTTAATTTATGTTAATTACATACTTAGATTTAGTTATGACGTCCTTTGTTAGTAATAGCTTCGTTGTTGACGAGCTGATGCCAGATACAAGGAATTTGTTAACGCTCCAGGGCGAGTATAAGATCCTCTATCTTAGGAGTAGCACTATGTACAACACACCGGATAAGAAAAAGGTAAAAAATATAGTAGTTGTAATAAGAAAATCCATTTTTATTGCGCATTTAGAAGGAAATCCACATATATACAAGATGATTTTGTCAAAACCGTCTTGTGCAATGCAACAAGGTTTTTGTCTAGTGCCATTCTGACTTTTGACACAAGACAGTTATGTCAAAACCGCATTGCATGATATGGTTTTGATATAACCGTCTTGTGTCACACCGCGGTTGGCTACTTAAACCCTTCATTTTCACTTCAAAATTCTTTTCATCATTCTAAAATGCAACAAAGTTCTGTCGGAATCTATGGATAACATAAAACACACTTAAAGATAGACTTGAGTTTTCTCTCTCTTGTGAGTTTTATTTATTGAGATTTATTTGTTATTTAATTAGTTTAATTCATACTTGTTAAGTAGTATTTAAATATTTTAAATTAAATTTTTTGATTGCATGAATGTATATTAGTATCAGTTAATTGCCCTACATTTCTTTTTTGTCTTTTTTTTTTTCAAATCCCAACTCTATCCCAGGGCAGATGACTTTTTATGTAAGAACCGTCTTGTGCTAAAAGTCAGAATGACAAATTAGATTTTGCTAAAACCGTATCGCATGGCACAAGACGATTTTGACAAAACCATCATGCATAGATGTAATTTTTCTTCCTAATGTGAGCTCTAAGGGCATAGCTTAGTTGGTACTCGTGTTGAGAGTTGCTCCAAGAGGTACATGATTCAATTCTAGAGACACGCGCAGTGTGAGTGTTTCACTGCTGTCTGAGCCAAAGGCTCAGTTTGCAGTAGACACCTTGTGTGGGCTCCTGGTGTATGACATCTCCCAACCTAAGAGGCCGCTGAGCTTCTGATTTACATCTTCCACGCTGGTTCTTGGGACTGAGACGGTGGGGGACTTCAGGTCCGGATATGGTTTTTTGTTCCAAGTTTTCTTCCTAATGTGCAATAAAAGTGGATTATTTTTATTAAAACTGCTATACATTTTTTTTGCTTTTTTCCTAATCCCAAGTCCCAACTCTATCTTAGAGCAGATGACTTTTTATGTTGACAACGTTTTAAATACTTTCTATAAATGGCAGCATTTATGATTTTACTGTTGCTACAACTTCCAACAATGATGTGTGGATACCCATGGAGTATTAAAGACCCTTGAATGATGTGTATAGAGATGAGAGCTTGCGCACAGTGGGCTAATTAGGTGGTGACATGTGAGAACTCCGACCTTGCGCACAGTGGGCTAATTAGGTGGTGACATGTGAGAACTCCGACCAATAAGAATTTTTGTCATTTCCGGTTTAACAGGATCTGTAAGAATGTAAATCAAGTTTCTGGGGCTCACTAGTAGGAGTTTGTCAGAGCACATGGACAGTACAAGGAGTCTATTGACACTGAAGGAACGACCGACTCAGGTCATTCCACGGGTCAATAGTGCTCCCGCACTATGCAGCTAGCCTAGTGGGGTTCAAACATTCTTGCCTTTGGCAAAGTTCGAACCCTTAACGTTCTTTTCGAAATCTCCTATCTGAAACCACTGGAATATGTCCGGAGACGGTCACCTATCAGATAGTAGACATAAGGTTGCATTGACATCTATTTAGAAGACAAAATCTTCCATACACATAAACGTTATAAATTTTACCGGATTGTTGATTTTATGTTTCAGTCTAAAAACATGGGGTATAAGGATAAAAAAAAAGCACTTTAGAAGTCATTTCATCAAAACACACAACAACAAATATATCTAGTATATATCAACAATAAGAAAAGCTATCGGTAGGATCTGGAGATGAAAGCCAGACAAACAATACATTCATCCCAAATGATAGAAAACTTGCGTCAAAACACAATGAATAAGAATGTAGTTGCCCGTTCTTTCTATTCAGTTAGTTGAGTGATACATTGAGTTTATGATCCGTTAAACATCTGTCTAACTGTCTAGAACTGCTTATACCATTTAATCAGTTGAATAGAAGAAAATATATATACTAAACAGGTTCATCGGAAAACAACCTCTGTGTTTTTCTAACATATGAGTATGGTTGCGTATATCCAGCCTCTCCATACCCCGCCATAGGAGGGAGTCTCTAAGGCCATGAGGTGATGTTGTTGTTGTTGTGGTGCATGCAGAGGATATATGATTTAGGGGCTCGTAAATTTGTGCTGATATCAGTGAATCCAAATGGGTGCATACCCTTTTCTATGGCCCTTCGTCCAGGAATAGAAGGCTGCGTTGAGGGCATAAATAAAGCAGTTCAACTTTTCAACAATAATTTGAGGTCAATGGTGCTGACTTCCAAGCTCAGAATGCCTGGCTCACATCTTGTTTATCTCAATTCTTACAAGATTGTTAGGGATATCATAAAAGATCCTGCTTCTAAAGGTATCCTCTCTTTTCTTTCCCATGCAAATGGGTGCCTCATTCTTGAGCACATAATTGTTCTTTTCATTATGCAATAGTTGCTAAAATTTTAGATTGCGGACCTTGGAGAAACGGGTCAGATTGTTGCTTAGTGACTTTGAGGTCATAGGCTTGAGCTGCAGAAATAGCCTCTCATACAAAAAATGTAAGGTAAGACAGCTGTGTACATTAGAGCGTGAAGCGACTCTTCTCCTCTCCAGACCATGCGCAAACAACAATAACAACATTATCCCATTGTCTTAGAGGCTCCTGCCTATGGCAGGGTATGAGAGGGTTGGATGTACGCAATCATATCAATGTGTTAGAAACACACAGAGGTTGTTTCCAATGACCCATAATAAAGTCAAGCTGTGTTGATCAACTGGTATTTTACAATATAAAAGAAGCGCAGCTAATTTAGTGAGTCATTTTGCTTTATTCCATCATATCCAAAGTCAATGAAGAATGTATCATTAATTCTATTGGAAATGGAAAGCCAGACCCTACGGAAACACGAGAGCACAATACATCGATAACGCCCTAATAGTTGCTACAACTTTCCTCGTGGTAAAAGCTAATATATTTATTGATGTTAAATATTGGTGCAATTTATATACCTTGTTCTTTTGTAACACAGCAGTATTCCAATCTATATATCTTGTTTCATTATCTGTTTTTATATGTATGCACTGTGGTAACCAAATTAACCATTTTTTAGATCTTATTTAGTAATTCAAATGAAGGCCTAAGATTGAGGGGAAAAAATCAAAGTATATATATTGGAAAGACTCGAACTTGAGTTTTAGGGATATGAAAATGCTGTTCAACTGCTAAACTAAGACTTCCTTTTGATAGTTCCTGAACCCAGAGTTTGTTTACTAGTTTCTTATTGTAATTTCTGTTTAAGCACACACTCTTCTTTGACTTTAAAATATGATAGAATAAAGCAAAATGACTTAATAAATTGGTTGCGCTTCGTATATTATGAATGCGCAGTTGATCGAGACAGTTTGACGCAATTTTCATTATGGGTCGTCGGAAAACAACCTCTGTGTGTTTATAGCACATGAGTATGGTTGCATACATCCCATTACCCTGCCATAGACGGAAGCCTCTAAAACAATGAGGTAATGTTATTATAGATAGAAAAAAATATATTTGTTATTCATTATTTATGATTATATAATTTTTTTGTCCTAAAATGCTCGTTTATGTCAAATTCGTAGACAATGTAGCTAAAGATAGTGAAGCAAACTCTATATCCTTTGGGATGTAGGTATTGTTTGTCTGCCTTTCATCTTTCCCAGACCCTAGCAATAGCTTTTGCTGTTGTTGGGATATACTAGGTATTTGTTGTTGTTGTATAGATTGTGGACAAAAAGATTTAAGACGGACTGAAAAAGATAAGGGAACACACAAATATTTATTACTCTTTAGGATTAAGGTATTGCTTGTCTGTCTCTCACCATTTTCAGACCCCGCGATAGTTTTTGTTGTCGTTGTGATATGTTGAGTATGTGTTGTTGTAGATGTTACTTCCCTTGTCATCATCATTGTCATTGTGAGATTATACCCTCATAATGAGAAAGCATAAATTAGAAAACGACTAATTAATTAGCAAATGCATGATCACAATAGCAATTTTTAAAGTTAAATTATTGTGCTAAGATATTTTCTTCAACCCCATTAAACCCTAATTATCGTTATTTTACAGGTTTTACAGATGTAAAAACTTCATGTTGTAAGGTAACATCATTAGCAGAAGGTGGGACTGGGATTTTCTGCAACAGAGGTGGTACCACATGCACAAATAGAAGTACCTACCTTTACTTTGATGGTTTGCATCCAACAGAGGCTGTAAATGTTGTTATTGCGAATAAAGCTTTCAACTCCACACGTCCAGAGGAGGTCTATCCCATCAATGTTAAGCAACTCATAGAGATGTAGCTATCATGTTCATGTCCTCATGCTTCATGCAGTACTTTAATACCCTATCCCACTTGAAACCCTAATAATAGTTATGATTTTGATGACTTTTATAGCATTTAAATTCATTCGATTTGAATGATTTGAATCAATAAATTTGACACGATGAAATGTTTGTGAAATTTACAAACTGAACACGAACAAAGCTTGTTCACACTTCACAAGCTTCTGCGCAGCAAGATGATCATATGATCCAATTCAATCAACAATCAAACAAAGAACAAATTTCATCACGTAAGAGAAGAGAGCAGTTAAGGGAGCGAGAGAAAAGTAGATTGGAGAGGAAGAAACAATCTGGAATAACCGCTGTATTCATTCAGTTCAAGTTGGGGCATTTCGTCGAACTTGTTAGATCATGTTGAGTTTTGATGATTTGCACATTTTGGCACATTGAACAACCCATTAGGCGCTTCATGTGTGTTGTTTGAAGTCAGAATACTTCGAACGCCTACATTAGGCGCTTAATGTACCTTGGTGGAGTCCAGTACACTTCGAACGCCTAGATTAGGCGCTTTATGTATAGTGTCTGGATCTGCGAACACTTCGAACGCCTAGATTAGGCGCTTCATGTGAGTGTTTGTAAAACAGGACACATTGAACGCCTGATTAGGCGCTTTATGTGACCTGTTGTAAAGTGCGAACACTTTGAACGCCCCTTTAGGCGCTTTATGCAGTCCACTATGCCAAAAGTACTTTTCCCCTGGCTGGGCACGTACTCCTAAGTACTTTCTCTGATAAAAGTCAGAGTTAGTTCGAACAAGCATGAAGTGATACATTAAGCGCTTCATGTGACTTCGAACGCCTTAAGAAGCCCACATTAGGCGCTTGATGTGACTTCGAACGACTGTTCATTTTCACATCAAGCGCTCAATGTCACATCGAACGCCTGTGCATTTGCACATTAGGCGCTTCATGTGATCAACGTTACAAAGGTCTTGAACTTCACTTTTTAACATCAGTTGACTCTTTGTACCCTCTCCTTTTAGTGTCTCTTTTGCAGGCTCCTCTCTGTTGATGTTTCTCAGGTTTCCTTTCTTGGCATTCATTTTGAAATCTCTCCAAGGATGTTGCTACATGCCAAAGGGAGATCTCCAATGATGAGGACTCACCAACACATGATGCCAAAACTCATTAATGTCAGTGCAGAGGGTTTCAAACGGGAAGAAACTTTGAAGTTGATAAAATAGGGTTTCTTCCACCTTCTTCAATAACTTTCTACTTCACATGCTCTCAAGTGCTCTCAAGCTCAAGCTCTCAAAATAGTTGTAAATCTTTGTATACTTTTACTTTATTGTTGAGAGTGTTTATTGTAAGAAGAAGAGTCTTCTTCTTGGTGAGATTCTCTGTGAGAGATTTGGTAGATTGTTGGTCAAGGAGCAAGGGTGCTCCTTGTTTAAGATTTCTAAACTTTGAAGGGTTTGTTGATAGTGTGTGGTGCACTATTCTCCCTACAAGATTTCTTTGAGGGCAAAGAAGATCTTTGGAGGCAAGACTTCAAAGTGTTAGATCTCTTGGTTGTTGTCTAGGCAAGGTGCCTAGTTTGTATTTTCTTGATTTCGTTTTTGATTGTTGTTTCCCCCAAAAAGAAATAACAATCCCCATTTCAAAATCCTTCTTGTGAAACATCAAGAAGGTAGAGGAGTAGAGTCTCTTGACTTGAACCTCTATACATAATCGTGTTCTTTCTTGTCTTTCAAGTTTTTATCTATCAAAAGAACACATCCAAGTATCGGTTGCACTCTAAAACGAAAAATAGCCACAAAATATCCATACTTGGTGAACACACTATTCAACCCCCCCTTCTAGTGTGTTCTAAGGGACCTAACAATTGGTATCAGAGCCACATCTTGCTTATTTGAGTCCAAATACAAGATTTGATCTTTCTAGTATGGATCCCTTTGTTTTTGATGATTTGGGTTCTCCTAGTGCAGAAACCTCCAGAAGAAGGAGGCAGGAAACCCTATTCCCTTCCATCTCGAATGTACATGTAAAAGTTCCCATGTTTGATCCACTAAATTATCCTTTGTGGAAGTCAAACATGGAAACCTACTTGCGTTCATGTTCTCACAGAATATGGGTTGAGGTCTCAAGAGGATCTATGATTCCCATTGATATTGATGATCCCACTCCGGAGGAGGAGTTCCAGTTGGCCATAAATAGTAAAGCTCTTGCTATTTTAAATAGCTCTCTTTCCACAAATGAGAGAGCCCAGATTCAAGGTGTCCAATCCGCACACGAGGCATGGACAAAGCTTGAGATGATCCACGAAGGAACATCTCAAGTAAGAAAGGCCAAGAGGAGACAGTTGATAAAACAATTCTACAACTTTACTGTCCCTAAAGGTGAAAAGATTGAAGAGTCTATCCAAAGATTCACCAAACTTGTCAATCTTCTCAAAGCGGTTGGCAAAAAGATAGAACAAGAAGATTTAAACCATTGCTTCCTAAACAGTTTAGGAAGAGAATGGAACGCGAAAGTGACGGCCATTGAGGAGTCCAAGGATCTAGAAACAATCACCTTGGACGAGTTATACGGGAATCTCATCACTTATGAGATTCATTTGGATGCTCAAGAGAAGAATGATCTTATTCGCCAATCTTCCAAGGCGTTGGTTGTAGAGTCGGAGGACTCGGATGATGAGGTCGGACTTCTTGTCAAAAGATTCCGACGTATTGCAAGAAAAAATGGTGACGAAGCAAGGAGGTTCGTCAAGGAAAGATACCCCAAGGACAAAGTGAAGGACCAAGAGAATAAATGCTACAAATGTGGGAAGCTTGGTCATTTCATGAAGGATTGTCGGGTGAAAGAGCCGCAACTCAAAGACAAGAAGGCCATCTACCAAAGGAAGAAGGCTTTGCAAGCGGAGGTAGCCCATTGGGAGAGCTTTCTTTCCGGATCCGAGAGCGACAATGGTGATAGAGATGATCTTGCACTCACGAGGGTGGTGGAGGATGATCTCGACAAGGAATTCTTCGCACTAATGGCCATCGACGATGACAAGGAGGTATGCAATATTTCATCTCACTATAAAATGATTGATGAACGAGATGATTTAATTCAAGAAAATGATCTCCTTGATTTGAAATATCAACGTGTCAAAAAAGAATTTAGAGCATGCATAAATGAGTATAATGACACGTTAGAAAAACACATTGCATTGCAACTTGAGCATGATATATTTCTAACTATGCATGTGGTTGCACTTGAAGAGAAACATGATTTGGTGAAATCATGTGCTCAAGCCCTTGAGGATAAGAAAAATGAATCAAGGGTAAGTGCTAAAAAGATAGAGATCAAAGATGCATCTAGACCAAGCATGAAAGTAAAATCTAGTGCCATGTATGCATCTAAGAAGGGAAACAAAAAGGAACAAGCACAAGTGATCAAGGAGTCTAAAACCTCCTTGAAGAAGCAAAGGCACATGCCTAAACAAAAGGCTAATGCACCAAAGGTATCACAACCTTTGGTCCATGTTGTGAAACAAAAACCTTCTTCTATTCCAAAGAAGGTGGTTCCTAAGAAGGAAACACGACATGTGCCAATGCACAAACATTCGCACAAGCATGCACCGACACACAAGCATACTCCTACATGTTTTTATTGCAATAGGAAAGGTCATGTAGAAAGAGTATGTAGAGCTAAGAATAATAAGAACCTTGTGTGGGTGCCGAAAGGCGAGATGAAGGTGACTAACCTTCAAGGACCCAAAACAAAAAGGGTACCAACTTCATATGGTTCTTTTGTAGGCCCTAGCACTCAATGGAGAAAGCGAAGACAAGAAGGTCAAATGGGTCGTGGACAGTGGGTGTTCCAACCATATGACGGGAGACAAGCGTCTCTTCCATAGACTCACTATGCAAGACGGAGGAGTTGTCCACTTTGGCGGTAGCAAAGGCCAAATCAAAGGACATGGTATTGTGGGTAACGATTCCTTCTCTCTTAGTGATGTTTTATATGTTGTAGGTCTTAAGTTTAACTTGATAAGTGTCAGTCAACTTTGTGATGCTAACTATGAGGTTACGTTTTTGAAAACAAAGTGTGTTGTGAAAAAGGAAGAAAAGATTTTATTTGAGGCTTTGCGTTTCAAAAATATTTACAAAGTTAGCATCAATGATTTGGTTTCTCAAAATGTATCGTGTCTAGTTGCTAAGAATGATTTGGCGCAACTATGGCATAGACGTCTCGGACATGTATGTTTCAAAACATTTAAATTTATTTGCGAAAATAATAAAGTCCGAGGCCTTCCAAAAATGAGTTTCGAAAACCATGACTTATGTGACACTTGTCAAAAGGCGAAACTTGTAAAAACAAGTTTCAAACCCAAGTCAAATATTTCCACCTCCAAGCCCCTACAATTGCTTCATATGGATTTGTATGGGGATGTTGGAACAAGAAGCTTGGGTGGCAAACATTACACCTTCGTGGTTGTAGATGACTATACTCGTTATACGTGGGTGATGTTTCTTGCTAAGAAAAGTGATGCATGTAGTGAGTTTATAAGTCTAAGTAAACGATTGGAAAATCATGTGGGTGACACCATCAAAACCATCCGTAGTGATCGTGGTGGTGAGTTCGATGGTGATTTCGAAAGGTTTTGTGTGTCCAAAGGATACTCTCATGACCTTTCGGCACCTAGAACTCCTCAACAAAATGGTGTGGCCGAACGAAAGAATAGAACTCTACAAGAAATGTGTAGAGCAATGTTAAATGAGTTCGGTTTGCCCAAGTATTTTTGGGCCGAAGCGGTTAATGCCGCTTGCCATGTGATCAATCGTGTCTATTTGAGACCATACCTAAATGTGACACCCTATGAGCTTTGGAATGGAAGAGTTCCCAACATTGGGCATTTCAAAGTCTTTGGTTGCAAGTGTTTTATACATAATACCAAAGATACTTTGGACAAACTTGACCTCAAAGCGGATGAAGGTATCTTTTTAGGTTATGCCTCAAATAGTAAAACATTTCGTGTTTTCAACAAAAGGAGTCAAAAGGTGGAAGAATCAATCCATGTTAAGTTTAATGAGTCACTTAGTGATGAACCTAAACTTAATGAGGATTGTGTAGAGGATGAAGATGTGACTCCTCAAGAAGAAATTCTTGAGAATGTTCCTATGGTTGTTCCTCAACGAGAAATCGTTGATGACCCTCCAAATGGAAACATCTTCGTTGACTTGAGAGTTGAACCTCTCGAAGGCACTCCTCCACCTTGCGTAAATGAACTTAGTGAGTCAAGTAAAAATGTCTCTCCTACTCATGTTGATTCACAAAATGTAGAGAATGCATCACACATTCCGGAACATGAGGTTCATGACAATGATGAAGGTTCATCTTTTCCGGAACATGATCAAGAGGAAGTTGGAGGTGATGTCTCCAATCTTCCTAGATCATTTAAGCACAAAAGTTCTCACCCTCAAGAGTTAGTCATTGGTGACTTAAATAGAGGTATCACCACACGAAGGCAATATAGAGAGAATGCATTTGTCTCTCTTATAGAGCCTAAAAATGTTAAAGATGCACTTCTTGATGAAAATTGGATCTTGGCTATGCAAGAAGAATTAAACCAATTTGAAAGAAGTGATGTTTGGGAGTTGGTTCCCAAACCACACGATCATCCTATTATTGGTACGAAATGGGTGTTTCGTAACAAGATGGATGATCAAGGTAATGTCACTAGAAACAAGGCTAGGTTAGTTGCTCAAGGATACCGTCAAGAAGAAGGTATTGATTTTGATGAGACATTTGCACCCGTAGCACGGCTTGAAGCCATTAGAATGTTGTTAGCATATGCTTGTTATAGAGATTTTACACTTTACCAAATGGATGTTAAATCCGCATTCTTGAATGGTGTTATTCAAGAGGAAGTGTATGTTGCACAACCTCCCGGGTTTGAATGTCATGATTCACCACATCATGTCTTCAAACTTAAAAAGGCCCTTTATGGCCTCAAACAAGCTCCAAGAGCTTGGTACGAGAGGTTAAGTACTTTTCTTCTTAATAATGGTTTTTCAAGAGGTAAAGTTGACACTACTTTGTTCATAAAAGAACAAGGTAGGAATCATTTAATTGTTCAAGTATATGTTGATGATATTATTTTTGGTGCTACTAACAATTGTCTTTGTGAGCAATTTGCTAGTCTTATGCAAGGTGAGTTCGAGATGAGCATGATGGGCGAGCTAAACTATTTCCTTGGATTACAAATCAAGCAAACCAAAGATGGTGTGTACATTTCCCAAGCCAAATACACAAGGGATTTGCTCAAAAAGTACAACTTTGGTGAAGGAAGAGAGGTGAACACTCCAATGAGCACAAGTACAAAGCTTGACAAGGATGAAAAAGGAAAGCATGTCGAGGTAACCTTGTATCGTGGCATTATAGGTAGTCTACTTTACTTAACGGCTAGTAGACCCGATATTTTACATGCGGTATGCTTATGTGCTAGATTTCAAAGTGATCCTAGGGAGATGCATTTTATTGCGGTAAAACGCATCCTTAGATACCTTAGAAGTACTTTGAAATTTGGTTTATTTTATCCTAAGAATGCATGTTTTGACTTAAGAGGCTATTGTGACTCCGATTATGCGGGGAGTCTAGTTGATAGAAAGAGCACCTCCGGAACTTGCCAGTTTCTTGGAGATTGTCTTGTTTCTTGGTACTCCAAGAAACAAAACAGTGTGTCTCTCTCTACGGCGGAATCCGAATATGTGTCGGCCGCCTCGTGCTATGCACAATTGTTATGGATGACTAACACGTTAAATGATTATAACGTTCACTTCTCAAAGGTGCCAATTTTGTGCGATAACACGTCCGCCATAAATATTGCGCAAAATCCCGTCCAACATAGTCGGACTAAGCATATCGAAGTGAGGTATCATTTCATCCGTGATTGTGTACAAAAGAACTTGGTTAGTGTAGAATTTGTTCCTACACATGACCAACTTGCGGACATTTTCACGAAACCCTTACCTAGTGATGTCTTTGTATCTATACGTAGTAGGTTGGGGTTGCTCAATATGGGTTGACAAAACCATCTTGAGTTTTGAGCACGAAAATTTCAAACATTTTCAAGATTCGTGCAGATAAAGCGCTTTATCTCAAATTGTTCAGGCGTTCGATGTTACATCAAGCGCCTGATGCTAAGGATGTCACTCGTTCGAAGTGACATCAGGCGCTTTATTAGGTCGTTCGATGTAGGATTAAGCGCTTGATCTGAGTGTGTTCACTCGTTCGAAGTAACCTTAAGCGCTCAATCCTCCTTTCCACTGTCGTTCAATGTG
Organism: Eustoma russellianum; assembly: GCA_036186865.1. NCBI lineage: Eukaryota > Viridiplantae > Streptophyta > Magnoliopsida > Gentianales > Gentianaceae > Eustoma > Eustoma russellianum. The sequence continues at coordinate 32,979,514 of AP025058.1, forward strand.
ACATTAGGCGCTTCATCCTTTTTTGTGAAGTCGTTCGATGTCACATCAGGCGCTTTAACCCTATTCTTTCACTGTCTTTTCGCCGCCTATTCAGTTTTTCGCGCCATTCAAGGATCATCAATTCTCCAGCCGCCTCTCTCTCTTCCCTCTTCCCCACGCTCTGCCGTTTCCTCTTCCCCATTCCCTCAAACTTTTCATCTTCTTCCTCACTCCTCTCTCTCCCACTCTCCCACTTCTTCCTTACCTCCCTCTCCACCATTACTCCACTAACTCTTCATCTTCCTCCCTTCACCCTTTAAAATCCAACCTCTCCTCTTTCTTCCTTCTTCACTCGTATCTTCATCATTTCCTCTAATCTTCAAGACCTCTTTCTCCTCAAACTCCTTCAACAATGGCTTCTGCTGGTCCTTCAAAACGCCCAAGATCCCAGAAGCGAAAAACAACGGCTGGACAAGGTAATGTCGAGCCTCCCGCAATCATCACCATCCGTGAAGGGCTCACCAAGGACAACTTTCCTTGGTTGAAAAAATTTGAGCCCGACATCAAGAAACCTCCACGCTCCATCGATAAAGGTGTTCATGTTTCCTACCATTCCTGTATGCTATACCAGGAATGGGTAGCAAACAGCCGTCTGATCATCCCTCTGAAGCTGCTCAACCTCAACAATGTACCTGAGACGAGCAGTGCACTGGAAATTGTTCCTTTTCTGGAACATCAAGGCTGGACATCCCTTTGGTCCAGACTTGACATGAAAAAGTTCTCCCGCGAGCATACTCGCATTTTCTACTCCAACTTGTGGGTCACCCCACAATCTGAGTCTCAACCATTCTCTCTCAACTCCTTCATTGATGGTACTCCTATTAGCTTCACTGTCCCGAAAATCTGTGAAGTTTTGCATATCAGAAATGAGGGGTTGACAGATTTCTCTGTATTTGACTGGAGCTCCAAATACGGCGTCTCCGAGCAGGACGTTAAATTTGATCTGGGGTATTACCCCTCCAAGAAGACTCAAAACATCCGTTGGTGGATCGTATTCTGCTCGCGGTTGTCACCTACTGCATCAATGGTAAGGCCACTAGAAATCCCAGCAACATGGATTTCTATGTCTCTTACCGCCTCAAGCACCTTACTCAGCTGAACCTGGCATGGATCATCATTGAAGTCATGTTCGCGGCTCTTCGAAAAGGGTCCAAAGCTCTGCCTTTTGCAAACGTAGTCACAATTTTGCTCAAATCAAAAGGCATTGCTATTAATGATGATGATTTGTCCTCTGTTTCCAAATCTGATCTTTATGATCACTATAACATCGCCCAGGCCGTGGACTCGCAGAAACGGAAGGCCACCACTATTCCTGACGAAGAAGAGGTCGAAGAAGGACCTCATGATGTCACCGGTGGTAGTAATTCTTCGGAGTTACTATCACGAATTGCTGCCCTTGAACAAACTGTTCAGCAGTTGCATCTTCGTGATGCTGAGCATGAAGCTCGGCATGTGCGGAATGAACTGCGCATGACTGCATTTCGCAATGCATTCATGCAGATCAGTCCATGGGCTCTTCCTCCTAATTTTGATGATTTAGGGGGAGAAAGTGGTGGTGGCAGTGGTGGTGCTGGCGGTGATGGAAATGCTGCTGGTGGAGGTGCTAGTGATGCTGCTGGTGGTGCTGGTGGATCCATGGGTGGATTCACGGATTTTGCCGCTAGTGGTGGTTTTGGTTTTAGTGGGTTTACACCACCAAGTGGTGGTGCTATGTAAATTTTTTTTATATTTGTTGGTGTTAATTATCTTTCTGCAATTATTGAATGAAATTTTTATACCTTGAATTTATTGTTGATGTTCATTAGAATTGTTTCATCATTTCATTCAAGTTATTTCTTTTTCATTGCACTTAGTGAGGGGGAGCATATATTAAAGGGGAGCTTTGATAAGTTATGCATATTGTGAAATCATCAAAAAGAGGGAGAATGTTAGATCATGTTGAGTTTTGATGATTTGCACATTTTGGCACATTGAACAACCCATTAGGCGCTTCATGTGTGTTGTTTGAAGTCAGAATACTTCGAACGCCTACATTAGGCGCTTAATGTACCTTGGTGGAGTCCAGTACACTTCGAACGCCTAGATTAGGCGCTTTATGTATAGTGTCTGGATCTGCGAACACTTCGAACGCCTAGATTAGGCGCTTCATGTGAGTGTTTGTAAAACAGGACACATTGAACGCCTGATTAGGCGCTTTATGTGACCTGTTGTAAAGTGCGAACACTTTGAACGCCCCTTTAGGCGCTTTATGCAGTCCACTATGCCAAAAGTACTTTTCCCCTGGCTGGGCACGTACTCCTAAGTACTTTCTCTGATAAAAGTCAGAGTTAGTTCGAACAAGCATGAAGTGATACATTAAGCGCTTCATGTGACTTCGAACGCCTTAAGAAGCCCACATTAGGCGCTTGATGTGACTTCGAACGACTGTTCATTTTCACATCAAGCGCTCAATGTCACATCGAACGCCTGTGCATTTGCACATTAGGCGCTTCATGTGATCAACGTTACAAAGGTCTTGAACTTCACTTTTTAACATCAGTTGACTCTTTGTACCCTCTCCTTTTAGTGTCTCTTTTGCAGGCTCCTCTCTGTTGATGTTTCTCAGGTTTCCTTTCTTGGCATTCATTTTGAAATCTCTCCAAGGATGTTGCTACATGCCAAAGGGAGATCTCCAATGATGAGGACTCACCAACACATGATGCCAAAACTCATTAATGTCAGTGCAGAGGGTTTCAAACGGGAAGAAACTTTGAAGTTGATAAAATAGGGTTTCTTCCACCTTCTTCAATAACTTTCTACTTCACATGCTCTCAAGTGCTCTCAAGCTCAAGCTCTCAAAATAGTTGTAAATCTTTGTATACTTTTACTTTATTGTTGAGAGTGTTTATTGTAAGAAGAAGAGTCTTCTTTTTGGTGAGATTCTCTGTGAGAGATTTGGTAGATTGTTGGTCAAGGAGCAAGGGTGCTCCTTGTTTAAGATTTCTAAACTTTGAAGGGTTTGTTGATAGTGTGTGGTGCACTATTCTCCCTACAAGATTTCTTTGAGGGCAAAGAAGATCTTTGGAGGCAAGACTTCAAAGTGTTAGATCTCTTGGTTGTTGTCTAGGCAAGGTGCCTAGTTTGTATTTTCTTGATTTCGTTTTTGATTGTTGTTTCCCCCAAAAAGAAATAACAATCCCCATTTCAAAATCCTTCTTGTGAAACATCAAGAAGGTAGAGGAGTAGAGTCTCTTGACTTGAACCTCTATACATAATCGTGTTCTTTCTTGTCTTTCAAGTTTTTATCTATCAAAAGAACACATCCAAGTATCGGTTGCACTCTAAAACGAAAAATAGCCACAAAATATCCATACTTGGTGAACACACTATTCAACCCCCCCTTCTAGTGTGTTCTAAGGGACCTAACAGAACTAACATATAAGGGGAAGAAGATGAGCACTCAACAGAACACCTGTGAAATTACAATAAAGCCCCAACTAACTAACAGCAATACAACACAACTGAAAAGGACAAAACAGTAATTTCAAGCCGTTTTAATTTCTTCCCGTCTAAATGCTTCTTCCTCCTGCTGTGTCCTGCTCCACTACACACCTCCTCAATTCGTTACGCAATCTACGCCTCAAGGAGCCCAGAATTCAACGCAACCAACGCACACCGTAGATTAAACATCCCATTCAAGGATTCAGATGATTTATTACGCGGATCATTGGAGCCCCTGTTCTCCATTGCCTTGATCACTTCCATACCTGCCAGCCTCTTCCTGCTTGCCCGAGCTACTTCCATCTTCAACAATGTTCACATAAATATTACAACTGTAAAAACTCTAGATCTTATATTGGATACGGTGAAGATGATAACATAGAATACAAACATAAAACTTAGTAGTAAATGTCAACAATCATTAATAAAAGTATTACACGTCGATCAAAAAAGACGACAGAAATTGCACTGTATTAAATTGCGTGCCAGATCAGTGTGTTCTTATAAGATACAAGGGAAAAAGAATTTTCCATACCTTCCACGAAATATAAGCAATCATGTTTTTTTCCCTCTTTTTTTCTTATTTCTACAAAAAGGCCATAATACAGAGTTCACGTAACTATCTAGTAAAATTTTTTTATCAGTTGCATGGTGAAAAAATCACATCTTCATCACAAAGTTACGCAACAATAAATATGCTAACAAAATATACGCAAAATTTCTTTTCTCTTCTTTGAAAATATGACAATATGGAGTAACCGTAGCTATGATGAATTATAACTTCAAATACAGTTACAACTGATTAATGAACAGATGCAGTTAGATGTATCTTGAGATATACATCGTGTTGGCGGTCTCGCGCACATCATATTAGGGTGTAATTATTATGATGTGCGAATAGGCGTAGCACATTTTATTAGTTTGTAGTAGCGGTTGATAAGTTTATCATTGTATTATGGTGTCGTACACATCCTAACACAATATACATGAAATAAACGTAGATAGTAAACATACACACACATACATATATATGTATATATGTGTCTGTATATGTATGTCTGTATATATATACACACACACAAATATATGCATGCGTGTGTATATAGCAATGCATGCATATATGTATTTTGATATATACACATGCATACACACGCGAGCGCGCTCGCACATATATATATATATGTATATTTATGTGTGTGTATTATATCGAGACATAATACGCTATCAAAATCAACCGGCTAATGTAGACGATTATGAGAGTATGAGAATAGCTAACGATTGCATGTGAAAATCATTATCAAACAAGGAAAAATAATATGGTTGGGATTTAGTTCTTTCTTTATTGAAGTTGGTTTGCATTTTGTAGCGTGCGTTTTCAGCCCTAGTATACTGCCTTTCTTTTTAAGACCTATTTGCAACCCATAGCGTAAAACAAATGGATGTTATAATAGTTTGTGAAAGCAATAGGATGAAGAATAGATGTTTGAGATCAAAGATGAAGGTGAAATGGTGTTGGAATAAGCAAGAATAGCTTGACTCGTGACTTGGATCGATCCATGTATCAAATGGATAGATCCTTGTGGCTTGAAAATGAAGTTGAGTATTCTGCCGGACATAGATCGATGACATCGATCGATCGATGTCACATAGATTGATCACATCGATCGATCGATGTGTCTTGGGTGCAGAGTTGAAACTTTCTGTCCGACATAGATCGATCACATAGATCGATCGAAGTGACTTCGATCGATCGGTGTGACAGATCAATGTTGGACAGAATAGAATTGGAGCTTACTGTGAGACATCGATCAATGACATCGATCACATCGATCGATTGATGTCCTGACAAAGGTGACTTTTCATGGAAAAATCACATCTTGTACACCAAGAGACATGCCCAATCACCATACAACGACCTCCAACGTCTTCTTGGAGTTTAAGAGCCTATAAATAGGCTATTAACACCCATTAGAAGATACATCTTTCAATATATATCAAACTAGCATTCCATATTCTTCTTCATTCAAAAATACACTCTTGTTTTCAGAAAGTCCATAGTTTCTCAATCCTATTTGCTGAGGATTAGAGATTGTTAGCTGTTGTATCCTAGGAGGCAGTTTGCCTATAACCCTGCAGCATCTAGTGGGGGCAAATATTCCTTACGGAAAGTGATTTCACGCCTCAAGACAAGTTTCTTAGTTGTTCTTGCTCTCTAGTTTGTTGTCTTGATTCCTAGTTTTTATAACAATCGTAAGGAATATTTGAGATGGATTCAAAGGCATTTTTGAACCAAGAGAGCATGAAGCTTGATCGTTTTGATGGCACCAACTATCTACGGTGGAAGGACAAGATGTTGTTCCTTCTAACTGCGTTTCAAATTGGGTACTGTATCGACCCAAATCTGAAGGGTTTGTCAACCCCAAAAGAAGAGGACTCCGAGGAGGCCAAGGCCGCTTGGAGGAAGAGACATGAGGATAACATGCTTTGCCAAGGGCATATCCTCAACAACTTGTCAGATCGTATCTACGATCTGTTCACGGCAATGTCATCACCGAAGGAGATATGGAACGCCTTGGAGTTCAAGTACAACAATGAAAAACAAGGCGCAGACAAATTCCAGGTGATGAAGTATTTTAATTTTAAGATGGTTGAAAATATTTCAATCATGGACCAAGTGCACGAGTTGCAGGTCATTGTGTCCAAACTGAAAGAGTTGGGTGTAGAAGTTTATGAGGCATTACAAGTAGGAGGGATCATTGCTAAGCTTCCCCCTAGTTGGAATGACTACAGAAGGAAATTACTACACTCAACTGAATCTTTTTCCCTTGAACAACTTCAAAAGCATTTGTGAATTGAAGAAGAGACAAGGAGTCTTGTAAAGAGACATGTCTCTGACGATGCACCTAGAGTGCATTATATCAAAGGGAAAACAGGAAGTTCGGTTGGAAACAAAAGGAATAACTCCAATTATTCTAAATCCACTAACAAAGCAGATTCTAAAAAAGGCAAGAAATGTTATAATTGTGGAAAGAAAGGACATCTTAAGAAAGACTGTTGGTTTCGAAAGAAACAAAAACAGGGAGGTAGTTCTCAAGATGTCAACAATACGAATATGGTAGACATTGGAACCGATCAACTGGTTGCAATGGTCTCCGGATTGCATGTTGGCATGGTAACGGAACTGCATATAGCTGCGAACGAAATCACAAGAGATTGGTGGTTCGATTCGGGTGCAACAGTGCATGTATGCAACAACAAGGATCTATTCAAGAACTACCATGTTGTGGATGATAGCCAGCAGGTTCTTATGAGAAACCGCAGCACCACAAAAGTCTTGGGTAAAGGTAGTATAGAATTGGATTTTACTTCTGGAAAGAAGTTGTTATTAGTCAATGTACTACATGTACCCGAGATTTCTAAGAATCTTGTTTCTGGTAGTCTTGTTTGTAAGAGTGGATTCAAGATTGTAATGGAGGAGGAAAAAATTATATTGTCCAAGATTGGTATCTTTGTCGGCAAGGGTTATGCTTGCAACGGGATGTTCAAATTGAGTATCAATAAGAATTCTGCGGTTTCTGTTTACTCTGTTGATTCTTCTTTTTCATTGTGGCATGATACACTTGCACATGTTAGTAATACTACTATTAAGTTCATGTCTAAGCATGCCTTAATTTCTTGTAAAGATGAAAATGAAAGAACATGTGAAGTATGCATACAAGCTAAAATTACAAAGAAACCGTTTCCGAAAATTGAATGGAAAACCGAACTCTTAGAACTTGTTCATTCGGATATTTGCGAATTGAATGGAGTTTTAACCCGAGGTGGAAATCGATATTTCATTACTTTCATTGATGATGCCTCTAGATATACTTATGTATATTTACTAAGGCATAAAGATGAAGCCTTTGACATGTTCAAAGTCTATAAAATGGAAGTTGAAAATCAATCGGGATTGAAAATCAAAGTTCTAAGGAGTGATCGTGGTGGCGAATACTTTCCTCTTGAATTTAATCAATTCTATGAGGAAAAGGTATCATACACCAGAAAAGTGCTCCTTACACACCCCAACAAAACGGTTTGGCTGAAAGAAAGAATAGAATTTTAGTTGACATGCTAAATGCAATGTTAATAAACTCTGGTTTGCCAAAGAATTTGAGGGGAGAAGCCTTATTAACGGCTTGTCATATTCATAATAGAATTCCTTCTAATATGTTCAAGGTTTCTCCATATGAAATATGGAAGAAACGAAGACCAAATCTAAGTTATCTTAGAGTTTGGGGTTGTCTAGCCTATTATAGAGTTCCGGATCCGAAGAGGACTAAGTTAGGGACAAGAGCTCTTAAAGGTTTCTTTATTGGATATGCCGAAAACTCTAAATCATATAGGATTCTAGATTTAGAATCCAATGTGGTTGTTGAATCTAGAGATGTTGAATTTATTGAGAATAAATTCTTGAAAACAGATTCAAATCAAAGTTCAACAGGTGAGAATTTGAATGAACCTATTGTTGGAGATTTCTCTAATGATCCTTCTAGTGTTGATGATCAAAATCAAGATTGTTCAACTGAGGTTAAGAGAAGTCAACGTACTAGAAAGGAAAAGTATTTACATCCGGACTTCATTTCTTCGCAATCCGTTACTTTCTTAGTTGAAGGTAATATGACAAAGGTGTTTAATAAAATACCTATTGTACTAAGCGTGGAAGATGATCCAAAATCCTATAAGGAGACGATGCAATCGAGAGATGCATCGTTTTGGAAGGAAGCAATTCATGATGAGATGAATTCATCATTGTCTAACAATACGTGGGTTCTCACTGATATGCCTCCAAGTTCCAAAGCAATTGGATGTAAATGAGTATTTAGAAGAAAATACAATTCGGATGGTTCACTTCAAACTTTCAAGGCTAGATTAGTAGCCAAAGGCTTTAGACAACGAGAAGGGATAGACTATTTTCATACATATGCTCCTGTTGCAAGAATAACATCCACCAGAGTGTTGATAGCGTTAGCATCCATAAATAACTTGGTTATTCATCAAATGGATGTTAAGACTGCATTTCTCAATGGTGATTTAGACGAGGAGGTCTATATGGAACAACCGGAAGGTTTCGTACTTCCGGAAAATGAGCACAAAGTGTGCAAATTGATAAGGTTATTGTATGGATTGAAACAACACCGAAACAATGGCATGAAAAGTTTGACACTACCATTTTAAAGAATGGTTTCCGACATAATGGTGCAGATAAGTGTGTACATTCCAAGTTTACAGACAAATATGGTGTCATTATTTGTTTGTACATGGATGACATGCTGATTATCGGTACTAATATGGAAGGAATAAATGAAACTAAGAAGTATTTAACTTCACAATTCCAAATGAAAGATTTGGGTGAGGTAGATATTATCTTAGGGATTAAGGTGTCCAAACATAGTGGGGGTTTTGTTCTTTGTCAATCTCACTACATAAACAAAGTGTTGAATAAGTTCAAACACTTGGAGATAAAAGAAGCAAACACACCATTCGATGCCTCATACGAATTGACTGGACATACCGGTAGAGCGGTAGTACAATTAGAATATCTAGTGCAATTGGTAGTTTAATGTATGCTATGCATCGCACTAGACCGGATATTGCCTTTGCGGTGTGTAAATTATCAAGGCATACTAGTAATCCTAGTATAGACCATTGGAAGGCAATCGGGCGAGTACTTGAGTACTTAAAGAAGAATATGGATTATGGATTGTTCTATAATAATTTTCCAGCCGTGTTAGAAGGTTATACTGATGCTAGTTGGATAACTAGTATTAGTGATAACAAATCTACTACGGGTTGGATATTTATATTGGGTGGTGGTGCTGTTTCTTGGGCTTCAAAGAAACAGACATGCATAATTCATTCTACAATGGAATCCAAATTCATAGCATTGGGATCTGCCGGTAAAGAAGCGGAATAGCTGAGAAATCTATTATTGGATATAGATTTGTGGCCACAACCGATGCCAGCCATTTCTTTACACTGTGATAGCCAAGCAACGATGTCTAGAGCTTATAGTAAAATCTATAATGGGAAATCTAGACATGTCAGTCTTAGGCATGATTATGTAAGGCAATTAATAACTGATGGTGTAATAGCCATTGCATACGTCACATCCTGCAATAACCTGGCGGATCCGTTGACAAAGAGTCTATCAAAAGACTTGGTACAGAGTACATATTTAGAGATGGGATTGAGACGTATGGGATAAGTTCACTTATGATAGAAACCCAACCTTGTCTAGCATACCACTAGCCAAAGGTTTAATGGGTAAAAACAAGTCACAAAGTGAGGTATTAAAGCTCTACGATTGATCTTTAAAGAATCAAGCCGCATGACATTGATCTTTAAAGAATTGGAATGTTAGTGTTAAAGGAGGGTGAGTGTTCATTGCACTCTTAATGAAGGATTAAGAGGAATTATCTTAATCTTCACCTATATGAATATAGGAAGTGGTGCCGCTTTGACAAGCAATGATCTTGAAATGTTCATGAATACTAGGGGTAGCACAAGGCCATAAAGTGCAGTTTAAAATGGACTTTGATTGAGAGTGTGGTTTCATGTGTATAATGTTTTCGGTTTTGACACATAGGAATCTGATTCAAGGCTTTTTAGCTATCATGATTTCGTTAGAACTTTGAAATGTTATACTAATAAGAGGTTCAAATCGAAAGACACTTCTTAAATGCATGAAATGTCATAAGTTGCTTTACAAACTAAGTGGTGGATTGTTATAATAGTTTGTGAAGGCAATGGGATGAAGAATAGCTTGACTCGTGACTTGGATCGATCCATGTATCAAATGGATAGATCCTTGTGGCTTGAAAATAAAGTTGAGTATTCTGCCGGTCATAGATCGATGATATCGATCGATCGATGTCACATCGATCGATTAATGTGTCCTGGGAGCAGAGTTGAAACTTTCTGTCTGACATAGATCGATCGAAGTGACTTCGATTGATCGATGTTGGACAGAATGGAATTGGAGCTTACTGTGAGACATCGATCGATCGATGTCACATCGATCGGTCGATGTCTTGACAGAGGTGACTTTTCATGGAAAAATCACATCTTGTGCACCAATAGACATGCCCAATCACCATGCAACGACCTCCAACGTCTTCTTGGAGTTTAAGAGCCTATAAATAGGCTATTAACACCCATTAGAAGATACATCTTGCAATATATATCAAACTAGCATTCCATATTCTTCTTCATTCAAAAATACACTCTTGTTTTCAGAAAGTCCATAGTTTCTCAATCCTATTTGCTGAGGATTAGAGATTGTTGGTTGTTGTATCCTAGGAGGAAGTTTGCCTATAATCCTGCAGCATCTAGTGGGGGCAAATATTCCTTACGGAAAGTGATTTCACGCCTCAAGCCAAGTTTCTTAGTTGTTCTTGCTCTCTAGTTTGTTGTCTTGTTTCCTAGTTTTTATAACAATGGATGCACCAAAACCTAAAGTATGCATTGGAATTGGTTTCATGGGAGACTACAAGAGCACATGAAACATAATGATACACATTCAGACTTTTTGCAAGTGTGTGTATATATATATGTTTTTATGTATCTGTATATTTATATATTATCACCTTAGTGGTCGTGCCTCCCTGGCATGCCTAAGAATAACCATTACTCTTCCGAGACATCTACCTCGGCAGCTGCTGCAGCTCGGTAGGATGGGCAAGATGCTTCCCCTCCTTATGATATGAGAGACCTTGGTTCGTGGCTAATGCAGACCATACCTGCTGCTTCACCCATTTTAGTTGTAGACATGTTCTGTATCACAGGGGTCTAACTTCGTTAGTAGTTCCTGGGTTAGCCAGCGATGTGATGCGGACCTCGCGAGGCTGGCATCGCTTTTTTGAGCATCAGAGATACAGGTTGATGACATGTGGGAGTGGGAGTTCTATGCTCAGAGACCACTGACTTAGATGTTACACCCGCAATATTTTTTTTTAAAAAAAATACATACATACATACATATAGATGTATGTATGTATATATATATATAATAATATAAAAAAGGACCGCTAACGAGTAGATGACTCTGGCTCTGGCGATCACAGATTTGTAGACGGCTGCTGCCGTCCCGTTTCTTCTTTGTTGCTTGTCTTCTATGACTTCAATTCATTCTTCGGCTGCGACTTCCACGACTCTATCTTTCATCTTTCGCAACACCATCGGTAATTTACTCTTCTCCCGTATCGGTAATTTTCATCGGTAGTTTCTTTTTCTACGATTTGTTCGACGACCCTTATTACAAAAGCTTCAATCTTTTAATTGTAATGGTGCTGGTCTGAGATGGGAACGCCGCCACTCTTCAAATCATTTGCGGCTATGGTATCGTCTGCAGTTGCAGGCCGACTCCCATCGCGTGAGTCGGGACGCTATAAAGGATACCCCGCTGTTTCATTTACGCAAGATGAAATTGACATTATTGCAAATCGTTTCAAGTACGCCTTGGTTGGAGCCTTTTGGCGTGGCCGGCCGTCTATGGCAGGCTTACGCGCCTCGATTGATAGAATTGGGTTCAAAGGTTCAGTTAACATTGGTCTTCTTGATGAGGGACATGTGCTGCTAAACTTTGTTAACGAAGATGATTATACGCGATTCTTTTATCGTCGTCATTGGCGTTTCCAGGGATACGACATGAAAGTTACGAAATGGATTCCATCTTTTGATCCATATCTGGATACCCCAATTGTCCCGGTGTGGATGGCACTTGAGGTCCTTCCAATTCATCTCCACGATTATCGTACGTTATATGAGATTGCAAAGTTGATTGGTACACCGTCAAAGATGGATTCGGCTACCTTAAGTTTTCATCGTCCCTCTGTGACGAGGTTTTGTGTTGAAGTAGATGTCACCATGGATTTACCGTCCAAGATATTTATAGACTGTGGGGAACACTCTTTCTTTCAAGTAGTTGTGTATGAAGATCTCCCTAGGTACTGCAACAAATGCAGTCGGTTTGGTCACTTACTGGGTTCATGTGGCGATGAGAAGGGTCATGCACCAGCACATCCAACAAAGAATGCAGGAAAGAATGAGGTGTGGATTCCTAAAGGAAATATTCAGAAAGAGGCTAGAGAACAACCTGTTAGAGATTCTATTCCTATTCAACATTTGACACAGACTGTTGGAGAAGACGACGTTGATGATAGGGAAGCACTACAGGAGGCAACAACTCAATCCACTCATGCTAAGGACTCGCAGGATCCTGTGACTACTGTGGATCCATCTATATCACAGATTTTCTCTCGGCTAACTGCAGATTTATGTCCTGTACTATTAGTGCCGCCAACATTGGAAGTTCAAGAGCGACAAGATCAGCAGCAGATAGATACATCTGCTACACTATCTATCCAGGCCGGTGAATCTAACATAGAAGAGATGAACCCACCGTCTGAAGTGGCTCCCCCGCCCTTGGAGATTTCAGACACGATTGTACAACATGCTTAAAAGATGTACCCACCGTCTGAAGTGGCTCCGGAAGTCCAAATTCAATCCATTCAAATTAAATTGCCAGTTCCACTAGCGATAATGCCAGCCAGTGGCCATCCTGATTATGATCCCTTAATTGAACAATTTTATCAAGACCACTTTAGGGAAGAGGAAGAGGAAGTTGATCTGGCACTAGGTTCGGACAATGAAGCTTCTCGCTCCTATACTCGACGTAAAGGGAATGACTATGATGACATCCGCGAGAGTTTGCTTATTGCGGGAGATGATATGGATTTTCGTATGATATCGACTGGTGGCGGGACTCTTTTTGCCGACTTTCTCGGAAAAAGCACAGAGCTCGGAAGGATCTTCCACCACCTCCACCGTCCTCAATGGTTACTAGACGGGGAAGTCATCGTTCTTTTGAAATATAGATAGATTAGCAGTCCCACGACTGATCATTTGATTTCATTTTCTTTTATTTTAGTTTGTAGTAACGGCTACCCTCGGCCATTTAACGCGGGATATTTGATGCATAAATAAAGTCTGGAAGGCATCCTTCCATTTATAATATATATATATATATATATAATATAAGATAATTTTCATTTAAGATAATCTTTGGATAGGATATATAAATAAGGGGCAAAAATCAAATCATAACTGGTTGGTTTTAAATATAACATATTTTCTTTTATTCACAAAGAAACATATTCCATCTATTTAATCTAGCCTAAACCCTACCTCGACCTTATTATACACCCATTCGGCCCGCCCCATAAGGAAGTGTAGGATCTGCAAGGCACCACTAGAAAGGGGGGAGTTGAATAGGTGGTGCAGAAAATGTTTTTTTTTTAAATTTGTTTAAACCTAAACAACTCAACTTCTGAAAACAGATTCTGTTTTCAGGACCAGTTTTAAAACGTTTTTAAAACCAGGTTATAGGTCTTCAAAAATTCTGAAATTTTGAGAGAAATTAGCCTCAGATGTTATGAGGGTCCCTAAAAATTTCAAATTAAAATTCAACCTTTAACCCCTTCAAAAACCGTTGGTAATCAGATTGTGCGAATCTGCCAGAAACGGTAGATGAGTTTGAAAAATTTATTCCTATTTGTGTGTTTGTCCAAATGCTCTGAAAATTTAACCACTAACTCCTTATACACTATATTTAAGTGGGTGAAACAGTTTTGCAAAATTCTTTTGGGAAGTAGGTCAACTACAATCAAAGTCTCAACCTTTGCAAGTCTGAAAATCAGACTGCACTAGTCTCAGAACGTTTGATGTTTAATTGACTTATCCAAAAGGGTTGAAACTTGTGCCAAATTAACCCTATAACATTTGGGTATATTCCTGGAAATTTTCGGGATTTGTGAAAGTCGTTTACTATTTTTACGAATGCAAACAAAAAGAGTAAACTATGCAGTAACTGAAAGTAAATGCTGAAAGTAAAAGATTTTTATACTGGTTCGGTTATAAACAACCTACTCCAGTATTCAAGGAACACCTTCCTTGGTTCACACTAATCACACATACAACACACCTTATCACAAGGTTGATAGAATTACACACTAACTCCAACCCTTTACAAACCTTGTACGATTAATACAATTCGCACGAACATCATCACTTTGCAAGAATGAAGATTGATCACACCTTGATCAATCTTTTACAAAGATATGTAATATGTGGTGGTCTATATCAAGCCTATTCAAGATTGAAAGATATGAATACAATAGGCTTACAAGAATAAAGAAAGAAAGAGAATGTAGAAGAAGAGGCTTAGGCGTTTTTCACTTTGATTTTGCAATGCTTGTGCTTGTCTTGTTTTTGCTCCTCTTCTTTCCTTTTAATGTACCATGGCGGTCCACTATAGGTGTAGTCCCCCTCTTGAAAATTATATTCTAAGTCCTTGGGAGAATGTAAGACATCATTGTGACATGGTCTTGCCTACTTGGCATCTTCTCATTGGATGATCATTTAAGCTTTGCTTACTTGGCACTTCATGATTGGTTGGATGGTGTCATCATTTGATGACTTGGAAAATCTGAATATATCACTCAAACATGTGCCAATATCAATCACAAAATAATTTCCATAAAGCTCAAGATTATCACATAAATGTTGCAAGACAAAATTCCTTCCCAACTAAGACATAAAAATCGGCCATAATAGTTTTACCATGCTGAATTTTCAGCATGTGTTACATGGTTCTACAATTCAAAATATTACCATTTTTCTTTGTTTTTTCTTTTTAAAAAAAATCACCAATTGATGGTAATGATCTTTATCACATTGGAAATGAACTTGGACACTTTTAAGACCATGAATTCGGCCATCACAAGTCACACACATGCTGAAAAATTTTCAGCATGTGTGATATATAAAATATCACACTTTATGAATTTAAATAATATTCAAATTACTTCCATTTCTTCTCTCAATCAATCACACAATTTGAGATGACAAAATATATCATATTAAAGTGCAAAAATCGGCCAGCCTTGTTTCAACATGCTTTTCAGCATGTGTTACAAGTGAGACAAAGTTTGAAATCTTACCATTTGTATCTTCTCTCTTTAATTCACCAACATTGTACGATTGATCCTTGACCAATCAATATGCCAACTAGGCTCCAAATAAGCTCCATCTCAGCTGTAGTGATGTTAGACTATGTATGTGCATGTGCTGAAATTTGTTTTTGCTAACTTTGTAAAATAATGCACATTTAATGATACACACATGTTATATTCCAATCAGCCCTTAATTTAATTTTCTAGAACACTCTAAGATGTATAACATATGTAAAAAGTGTCTAGATACGCGTCACATGTTGTACCAAAAACGTTCCATGTGTTGTGTGCATAGAAAACCGAATTTTTGATATTTATCGATTACCCGATTTTTCTCTAATTACATTCTAACTTTTGCACATGTTATATATATTATGTTACACATAATATATATATATATAATATACTTTAAAGCTCAGCACTTGGCTGGTCTAATATGGTGCCATCTATCATGTGTCAAAATTAAAATTGGAATCTTCACATTTTGGCCTTAATGTGGGGTGATTTGTGTGTGCCAACATGGAAAGTATTTTTGGCTGAATATACAGTCATGTGCACGAAATTGTTATGAAATTTTGAAGTATGGGGGCTGGCCATCTATTTATGGCAAGTACGTGACATGTTGGCGAAGTTTCGGTATTCGCCCGATACGACAATTTTTGGTTTAGAACCTTTTATCGTGTCGTATTTAATTTGTCATCACCATGACTTATATCATATGATATAAGACCTGAATATACTCATAAATATGAGTTAAGTATGGTGGTGTGATGTTAACGTACGTACGTAAAATATATAACGTGTCGGTAGTACGTTGGAATACATGTGTATGTGCCTTTTTCAAAAAATCTGAAAATAGATGTATTTAATATATATGTGGCGTGTATATATTTAAGAGGGGAGGAGAAGAAAACTTTCCTTCCTTAGCCTTGTTGCCTTTGTGCCTTTTCCAAATGTGGCTTTTTTTAATGAACTACTTAGTTTAATAAACTAAGTACTTCACTTAATGAACTAGTTTAGTTCATTAATGGTGGCACCTGAAAATAGTATAAACACAACAAATGTTTTCCATACGATGTAAGCTTTAACTCTTCATGGCTCGTTAGTCCGGCAACATTATATATAAGCTAAATAAGGCAAGTAATAGCAATGTATCATGCATACATGTATATATCATGCACGTTTGTGTATATATCATGCATTTAAGTCACTCATTTTGAAATCACTCAAACCCCCTTTTCTCTACAATCTCCCCCTTTTGATGATTTTTAAAATAACTTATGCACATGATTTAAATGCTATCGCTCCCCCTTGATTTTCAAACATGCCCAAATTTAGAATTCCAAATTTCAAATCCGGCTCCCCCTTGATTTGTGCAGTCGGTATCAATTAGTGTCTCTCCCCCCCTTAAATCCTGTTTCCTCTCCCCCTTTATTTTGGAAAGTAAATCAAAAGATTCCTGTCAATAAGGAAAGAAAATCAAATCACGTCAAATCAAATCATATCAACGGGAATCATGCCTAATTTGGAACGAAGAGATTCATACGTGGCTTGATTTAAGGCTTTTGTAAAGATTTCCGCTACTTGTGCTTCTGTCCGTACGTGATCTATGACGATATCACCATTGTTTACGTGATCACGAAGAAAGTGATAGCGTACTTCTATATGCTTAGCCTTAGAATATAACACGGGGTTCTTAGATAAATTAATGGCACGCATACTATCACAATATATAGGAATTTTATTTACGGTAATTCCAAAGTCCGAAAGTTGTTGTTTTATCCACAACAACTGTGTGCAACAAAGGCTAAGTGCCATGTACTCAGCCTCAGTAGTGGAAAAAGTAACGCTTGCTTGCTTTTTGGAAAACCATGAAATGAGTGAGTTTCCTATAAATTGGCAAGTTCCACTCGTGCTTTTTCTATCTATTTTGCAGCCACCATAATCTGCATCAGTATAAGCATGTAAGTTAATTGTAGAATCCTTATCGTACCAAATTCCTAAGGTGGGCGTGTGCTTAATATAACGGAATATTCTTTTTAATGCATTGTAGTGAGACACCTTAGGTTGACTCTGAAATCGTGCGCACATGCATATACTAAACATGATATCAGGCCTACTAGCAGTTAAATATAGCAAAGAGCCTATCATAGATCGATATAAGCTGTTATCAACGTCTTTACCATGTTCGTCTTTGTCTAATTTAGTAGTGACACTCATAGGGGTGGGGGATGGTTTCAAATTTTCAAAGTTAAACTTTTTAATCATGTCATTGATATATTTTGCTTGACTTATGTGAATTCCTTTACTCGTTTGCTTAATCTGGAAGCCAAGAAAATAATTAAGTTCACCAACCATAGACATTTCAAATTCAGATTTCATGCAATTTTCAAAATCTTCAACAAGTCGATGTGAGGTAGAACCGAAAATAATATCATCAACGTAGATTTGGATAATAAGTAAATCCGATTTATCTTGTTTCAAAAATAGTGCACTATCTATAGTACCTCGTTTAAAATCAGTTTCTAAAAGAAAAGAAGCAAAACGATCATACCATGCTCAAGGTGCTTGCTTTAGGTCGTGTAGTGCCTTCTTTAGTTTGTACACGTGATCGGGATGTTTCAAATCTTCAAAACCGGGTGGTTGTTTCACGTATACTTCTTCATGGATAAATCCGTTTAGGAATGCACTTTTTACGTCCATTTGATATAATCTGAAATCTTTCATGCAAGCAATAACAAGTAATAGTCGTATAGCTTCTAAACGTGGTACGGGTGCAAATGTTTCATCGTAGTCAATTCCTTCTTCTTGATTCTAGCCTTGTGCTACAAGTCTCGCTTTATTTCTAACGACCTTTCTTTCTTCATTCATTTTATTCCTAAACACCTACTTTGTGCCTATTATAGTCTTATCTTGTGGCCGTGGCACTAAATCCCATACATCGTTTCTAATAAATTGATTAAGTTCATCATGCATGGCATCAATCCAAGAAGAATCACTCAAAGCATCATGCATATTTTTGGGCTCAATTTCAGAAATCATAGCATAAAATTCATTTATTTCGTCCGATGTAATTCTTCTACGTGGTCGCACACCGTGAGTGAGGTCGCCTATGATGAGATCATGTGGGTGATCTCTATGCCATATTGGTTAATTATTTTCTATGTTATCATGCATTTCTATGTGATCATGCATTTTTAGTGTGTCATTCATATCATGCATATCAAAAGAACCATCATCTTCATTCAACACGGGTTTCAATTCAAAGTCATCGTCATATTCCTTATCTTTATCAATCTCACCAAATTCATTGAATTTCACATGAATAGATTCCATGATTTGTCTAGTGAGAGGATCATAGCATCTATATGTCTTTGAATTTATAGAATATCCAACAAAAATGCACTCAATTGATTTGGATTCAAATTTGTCTAAATTATCTTTTGTATTTAAAACAAAACATTTGCATCCAAACACACGAAAATAGTCAATCTTAGGCATGCGATCATTCAAAATCTCATAAGGCGTCTTCTTTATTTTCTTTCTTATAGATAGGTGATTTACAATATAGCATGCACAATTTACGGCTTCCGCCCACAGAAATCTAGGCAATTTATTTTCGCATAACATAGTCCAAGCAATTTCTGGTAATGTACGATTCTTTCTTTCTACTACTCCATTTAATTGTGGAGTTCTAGGTGGTGAAAACTCATGCTTGTTTCCTTTTTCTTCGCAAAATGAAATCATCTCTTTGTTTTTAAACTCACCGCCTCTATCACTTCTTGTCTTTTTCACATTTACACCGTATTGATTTTCAAGTTGTTTAATTAATTTTGCAATCTCAATGGCACTATCATCCCTATGTGCAAGAAACAAAGTCCAAGTATAACGAGAAAAATCATCCACAATCACGCATGCATAGTGGCGCCCACCAAGGCTTGTAGTGCGACTAGGACTAAACAAATCAATATGCAATAGTTCTAAGACTCTAGTCGTGCTTATTTTATTTTTAGGCTTAAGAGACTCACGTGTTTGTTTGCCTTTTATGCAAGATTCACACAACTGAAAGTTGTCTAAATCTAACTTAGGCAATCCTCGTATTAGGTTCTTTCCTTGAAGTTTTTCTAGTGTAGAAATACCAATGTGTCCTGAACGTCTATGCCATAAATTCACATTGGGTTCATTTGACATAAAGCACTTAACTTTAGCGTCTACCACATCATCCATAGAAAGCGTAAAAATATTACCTTCTCGTTTTCCTTTTAAAACGGTTTCTCTATTTTTATTTATTATATTGCAATAAGGGTGAGTAAAACACACATTAAAACCATTGTCAACAAATTGAGAAATACTGAGAAGATTGTAGGATAAGTTGCTTACCAAAAAGACGTTGGAGATTTAGAGAGTACTTAGATTTCCAATCGTACCTTTTCCGATGATCTTGCCTTCGTTTTTGTCTCCAAAGGTTACGGATCCGCTTTTTGTGACCTTCTTTAGTTTGGTGAACAGGCTCGGGTCACCCGTCATGTGTCTCGAGCATCCACTGTCAAGAAACCACTTAATAGATGTATCTTTCGATGTGTGGGCTCCCTGTAATGTGCAAAGATGATTTAGGTACCCTTTTAACTTTGGGTCCTTTCGAGTTAGTTAATCATCTCTTGGTAAAAGTACCTTTCGGTACCCATACTTGGGTGATTCTTCTCGGTCTATCAAATGGCAAGAATGTAGATGAAGGTGCGATATAGTAGACATATGGTGCAGGCACTTTGGGCCTTTGCCCAAGGACTCCTTTATACTCATTAAATGAAGGACGTTTTTGATATGTCCTTGTGTGTGTGCGTAGTGCGTGGATGATATGAATTTTGTGTATGCATTATTCTTTTCTTTTCATATCTATATGGTACAAAGTTATATTTCACATGATATGAAGAAGAGGTGGGTCGTGATGAGGAAAGGGGCGGCTTTTGCGTCATCTTAGACGCCACTTGAGGCTTAGGGGTGTTGACTTTCTTAGACACAACAAACTTGGTTGGTTTGGTTGATACTTCATTTGTGTCAACGTATCCCAAACCCGTTTTGTCGCTGTCATGCTTTTGTGATAATATAATGCGATGCAGCATGTTGGACCCCGTATCAAACTGTTTCATCATTTTTTCTAAATCGGTATTCCTTTATTTCAAATTTGAAATCTCGGATTTCATTTCATTATTTTGAGTGGTTAATGATGAAATCTCTATCTTTAATGCAGTAATGACACATGATGACTCTTTCTTTGAATCGCTTAATTGAGCGACAAGATTCTCGTTAGAAGATTCTAACAGTTTCTTGTCTTCAATTAATCGCTTCTTTTTCTTAGCGAGATTCTTAGTGAATTTGTACAATTCTAAATACTGACTAAAAAGATCATCATAAGAAGGTTCAGAGTCAGAGTCAGAATCAGATGATACCTCGTTAGATGCTTTGGATGCAAAGCATACTTGTGCAGTCTCCTCTTCGGTCTCAGTTTCAGAATCCGATGAATCACTCCAGGTGGAGGCCTTTAGAGCACGTTTCCTTTGTTTTGGTTCTGAGACGAGTCTGTTTTTGTTCCGCTCCTTGTCATGGTATTTAGTAGTTTGCTTTTTCGTATTGGGACAGACATATGATAAGTGTCCGAGTTTGCCACATTCATAACATTTAACGTCTTTATCATTTGACTTGTTCTTATTTCTCTTAGTTGTAGTACCCTTATTTTTGTTTCTAAATGACCTTCTCATAAATTTTCTCAATCCGTCAGCCAATATAATTAGGTCATCATTATACGATTCAGAATCACTATCATCTACGTGATCGGAGGGAGGGGAGACGTATTCATTTGATTTAAAAGCAATAGCTTTACCTTGTTTAGATGATTCCGATTTCCGTATGGTGAGTTTATTCTTATAAACTTTAAGTGATCCGATTAGTCCTTCCATCTTTATTGACTTAGTTTCCTTGCTTTCTTCTATTGCGGTCACTTTAGGGTCCCATTCGGAAGGAAAGCTTGTAGGACTTTCTGTACCTTTTCCTGCGTGGTAAAATCTTTACCAAGAGACTCAAGAGAGTTGTAGATGTTAGTCAAACGAAGATCCATATCAACAATAGACTCATTAGGCAATAATTTAAATGACTCAAGTGTGGACATAAGCATGTTAATTTTTGACTCTTTTACTTGACTCGTGCCTTCGTGTTTCATTTCTAGTATCCTCCACATTTCTTGTGCACTCGAACTGTTTGACACATAGGTAGACTCACTTTTACTTAATCCGTTTAGGAGCAATTGCATAGCCTTAGCATTCATACTAAGCTTCTTTTTATCATCACTCGTATAATCTTGTCTAGTTTTAACGACTTCTAATGCGACTCCGTCTACGGTGGATAACTTAGATGGGACATAAAGTTCATCTTCAATAATTTACCAAAGATCTATATCTATAGCCATAAGAAAAAGCTTCATTCTAAGTTTCCACTGAATAAACGACTCACCGTCAAAAAGTGGAGGCCTTTGGCTCGGCATACCTTCTTGCTCGGTTTTGAGATTTGTGGTTGCCATCTCACTGAATCGTTGGATTCCTTGAAGTGAGTGTTCCTGCGCTCTGATACCACTTGTAGGATCTGCAAGGCACCACTAGAAGGGGGGGCGGTTGAATAGATGGTGCGGAAATGTGGTTTTTTTTAAAAATTTGTTTAAACCTAAACAACTCAACTTCTGAAAACAGATTCTGTTTTCAGGACCAGTTTTAAAACGTTTTTAAAACCAGGTTATAGGTCTACAAAAATTCTGAAATTTTGAGATAACTTAGCCTCAGATGTTATAAGGGTCCCCTAAAAATTTCAAATTACAATTCAACCTTTAACCCCTTCAAAAACCGTTGGTAATCAGATTGTGCGAATCTGCCAGAAACGGTAGATGATTTTCAAAATTTTATTCCTATTTGTGTGTTTGTCCAAATGCTCTGAAAATTTAACCACCAACTCCTTATATACTATATTTAAGTGGATTGAAACAGTTTTGTAAAAGTCTTTTGGGAAGTAGGTCAACTATAATCAAAGTCTCAACCTTTGCAAGTCTGAAAAGCAGACTGCACCAGTCTCAGAACTTTTAATGTTTGATCAACTTATACTTATCCAAAAGGGTTGAAACTTGTTCCAAATTAACCCTAGAACTTGTGGGTATATTTCTGAAAATTTTCGTGAATTTTGAAAGTCATTTACTATTTTTACGAATGCGAACAAAAAGAGTAAACTGTGCAGGAACTGAAAGTAAATGCTGAAAGTAAATGGCACCAAGATTTTTATACTGGCACCACAAAAAGATTTTCGTTTACCGACAAAAACTTCACTGACGCAGCTTCTTCCGTCGTTGTTTCGTCGGTAATTTGCGACGAAATTGCGATACACGCATTGTCGTCGTTAATTGCGACGAAAATACAATGAAATGTATTGTCGCTAACAAAAAAGTAGTCAGTCAGTTCAATTTCGTCGGTGATTTGTCGGTGGTTCGTCGCTACTCTGTGTCTTTTATTTGTCGCTATTTAGTTTGTAGCGTTACGTCGCTATATTATCGCTATTGTGTCGCTAAAATTCCAGAACACGGATAAAATAAATTCGTCGGTTAGTAAGTTCTTGGCGTTGTATATCGTCGGTTTTTTTGTCGATGAAACCCGCGTGTCGCAAATTTTTTTGTTTTACTTTTCGTTCGTATTCCGATTTGTCATTGTGTCGTCGCAGATTCGTCAAGAATCAAACACGTGTATTAATTAAGGAAAAAAAATCGGTGATTGGAAAAAAAATTTATTCATTTAATAATAAAAATTTACATTATGAAACGAAAAATTAAAAAAAAAATCTAAAAAAGAGGCGGAGAGGGGCCGTTCACTCTTCGTCATCGGGAGAAAGAGTAGCCGCCACATTCTCTGCGAACTCTTTGAGAAGGCGCTTTAGCTTGTAATATCTGAATTTCATCTTCCGCAGCCTTCTAGTCATGCTGTGCAGTTGCCTCGACTGCTGCTGCATGTTTGCTATCAGCATACAGTAGTCGACATCCTGCTCCGGCATTTGTTCTTGAGCATCCTCACGCGGCGGTGGGACATACACAGATATGGAACCCTCCCGCTCAACCGATGGTGGTTGAGGAGGAGGCCCTTGTGGAGGGGCACTGTTTGCTCGTCCACCACGCCTTGGGGTTCTTCTAAAACGACGCGGCATATTTTGATGTTTTATAACTTTGTAAGTGTGTATATGTGCGGATGTTTGGGGTATAAATAGGTAAAATTAGCGACGATATAGCGACGAATTTTTCAACTGTTGGGCATATGTGCGGGTGTGACGCTTCGTGCGAATTAACGACGCATTAGCAACGTAAATTTATCATACGTTGTAACCATTGGGAACTGAACTGACACTGTGGAATAGCGACGCATTAGCGACACCGTAGCGATGAAACGCGTCGAATGGTGTGAAGAGACAATGGGCGTCGCTATTTCGTCGGTAAAACGTCGCTAAATTCAAACTGCGACAATAAATTCGCGAATAATAGGTTCTCGTCGTTGTATTAATTTTCGTCGATATGGTTAGTAGGTTCTCGTTGTTGTATTAAGTTTCGTCGATATGGTTAGTAGTTTCTCGTCGTTGTATTAAGTTTCGTCAGTATATAGTTGATGTTTAATCGGTGAATTAGTCGACTGAAATTTTTCTGAGCCACATTTTGTTTGTATTATAGCGTCGTCAAGATTCGTAAGAGATTAAACACGTGTTTAAATTAAGAAAACGAAAGCGATGATTAGAAAAATAAAACTTCATTAATATAGAACTATAAATTACAAAATACACTAGGAAAATAATGAAAAAACAATGTAAATGAATAGCGGAGAGGAGCCATTCACTTTTCGTCATCCGAACAGAGAGAAGCAACACTCTCTGCACACGCCTTCAGGAGGCGTCTCAGCTGTGCAACTTTGGATTTAATCCGCATCTGCCTTGTGTCCAGGTATTAGAGACGCTCATCCTGGTACATAATATGCTCCCTCAGGTCATCCACTGTTTTCCACAGTTCTTGTATTTCTTTATGGAGATCACCAATTTGGCGATCCCGACGTGGCCCAAAAAGACTGGGTTAAGAGGACTCAGCCTGTGGGGGTGATTCTTGTGGTGGAGGAACCGCTGAAGAAGAGGGTTGTTGAATAGGCCGTCTTGCCGCTGAATGGCCACTACCACGTCGCGCTTGCGATTTAGTACGAACCATATTTGGGTCTTTTTATATAATTATAAAGGAGAAGTTGTTTTCTATGTATTAAGGGGTCACGGTCCATCCTGTTTATATAGGGAATTCAGCGACGACATAGCGACGAAATAGCGACGTAAATGCATTGTATGTTGTAACAGTCGGGCACTGTGCGGACACCGCCGAATAGCGACGCCTTAGCTATGCTCTCAGCGACGAATCACATCGTATGGTGTGAAGATACTTCAGGGGTCGTAATTTCGTCGGTAAATCGTCAGTAAAAGCACACCATACGACGTGTTTCGTCGCTGGTCGTCGGTAAATCGTCGTGGCCTGTAACCGTGACGCCGTACAATCTACCGCCTTGGATGTGCATGAAGAAGCCGTACATATTCTTGATTGTGATTGCACTGGGGCCTAGGAATCCGAAACAGAAGATCGACCTATACCTGCAGCCATTGATACATGAGCTGAAGTGGTGGTGGGAGTTTGGTGTGGAGACGTTCGATGTATCGACCAAACAAAACTTCCAGCTACGCGCTGCGCTGATGTTGACCATCAGCGACTTCCCGACTTATTCTATGTTGTCAGGGTGGAGCACAGCGGGGAAATACGCTTGCCCTTGCTGCATGAAGCAAGCAAAGACGATGTCCTTGAAACATGGACGTAAGATTCACTAATTCGACAGCCATAGGAAGTTCCTGCCCAAACGTCATTTGTACAGAAAGAGCGTGATGGTGTTCATGCCTGGCATCGTCGAGAAGGACACGAAGCCCGAGCTTCTCACGGGTGCGGAGGTGTTGGAGGAGATAGACAGTTGTGGATTCGTGGGGTCGCTGATGATCCGGATGGCAGCCACAACGGATACTTGGCCAGTGACTATATCGGGTGGAAGAAGAGAAGCATATTCTGGGAGCTTCCGTATTGGAAGAGCAATATGATCCGACACAACCTGGATGTCATGCACATTGAGAAGAACGTGTTTGAAAACATTTTCAATACGGTGCTGAATGTGCCTGGAAAAACGAAAGACAATTTGAAGGCACGACTTGATATGCGCGACCTCAATATGCGACCGGAGCTGCATCCCGTTGGCACATCCTACATGCCGAAGTCCTCTTACACGCTGAATGCGGAGCAGGTCAGTGCGTTGTTAGCGTGGCTGGAGACGGCTAGATTTCCTGACGACCATGTTTTGAACCTGTCAAAGAACATCGACGTGAATAAACGCAGTTTGCACGGGATGAAGAGCCATGACTGTCACGTGTTCATGCAACGGTTGATGCCCATTGCATTCCGCGAGCTGCTTCCAACCAATGTATGGGAAGCACTTACCGAGATGAGTCTGTTCCTCAGATGTCTTACATCCAAGAGACTCAGGGCGGATGATATGTCAAGGCTGGAGGGTGAAATCCCATTGATCATTTGCAAGCTGGAAACTTTATTCCCTCCAGCCTTCTTTGATTCAATGGAACACCTGCCAGTTCATCTACCATACGAGCCACACGTTGGTGGTCCTGTTCAGTACAGGTGGATGTATCTATTCGAGAGGTACTCTTATTTATTACGTGACATTCTTATGTGTCTAAGCGCAACCATTTGAACAGATATTCCCTATATGAACAGATATCTCAGGTATTTGAAGCTGAATATCAAGAACAAGGCGAAAGTCGAGGCCTCGATGTGCAATGCCTAACTGACAGAGGAAGCCTCGACCTTCGTGTCTCATTACTTCGAGCCAGATGTTCCGTCGAGGTGCAGAGATTTTTCCCGGAATGACGACGACATTTCCAGATCCGGTGTCCTCCCGATATTCACACATCCGATCAGATTTCACAGACATGGAAAGGAAATGATATTGGGGGATAGCGAGCTGAAGATTGCTCATTCTTATGTTCTGCGCAACTGCCGTCAAGTCGACCGTTTCCAGAGGTATAAACGATATCCAATTTTAATTTGTAAATACCTTGTGCTACTTTATCCATTATATTACAAAGATATACAGGGTACTCATTCGTAATTTTCTTCAGCTTGTTCGTTGATTTATTGCAACACCGTTCACCGGGTATATCGAGCGATGCAATAAACAATGAGTTAGATGCCAAGTTTGCTGATTGGTTCAGGTGGCATGTAAGTTTATATTTGCCGGTTACGTGTACGTCATGTGATACGCATTTATTGCCCCGATGATGTATACTTACTTGTCGTTTTACAGGCGAGCAAAGGTCATCTGGCTGACGATGAGTACGGTTACATTCTGGCACCAGTAGCCGAGGGTCCATTGAACAGAGTCACGCGCCACGACATGTGTTTTGTCAACGGGTATAGATTCCACATAGTCTCCCATGCCAGCCGAAAATCGTCGGAGAACAGCGAGTGTGTGTCAAGTGGTATGACAATAGCCCGGACGAGGATGACTTCTACGGCTACCTTACTGACATCATTGAGCTCGAATATCCCGCATTGCCTGTAAAGCGGGTGGTGCTATTCAAATACGAATGGTACGATCCAACTCGGGAAGGTTATCGCGCTGGCACAAAGGTTCACGACCGATATAAGTTGGTAGACATACACCAAGGGCGACGGTACAGAAACTACGATCTATTCGTTTTGGCTAGTCAAGCGTCCCAGGTGTACTATCTATCGTATCCAACAACGAGGATGAATACGAGCTCAAAAGACTGGCGAGCCGTGTGCAAAGTGAAATCGAGCAAGTTTGATGTCAGTATACAGCCAGGTTCAGATGGCATGGATGCCGCATTTCAAGAAGAAAACCCGTCCGTTCTGGATACGACACATGTTGAACTGCACAACCTCCCTCTAAATGACCCCAACAGCGGTTTCATCGAAATTCATCTCAACATACAACCGCCTGACAATATTGACGATGTAGGAAAAGACGATTACGAGGATGAAGAGGACGATGAGCATGTAGATGAAGATGAAAATGAGGATGAAAATGAGGATGAAAATGAAGATGAAAATGAAGATGCGTATGAGGACGCGGATGACAATGAAGATATACATAATGTGTGTCTGTAAGTACTTTATACTTTGTATTATTTTTCTTTCAATATTGATGGCACCGACGAGTTACCGACAAAACATGTCGTCGCAAATTTGAAATAATGACGACACACGAAGTAGCGACGAAACAGTAATAGCGACGAACTTCCGTCGCTATGTCGTCGTAAAATTTTGATCTAAAAGCTGAAAACCCTCTCCTTCTTCCCCATTTCCCTCCCCGCGAAAAATTCCCCCCCCCCCACGGCGAAATCCCCTCTCAACGGACCCCCGGCGAAATCCCTCTCCTCCCCCTGCAAAATCCTATTTCTTCTCCGATGACCTCCCTTCTCCGGTTAGTTTTCTTCCTATTTCGTTTTTAATGATTTTAATTAGTTATATTTCGTTTTATACATATATACACTACACACGCACACTACATATATATACATTATATATATATATATATATATATATATATATAAACACGCACATATACACGCACATAAACATGCACATATACACTACATAAATCTACATATGTATATACGGATCTACATATATATATATATATATATATGGGTATATATGTATGTATGTATAGATGTGTAGATGCATATATATATATATGGGTATATACGGTTTTCGATATATATACATATATATATATATATGGTTTTATACATATATATATATCGGTATATACGGTTTATACATGTATATATATATACGGTTTTTAATATATATATACATGTATATATATATACGGTTTTATACATGTATATATATATTTCACTGTTTTTAGGTATATATGCATATATATATATATATGCGGTTTTACATTTATATATATATATATATCTCACTGTTTTTTTATAAATATATATATATATATATACGGTTTTACATATGTATATATATATATAGTTCACTGTTTTTTTAAGTATATATATATATACATATATATATATATGTATATATGTATATATATATATATATATATATATATATATATATATACGGCAGTTATATATATATGTATATACAAAATATATATTTCGGCCTTAAGGCCATTTCAAGGTTAAAATATGATTTTATATGTTTTATGTGTATATACGTGTAATATATATTTTAAAGGGAGAAAATGAATAAGTATTTGTGTATTATGTATAAATGTATTATATATATATATATATATATATATATATATATTTCGGTTTTATGTTCTATTTGTGATTATGAATAAAGTTTTATATGTATTATGTACACATAAGTATACTATATATGTTAAATATGAATAATAGTATTTTGAATATCTTATATACTTATATATGTAGAGTATATAAATTGATACAAGATATATATATATATATATTTGGCCATTAAGTAAGTTTTGGCTTAATTGACTTTAATTTTATGAATAGTATGTTTCAATAGTTAAGATATAATATGTGATGAAATATGACTAAATTTGAATGTATATAATATATTATAAGACAAATATATATAAATGTATATATAAATGATTTATTTTTTTGCCCTTAGGCCTTTTATGAAAAGATAACCTTATTATGTAGTACACATGTATATATGTATAATATATATGTTAAGATATGAAAATGAATAAGTTTTGGATATTACATACTATTTTGCCTTGCATGTACCGAAAAAGGGCTGTTGGTGACTAGGGTGCGTATGCACAAAAATTGTTGTTAAGGTTGAATTAGTAGAAATGTGGTGTGCTTGGCCAATGAATGATGAATGTACAAACTGTTTTGTAAGAGGTTTGCATATGATTTTCGGTATGATACTAGTTCAAGGTGTTTACTAAGCTCGAGAATTGGAATTGTTGGAAAATGAATTAAGGAAATCTGCATGTAGCGGTTTTAAGGAAACAATATTTATGATGTAAGTATGAAGTTCAAGTGATGTATACTTTGAAGTGTAATTTGATGATGAAGTTTGATTATGTAGTTTGGTTAATCATGTCATGTTGTTGGATTTGGATTTGTCTTTGGAGAGGCCATTAAGGCCGGGAAGCCTCCGATAAACGCAT
The DNA here is from genome assembly GCA_036186865.1 of Eustoma russellianum. Classification (NCBI taxonomy): domain Eukaryota; kingdom Viridiplantae; phylum Streptophyta; class Magnoliopsida; order Gentianales; family Gentianaceae; genus Eustoma; species Eustoma russellianum. Next base: position 33,009,386 of record AP025058.1, read on the forward strand.
AGGTCATGCCGAAATTTTCAAAATTATTAATCTGTTCCTTGCAGATCTGATGGCTAGTGAGGGTTTACCGACGAGATCCACCTACCCACCAGCTACACAGGCCCTCTCAGGAGAGTTTAATATGTTCCTTTCTCAGCATGAGGTGTTTGGTTCGGTTTCGACCGCCGCTCTGGCTGCGGACGCAGACCTTTTAGGGTCTGCCGATAGGTCCGCACCCCCAGATATACGACACCACCCACACCCACCGGTTTAGAACCTCATTCGGCGTCTGATGCGGCATCGGACGAGGGTGTCATACCAGGGCGTCGTGCCCTCCCTTGGTCACATGATACCCATACGTAAGTAATGATTAATTTATTTAACACGTTTTCAAATATATTTCACGCGTTATTTTTTTTCTAACAACTTCACCTCTTTCAGGTTTGCACCGGACTCGGGCCAGATTTCCGGTTGCATCACTCGGTCCTTCCACCTGAGGTAGGACCCATCTGGATATGCCTGGTCCCGTGTCACCCTGCAGACACGTAGGTTCTACTGGGATGAGTTTCAGGTATTCAAATTTGATGAATTTCACTTTTTGATGCGTAATCGATCATTACTTTTCTAACCACACTTTTATTTTTCCTCTGTATGATAATTGCAGAAGGCGTACAGCAGGCCAGCCGACATCGCCCACGACGTGGAGCAGGCCTGGCGGCATAGGGCCGCCAAACGCTACAGAGACTTCGTCAACTCCCTCAAGAACAAGTGGGAGCGTGACTCCATTTCTGCCAGGCCTGCCTACGTATCTGAGGCCGCTTGGGCGGGGTGGATAGACGGGTGGAGGGACCCTGCTAACCAAGCCCGCAGCGCCCGAACGCGGCGAACCAGCGCAGCGGCAATCTATAGGGCCCAACACCTGCCACACACTCAGGTGGTTCGGTTTCCCACGCCACCACGATGCGTTCTATGGTGAGTATTTTAATATTGGATTATTTAGATTCATTGATTTCATTAGATTATTTCGATTCATTGACTTAAGTAGATTATTTACATTCATTGACTTAAGTGGATTATTTACATTCATTGAGTTAAGTGGATTATTTATATTCATTGATTTCTTATGTTGCGCTGTTGTTTTTTTGGTATTCGTATATGGTTAATTTAAGTAGTATATGTGTTCATTTGCCTTTTTCTTTTTATTTTTGATTTGACTTGGGGGAGGCCTTTAAGGCCGAGATACCTCCGATAAACGAATAGGTCATGCCGAAATTTTTAAAATTCTGGATTTCACTAACATATTTTATTTCATTCTTTCAGTACGAGGAGACGGGGGAGTGGCCAGCCTCCTACGATCTCTTCTACAAGACGCATCGGAAGAAATCCTCCGACGGAACGGAGGACTGGATCACGACGAAGGCCCGCGACATTAGTGTAAGTAGACTACGATATCATTTGTTTTTTTCCTTAGTTTGTTTTATTGCTAAACCATAACAATTCTTATTCTCATTTCAGGACGAGTACAACAGATTACTCGGATAGGGGCGAAGAGGCCGACAAGAACCGTGCTTATTGGGATGCGGTTCAGACCGTTGGCCCTCAGAATAAGAAGAAGAGGGAGGTGTACGGGGTTGGATCAGCAGCGCCGTGGTTCTTTCCCGAAGTTCTGCATCCAGGTGCTTCCTCTGATGCCAGCACCTCCGCACCTTCTGCGACGCCAGAGGATATTTCGCGTCTGGAATCAGATCATGCGACACTGCAGCGTGAGATAGAGACCATCAGGATGAGGCATGAGGAGAGTGTACAGGCACTGCAGTCGCAGCTGACTCCAGCAGGCGCTGCAGCAGTCAGTTCAGAAGGCGCTTCACCAAGCGGTTGAGCATGCGCAGCAGCAGACGATGCAGGTGCAGCAGGCGACGAACCAGCAAATCTCACAGCTATCGCATCTCATCATCTCTCTCATTTCCAGCTCCTCGCAGCCTCAGCCTCGCCTCCTGATGGTCACTCTTCTCCCATGATCCCCCTCCATCTTCCTCTGCATAGTATTTCATTTTTTGATTTTTTGTATAGTCTATTTCATTTATTGTATTGATATATTCTTTGTATTTTTATATTTTATCTGACATTTATAAAGATTTTATTTCGTTTGTGTTGTTTAATATACGAAATTCAATACGCAAATACTGTATTTCTATATCATATTCGTACAAATGATTTAATATACAAAATAAAATATATTATAAAAAGTAAATAATAATAAAAACTATTTAATTAATAATATATTGATATTATTACTAAATCAAAAATATTTAATATTAAATTAATATTTATTATTAAATTAAAAAATAGCGACGAACCTGCGACGAAACCGAAATGTTGCAGACCGGAAACAAAAAAATCAAAAATTAAAAAATAGCGACGACAAAAGATATACCGACGAAAATCTGCGACGAAATAAAATGTCGCAGAACGGAAATAAAAAAATAAAAAATTATAAAATAGCGACGAAAAAATACACCGACGAAAAAACGACGGCAATAACAGGTCGCAAACCTGACGGATTTTCGTCGCAATAGTGCGACGAAGCACCGACGAGGTTTTTTTCGTCTCAATATAGCGACGCTTCGCCGACAAAATCACTTTGCGACAAGCCGTATTACGACCTACTGTTTTCGTCGCTATTGCGTCGCTATATGCCTGTAGCGACGAAATGACGACGATTTTTGTATGTCGCTATATGCCTTTTTTTGTTGTGTGGTTCGGTTATAAACAACCTACTCCAGTCTTCAAGGAACACCTTCCTTGCTTCACACTAATCACACATACAACACACCTTACCACAGGGTTGATAGAGTTACACACTAACTCCAACCCTTTACAAACCTTGTACGATTAATACAATTCGCACGAACATCACCACCTTGCAAGAATGAAGATTGATCACACCTTGATCAATCTTTTACAAAGATATGGAATATGTGGTGGTCTATATCAAGCCTATTCAAGATTGAAAGATATGAATACAATATGCTTACAAGAAGAAAGAAAGAAAGAGAATGTAGAAGAAGAGGCTTAGGCGTTTTTCATTTTGATTTTTCAATGCTTGTGCTTGTCTTGCTTTTGCTCCTCTTCTTTCCTTTTAATGTACCATGGCCGTCCACTATAGGTGTAGTCCCCCTCTTGAAAATTATCTTCTTAGTCCTTGGGAGAATGTAAGACATCATTGTGACATGGTCTTGCCTACTTGGCATCTTCTCATTGGATGATCATTTAAGCTTTGCTTACTTGGCACTTCATGATTGGTTGGATGGTGTCATCATTTGATGACTTAGAAAATCTGAATATATCACTCAAACATGTGCCAATATCAATCACAAAATAATTTCCATAAAGCTCAAGATTATCACATAAATGTTGCAAGACAAAATTCCTTCCCAACTAAGACATAAAAATCGGCCATAATAGTTTTACCATGCTGAATTTTCAGCATGTGTTACATGGTTGTACAATTCAAAATATTACCATTTTTTATTGATTTTTCTTTTTAAAATAAATCACCAATTGATGGTAATTATCTCTATCACATTAGAAATGAACTTGCACACTTTTAAGACCATGAATTCGGCCATCACAAGTCACACACATGCTGAAACATTTTCAGCATGTGTGATATATAAAATATCACACTTTATGAATTTAAATAATATTCAAATTACTTCCATTTCGTCTCTCAATCGATCATACAATTTGAGATGACAAAATATATCATATTAAAGTGCAAAAATCGGCCAGCCTTATTTCAACATGCTGAAATTTTCAGCATGTGTTATAAGTGAGACAAAGTTTGAAATCTTACCATTTGTAGCTTCTCTCTTTAATTCACCAACATTGTATGATTGATCCTTGACCAATCAATATGCCAACAAGGCTCCAAATAAGCTCCATCTCAGCTGTAGTGACGTTAGACTATGTATGTGCATGTGCTGAAATTTATTTTTGCTAACTTTGTAAAATAATGCACATTTAATGATACACACATGTTATATTCCAATCAGCCCTTAATTTAATTTTCTAAAACACTTTAAGATGTATAACATATGTAAAAAGTGTCTAGATACGTGTCACATGATGTACCAAAAACGTTCCATGTGTTGTGTGCGTAGAAAACCGAATTTTCGATATTTATCGATTACCTGATTTTTCTCTAATTACATGCCAACTTTTGCACATGTTATATATATTATATTACACATAATATATATATATATATATATATATATATATATATATATAATATATATACTTTAAAACTCAGCACTTGGCTGGTCTAAAGCGGCGCCATCTATCATGTGGCAAAATTAAAATTGGAATCTTCACATTTTAGCCTTAATGTGGGGTGATTTGTGTGCGCCAACATGGAAAATATTTTTGGCTGAATATACAGTCATGTGCACGAAAGTTTTATGAAATTTTGAAGTATAGGGGCTGGTCATCTATTTATGGCAAGTACGTGACACGTTGGCGAAGTTTCGGTATTCGCCCGATACGATAATTTTTGGTTTAGAACCTTTTATCATGTTGTATTTAATTTGTCATCATCATGACTTATATCATATGATATAAGACCTGAATATACTCATAAATATGAGTTAAGTATGGTGGTGTGACGTTAACGTACGTATGTAAAATATATAACGTGTCGGTAGTACGTTGGAATACATGTGTATGTGCCTTTTTCAAAAAATCTGAAAATATATGTATTTAATATATATGTGGCGTGTATATATTTAAGAGGGGAGGAGAAGAAAACTTTCCTTCCTTAGCCTTGTTGCCTTTGTGCCTTTTCCAAATGTGGCTTCCTTTAATGAACTACTTAGTTTAATAAACTAAGTACTTCACTTAATGAACTAGTTTAGTTCATTAATGGTGGCACCTGAAAATAGTATAAACACAACAAATGTTTTCCATATGATGTAAGCTTTAACTCTTCATGGCTCGTTAGTCCGGCAACATTATATATAAGCGAAATAAAGCAAGTAATAGCAATGTATCATGCATACATGTATATATCATGCACGTTTGTGTATATATCATGCAGTTAAGTCACTTATTTTGAAATCACTCAAACCCCCTTTTCTCTATAGGAAGAAAGTAAGAGAGTTTTTTAGAGACAACCCCAGGATTGATGAATTGTGTAGTCTAGTCCACGTACTGGTAAGTATCCTCCCTGTATTCATTATGTTATTGCAAAAATTATAGTTTTATTCTTGTACAAACTTGAAGATCATGCATACGTATAAGCGGTTACATAGATGTTCATATATGTATGTATGCTGTTTGTTGTGTGTGTATATATGTATTATATATATATATACACATATATATATATTATATGTGTATATATATATTATATGTATGTATTCAGCCGAGTGTGTATATATGTGTAAGGATCTTGTGTAATCCTCGTACATATAAGTATACAATTTATACCACTTGTATATATACTTAAGTGCTAATACTGTGTGAAATTCTGTATGAATATATCATGGATGTGATAGAGCTATGATTTGTTGTAGTGGGTGAAAAATTATGATTTTGTATGCATTGAGGTTAGATAAGGTTAGAAATTAGATTGGGGTGGTGTTTTGTGATAGAGAGGTGGCGCCGCAGCAGCACATGAGCCTCACACACTGGCGATGTGGTGGCTCGTGGATGAGTGGTGCCCGTGTGCAGGTGTGCTGTGTGTGGAGTGTGTGTTGGGCAGGTTGAGGGGCTGAGGGAGTGGACGAGTGAGGGCTTGGATTGGGCTTAGTAAGGGAGGGGCTGGGTTCTGGGACTGGGTCTGGGTCAAATGGGAGCGGGCTGGGGTGGGGGATTTGGACTTAGGCAATTCAGGTGAGGGAGTAAAAGAAGAGAGAAAAAATGGGCCTTGAACCAGGAAGGAAAGAAAGAAAAAGAAAAAAAGAAGAAAGAAGGTATGGGCAGCTAGGCCAAGAAGGAAGAAATGGGGATTGAGCCGATAGGCATAAGGGAGAAGGAAAGAAAAAAGAGGGAGAAAGAGGGGGTCGCGGGTTGGGCTAGAAAGAGGGAGTGTGCTGTTGGGCTGAGGGAGATCAGATAAGAGGATTAAGGGATGTGTGCTTTTTTAGGTAAACAAAACAAAATAAATATTCTGGCAACAAAAACCACAAAGATTTGTACAGCCAAATATTCTAAAACTGGATCTTTGCCAAGCTCAATAAAACTGAAGTCATTCTATACTTTCCAAGATTCTGCAGCAAAAACATGCCTGCTTGATATTCAGATCATCGACCAGCAGCGATTCAAATACCCGCTTGTCTGCAAGGGCAGAAGGTCAATAGCTGCGACTGGCCGACCTGTTAGCTTCACCATCACCATTTTGGTGGGAAAGGACTTATGCCTTCTTCCGTGCAGTCCAGAATGCAGCATGGTAGCGATTCTGCATCATGGATCGAGGATTTGTTGGGTAAAAAGAGTAACTCTTTTTACATCTTTCCAAACTCAGTTTTATGGACATTTCATCTCCCTGACCATATGCATCTGAAAAGTAATAAAGTAAGGGGTCCCAGATTTATCCAGTCTCCCCCTTACGAATTCTTGAAATGATTTCAACGTGGTCAACAATGTTATGTGCTGTGTCAAGGAAGAAGCAGGTAACAACACGACCAATTGAGTTTCAGTTACATCAAATTTTCGTCTAACAGGGGATTTCATGCGGAGTAAAGGATTAGCATGACTTATGAACTTTTTCTTTTACATCGCTACAATACCATGAATAGGACTCTATTAGATATTCATACAAAAGATAATTATATAGAGTTTGACTCAGAACATGATTTTCTTCAATCAAAACTCCAATCAAGGAATATTCCATCCCGTAAACTTCTGATGTGCTGAGCTGATGTTAATGCTCTGCTACTCAGCTCTGCTTAGCAAACCTTCGGTCTGAGATAACCTTTGCTATGCAGCTCAGCTCTGCATTCTCCAGCTCTGAACTGTCCAGCTCTGCACAGCAATGTTCACTTCACCAAGTTTTATTCAAGTTAACTTAAGTTCACCTCAGCAGCTCAGCTCGGCTGCTGACTTCAGTTCCACCAAACTTAACAAAATCTCCCACTACGAACTCACCTTAACTTCGACGCATCATGAATTTTAACTTCTTCGAACTGTCACCCTTTAGCACTTTCATCAAGTAACAAGACCCAGAGAAGCATTGCAGAGCTCAAGCTTCTATTTCGGAACAATCTTCGTCATCATGTCTGTTGAATTCTGGCTGGTATGAATTTTCTCCAAGTCGAACTGTCTTCCTTCAAGCATATCCCTTATATAATGATACCTGATGTCAATATGCTTTATTCTTGCGTGATAAGCAGAGTTTCTGGCCAAGTGAATTGCACTCTGACTGTCACTAAATAGTTTGCAGCAGATCTGAGGATGCCGCAACTGTAGCGCCCCGCTCCCGAGCCTTAGTATCGGAAACGGTGCACCGGCCGTAGTCTACTACGAGAGCTACAAGGCGTCGTTCAATTCTCCTGCACGTCAGCAATGGCGTAGAAAATTTGCACGTAGAAACGTATAAAAATAAAATAAACATTTATTTATTACGACTCAAGTCCAACTTCTGATAAATAAATAGTCTACATTCATTAGTACATCTCATCATAAATGAATAAAACTGTAAATATAAACATCTTCATCTAGATCTAACTACCCCACTGTCCAAACTCAGCTCCATCTTCTATGTATATGTAATCGTACTCCCGCTCACCTGGGAAAAAATAAAGGGGCGAGTGATATAGAAATATCACCCAGTAGGTTCCCACCTCTTTCTGAACAATTTCATATATGGCAACAGATAACATGCAATACACGTATACACATGAATAACTGAATAAGTAAATAAAAGCACAACACAACAGTTATGCGATGTCATGAAGCATGCTTGTGTCACACGCAACGATATCTCAATGCAAGAATGCTTGTTTCTCTACCGTACAATGCATGAACCTCGAGGGAATTCTACCACACGCCTCGTCAGGCCACACGCCCCGTCGGGCCACACGTCCCGTAGGACCACACGCCTCATAGGGCCACACGTCTCGTAGGACCAATGCAATGCTCGTGCCATGAATGCAAATGCATAATCATAAGGAATCCGGTGCATCCATACTTGTATATATGCCCGCGCCCATACACGTACATATATACATGTATGTATACTCCCACATATCATATATCAATAATTATTTCCCAAACTCACTTAACACATTCATAAAGCTGTACTCACTTCAACACAGTACAAATAGATAGTTTATACAATACTAGCATTATTTTTATATGACACTGATGCAACATAAAAACACATATACATATATACAGCTAAGTACAACATTTCCTAGCTAAAGTTGCACATTATAACGTAGAATCACAAAATATCACACAAATAGCACAATGTTAGCTAGCTTGTATATGTACGTATAACAGTGTATTAACATATATAGTGACAAGTAACATTTCATCAAATAACATGTGACGCAATACATTCGATTTGTTGTACACGTTTTATCTACATACATATATTTAACACTACACTAAACACATATTACATTGTTTAACACACATTAATACTTTAGCTACATTATCTATATCTTATGTACGAAATGGATTGTACGGTTGTTGTAAGAAAGTTAGGACATATTTTGCAGTACTTACTGTTCTTATAAATAAACATAGTTTGACTAGCATTCACATATTGTATACAGTATAATACATTATACAAATATATATGATTATTACACCAATGAGTTATTAGCGTTATATAATTACGATACACTTACCTACATCAAATATACATACTTTTTATATTAATACATTTAGAGCATCAATTACGCTTATTTGTCATGCGTTATCATTTAATACATGATGGTAATTGCTTTACAACTACATCACTTATCACAAGAGATTATATAGGAATAGATAATTATAATATTATGTCTACTCTATCTTAATACATCATTATAGTAATAATTGTTGTGAAATAAATATTAAACTTTAGTTTGCGTTAATATAGTGTGTGATTAACAATAGTGTGGCAGAACATAATGTGTAGCTCTTATAACATGTAAGCAAACACAATACTTAAATAAAAAGCATTAAAATATACGCATATACAGTGTGTGACAACATTAACAAAAGTAAATGACATTTGTAATGACAAAAAATGTAAATCAAATGCGCAAAGCTGAAAGTTAATTGTGTTTAATATTATCTTAATATTGAATACGCCATCATATTAATACCATTAATTAACATCCGCACAAAAAAACATAACGATACAAGATTTACTATATTGTCATGAACTTACTGTTAATCAATGTATATCATATGAACTAATTGTAAGTATAAAATACGTGTCCTTAAATAACTTAACCATAACAAAAATAAATTCATATAACCAATAATATAAACATTAAAACAACTCTACAAAAATTAATCTACTCACACATAACATGTAGCACTTGAAATGTAACCAACAAGATAAACGTTATATAAAACAATTGACAAATAATTACATATATGAAATTGGCTCACAAAGAGAGGGGACACCTACCTCTTGGTTGTAAACTAACAATTTTGGTGGTGTTGTGGTGGTTGTGTTGGTGGTGGTATTAGCCTTCTTGTTTCTCTTTTCTTCTTCTTTATTTCCTTTCTCTTGTCTTTTCCTCTCCTTCCTCTAATCTCCCTCTTGCACACTCTCAGCACCCTTTTTTTTCTTTACTCACGTTACCCATTTTTCCCCTTTAGGTTGGCCGTTTGGTCTTATACTATTAGAAATGTGGGAGTTTCATCTTCCACACTTAATGGTAGGATAAGATTCCCACACTTAATGGTAGGATAAGATGTATAGTGGGGTGGGGCTATAATTGTAGGTTAGTAGGAATTAAAGGGTGTTAAGGGTGGGGGTTACTTTTCTCTCTCCTTTTTTTTAAAAAAATAGTATGTCATTTTTATTTTTCTTATTTTCTTTTTAACTGGGTGCAACAGTAACTCATTTAGTAAACTCTTCAACCACACCAGTTCCTTGGTAGCTTCAACTGTTGCCACGCACTCAGCTTCAGTTGTTGAGAGTACTACATTCTTCTGCAACCTTGATACCCAGGTGATTGCGCACTATCGAGCTTGAAAACATACCATGTAGTACTCTTATGTTCAACAATATCTCCACCCATATCAGAGTCTACAAAACCAAGTGGGTTCAGGTCATCATTGCCGAACTGCAATGCCAAGCCTTACGTTCCAACTAAGTACCTTAGTATCCATTTAACTGTAGTCCAATGATCAGGACCTGGATTTGACATGAATCTGCTTACAACACCTACTGCATGGGCTATGTCTGACTGGGTGCACACCATAGCATACATCAAGCTACACACGGCTGAAGCGTAGGGTACCTTCTTCATTCGTTCAAGCTCATCCTTCGTCTTTGGACATTGCTTCCTTGATAAGTTTTTAGAATGTCCTGCCAAAGCTGTTGACACCGGTTTTGCGTTCTCCATATTGAATCTCTTCAATACCTTAGAGATATAATCTCTTTGGCTCAGACTCAGCACTTGATTCTTTCTGTCTCTTTTAATACTGAGTCCCAGTATTTTCTTTGTCGGACCAAGGTCCTTCATGGAGAAATTTTCGGGCCAATTGCTCCTTCAGCTTCTTGATTTAACCAATGTTTCCTCCTGCTATTAACATGTCATTCACATAGAGTAGCAGGATAATGTACGAACCTTCAAACCTTTTGAAATAACAACAGTGATCACCATGACAACGCTTGTAGTCGACCTCTGCCATGAAGTTGTCATACTTTTTATACTTCTGTCTTGGAGCTTGTTTCAAACCATACAAGCTCTTCTGTAATTTACATACTAGGTCTTCTTTACCAGATATCTCATAGCCATGTGGCTACATTATGTAGATATCTTCTTTCAAATCTCTGTGAAGAAAGGCTGTTTTGACATCAAGCTGTTCTAAGTGAAGATCTTCTATGGTTGTAATGCTGAGGACGTTTCTGATGGTTGACAGCTTGACAACAGGTGAAAAGATCTCAGTGAAGTCAACCCCGACTTTCTGTTGGAAGCCCTTCACAACAAGCCTTGCTTTATACCTTTGAGTGTCGTCAGCTTCTTGTTTCAACCTTTACACCCATTTGTTCTGAATTGCTTTCTTTCCTGATGGCTTCTTTACAAGATCCAAGGTGAAGTTGCTCTGCCGAGAGTTCATCTCATCCTCCATGGCTGACCGCTAGACTTCACTTTTGTTAGAACTCATTGCTTCTTCATAGCAGCTCAGCTCATCACAGCCAGTAAGAAGCAGATAATGAGTGAAGGTGAGAACCTGGCCGGGGCAGTCATGGTTCTCCTTTCTCGCCGAATAGCAATAGGTGGTGTGACTTGCTCTTCCAGTGCTTCAACTCCTGTGGTAGGCACCTCAGCAGTCTGATCTGCAGGTCTGCTCAGCTCGGTATTACCAATATCACTGCGCTCAAATTACTTGGGCTTTATAGGTTGCTTCTCTTCCTTTACTCTGTCCTTGTAAAGCACATTTTCACTGAAAACCACGTCCTTGCTTTTGATCATCTTCTTCCATATATGATCTCATAGTCTATATCCAAAGTTGTCACCACCATAGACAATTAAGAATCATACCTTGGACTTGGGGTGAAGTTTTAATCTCTCATCCGGCTTCAGCAGTGCATAGGCAGTGCAGCCAAATATTTCGACATGGGCAAGTGAGATCTTCTTGCCTGTCCACTATTTTTCTGGAAGTTTATAGTCAATTGCGATAGATGGACCCCTGTTAATCAGATAAACATTGGTGTTCGCCGTCTCAGTCCAAAAGTATTTTGGCCAATCTGCATGTATCCTCATACTTCTTGCTCTTTCACAGATTGTTCTGTTCATCCTTTTATCAACACCATTATGTTGAGGTGTCTTTGGCATTGTCTTTTATCTTCTGATTCTGTTCTCGGCACAGTGATCTTCAAACTCCTTACTGCAGTACTCTCCACCATTGTCTGACCTCAAGCACTTCAACTTCAACCCTGTTTCATTCTCAACAAGACTTCTCTATCTTTTAAAGACTTCGAATACGTCAGACTTACGTTTCACAAAGTATACCCACAGCTTTCTCGTTGATTCATCAATGAAAGTAACATAATAACGAGAGTCGCTTAGTGAAGGCACATCTGAAGGCCCCCAAACGTCTGTGTGTAAAAGCTCCTACTTCTCAGTTCTGAGACTCCTTTTGTGCTTAGGAAAAGCTTACGAATTTCTACTTTCCAAGTACACAGGATTCACACAGTGGTATGTCAATGTTTGTCAGACCCTCCAGCTTCCCACTGGACGCCATTGCCCCCATCCCCTTGACACTCATGTGTCCAAGCCTTTGATGTCAGAGATCGACATCACTTGCCGAGGTGACTGCATTCACCGGGTTCTTACTTGTGAATTTGTAAAGAATCCCAATTCTCAATCCTTGTGCCACAATTAAGGATCCCTTGACTAACCTCCAGTGCATCTTGCTGAACCTCCTTTCTAGGTTGGCATCATCTGTCAATTGAGTAATTGATGTCAAGTTCTTGGTCAGCCGAGGTATGTGTCTTGCTTGCAGCATCTTTAGCTGCCTTCCATTTGGTAGATTCAATATGATGTCCCCTTTTCCAATGATATCACAGGAGTCATCATTCCCGAGATATACTTTTTCAAAGTTTCCACTTTTGTAGTTTGTGAAGTATTCTCTATTTGATGTGGCATGAAAAGAGGCCCCGGTGTCAAAAATCTAAAGAGCGTCAGCTTGGTTTTCATAACTCATGATCAGGTCGTCACTGTCAGACTTGAACATTTGAGAGACATGAATTTCATTTCCGTTCTTGTCAGTCTGATCAGACTTCTTCTTGACTTTGCAATCGCGTTTGAGGTGGTCCTTCTTCTTGCAATTCCAGCAGAACAGATTTGAGCCTTTGGACTTGCTCTTCCTGGGTTGCAATCTCCCATCTCTGTCATTGCCCCTCTTGACAGGTCTGCTGCACTCCTATGTATTCAGCACGGCTCTAAAACTTTCAGGACTGTCACTGTTCCTCATCCTCGAATCTTCATTAAGCAGCACATATACCACATTTCAAGTTTCAGTGTGCCTTCTCTGGATGAGTTGCTCACAGCCATGACAACTCCATCCCAACTATCAGGCAGGCGTGACAGTATCACAAAATCCAGAACTTCATTGGCAAAGACAATCCCAACCGACTCTAGTTGGCTAGTAATCGTGTTGAACTCACCCAAGTGTTCTTCCATCGTCTTACTTTCAATTTTCTGCATGTTGAAAAGTCTCTTCATCAGATGCACCTTGTTAGAGGCAGATAGCTTCTCATACATCCTTGTCAAAGCATTTATTACATCTTTTGTGGTCTTCCCTTTTGAGATATTGAATGCTACGGTTTGGGTTAGGGACAGCCTGATGGCACCTAGTGCTTTATGATCTAGAATTTTCCATTCTTGATCCGTCATGTCAGTGGGCTTAGCCTCATTCCCTTCAAGGGGCAGATATAGATCTCTCGGATATAGATAATCTTCAAGCTGCATCTTCTAGAAACCGATGTTTGATCCATCAAATCTCTCAATCCTTGATTTACCATCGTCGGCCATTGCTCCCACTCGAACAAAGAAACCCTCGGCTCTGATGTCAGTTGTCGGGGATTGCAGAAAAATAGAAACAACCACGACGATTGTTAACAAAAACACACAAATGTAATGAACAATGATCAAAGAAAACAATAAACGAAGAGCACAACATTTTTACGTGGGAAAACCCTCAAGGAGAAGAAAAATCCACGGCGGCAAGCCAAAAAATTCACTATCGACCAATTGAGTTTTGGTTACATCAAATTTTTGTCTAACAGAGGATTTTATGGGGAGTAAAGGATTAGCATGACTTATGGAGTTTTTCTTTTACATTGCTACATTACCATGAATAGAACTCTATTACATATTCCATATAAAAGATAATTATAGAGAGTTTGACTCAAAACAAGATTCTCTTCAATCAAATATCCAATCAAGGAATATTTCATCCCGTAAACTTCTGATGTGTTGAGCTGAGGTCAATGCTCTGCTACTCAGCTCTTCTAGGCAAAGCTTTGGTCTGAGATAACCTTTTCTGTGCAGCTCAGCTCGCCACTCTCCAGCTCTGAATCGTCTACCTCTGCACGGCAATGGTCACTTCACCAAGTTCTATTTAAGTTAACTTAAGTTCAGCTCAGCAGCTCAGCTTGGCTGCTGACTTCAGTTCCACCAAACTTAACAGTTCTGACATGAACACTTTCGAAAGCTTCAATATCCTGGCTCAAAAGCCTTAAGCATTTCAAATATGAAATATGAAATTCTTGAAACACACTACCTAAGCTTATCGTATTTTGCTGGAAAGTGAGATAACAATGCCTTGTGCTCTGGGGGAGCTTGCGGAAAGATCTCTCATAACGCCTCACATCCTCTGTTATATCCCATGTGTAGGGAATAGGGGAAAAAATAAATAAATATTAAGTACATTTTTTGCACATGTAAAAAAAGAGTTTTACTTAAAACTTTTCCTTACACAAAAAAATCCTTTAAATAAAAAATGAAGGAAAAAATAATTAATGCTACTTAATCCCATTAACTCTCCACTACCTCCCTATCTTACCATAACCTCTATTCCGCTAAATACACCATAATTCACCTCTTCATAACCCCCCACTATATTTAGTACCCTATTCCTTCCTTTTCCCACACAAAAACAACGTTCGGTACATTTGGGAGGAGGAAAAACAAGACAGCCGAGAGTGAGGGAGAAAAGAGAGGGAGGAAAAGAGAGGAAAAAGAAGAGAAGAAGAAGAGATTCTTGTCCAATTCAATTGCGATTCCAACTACGGTACAGTATTATCCAAGCGTGTAAGTAATCTTGGTGTATTTACTATGAATTTGTAAAGCTTATGTATATTTTTGATATCGAATTCAAATCATGCATTCGTATATGTGCATTCATACGTTAATCGCTATGTGTGTAATCCGGTGTCTATATGCGCTGTGGTTATACACATATGTTTAGGTAGTGGCCGGATGGGCAATGTTGGGTGCAAGTTGTTCCTATAAATTTATACATATTGTGTTAGTCATAGTACTATGTTTACATACATACAATTGTTATGGTGAGTATATGTATAATCTTGGGTGTGAGCGTGTTTGCATAAGTTGGTATTTGATGGTGGCTATTGTTGGGCAGTGTTTTATTTGCAAAATTGGTTAGTGTTTTATTTACAAACAAATTATAATATTCATTTCATGGAAATTGTTCTTTTTACAGCTGCACATATGTACCATTGTGTGTCTTTGGTGATGATACCAAGAAATTCACCTGTTAGTCAATAACGGTCAAAACCCCGCAAGAACATCAAAATGACTAAGTGCCACAACTCGGCCTAGTAATGGACCAAGTCAGAGGTGAGCAAGTAGTCCAACTCGGCAAGGATCCCTCCGCCGTCTCGGCCACATGGGGTACTGTTCTGGCCTCAGAATTTCATCTCAGCTAGAGGGCCTTATCTCGGGCCTCCGTCATTTTGATCATACGGTCTTTACCCTCTGGATTCCACAAGTTAAACTCAGCACCAATAGCTTCATCTCGGCTTAGAGGATTCACCTCAGCCTAAGCTTCTTCACCTCAGGATAATGGCTTTACCTTAGCCAAAGGATCCCCCCTCTACTTCAGAGATTCATCTCGGCTTTAGAATTCTATCTCGGCCTCAGAGTTTCGCCTCGGCCGAAGGAATCTAAGTCAGAGTCCTTAGCTGCCGAAGGCTTATCTCGGCTGCAGGGCCTCGATTGCCCACCTCGGCCAAATTACAACAGTCACAACGCTGTTCGCTGCGTAGCCATCATGCAGCCTCCATTTTCCAGCTGTCGACCATGCAGAGGCACATGGCCAGCACAACAGTTCTAAGCAGCTGCACGGCTATCATGCAAGCTGGCCAGACGTCCACATTTCATCCATCAAGGACACGCAACTCTGTGCTTCGCCTATTATAAAAGAGCTTCCTCAACAGAAAGGAAGTTTTCTAAGCTTTGATAAGTTCAAAACACCGCATTTCCAAAAGACACCTCAGCTCGGCCTACACACTGGCTGACCTCTGTACAGGATTTATCAAACCTTACATAAATTATAGCTGTACTCGCAAAAATGCCCAGTACTGACTTGAACGTCGGAGGGTTTCCCTAGGGCAGCGCCCTGGGACCCTAACGAGCTCTCTTTCTTTTCTCATGTTTCTCTGAAGGACGTCTGACGGAAGGATAACGGCCATCAACGGCCTAGCTCCGGATATTTCCACTTTTACCTTGGCGAGACTATCCGACCTCGTCAAATTGGCGCTAGAAGGAGGGCACCCGAACCTCCGGGTCCTTTTTACATGTGAAATATCCATTAAAGATTCCTCCAGTGATTAAATCTTCAGAATTGCCCTTGAAAGCTATTGAAAGAAAGATGAGCCAGGAAGACACACAAAGGTCAGCCCTGCCATCTGCTGATCCGAGTTTTCAGGGGATGAACGAGTATTCGGTTCCTGATACCTTCTCATATGAGGAACATATGCGAGCCATACACTATGTGGCTCAAAATCCAGCAGCTTTTCAAGCTGTACTGGAATTGAGAAGGGAAGCGGTGGGGGAAGGAACAAGTAACCTCTCTCCCAGTGGTACCAGCGTTCAGCAGTTGGAATATTCTCCATCTCGGCCAGGATATCATTCTGAATGTCAAACCGAGATTATAACTGAAGCAGAGTACCCATTTCGAAGGTCTGATAATCAAACCATGCAGAGCCCTCTGACCTCACCTCGGCCTTTTAGTCTTGAAAGACATATCCAGGCCTCACGGCGAGAAAGAGCATCCGTTAAGGTTCGGATGGGGGGCCAGGGCAGAGAAAGAAGCTCTTTGCTGGCTTCAAAAGCCCATATCCTCTCATATATGAGAAATAAAAATCTGGCAAAGGAACCCAAACCCCTTGCGGGGCCACTCCACAAGAGAAACCCACAACTCTACTGCCTATACCATCATGATATTGGGCATGATACAGAGGATTGTAGGTAGTTGGGTAAGGAGATAGTTCGCCAGATTAAACTTGGCCGACTGCAGCAATTTCATAACTTAAAGTTAAACCAGAGCAGAAAGGCCGACTTAGACGATCCCCGAGGTGGACGTCGGTCGGAACAGCAGCCCTGAATGGAAGGAACAGCCAGTCCGGCTGCTATGAACAATAACCGAGCTCCAAACGGGGGTTAACTTTCATGAAACAGTTAAAAATTCCCAGCTTGGCCTCATAAATGGTCTGTACAGCTTTTGAAAAAGTTGGTTACCATTTGGTGTACAAAACTTCTCGGCAATAAAAATTCTGCTTATTCAACTCAAAGTGCAGTTGATAGCTCTTTGGAATTGAGAAGTTTCACCCCAAAAGACCTCGCTACGTACGAGGCATGCATCCGTAATAGGGTGACTAAAAAGACCTCGTCACAAACGAGGCATTTGCCCGCTAAAGGGTACTTGAAAGACCTCGGATAATTCCAGGCACATCCCCGTTAAAGGGTGGAAAAAGACCTCGGCAGACCTTGGTCCGTCTTCGGCAGAAGCCCAAAAAAGGGTATAAGCAGACCTCGGTCAGTCTCAGGCACATCCCCGTTTAAGGGTGAAGACCTGGGCTAGTCCTAGGTGTATATGGAGGCCTCGGTTCTCCCAGCTCGGCATCTCGCCGAACAAGAAACTTGTATGACCTTGGCCAGTCTGGAAGAGATCAAGGGATAATATTGATATCTTCGTAGCTCACCTCGGCCAGCGTACATCAGTTACGCTCAGAAAATTATCCCTCAAATTGGGATCTCGGCCAGGACAGCACAAGATTTTCTTATTTAACTCGGCAGAGCTAGGTAACATTTATTTTGTCAACTTTCTATTAAAACTGAGTAGGTTTGATAAGACCGACATGTGACCTAGGCAATGAAAAACTTAGTGAGACTCAGTATTACGTTGGTTTGGGGGTTAAGTATTAGGAAAAACAATTCTGTCCAAGATCAACGAGGCCGACCTCTGATCTCGGCGAAATTAAGTTCGGACAAGACTAGCTCGGCCAACGCGTGATTTCGACTAAACTCGAAAAGTTCAATTATAACAGTTAACGGACTTGTTTTTAAACATATTTGTTTAAGAGTTGATAAGGCCGACACGCGAGCTCAGCAATGAAAAGTTTGAACTTCAAGACATTCAGCAAAACATAAAATTCAAGCCAAAAAGAGTTAGAAATTTCATTGAAAATCAAGGTTAACTATTACAATCTGAGCCTATATCTGCTCTTCGTCTTCACGCAAGTCTGCCCCGTCAGTGAACTTTTGAAACTGGGCTTCGAATTCGGCCTCGGCGTTGATGTTATAAAGCTCAACCAATCTGGGGTCATCCTTATTGAGCTGGGGGCAGATCTCGGCACAGAGGTTAATGGCTTTTGTCTGGCCCATCTGCATAACTGGGCCTTGCAACAGTACCATATTCTCTTCAAACAGCTCAGACTTCTTGAATTCAGCTACTGCTTCAGACTTAGTTGCTGCAAGCTGAGCTGCAAAATCTAATGCTTGCTGCTCCAGTTTCTCTTATAAAGTCTTGATGATGGTATCTTTTTGCCCAGACTCAGCCATCACTTCATTATAGCATGCCTCCAGGTCGGTGTTCCTCTTCTCCAGCTCGGCTACCAAGGAGTTAGCCGTAGCCCACTTGGTCTCGGCCTCTTCCTTCTGGCCTTATATTTTGATGATTTCCGACTTCAAAGATGCAATGCTATGAGAATTTGCATCAGCCTCTCTGGTTTTGTCTGCCAGCTGATTCTGCAGTTCTTCACCTCGGCTAATGAGTTCTGACAGTTGCACTTTTAGTTGAGTCAACAAAAAGGAGTTAGAAAAACTTCAGCAAAAATAACAAGCAAGAGATAGGTCATACCATGGCAGAATTGATGTGAATAGTATTGACCAGGCTGCCTCAGGACGCAGATGAGAAGCGTTGCTTGTCCAACGGCAAGATCAGGCTATTCATCTTTTTGGCGACAGTTGGGTTAGCAACAGTGTCAGCTTCGTCAAATTCGCCCACTGTTAGAGTATTGTCCTGAGCAGGCGCCATTTCGGCTTCAGGAACAGGGATTTCTTCCCTTGGCCTTTTACCCAGAAGAGAGCTCCCAGTATGTTGAATTTGTCTGGGATCAGCAGGAGTGTGGTCCATTGGTGAGACTTCGACCCTTGCCCCTGCAACAATATCTAAAGTTAGAAATTAAGGAAAAATTCTTAAGTCTACACAAATGCTAACTACCTGAAGTGGTTGATTCATAGGCAATGATAATGGCCTGGTTCACCTCGGCCTCGACAACACCCTCAGCTGGGGGCAGATTTTGTGCAGTTTCGGCCCTTGCTTTCGCGGCTTGAGCCTTCTTGCGAGCTGCAGCCTTAGCAATCTTCACTGCAAAATCCTTCCCTCCAGGAGCCATGGAACCTGCATAAGGTGCATAAGGTTAAGTGGGGGAAGACAGAGATGAGAAGGAAGTACAAGTACCAGAGCATACCCCGAACTATGGCCAAATTCTCTGGAGAAAGAGGCTTATAGTGAGGACCTGAGGCTAAGGAACTCAGGTCAGCCGCCTTTAGTACTGAATCATTCACCCTGTGCCAGTCAATGACTGTGGGCAGGGAATACAACTTGGCTGCCTCATCACAGTACTCTGAGCTTGGCTTCATGTTGTCGGCCTTACCCGAGATCCATATGTCCATCCGAGGTAGCCCTAACTTCTTGATGTAGAAGAATCTACCCTTCCAGTCCTTCTTAAAGGAAGGTATATGAACAACGTAGTTAAAGTCTTCAGGAGTGACTCTCTTGGTAAAATAATACCAACTCTCAGAAGACTGACAAGCAAATAGACTCCTAAAGATCCTCTGATCAAAAGGGATCTCAGATGCTCTCAAGAAGAGCAGGAAAGATAGAATTATTTTTAAACTGTTAGGCTTAATCTGGGGAAGCCTAAGGTTATAGGAGTGAAGGATTCGGAACAAAGAGACTGGGACGGGAAGACGGAATCCAGAATGGAAATACTCCTCATAAATGGCCTCATACCCCGCAGGAGGGTCATAGGCAGTTTGATTAGGTAAAGGAAGGATGGGATCGAATTGCTCAACGTCAATATCGTACATCCCGCATATTAAGGATACATCCACCTCGGATAGAGTACAAAAGGACTCTTGGACTTCGGCCGAAGGAGACCCCCTATAAACTACCCCTACGGGCAGGGTTGAAACCCTAGATCTAGGAGCGACCTCGGCAGTCTCTGGAGCAGGGATGATTTCTTCCTGCTCCGGTGAAACCTCAACTACTCTAATAGCTCTGCTCGGCGCAGCCCGGCCACTGGGGCCGGCAACATCACCAGCGCCAGCCGGAAGCCGAGCTGGAAGACGGTTCTCAGAGACAACCGTCTTCTCAGAGGATAAGCTGAGACTTCTTATGTTACCAACGTAGGAAGCTCCTTCAGAACGGTTCTGTGAATCTGAAGAAGAAGACATGGAAGACAGAAGAGGACTTACAAGCGATTAGCCGGAAGAGAAAGAAAAGAATTGCCGAGGTGAAAACAACGCCGGAGCAAGGGAGAACGCCGGAAGAGAATTAATACCGGTGAAGAGCAAAAATAAAAAGAGAGCAATGAGAACGTAAAAGGATAGAAATGAGGAATGAAGCCCTATTTATAGGCAAGAATTTCGATCTCCAAAGGTCACCTCGGTTTAGGCCGACCTCGATGCCCACGCCACCATCAAGGTTAATTGGCATCGAATCTCGAACCGACGTGATTAAAAGCAAAACCGTCATCACCTCGATCTGCGTAAACAATAATTGCGCAAGACCAACCAATCCGAGATGAACACATCCAGAAAGGTCATTCGTTTGGATAGTCTGATCTAACCGGCATAGCTACGAACTGATGCTTCGTACGCCGCGCTAGATAGGTATGGAGTGATTGGCTTCAAGAGAGACACCTCGGATGGAGGCAACGATATCATCAGATTAGTCTGCCCTCAGGCCAGCTCGGCCAGTCTAATCTGGGGGGCAAATGATGATACCAAGAAATTCACCTGTTAGTCAATAACGGTCAAAACCCCGCAAGAACATCTAAATGACTAAGTGCCGCAACTCGGCCTAGTAATGGACCAAGTCAGAGGTGAGCAAGTAGTCCAACTCGGCAAGGATCCCTCCGCCGTCTCGGCCACATGGGGTACTGTTCTGGCCTTAGAATTTCATCTCAGCCAGAGGGCCTTATCTCGGGCCTCCGTCATTTTGATCATACGGTCTTTACCCTCTGGATTCCACAAGTTAAACTCAGCACCAATAGCTTCATCTCGGCTTAGAGGATTCACCTCAGCCTAAGCTTTTTCACCTCAGGATAATGGCTTTACCTTAGCCAAGGGATCCCCCCTCTGCTTCAGAGATTCATCTCGGCTTCAGAATTCTATCTCGGCCTCAGAGTTTCGCCTCGGCTGAAGGAATCTAAGTCAGAGTCCTCAGCTGCCGAAGGCTTATCTCGGGTGCAGGGCCTCGATTGCCCACCTCGGCCAAATTACAACAGTCACAACGCTGTTCGCTGCGTAGCCATCATGCAGCCTCCATTTTCCAACTGTCGACCATGCAGAGGCACATGGCCAGCACAACAGTTCTAAGCAGCTGCACGGCTATCATGCAAGCTGGCCAGACGTCCACATTTCATCCATCAAGGACACGCAGCTCTGTGCTCGCCTATTATAAAAGAGCTTCCTCAACAGAAAGGAAGTTTTCTAAGCTTTGATAAGTTCAAAACACCGCATTTCCAAAAGACACCTCAGCTCGGCCTACACATTGGCTGACCTCTTTACAGGATTTATCAAACCTTACATAAATTATAGCTGTACTCGCAAAAATGCCCAGTACTGACTTGAACGTCGGAGGGTTTCCCTAGGGCAGCGCCCTGGGACCCTAACGAGCTCTCTTTCTTTTCTCAGGTTTCTCTGAAGGACGTCTGACGGAAGGATAATGGCCATCAACGGCCTAGCTCCGGATATTTCCACTTTTACCTTGGCGAGACTATCCGACCTCGTCATTTGGGATGTGGTATTTTTCTTTGTAATAGTGGGCGCATGAATGCGTGAGGTGCTGTGAACATTTCCAAACAAGTTTCAATTGAAAGAAGTCAATGTGACTTCACATTGTAATAGATGTGGTATTTTTCTTTTTATAGTTTTTTTGTGTGTGTTAGTGGTAGTGGCCGTGTGGCCACTGTTAGTGGATTTGCAATATATAATTTAGGAACAAATATGGTATGAACATATACTTGGCTACCAAGAGAGGTACATGTGCACGTATATGCACATGTATAGGCGTGAGAATATGTACGTCTATATGTACACGACTGAGATTGGGTTTTAGGTATTATTGGTAATTTTGGAAATTAATTGGACTATTTGCTTGGATTCTTTGATATTGGACCTTTTGGTAATTTTGGCTAACTTTTGGACTTGGAACATAATTTTGGAAAATTTGCATTCATAATTTTGGAAATTCACCCTTACAAGAGAAATATATCGGTAAGCCGGGTTGATTCCTATTTTGGTTATCGAGCGCTGGAGATGTAACTACCTCGTTAGGGACAGGGTTTCTGCATGCCTGTTTGGATTGCTGCAGATATAACTACCTCATCAGGGACAGGGCTTCTGTAAGCATTTTTGGGCATGAGCGTAACTACCTAGTTTGGGAGAGGGTGCAAAGGCATATATTTGTTGCTATAGACGTAACGACCTAGTCTGAGACATGGTGTCTATAGTATACTTGATTTTTGGAGGAATCAATTTGTAAGTCTTATGGTATAAGTCACTTGTAGGGAAAGTGCTATAGCCATTGCATTGGATTTTGGACTTTAGGCCGATTTAGCCAGATTTTGACTAATTTGACTTTGGACTTTGGACCGGCTAAACCGAATTTGAAAATTTGGAATTTTGGAACTTTGGGTATTTGGAAAACTTTAGAAACTTGACATTGTAGCATTTTGGAAAATTGCGTCACGTTTTGTCTTGGACTAACCTTTGCTTGACTATCGTTTGGTTTGACTTGGTTACTGGTCTATTTCATTGTATGTCTTTGTTGGATCTATTTTCTATCTTTGTTTTGGATGTTAGGGGTAAAACTATAAAGTCATTTGCAAATGAGAAGCATGTTATTTTATGCATTGTTATTTACTTTTAATACACTTGCTTCTCCGTGCATAATCTCATGGAAAATATGTTAAGGTTACTTGCTAGGCGAAGTGTCGCTTATATAACTCTTTATCATTTTCTTTCAGACGATCAGGAGTATAATTTAGTATATCCGAGGAGGATGCCGAGTGAGGATATTGAACGTGTCTGCTGGACTGAGGATGCTTTCTGACATTTGGATTAGATCTTGTGGCTTTTCAGTTCATATACTTATTGGAGACTTAGACATTTACTTTTGATGTA
The DNA here is from genome assembly GCA_036186865.1 of Eustoma russellianum. Lineage (NCBI taxonomy): Eukaryota > Viridiplantae > Streptophyta > Magnoliopsida > Gentianales > Gentianaceae > Eustoma > Eustoma russellianum. Next base: position 33,032,989 of record AP025058.1, read on the forward strand.
TTAACTACCATTGTTCAGACCATTGTACGTTATTTATTATTGATGATGATTTCGAGGTTTTATTCCGACTTCTGCTGACATTGAATTGTGTCACGTTGCTGACTTGTTTTTATATATCGGTTTCGACGCCTTGTATCTTCCTTAGCGAAATATGGCGGGTGAGTCTTTCTGAGTACTAGGGCTCGGGACGGGTCTCTACATCCTCCTCCACTGCCTCCGGATAGTTGAAATAAGCGTTGATAATGCGCCTGAGGGATCTGGCTTCGAGGGTGATTTCCTGTTTCATCCAACAGAGTTGTTCGACGTCTTCGTCGCCGGAGCAATCGATCTTTATGGCTTTTTAATCAAGTTAATGTTTCACTCTTACTCCACCAACTCACTGCAGCATTATAACAAGACGACGGATGAGCATCGATGCAGGTAACTTCTTGTTTCACTTTCGCCGCTAGGGATGTACGTGTATATGCACATGTACGGACGTGGACATATATGTATATGAATGCACGGGAGTTAGAAGTATTCTTGGTATTTGGATTATTTTGACTTATCTATCTTGAATTTTATGAAATTCATCCTTACCAGGTGAAATATATAACTAAGCGGAATCGATCACAAACAAACGGACATCTGAGCATATTGACTATTTTGTTAAGACGCCCGGACATATTGACTACCAATTAGGGCGTCCAGGCAAAGTGACTATATTGATAGGACACCTGGACATATTGACTATTAGGGTGATCGGTTCATAGGTCTTATGGCAAAAGTCACTTGTAAGGAAAATACTATAGTTATTGCATTGAACATTGTTTTGGAACTTTGGACCGATTTGGATTCGGACTTTGGACTATTACTTTGACCTTGGACTTTTGGAATTTTGTATTGCATGGGTTTTGGAACATTGCACCATTTTGACTTTGACTGGCATTTGATTGATTATTTCAGTGGATGTGGTGTATATTTGACTTTGTTGAATTTGATGCTAGTTTGATTGTAAAGAGTATTATAGTCAACTTATTTGCAAATGGAAAACTCGATACTTTCGTAAAAGGTTTTATTATGTTCTCACATTTGTTTCTCCATGTATGATCCCATAGTGTGTACAGGCATGCTACTTACTGGGCAATGTATTGTCGCACATATTACATTTGGTAATATTTTGCAGAGAATCAGGTGTATGATCTTGTGTTCGTTGAAGATGAGGCAGAGTGGTGATACTGATGAGTTCGAGGACTTTACTAGAGGATTTATTTATGTGATTTCTTTTCGAGACATTTATTGTGTGAATTTGGATTTTGATTTATGAGACTTAGAGACACCTTGTTACGCTTACGATTTATGTTTTTGAGACATTTATTGTTTTAATTTTATGACATTTCTGCTATATCAGTTTTGTCACTTTACTGATGTATACGTGATTTATTTCGGCGTCTTGTATTTCTCTTAGCAAAATACGGCAGGTGAACCGCTCAAGTGCTAAAGCTCAGGACGAGACGCTACAGATGGTATCAGAGCATGGGACTCTTGGTCAACCTCGGAAACTTAGACTTATGCAATGATCAAAGATTTAAGTGGTGTTCTCAGACATAAGTGATGATCATAGACATAAGCAATGATCTTAGAAATAAGTAATTATGTTAGACTTAAGGGATGATCGGTTGAGGGGTATGCATACCTAGGACAACATTATGACTATGTGAGTTTAATTACTTGCACTATTTAAGTCTTGGTCATGACCCTTTTGCATTTCCCCTTAGACACGGTACTTGTAGCCTTTAATTTTAAAATATGTTATTGAGTTGAAAAAAATTGCAATGTTTCCAACAAGATGTCGCTATGAAGAGACCCTAACAATAGTGGGAATGATAACCAGAATCAGAATAGGGGTGCCCTTCCACAAGCGCTAGTGGATGTACTCATACAGATTGGTCAGGCAGTTAATCGAGCTACACGACAGCAGCATCATGAGACATGGTACTACTATAGAGAGATGAAACAAGTGCACATCCCTATCTTCAATGTGGTGATGACCCAGATGATGCAGATAAGTGGCTATGTGAGGTAGAGAACAACTTTTTGTTACAACAAGTGCCCGATGAGATGAAAACTATGGTGATCCGACCATTCCTTATTGGTGAAACTAACAAGTGGTGGACTACCATTGTGATTGATTTGCCGTAGCCATTCAGTTGGGCCCGAATCTGAGAAGAGTTTAGGAAGTTTTATGTCTCTCCATTGGTGACATTGCAGAAGATATGGGCTTTTGAGTCATTCAGACAAGGGACAGGCATGTCGGTGGCAGAGTATGCCAATCAATTTAACGCTTTGGAAAGATTTGTGCCTTCTTACTCTGGGTGATATGTGCCTCAAGATGGTGAAATTTGAATAAGGTTTGAATACCTGCATTCGCATAGGAGTAGTGAATGCCAATGCAAGGAATTTTGGAGAGCTGCTAAATGCATGCTACAAAGTGGAGAGCAACTTGCAGCGTCGCGATGAGGGGAACAAGGGCAAGAGACCAGTGAGGCAACGAGTGATAGACCGGGAAGATGGGTCAAGGTACCAAGGAGGGGTCCTAAGGGGCAGCAACAGCCTAAAGGCAACCCACAAACAGCTATTCCTACTTGTCCAGCATGCAACCGACAGTACAGGGGGTGATTTTTGGAAAAAGACTGGGGTATACTTCAATTTTGGAAATTTGGGCCACTTGGTTGGGGATTGCCCATAGGAGAGGAGATTGCCTTAGAGAGATGCCCCACACCGAATGACAGGCACAGATGTTCAAGGGTCGAACAATGTGGTGACGTGTACTTTTAATTTTAAGTTTTACTGATGATATCTATATTTGTTACTCTATATTTGAACCCCCAAACATTTTAGGTGCTATACTAGTGATTAAAGTTCCGGCCAATGTGTTGTTCGATAGTGGCGCGATCCACTCATTTGTCGCTAAGAGGTTTGTCAAGAACCTTAAGAGTTGTCATGAATGGCTAGACACCTCTTATCATGTCCTAGAAGCAGGAGACTAACTTATTATCTCGCACTATCGGTACAAGGACTCCGAGTTAGAGATGGAGGATCGTACTTTTGATGCTGCGCTTATACCGATCCAGACGAGTGACTTCGACATCATACTGGAAATGGATTGGTTAGCCAGATACCGTGAACACATTGATTGCCGTCAGAAGCAAGTGGTGTTTAAAGACCCCACTAAGGAAGAATTCACTTTTTATGGAAACAGTAAACTGAAGAAGTTACCCGTGAAACATTTACCTGACAGCAACACAAGCTTATAATGCCCTGAGAAAAGGGAATAGAGGATTCCTAGTGTATGCAATGGGTGCTGAACAAGAGGTACCCTCCATTGACGATATCCTAGTAGTGAATAAGTCAATGACACATTTTTCCTTGACTTTGAAATATGATGGAATAAAGAAAAATGACTTACTAAATTGGCTGCTTTATTATATTGTGAAGTAGCTATTGATCGACATAGCTTGACGTAATTTTCATTATGGGCCATCTGAAAACAACCTCCATGTGTTTCTAACACGTGTATGGTTGAGTACATTCGACCTCTGCATACTAGTAATAGGTGGAAACCTCTAAGACAATGAGTTAATGTTGTTGTTGTAGTTTTACACTATTGTTCTGAGGCTCATTCTAATTAAATATTTATCTTCTTTCCTTTATATTTTTATTTCTGATGTTCGTTGTGGATGCTTTGGTGCTTCCACCATGGACGGCTAATTTCTCAATACTCTTTAGTTCTTTAGTACTTAAATTCTTTTCTGTCGTCAATTGGTGAGATTTTGTTTTATTTTGTGTTCTTTTTATGTACTTCATTTGGCTGCTTTTATTACATGATTTAGATAAATTATTGACAGAATAACTAGATGTTTGATAAATCTATACCTAAAATATAACTAGACAGTTGGTGGCTAATAATTAATAGTAGCACTTGTTATATATTTAATCTTTGATATATATATATATATATATATATATCTGTTGATGAAGCCGGATCTTCACCAAGGGTCAAGATGACCTCAAATTAACGTCGTCAGTTAACTTGAAGAGTTGTTAACTGGATTGAAGGTTGTAGCTGGAATAGCCTCTAAAATATCCTGCACAAGGAAGCACAGATCAAAGGTCACAAGGGGTTGGCCTGGGAAAAACCCTCCGACGCTCAAGTCAGTTTGGGCTATATCTCACTGAGATTATAATTTAGAAGGTGAGTTAGGAGTTTCTCACAGTATTAGTCGAAGAGCAGAGCATATGAGTTTGCTTTTAGGATGTGAATGTTTGAATATCGGATCCCTTTCTTTGTCTTGATTGGTTCCCTTTTATTAACTTGTTCCCGCCTTTAGCTTCTGATGGCGGATGAGATGTTTGCTTGGGGCAGAAAGCCTAGGACATCGTAGGTCTGCTGATGTGATTAGTAGACCGGCTGATGTGACTAATAGGCCTGCTGGAATGACCTTGGCGTGTTCAGACTGAATAACCAGCTGTAATCATTATATTCGAATTACACTTCTGCCTGATGGTTCCTCGATGTAATGCTATGATGGATTCGTTTGTTGAAGTGCCCAACTAAGCCTTACCGAAGTGCAGGATTAGGCCTTACTAAAGTGCAACGCAGTCTTCTGACTGAAGTGGTCTGGGGTGTAGCAATTGGGCTGAAGCTGAAGTTGGTGCCGAGGTACAAACCTTGGCATATTCTTCAATATTATAATGAGTGTCATGCCGCCTTGCTAAAGTGCAGCCAAGGCTGAACAGCCATGCTTGGGCGCTAAACTGCTGAACTGCGGTACTTTGAGTGCTGAGCTACGGGAGTTGAACCGTTGACTGTTGTTGACTAACAGACGATTTAATTATGGTTTATCATTTGCTTCCAGATTTTGTGTGGCTGACCTGAACTGCAAAGACAGACAAATCGTGTTCTAGTGAGTCTGTGACGTGTCTTCAACACTGCAAATTTTTAATTGCCCTATTTCCATAGTTTGCAAGTGTTTGTCTTCGGCTTGAGAAACTTTCATTTGCTCTATATCCATAGTTATTGCAAGTATTTGTCTTCATCTTGCTCTATTTCCTTAGTTTGCAAACATCTCTCTTCTGCACTGCGAAGTTTTGTTTGCTCTATTTCAATAGTTATGCAAGAATTTGTCTTCAACTTGCTCTATTTCCATAGTTTGCAAACATCTCTCTTCTGCACTACGAAGTTTTGTTTGCTCTATTTCAATAGTTATCCAAGCATTTGATCTTCTGCACTACGAAGTTCCATATTCATTTGCTCTATTTCAATAGTTATGCAAATATTTGTCTTCAACTTGCTCTATTTCCATAGTTTGCAAACATCTCTCTTCTGCACTGAAGTTTTGTTTGCTCTATCTCAATAGTTATGCAAGCATTTGATCTTCTGCACTGCGAAGTTCCATATTCATTTGCTCTATTTCAATAGTTATGCAAATATTTGTCTTCAACTTGCTCTATTTCCATAGTTTGCAAACATCTCTCTTCTGCACTGCGAAGTTTTGTTTGCTCTATTTCAATAGTTATGCAAGTATTTACATTTAACCTCGGCCCTTGGCTCCTGCAAAATATTTCGCCGTTTGACCAAAGTGCAGCTCATCCACGCTTTGACTTGCCAATGATAATAATTTTTAGATAAAGCAAAACCTGTTACTTAATCAATTTAGGCAAAATGAATGAACCTCAAGTTGAATTTGTCACGAACATTGTTTTATTCAATCTTCAGTACCACTGGTAATAAATAATTTATATTTTTCTAGCACTGCTAGAAAAAGAAAACCATGAAAGACTTCTTTGGAAAAACCACTCAGACTTGCTGAGGTGAAATTCATCATCGATGTAGAAGCCTTAAATAAGTAGAATGCCAAGTCCTTGGTAAAGTTTTGCCTTCCAAGGTTTGCAATTTATAAGCCCCATTTGAACGCACCTCCTCTATTCGATAAGGTCCTTCCCACTAAGGATTGAGAATTCCAGTTGGTGATGCATGGCTTGCTTCATTGTTACACAATACCAAGTCTCCCACTTGATAGGATCTTGGTCGTACTCGGGAATTGTAATATTGCACAATTAGATTCTTGTATTGAGACATGCAGACATGAGCCTACTCCCTTTTCTCTTCCAGTTCATCCAAATTCAACTGTAACTCCTGGTCATTGATTATAGCAGAGTAGTAATTTGTTCGGGTAGAGCTGGAACCAATTTCGGCTAGGATGACCGCCTCAGTGCCATATACTAAGGAAAACGGTGTTTCCTTAGTGGAGGTAGAGGGAGTAGTTCGATATGCCCATAATACGCTTGGGAGCTCCTCTACCCAACTTGCTCCAATTTGGTATAGACGTTTTCGCAGCCCATCCTTGATTGCCCTGTTGGCCAATTCAACTTGTCCGTTAGCTTGAGGGTGTGCTACCGAAGTGAATCGCTGTTCAATTTTGAGCTCGGCACACCAACTCTTAACAGGGTCATCAGCAAATTGTTTTCTGTTATCTGATATCAGGACTTGTGGAAATCCAAAGCGACATATGATGTTCTTCCACAAGAACTTCTTGATCTGATTCCCCGTTATTGTATCTAAGGGTTCTGCTTCCACCCTTTTGGTGAAGTAATCAATGGCTACAACCAAAAATTTGACTGATCTTGGAGCTTGGGGTAGAGGTCCAACAAGATCTATCTCCCATTACACGAATAGCCAGAGACTTGAAATAGAGGTGAGCTCTTGACTTGGCAAATGTGTCATAGGAGCATTGACTTGGCATGCTGGACACTTTTTGACCAATTCTTCTGCATTCCGCTGCAGAGTGGGCCAGTAGTATCCAGCAAGATAGCATTTCCTTGCCAACAACCGGGCACCAGAATGATTTCTACAGATTCCTTGGTACATCTCTCGAAGGATGTAATCTCCCTCATCCTCAGTCATACACTTCAACCAAGGCTGCGAAAATGACTTTTTATAAAGGTGGCCGTTGAAAAAGGCATACCTTACTGCCTTCAAACGAAGGCGCCGAGCTGCACGCTTGTCCTCGGGCTGAACTCCATGCTGCAAGAAATTAACGAGTTCGTCCATCCAGGTGTTGTGATAGTCCACTTGCAGCACTTCATTGGCATCGTAAGCACGATGCTTTACCAGATCCACAACTATCTTCTTCCCCAAAGTTGTTGAAGTGGATGATTCTAGCCGAGATAACGCGTCAGCTCTCTTGTTGGCAGATCTGGGGATATGTTCAATGCTGAAGTGCTCGAATGCCTGTCCGAGCTGCACCACTTTAGGCAAATATTTTATCATGTTTTCCTCTTTGGCTTCATAATCCCCATTGACCTGAGAAACAATCAGCTGTGAATCACTTCAGGAGATGATTCGTTCTGCCCCCAACTTTCTCGCGATGCCTAATCCTGCTATGAGGGCCTCGTATTCTGCCTCGTTGTTGGTTGATTCGAAGTCAAATCGCAAGGCCTCAAATTCTTCTTTGTTGGGGTTGATGATTAGGAGTCCTGCTCCACAACCATCTTTGGAGGAAGACCCATCCTCATATAATGTCCATTCAGCCACTGGCTGGATATCTTCCTCCACGGATATCCCTTCAGCTAAGAAATCGGTCAATGCCTGGGCTTTGATGGAAGTTCTTGATTTGTATTGGATATCATACTCTGCAAGCTCCACAGCCCATTTTGCAGCTCGTCCAGATGTGTCTGGCCTTGATAAGGTTTGTTTCAAGGGCTGGCCAGTAACCACTATAATAGGATGAGCTTGCAGGAAAGGCCTGAACTTCCTCGCTGCCACTACGAGTGCCAAGATTATCTTCTCAGCATTATGATATCTTACTTCAGGCCCATGTAAAATATTGCTTGCGAAATAAATGGGCCTTTGTACATTATCTTGCTCCCTGGGCAGAACTGCGCTAACGGCTTCTTTGCACGTCGAGAGGTATATATATAGCTCTTCTCCGGGCAGAGGCGAAGTAAGCATTGTCACCTCAGCTAGATGGGACTTTAGCTCGTCGAAGGCTTTTTGACACTGATCGTCCCACTGGAAAGCTGTCTTTTTCTTCAAGACATAGAAGAAAGGAAGGGACCTCTCAGCAGATTTGGATAGAAATCTGCTCAGCGCGGCAATTCGGCCCATTAACCTTTGCACTTTCTTTACGTTCCTAGGGGGATGCATGTTTTGTATAGCTTCAATTTTAGCAGGGTTTGCCTGTACCCCATCTTTGGAAACCATGTATCCCAAGAACTTTCCAGTACATACCCCAAACGTGCACTTCTTTGGGTTTAGTCTCATGTGTGAATCTCTCAGCACAGTGAAAACTTCCCTTAATTTGTTGATATATTGATCAAGGGTCCTGCTCTTGATTAGCATATCGTCGATGTAGACTTTCATTATCCGGCCAATTTGTTCACTGAACAAGGAATTGACCAGACGTTGATAAGTGGCCCCCGTGTTCTTCAATCCAAATGGCATAGTTACATAACAATAAGTACCTGACTCAGTTATGAAAGCAGTCTTTTCCTGATCTTCTAATGCCATGAGGATCTAATGATAGCCTTTGAAGGCATCCAAGAAATCAAAGATTTCATGCCCAAGTGTTGAATCCACTAACCTATCGATTTTTGGAAGTGGGTAACAATCTTTTGGACATGCTTTGTTGAGATCAGTGTAATCTATACACATTCTCCAAGACTCATCCTGCTTGGGGACCACCACTAGGTTAGCCAACCAGATTGGAAAAAGCACTTCAACAATGAATTTTATAGCCAATAATTTTTTGACTACTTCTTCAATGACTTTATTCCATTCTGGTGCGAAATGTCGCCTCTTCTGTTTTACAGGCTTTGCAAAAGGATCAACATTTAATTTATGCTCAGCCAAATGTGGAGGGATCCCAGGCATATCCTCCGCAGTCCACGCAAAGATAATCGTGAATTCTCTCAGCAAATCCTGTAGCTGAGCTAACAGTTCAGATGGCATCCAGGTCCCGATCTTTATGACATTTTCAGGTCTACTCGGATCAAGGACGAAGTCCTGCACTGCATCATCCGACTGTAAGTGCTCTTCGTCTGAAGGTATCAGTTTATCAAGACTGACTTGCCAAACTGATTCATTTCCTTTGGTGGCAATAGCGTAACAATTCTGTGCCACTTGTGTATCACCTTGAATGGTTGCTACTCCCCCCGGAGTGGGAAACTTCATGCTGACGTGCAAAGGTGATACAATGGCCTCCAATGCCACCAAGGCTAGACGGCCCAATATGACGTTGTATGGGGATACATCCTTGACGACCAAAAAGTCTATCATATGCATCGATAGGCAGGGGGTTTGCCAAAACTGTAGCTGAGCATGACCAGACCTGCTGGACGCACTGCAGCTCCAGTGAATCCATACAAGGACGAGGTAACTGGTTTCATCAGGGAATAGGGTAAACTGAGCGGCTGATATACCCGATAGAACATTATATTTATAGTACTGCTGGTATCCACATAGACACGTCGGACTTGCACAACTTTATCAGGAAGAAGGTGTACACACAGTTCTATCATTAAGACTGTGTTGTTGGAGTCCAGAGGAATGGGATCTTCTGGCCCATAAGTCAGCTCTCTTGCCATCTTGGTTGTTTTAGATGGTGGATCTGACGAGGTTCCTAAAGAACTAGGTGCTCCTTGGTCTCAGTGAAGTGGACCTCCAGAGATTGTATATATAATAGCATTGACTTGGGGCTGACCTGCAGCCCCACGCCTTCCTTGCTCCCCATCATCCTCATCCTTGTGGTGCCGAGGTGGGGACTCTGGTCAGCATTTGTCTCTCTGGGGGTCCTTGTGGAAATCCATACGGTTGTTCAGGCGCGATCGGGGGTCATAGAATTGTTTTAAATGACCATGTTCAATCAGTCGTTTAATAGCCTGAGCCAGCTGCCTGCAATCTTCAGTATCATGCCCGATATCTCTATGGTAGCGGCAATAAAATTTAGGATTCCTCTTTGTCCTAGGCCCGTATAGAGGCTTTGGATCTGTCCTCAGTCCGTCTTTTTCCATGACGGTCAGAATATACTCCTGTGAGACCAACAGTGGTAAGCCCTCCTTACCACCCTTGTCCTTCCCACTTATGCGATCAAACGCACTATGCCGATCACCTTTTTTCCTTCATGGCACCGATCTTCCTTTTTTGATCCAGATCGGCTTTCTTGTCGGGCTCCATGCTCGGCTTCTCTCTTTAACCTATTTGCCTCCTCTCCTCGGGCAAACTGATGAGCTTTCTCTAACCATTCTCTTAGATTTGTAGGTCCCTCTTCAGCCAGTTGGGAGAAGAGGCGACCAGCTCTGAGTCCATTAATGAAGGCTGCAGGTTTAACACCCTCATTTCTGTCACTGACCTGTAGTGACTCGTCTGAGAAACGCTGCATGCACTTCAACATAGATTCGTCTGGACCTTGTCTCAAGATCATTAGATGGGATGAGTTTCTCACAAACGAGGTGTTGGACACGAACTGTGACTTGAACTTATGTGCCAACTGTTTGAAGGACTTCACAGATTTTGATGGAAGCTCTTGGAACCATCTCCTGGCCTTTCCCCTTAAGTATAAAGGGAAAGTCTTGCAACGCAAAGGGTCTGGGATGTTTTTCAGACTCATTGCAGTTTGAAACTGGAAGAGATGGTCCGTTGGGTCTGCGATCCCATCATATGTGTCCATCTTTGGCACCTTAAAGCTGCCCAGTGCAAGATACTCTGCTATATCGCAGGAAAAAGGACTTTCCTAGACTGCTTGCACAAACTCCTGTCTGTGCTCTTCGTAGTAAGCTCTCGGCCTGCGAGGAATTTCTTCGTCCCTGGGGATGTTTTTCAGAGACTTTGACCTCACACTTAAGTGAGGTCTGGACATATGCTCTGACTCCACGGTTGGACCTTGGAAACTGCGTCTTCTAGCATCCGCCATAAATCCTTTATGCGGTCTAGAAGACTGGCCTTGTGACACTTCTCTCTGGGGAAGTGGTGGATCTACCTCCATACTCTGCACCTCTGGTTGCTTGCCTTTGAGATGCTGGACCATGGCTTCAAACACTTCCACGTTCTCAACAATGTATTTTATTGCTTTATCCCTTGCTTCCCTTGAAACTTGCGGGACAGGAATAGGATTAGGCATAGGAGATTCAGGTACCCTAGAAACCTGTTCTAGGGCAGCTGAACGCGTAATCATGCGTCGCGGTGAGTTGGATGACTCACCCAAACCTTCTCGACGACCCTTTGTCATAAGTAAACGTTGAGTGTTTTGAGTTTGAACTTTTTACTGGATTAAGGGACTAAGGGACGGGTTTTGCATGCTCCATGTTGGTGCGTTTGAGAAGGTCCAGAATATACCTTTGCTGGGTGAGGAATAAGCCATCGGATGTTGTAATAACTTCTACTCCAAGAAAGTAGTTCAAGGGGCCAAGTTCTTTGATTGCAAAGTCACCATGTAGAGAAGAGAGAAGGTGTTTGATGTCGGCGGTGTTTGACCCTGTGATGATAATGTCATCAACATAGATTAGAATGTAGATAATGCTTTGTGCTAAGACATAGATGAAGAGAGAGGAATCCGATTTTGAGCTAGTAAAGCCAAGCTCGAGTAGACGGGTACTGAGGCGAGAAAACCAAGCACGGGGTGCTTGTTTGAGACCGTAGAGCGCCTTGCGGAGCTTGCACACGTGATCGGGGTATTGAGGATGAATGAAGCCTGGTGGTTGTGACATATAAACTTCTTCATCAAGAAAACCATGAAGAAAAGCATTTTGAACGTCAATTTGTTGGATGGTCCATCGAAGGGAGACAGCAATGGAGAGGACTGTACGAATTGTTGTGGGTTTTACCACAGGACTATATGTGTCAAAATAATCGATGCCAGGTTGTTGATGAAAGCCTTTGGCAATGAGACGTGCTTTGTACCTGTCTAAGGTTCCATCGGCTTTCCTTTTGATGCGAAAAACCCATTTGCAACCTACAACATTCATAGAGGGAGTAGGGGGAACAAGAGTCCAGGTGCCATTACGAAGAAGGGCGTCAAACTCTAGTGTCATGGCTTGGCGCCACTCAGGAGATTTCTAGGCTTGTGTATAAGATGTTGGTTCGGTGGGTTGAGAGTTAGATGTGACAAGTAAAGCATGGGGAAGAGGATAGTGGATAGTACCATTTGTGAGTTGTTTTGGTTTGTGAATGTTGCATTTGGATCGCGTTTGCATTAGATGTTGGTTAGTAGGCAGTGTAGTGAGGAGAGGGGGTTCGGGTATTGGGTCATCAGAGGACTGGAGGCTGTGGGTGGATGAATTTGAGTTGGAGGATGGTGGGGGGGTCGTGTGGCAGGGAGGGGACGATGTGGGACGGGGGGTGGGAATGAAACTGGACGGCAGGGGGAGAGGTTGAAGAGTGACTGTGTCGGAGGGAGGCGTACTGGGCGAGGGAGATTGGGTTATGTTTGTGTAGGGAAAGTTTGACTCATCGAAGATGACATTGCGTGTGATGTACATTCTGCCAGTGTTAAGATCAAGGCACTTGTAACCATAATGATGATTGCTGTAGCCAAGGAAAAGACATTGTTTTGAGCAAAACTGTATTTTATGACGATTGTACGGACGAAGAAGCGGCCAGCACGCACATCCAAAAGTTTTAAGAAATGTGTAGTCGGGTGGTTGTTGAAATAGAGTTTCATAAGGAGATTTTTGTGATAAAGTAGGGGTGGGAAGACGATTGATTAAGTAGCTTGCGGTTTGGAATGCATCGGCCCAGTATTGGTGAGGGAGCGATGCATGACTGAGTAGGGTGAGACCGGTTTCGACAATATGACGGTGTTTGAGTTCGACAGAACCATTTTGTTGGTGAGTGTGGGGACACGTGAGGCGATGTGAAATGCCACGTGTGGAGAGGAAGGAATGCAATTTTTGAAATTCGCCGCCATTGTCAGTTTGTATTGCTTTAATGTTACGATCAAATAGACGTTCAACATTGTTGCAAAATTGAGAAAAGACAGTAAAGACATCAGATTTGGCATGAAGCGGGAAAAACCATGTAAATCGACTGAAGTCATCAACAAAAGATCTAAAGGAAATGTAGATTTATTTGGGGAAGCAGGAAAGGGGAGTTGATGGCTTTTGCCTTGCTGACAAGCGGAGCATACTGCGGGTGGTTTGCTGGGATGGACAGGGAGATGAAATTTCGATATGACACGACAAACTGTGCGAAGAGCAGGATGTCCAAGACGGCCATGCCAGGCATTGAGTGTTGCTCTTTCACCAACATAATCTTGTGGAGGAGTAGGAGTGGAGTGTGGCGCATAGAAGGATTAGAGGCCGGCATTACTCGGTCCGCGGTGGAGGGTGCGTCCCGTGAGTTGATCCTTGACACAGAAAAATTTAGGGTGAAACTCAAGATAACAATTATTATCTTTGGTAAACTGACTGACGGAAATGAGATTTTTGGTGATTTGAGGAACACGTAAGACATTGTTGAGGGTGAAGTGATGTGAAGGTGTAGGAAGAGAGGTAGAACCTGTGTGAGATATGGGGAGGGTGGCGCCATTGCCCACTTGCACCTTGTCTGTTCCTAGATACTCATTAGAATGAATGTTGAGGTTGTTAAGGTCAGACGTGAGATGATTTGACGCACCAGTATCCAGATACCAGTTGTAATCATTGAAGGGGGGTGATGCCATGAATGCCGCCGGTTGGTGTGGTTGCTCGCCATTGTAAGCATGATTGAATCTGTTATAACAGTGAAGAGCTATGTGTCCAACTTTGTTACATACCTGGCATGTAGGTCGAGAGGAACTATTCGTGTCTGGTTGGAAAGAGCTGGGTGGACCAAAGGAGCGATTGTCGCGTCCACGGCTACGTTGCCCACGGGAAGGAAATGGGTGTGAACGTGCGCCAGGATTCGATGGGGGGCTGCGCCTGCCCCTGCCGCGGGATTGACGAGATGCCATGTTGGCGGATGGAAAACCGTCAGAGGCGGATCCTGAGTGTTGCTCCAGACGTGACTCGTGTGCAAGGAGATGTCCATAGAGCTCGTCAATAGTGAGTGAATCAACACGGGTGATGACAGATGTAACAAACGGATCATACTCGGGTCCTAGGCCTGCGAGAATGTATGAACCAAGTTCAAAGTCATTGAGGGGTTGGCCCGCAGCGGCAAGAGTGTCGGCAAACCCTTTGATTTTTTGAAAGTATTCAGGAATGGAGGAGCCAGCCTTCTTGGCAGTGGCAAGTTGATAATGAATCTGCATGATTCGAGTCCTAGACTGCGAGGTGAACATTCGTTCTAGGGTTGTCCAGAGATCACGTGAAGTGGTACAACCGACCACTTGAGACAAAACTCCTTCAGTGAGGGAGGAGAGAAGCGTGCTAAGGATCAGTTGGTCCTGTTGAATCCAGAGAAGATAAGCTGGATTATCAGTGGTTGTTGCAGACGCATCACCAGTGGAGGTCAACGTCGAAGGTGGCGGCATTGTGGTGCCTTCCAGAGCAAGAAGTTATCTTTGTTCAGTTTGACAGTGACGATGCTGTGAGGATGAACAAAGGAAGAAATACTATTGGGAGTGGTATTGGAGGGTGCGGCGGGGCTGGTGGTTGAAGAGGAGGAATCAGCCATTTTTGTGGGTCTTAAGCTCTGATACCATAAAAGGAAATAATAAAGAAGAAGTAAAGAGAGTGGCACAAGGTGTGTAAACCGCTGGTTGCTGACTTGATCGAGCACAGCGTCCTCCTTTCCATTATATGTCGTTCAATTACAATAATCAAAATATGGTTACAACTGTTTACAGGATAACATTTCAAATACAAACAGATGTGGATAAGATAGAATATCCAAATACAAACAGTAGAAGATAGGATAATATATCAAACTGAATTTAAGTTTTGAAGTCTTGATCATCTATCTTATCTTTATCCTTCTCTTGAAGATATGCTTTAACACTAGGCTACCGTATTTAAACCGTGGCAAACGTTAAAACCGTGGTTGGCTTGGATGGATGCCAGTCTTTGGAGTCGCAAAGCGTGTGTATTGATTCTTCATACATACAACGTTAATGATGATACTTGCCAGCTGATGACGTAATGTCCTAATCTTATTCAATTATATAAAATATTAAAAAATATTAGCTACTTATGTTTTGATCAATATAAAAAGGATCTTCTTGGTCCGGCTATTTCGTGGTTGACAATTGGTCAGATTCTGGGGTTTTTGCCGATTCAGATCCGAAACGACAGCAAAATATGATGTCTCCAATCATGCACGGTCACGTATACAAATTGATCAACCGTTTAAATTTTTTTTAAAAGAACAGTTTATACACATGGTGATGCGTGATTGAAGACCTCATATTTTACTTTACCGTTGTCCTTCCCAGATATGAACCTGGTTTTTACTATCTTATGTGGCAGATTTTCTAAGCAACAAATCGACAACGACGAATTCTCCAGCTCATAAATCACTCCACCTAGATGAGTTGTTTTCTAGAAACATTTTAAATTTCAACAGTTATTTCAAAAGATCTTACAGCTTTCTAATTTTCTCCGCCAAATCACATGCATGAAAACTTTCTATGATAATTTAAACTAGCACATATGTGTGAGTCTATACAAATATATAAATTAACATATATATCATACCTTCAGTTTCATTTCCAATAGAGTCAATGACACATTTTTTTTAGCTTTGGAATATGATGGAATAAAGCAAAATGACTCACTAAATTGCCTGCGGTTCTTATATTAAGAGTAGCGGTTGATCGACACATTTTGACGCAAATTTTCATTATAGGTCATCGAGAAACAACCTCTGTGTGTTTCTAACACATGGACACATGGGTATGGTTGCGTACATCTGGTCCCCTCATACCCCGCCATAGGCAGGAGCCTATAAGACGATGCGGTAATGTTGTTATATAGACACACATTCACATGCACATTACATATACATACATGTACATACATATACATACACACATATATATATGGACAATATCTCCCCGAGTTTATTAATTGGGGGAAATCATATATATACATATATATATATATGATTTCCCCCAATTAATAAACTCGGGGAGATATTGTCCATGTGTGTGTGTGTGTATATATATATATATATATATATATATGGACGGAGAAAAAACATATAAGTTTGGTTTTCTCTACTCTTGACCTTCTATGCTTTGCACCTATAAAACGAGCCCTTTGGAAAGCATTCTAAAATATATATTCCTCAAGCCGATAGCAAAAGAGGAAGAAATGGCAAGGGTCACTTGGCTGCTCTTATGCATTTATCTCACCCTCTATGGTATGTGCTTCACTGTGTATGTCATTCTTCATGCGTAATTTTTCTTTTAACTATTTCGACCTCGTTGTTTTCTTTTCAGCTGAATCAGAGATGATTAAGGTCGTATACGGCGACGTGTGTACCGACTACAACTGTCTTCCGGCCTTGCAAAACTGGGATTGTATGGCCTTAGAGGAGACTACTGGACTTATTTGTAGCTGTGATCCTGTTGATTTCAAGTGCATTAATGATGAGAATCGTCCTCCCCGTGTGCCACAGAATTAGTAAAGGTGGTTTTTATTTTATATTTTCTGTTGCAAGTTTATTTCCATTTTTAATTGAGTTAATGACACACTCTAGATTTTGAAATATAATAAAATAAAGCAAAATGACTCACTAAATTGACGGTAATTCTTATATTGTGAAGTACCAGGTGATCGACATGCAATTTTCATTATGAGTCTTTGGAAATAACATATGTGTGTTTCTAACACAGGAATATGGTTGCGGACATCCGGAGTCAAAGACACACTCTTCTTTGACTTTGGAATATGATGGATAAAACAAAATGACTTACAAAATTAGATGCAATTCTTATATTGTGAAGTACAAGATGATCGACATGTAATTTTCATTATGGGTCATCGGAAAACAACCTCTGTGTGTTCCTAAGACATGGGTATGGTTGTGTATATCAGACCCTCTATACGTCGTCATAGACGGGAGCCTCTAAGACAATGATGTAATGTCGTTGTATATTAGGTTGTAAGTTATAAAGGCGCCCCACAAATTTCTTTTACTGTTACCATTTTCCAGATTTCAAAAACGTCCTTTCCTCTTCAAATTGTGGCTCAGGAAAGGACAGAGGAGGGCAAGAAGACCAATTGCATGCAGAGAACTTGAAGTTGAAGGAATATTTAACTGGAGTTACTGTGTATTTTATTTCAAGGATTATCATTTGAAATCTTAGCTTCATTCCCATTTGAGGGCAAAACGGGATTTCGTATAATATGATGGTTATTTTTACAGCAAAAAAAAAAAAAAAAATTGCTTTGTGAGATTTTTGGATTGATCATGCAGCTTTTTCTGTACAATAGAAAACAACAACAATACAACAATAACATTATCACATTGACTTAGAGGATTCTGTCTATGACGGAATATGGGGTCGGATGTACACAGCCATACTTATGTGTTAGAAACACACAGAGGTTGTTTCTTGATGACCCATAATGATGCGTCAAGCTATATATCGATCAACTGTTATTTCACAATATAAGAAGGGAGTCAATTTAATTAGTCATTTTGCTTTATTCATCATATTCCAAAGTCAAGAAGTAGTGTGTCATTGACTCCAATTAAAATAGAAACAAAATATTTCTGAAAGAACAGGAAAGGTAGAAGAAAAAAGTCTACGTGGTTGGAATGTATCTAGGTCTATGCAACCATACAACAACAACAACATTACTTCATTGTTTTAGAGACTTCCGTCTACGTCAAGGTATGGGAGGGTCGGGTGTACACAACCACACCCATATGTTATAAACACGCAGAGATTGTTTCTTAATGACCCATAACAAAAATTGTATCAAAGTGTATCGATCAATTGCTCGGTCTATGTGAAGAAATAACGCAAATTCATTATTATTTTCAATATAAGATTACAAACATCAATAATAATCAAAATTTTAACTAAAGCCTAATAATAAAACCGACCTACACAGTGGAGGCTCACTTCCAAATAAGTGAACAATACCCGCCTAATATCTTACCCAGGCTGCTGGCCAAATCCCTGGCGTATCTTTGTTATGCTATGCTCGACTCAGCATCGACCAATCGAGTGCTTTGTGACCTTGAAGTCACATGTTTGTGCATGAACTCAGTCTCGTGCAAAAGTGTAGGGTAAGCCTGCATACATCAGGTCGCAAAGCGATTCGACCTCTCTCTTAACCCTACGCAAACGCAGAAACCTAATGTACTCCAAACGCCCTTTTATAAAAATACAAAATGTAAGAAGCGTATTCAGCATCCAAGATTTCGGCTCATCTATTCGGAATACACAAATGTTTCCATTTCCAATCGAGTTAAAAACACACTTTTTTTGACTTTGAAATATGATGGAATAAAGCAAAACGACTCACTAAATTGGCTTCGCTTCTTATATCGTGAAGTAACAGTTGATCGACATAGCTTGACGCAATTTTCATTATGAGCCATCGAGAAGCAACCTCTGTGTGTTTCTAACAAATAGGTATGATTGCGTACATCCAGCCTCCGTATCTCGTCATACACGGGAGCTTCTAAAGCAATGGAGTAATGTTGTTGTTGATGTATATAGCCTACTATAAAGGTGAAATCATTCGAATGATTCAAATGTAGTCCATCCTATGAGTTTTAGTTTCTCAAAATGAAAATAATGGTTAATCAATTAAGCAAACTATCAAGGGATAAATCGACTTACACATGTTAAATAATAACTAGACATATTGCATTTATACAATGGCCCAATCACAAGCGAGGATCTATATAAACACCTCCAAAAACCTCATAGAAAAATTAATTGCAGAGCTTCGGATAGAACATGCGACAGATTATATACCTTCAAATACGTCAATAACACAACAACACTTGTTGGGATATCCTCACCACTTGGAAACTTCTGACATCTGGTGCCAAAGAACAAACAAACCTGCGTCACCAAACGGATTACAAAGAAACATTTGCCAATTTTGTACACGAGTTGACGTGTATTATACACCAAAATCATGTTCTGACATCGTATTACCCACCGAGCAAGACAAAACATTCAAAGGTTATTCTGTTCTTGAAAAGGGTTTTCGTCAGCCTTTACCTCCTTGGTCCCCCTAACACATGGCGCAAGCTAGACAATCGAGTGTTTGTTCAGATGCCCGTGCCACTCAGGTGGGAAATAGATATCGTGTTCTCTAAGACGGTCTCTATTGGATCATTTATAAGACCAGTTCTCTGCAGATAAGATATCTAAACCTGAACTCTGATTTACGGGCCAAAAAATCTCGATGTTCTCTTACTTTGAAATTCTCTAAACCGACTTAGATGTCGAATACTTTTTCTGAAGTCAAGCTTTAGAAACCTCTAACTTTTACTCTTTTTTTTTTTTTTTTTTTTTAGAAATCAGCTGAGTTACAAGTTGATAGTTTCATTCACAAAGCTCATCGCGTTCCTTTCTATTTCAGCCTAAAAAGCCCATATAATTTTGCATAAAATCCATAGCCCATAAAGAACAAGTCAGAAAAGCCGTTGGATCGAAGCAGATTTCGCCACAAACAATTTATCTATTTTTTTTAATTATAAATTGTTACTCTTTATCCTTTAGTTTTCATTTCCAGTAGAGTCAAGGACACACTCTTCCTTGATTTAAAAATATGATAGAATAAAGCAAAATAACTTGTTAAATTGGATGTGTTTCTTATATTATGAAGTAGCAGTTTATCGACACAGCTTGACGAAACTTTCATTATGGGTCATGGAGAAGCAACCTTTGTGTGTTTGGTATGTTTGCGTATATCCGACCCACTATACTCCGCCATAAACAGATGATTCTAACACAATGAAGTAATGATGTTGTTACTCTTTATCCTTTAAGATTTCTTTTTTGATTTCTTTTCCTTTTTGGATTACCCAGCCAAATAGTAAGCTGGATGTAGAAAAATAAAACATCTCAGCTAGAGTTGGTCATATGTTTTTCCATGGGAGTTTAAGTTATTACTGTGAGAGTATTATTTTTATATAATAAAGGGAATTAAGATTAATTTATGAATCATGCCGCTTGTGTCGAGAAATTATTTTATTATGATACATAACACAGGGATTGTATCAAAACCTTACATCTTGCGGATTCAACTCTAACCATTGAGGTAAGGCCTTAGGGACGGAAATTAAGATTATTGATATCAAAATTTAAAAGATACAGGTTTCTATGTTTTCGTTGCGGCTAGTGTTATGTTGTTGAAGAACGCTCTAGCGGGCGATGAATAGAGTGTGAGAACAATTTTTTTCTTAATTTTGCTCGAATCAACCCCAAATAACAAAAACAAGCAAGAACGATATGAGAAATAGTGAGAATGACCATACAGTTTATAGTGGTTCAAATATCCTTAATTTTACTCCGTTACGATTTTGTTATCAAAATAGATTTTCAAGAACTCAATAAATGACCCGGAAAGAGGTTTTTAATATCCTATTATAAACAACTGCTAACTCAACTCTAACAACAACTACTACAACTATAATTACAAGCAAAGACACAAAGAATTTTCTACTTGCCTCTTCACAACTTTAATAAAGTTCTACCTAAGAACTTTACCAATTAGTTTTTGAAAAAAGAAGTGGGCTTGCACTTTCAAGAACGTCAATGCACAAGGAAAAGGTCTAACTAATTGAGAGGTAGATGGTATTTTGCTTGAAGGTTGATGAAAGTGTTGAATGTCTTCTTCAGTGTTTCACATTCATATAGAGAGCTTCAATTTAGTCCTAGACAGCTTTGCCTTTCCTCTTATTTCATTGATTGCTCTTTCACATTTCAAGTTGTCTCGAACAACTATATTCTTCATTTTGGTTGGAGATTTGTCCTCCTAAATGCATGTATGGTATGAAATTCTCGATTTATTCGTTTCATCCTTCCAGACCATACTAATCTTCTATTTATCGTTCTGAAAAATTAGATGTTCTCCAACACACGATATCATTCTCATACTTAACATGTCATAGAATCAATATTGTGAATATTGGTCACTTAAATATCAATATTCCAGAGACCGAATCTAAACAATTGCAACCATGATACAACAACATTATCTTATTGTTTTAGAGGCTCCCGTTTATGGAGAGATATAGGAGGGCCGGATTTACGCAACCACACTCATGTGTTAGAAACACACAGAAGTTGTTTTCTGATGACCCATAATGAAAAGTACGTCAAACTGTGTTGATCAACTGCTACTTCACAATATAAGAAACGCAGTCAATTTAGTGAGTCATTTTGATTTATTCTATCGTATTTCAAAGTCGAGGAAGAGTGTGTCCTTGACTCTAAAATGGAAATAATTGTTGTTAAATTACCATATATGCTGCTCAAAAGATAATAGAAAGAAATAAATTATAATAAAATTATATATCATCTATTATATGTTTTTTTTCTTCATTGACTAGAGGAGTTGCTGTACGATTAAATTATTTTGCAAAACGCGGTGTTTAACCATAGAAGACAGTGTGATTGAGGGGAAACAAACTAAAATATGCTTTCTCACGGTCTTTGCCGAGGAGCAGAAAGTATAGATATATTTTAAAGTAAAAGTGTATGAACTCCCCAGTTGGCCCCCTTCCTTCGTTTTGGTTCCCTTGCTTTTATAGACTTTTCCGTCTTTTTCTTCTGATAGTAGATAATTGGATAAGATGTTTGCTTGGGGCATAAAACCCAGGATGTTGTAGGTCTGCCGATGTGATTTAATAGTCTGACTGATGTGATCATTAGATCGGCCTAGTTGATGTAACTAGTAGACCGGCTGTTGTGACCTTGGCGTGTTTTATAATAGTAGCCAGCTGTAATCACTATGTTTGAAGAATATCTGTTTGAGGGTCCCACGAAATAATATCTTAGCAAGGTTCATTTGTTGTGGTACACAGCCAAACCTTGCCGAAGTACCTAACTTGCTGTGGTACACAGCTGACCCTTAACAAATCCCGAAGTACTAAACTTGCTGTGGTATACAGCTAAGTTTTGCTGAAGAGTATGATTGAGCCATATATTGAAGTTGGTGTCGATGTGAAAACCTTGGCATATTTTTTGGTAAGGGTGTTGGGTTGTTCCCCTGAAGTGCGGCCGAAACTGAACTGTCATATTTAGGCACAGAACTGCTGAACTGCTGAACCGTAGCATTCCAAATGCTGATCCTACTGAAGTTGACTGTCATTGACTAACAGATCGGTTCAATTATGGTTTATCACACTCAAAACTAAAATATAATATAAATGTTTTTTTAGAATAAATATAATATAAATGCTTACGAAATGCTTCTGAATTGTGCAATAAGAATATGCTTTTCCTAACATTACAATCATTTTATTTGGGACATTATGGGATCCGTTGTGGATAGCAAGATTGATGAAGTAGTTATCAGTCCAATCAACGACTCTATTTTGACATTTGTAATATAATAATATTCGAGTTGAAATTAGTTCATTTATGTTTCACTTATTAAAAAGAGAGTGATTTCAACAATATTTGCTAAAAATTAGGTACGCGTTGAATTCTGCACACAGAGTTGAGAGCACTACTTTCTGCCCATTCTTGTGGCATGGAGTACAAGATGCTAGATACAAGCAATTGAAGATATCACAAAAAGAGCATTATTAGGTGCGCTACGCTTTTACGTTTGTTTGTCACCACAAAAAAATTGTGGTTTGCCGACGAAAAAATCACCGACGAACAACGTATAGTCGTTGTTTCGTCGGTAATAGCGACGACTCTGCGACCAAAATAATGTAGTCGCTAATTGCGACGAAAGTACGATGAAATTCGTTGTCGCTAAAAAAAAATAGTCAGTCAGGTGAATTACGTCGGTGATTTGTCGGTGTCTCGTCGCTATTCTGCGTGTTTTTGTTCGTCGCTATTTAGTTTATAACGCTTCGTCGCTATGTCGTCGCAAATGTGTCGCTAAAAGTATAAAATAAATTCGTCGTTTACTAAGTTCTTGGAGTTGTGTATCGTCGTTTTTTTGTCAATGAAACCCGTATGTGGCAAATGTTTTGAATTACTTTCCGTTCGTAATTCGGTTTGTCGTTGTGTCGTCGCAGATACATCGAGAATTAAACACGTGTATTGATTAAGGAAAAGAAAGCGGTAATTGGGAAAAATACTCATTCATTTAATAATAAGAAGTTACATTATCAAACGAAAAAATAAAAAAAAATCTAAAAAGAGATGCGGAGATGGGCCGTTCACTCTTCGTCATCGGACGAAAGAGTGGCCGCGACATTCTCCGCAAACTCTTTGAGAAGGCGCTTGAGCTTGTAGTATCTAAATTTCATCTTCCGCAGCCTTCTAGTCATGTAATGCAGTTGTCGCGACTGCTGATGCATGTTTGCCATCAGCATACGGAAGTCGGCGTCCTGCACCGGCATTTGTTCTTCATCATCCTGATGCGGCGGTGGGCCATAGACAGATACAGAACCCTCTCGCTCAACCGATGGTGGTTGAGGAGGAGGCCCTTCTGGAGGGGCACTGTTTGCCCGTCCACCACGCCTTGGGGTTCTTTTAAAACGACGCGGCATATTTTGATTATTTATAACGTTCTATGTGTGTATGTATAACAGCGGATGTTTGGGGTATAAATAGTGAAATGAGCGACGACATAGCGATGACATAGCGACGCATTTGTCAACCGTTGGGAATGTGCAGTGAATGTGCAGTGTGTGCAGTGAATGTGCAGTGATGATCTTTCGGATGTTATAGCGACGACGTAGCGACGAATCAGCGACGTATGTTTATCGTACGATGCAACCGTTGGGAACTGAACTGACACTGCCGAATAGCGACAACTTGGCGACGGAATAGCGACGAAACGCGTCAAATGTGAAGAGACGTTTTCCGTCGCTGTTTCGTCGGTAAAGCGTCGGTAAATTCAAAAAAAACCCGCGAAGCCCGTTCTTCTCATTGTATTTAGTTTTTCCCTTTTTCGTCGATACGGTTAGTAGGTTTTTGTCGTTCTATTAAGTTTCGTCGAAGATATAGTTAGGTTTCGACGATACGATTAATAGGTTTTTGTCGTTCTATTAAGTTTCGTCGAAGATATATATAGTTAGTAGGTTTTCGTCGTTGTATTAGGTTTTGTCGGTATATAGTTGATGTTTAGTCGGTGAATTAGTCGGAAGAAATTTTTCTTAACCACATTTCGCGTATACAGGTGCGTCGTCAGGATTCGTAAGAGATTAAACACGTGTTATAATTATTAAGAAAACAAATACGATATTAAAAAAACAAACTTCATTAATATAAAATTAAAAATTAAAAATTACAAAATATAATAAGAAATATTTAAAAAAGCTAAATAGCGAAGAGTAGCCACTCACTGTTCGTCATCCGAACAGAGAGAAGCTATACTCTCCGCACACGCCTTCAGTTGGCGTCTCAACTGTGCAGATTTGGATTTAATCCGCATCTGCCTTTTATCTATGTAGTCGAGACGCTCTTCCTGAACCGTGACATGCGCCCTCACCTCATCTAACATTTTCCACAGATCTCGTACTTCTGTTTGGAGTTCGACAATTTGTCGATCCCGGCGAGGCTCAGAGGGCTCTGGTGGGGGAGGAGGTGGGGGAGGAACAGTTGAAGAAGAAGGCACTTCAGTTGGCGGTGTTGCCGCCCTACCACCACGTCCACCACGTCGTGCTTGCGCTTTAGTACGAACCATTTTGGATTATAAAATAGTTGTTTTATATGTTGTTGTGGGCACACGCTGATCCACTGTGTATATAGTGAAATCAGCGACGACATAGCGACGAATTAGCGACGCAAAACATCGTAAGTTGTAAGCATGGGGAACTGGACGGACTGTCTTTTACCGACGACGTACCGACGACTTAGCGACGAAACACGTCGTACGGAATGAAGAGACGTTTTGCGTCGCAATGTAATCGGTATTTCGTCGGTAAAATCATATCAAACGACGTGTTTCGTCGCTGGTCGTCGGTACGTCATCGGTATATGTGTTTGTTTGTCTCCGGGATTTGTGTTTCTTGTTCGTCGATGTTCGTCGCTAAGTCGTCGGTATATGTGTTTGTTTGTCTCCGGGATTTGTGTTTCTTGTTCGTCGCCGTTCGTCGCTAAGTCGTCGGTATTGTGTGCTTGTTTGTGGGTAACGTACTGGGAACGATAAAACCATTGTCTTTCTTCTTCTCTTCTTCTCTTCTCCCATTCTTCTCTCATTTCAAACACATCAATCATCAATTTTGAACGAAAATACAGAAGTGTGGAATTTTGATTTTTTCTACACACGAAAAAAGATAGCAATAGAAAATACAAACGACGTGTTTCAAGGTGTAGCGAGAAAATGGATCCGAGGAGAAGCGATAGAAAGTGGATGTACCAGAGAGTAAACAACGGGGAGTGGTGTTTTAGATTTGTTGAAGGTCTCGAAGAATTTATTGATTTTGCGACGAGTAATGAAAGTGGAACGCAGATTAGATGTCCGTGCAAGAAATGCAAGAACCGTAAATATAAGGATCCGGGTGACGTGAGGGTTCACATATTGAAACAAGGTTTCGTCCACAATTACCATACATGGTACTGTCACGGCGAATATGAGGGGGCGTCTATATCTGCAACTGTACACGTCGAAGGGGGACCTGGTCAGGTTAATGCCGAAGAAATAGGCGAGGGATCTCACAACCCATACATGCAGATGATGACAGACGCAGCCGCTGGCGCATTTACCGGAGACCTGTTGTTACAAATGAAGGATCCGGATGAACAGCCGCGTACATTCGTAGAGGAAGATCCGAACCCTCAGGCGAGACAGTTTTTTGAGATGCTGAACGCCGCCAACACGCCGTTGTATCCTGGTTGCGGTAGTCACACACAGATGTCCATGATCGGTCGGATGACGAGCATGAAGACGGAACACCGCATGACGGAGAGATTGTACGATGGGATGTGTCAGCTGATGAGGGAATCTCTTCCTGAAGGGAACACAATGGTCGACAGTTTTTATTCGACGAAGAAACAGCTGCAGGCGTTGGGACTGCCGGTTCAGAAAATCGATTGTTGTTTAGAGGGGTGCATCATATACTGGAGCATCAACGAGGATAAAGACATGTGCAGGGTCTGTGGGACAAGCAGGTGGAGAACGAACAAAAGAAACCGGAACGTGCCAAGAAAACAATTTTACTATTTACCTCTCGCCCCTAGACTGCAGAGGCTATACGCATCCGGTGCCACAGCTAGCCAGATGAGGTGGCACGCGGAGCACTACACGAAAGACGGTGAGATGTGCCATCCATCTGACGGCGAAGCTTGGAGGACGTTCGATGCGACGCATCCGGGTTTTTCGTCGGAGACAAGGAACGTTAGGTTGGGTTTATGCACCGACGGGTTCAACCCGTTTGGACAGTCGGGAGAGTAGTATTCGTCGTGGCCTGTAATCGTGACGCCGTACAATCTACCGCCTTGGATGTGCATGAAGAAGCCTTACATGTTCTTGACTGTGATCGCACCAGGTCATAGGAATCCGAAACAGAAGATCGACCTATACCTGCAGCCGTTGATACAGGAGCTGAAGTGGTTATGGGAGTTTGGCGTGGAGACGTTCGATGTATCGACTAAACAAAACTTCCAGCTACGCGCCGCGCTGATGTGGACGATCAGTGACTTCCCGGCTTATTCTATGTTGTCGGGGTGGAGCACAGCGGGGAAATACACTTGCCCTTGCTGCATGAAGCAAGCGAAGACGATGTCCTTGAAACATGGACGTAAGATAAGCTGGTTCGACAGCCATAGGAAGTTCCTGCCCAGACGTCATTCGTACAGAAGGAACGTGACGGCGTTCATGCCTGGCATTGTCGTTAAGGACACAAAGCCCGAGCTCCTCACGGGTGCAGAGGTGCTGCAGGAGATAGACAGTTGTGGATTCGTGGGGGTCGCTGATGATCCGGACGGCAGTCACAACGCAGACCTGGCTCGTTACTGTATCGGGTGGAAGAAGAGAAGCATATTCTGGGAGCTTCCGTACTGGAAGAGCAATATGATCCGACATAACCTGGATGTCATGCATATTGAGAAGAACGTGTTTGACAACATTTTCAATACAGTGCTGAATGTGCCAGGAAAAACAAAAGACAATTCGAAGGCACGACTTGATATGCGCGACCTCAACATGCGACCGGAGCTGCATCCCGTTGGCACATCATACATGCCGAAGTCCTCGTACACGCTGAATGCGGAGCAGGTCAGTGCGTTGTTATCGTGGCTAGGGACGGCTAGATTTCCTGATGGCCATGTTTCGAACCTGTCGAAGAACATCGACGTGAATAAACGCGGTTTGCACGGGATGAAGAGCCACGACTGTCACGTGTTCATGCAACGGTTGATGCCCATTGCATTCCGCGAGCTGCTTCCAACCAATGTATGGGAAGCAATTACCGAGATGAGTCTGTTCTTCAGATGTCTTACAGCCACGAGACTCAGGGCGGATGATATGTCAAGGCTGGAGGGCGAAATCCCAGTGATCATATGCAAGCTGGAAACTATATTCCCTCCGGCCTTCTTTGATTCAATGGAACACCTGCCAGTTCATCTACCATACGAGGCACGTGTTGGTGGTCCTGTTCAGTACAGGTGGATGTATCCGTTCGAGAGGTACTCTTTTTTATGTGCATGACATTCTTATGTGTCTAAGCGATATGCATTTGAACATATATTCACTATATGAACAGATATCTCAGGCATTTGAAGCTGAACATCAAGAACAAGGCGAAAGTCGAGGCCTCTATGTGCAATGCCTATCTGATGGAGGAAGCATCGACCTTCGTGTCTCATTACTTCGAGCCAGATGTCCCGTCGAGGTGCAGAGATGTTCCCCAGAACGACGACGGCATTTCCAGATCCGGTGTCCTCCCAATATTCACACATCCGATCAGATTTCACGGACAGGGAAAGGAAATGATATTGGGGGACAGCGAGCTGAAGATTGCTCATTCTTATGTTCTGCGCAACTGCCGTCAAGTCGACCGTTTCCAGAGGTATAAACGATTTCCCATTTTATTTTGTAAATACCTTGCGATACTCTATCCATTATGTTACAAAGATATACAGGGTACTCATTCGTAATTTGCTTCAGCTTGTTCGTTGATTTATTGCAACACCGTTCACCGGGTATATCGAGCGATGCAATAAACAATGAGTTAGATTCCAAGTTTGCTGATTGGTTCAGGTGGCATGTAAGTTTAGTATTTGCCTGTTACGTGTACGATATGTGATACACATTTATTGCCCCGTTGATGTATACTTACTTGTCCTTTTACAGGCGAGCAAAGGTCATCTGGCTGACGATGAGTACGGTTACATTCTGACGCCAGTAGCCGAGGGTCCATTGAACAGAGTCACGCGACACGACATGTGTTTTGTCAACGGGTATAGATTCCACACAGTCTCCCATGCCAGCTGAAAATCGTCGGAGAACAGCGGAGTGTGTGTCAAGCGTTATGACAATAGCCCGGACGAGGATGACTTCTACGGCTACCTTACTGACATCATTGAGCTCGAATATCCCGCATTCCCTATAAAGCGGGTGGTCCTATTCAAGTGCGAATGGTACGATCCAACTCGAGAAGGTTATCGCGTTGGCACAAAGGTCCACGACAAATATAAGTTGGTAGACATACACCAAGGGCGACGGTACAGAAAATACGATCCATACGTTTTGGCTAGTCAAGCGTCCCAGGTGTACTATCTATCGTATCCAACAACGAGGATGAATGCGAGCTCAAAAGACTGGCGAGCCGTGTGCAAAGTGAAATCGAGCAAGTTTGATGTGAGTATACAGACAGTTTCAGATGGTATGGACGCCGCATTTCAAGAAGAAAACCCGTCCGTTCTAGATACGACACATGTTCAACTGCACGACCTCCCTCTAAATGACCCCAACGGCGGTTTTATCGAAATTCATCTCAACATACAACCGTCTGACAATATTGAAGACGTAGTCGAAGACGAATACGAGGATGAAGAGGACGACGAGCATGTAGATGAAGATGAAGATGAAGACGAAGATGAAGATGCGTATGAGGATGCAGATGACCAGGAAGATTGACGTTAGCCAAAATTTTTTATGTACCTCTTTATATGAAAGTGTGTATGTGTTGATGTACTTATATTCATGTATATACTACTTTATATTTTATATTATTTTTTGTTCGAAAATGATAACACCGACGAGTTACCGACGAAATGGTTCGTCGCCAAATTTGAAATAACGACGACCCATGAAAAATAGCGACGAACTAAATAGCGACGGAACTTCCGTCGCTATGTCGTCGCAAAATTTCATAGATATAAGCTGAAATTCCCTTCTTCTTCCCCATTTCCCTCCCCCCGCGAAAACCTCCCCTCCCTCCGGCGAAAACCCCCCCCCCCCCCTCGCGAAGAAATCCCCTCCGGCGAACCCCCCCCGACGAGCTTCCTCTCCGTTGACCTCCCCTCTCCGGTTAGTTTTTCTTCCTATTTCGTTTTTATTGCAATTACCGTATATATATGTATATGTATATGTATATTTCGTTTTTATGTATATGTATGTATGTACCGTATGTATGTATGTACCGTATGTATGTAAATGTATATGTATATTTCGTTTTTATGTATATGTATGTATGTACCGTATGTATGTATGTACCGCATGTATGTATGTACCGCATGTATGTATATGTATATGTATATGTATATTTCGTTTTTATGTATATGTATGTATGTACCGTATGTATGTATATGTATATGTATGTATTTCGTTTTTATTGCAATTACCGTATGTATGTATATGTATATGTATGTATATGTATGTATATGTATTTAATAGATTTGTAAATGTATGTATATGTATATGTATATGTATGTATATGTTTTTAATACATATATACACGCACATATACATATATACGGTACACGCACATATACATATATACGGTATATGTATGTATATGTTTTTAATACATATATACACGCACAAATACATATATACGGTACATATATACGGTACATATATTTAATTTCGTATTTAAATATAGTTAAATTTGTAAAAACTGTTTTTAATAGATTTGTAATATATCTTTTGTAATTTTTGTATATAAATATATGTAAAATTATTAGAAACTGTTTTTTTTTGGTAGAATTATGTATGTATATATATTTTTCCTATTTAAATATATTTATAATTATATAATCTATTTTTGGTACATATATGTATATGGTATATATATGTATATACGGTATATATATATATGCATATACGGGTATATATATGTATATACGGGTATATATGTATATGGTATATATATGTATGTACGGGTATATACGGGTATATATGGTATATATGCACCAATATTGTTGTTAAGGTTGAATTAGTTGAAATGTGGTGTGCTTGGCCAATGAATGATGCATGCACAAACTGTTTTGTAAGAGGTTTGCATATGATTTTCGGTATGATTTGCATTTGTCTTTGGAGAGGCCATTAAGGCTGGGAAACTTCCGTTTAAAAATTATTAATATGTTCCTCTCAGATCTGATGGCTAGTGACGGTTTACCGACGAGATCCACATACCCACCATCTACACAGGACCTTCAAGGAGAGTTCGATGCGTTCATTCATCAGCATGATACGTATGCCTCGGTTTCGACCGCCGCTCTGGCTGCGGACTCAGACCTTTTACGGTCTGCCGACATGTCCGCACCCCCCAGACATACGACGCCACCCACACCCAGCGTTTCAGCACCTCATCCGGCGTCTGATGCGGCATCGGACCAGGGTGTCATATCAGGGCGTCGTCCCCTCCCTTGGTCAAATGATACCCATACGTAAGTAATGATTAATTTATTTAACATGTTTTCAAATATATTTCACGCGTTATTTTTTCCTAACAACTTAAACTCTTTCAGCTTTGGATCGGACAATGGCGCGCTTTCCGGTTGCATCACCCGGTCCTTCCACCTGAGGCTTGACCCATCTCGATATACCTGGGGCCGTGTCACCCCGGAGACACGTAGGTTCTACTGGGATGAGTTTCAGGTATTCAAATTTGATAAATTTCACTTTTTGATGCGTAATCAATCATTACTTTTCTAACCACACTTTTATTATTCCTCCGTATGATAATTGCAGAAGTCGTACAGCTGGCCAGCCGACATCGCCCGCGACGTGGAGCAGGCCTGGCGGCATAGGGCCGCCAAACGCTACGGGGACTTCATCAACTCCCTCAAGACCAAGTCGGAGCGTGACCACACGTGGATAAGGCCTGCCTACGTATCCGAGGCCGTCTGGGCGGCGTGGGTAGAAGGGTGGAGGGACCCTGCTTACCAAGCCCGCAGCGCCTGGAACGCGGCGAACCGGCGCAGCGGCAACGTACAGGGCCCAGCACCTGCCACACACTCAGGTGGTTCGGTTTCCCACGCCACCACGATGCGTTCTATGGTGAGTATTTTAATATTGGATTATAACGACCTTCATTGATTTCATTGGATTATTTATATTCATCGACTTAAGTGGATTATTTACATTCAGTTAGTTAAGTGGATTATCTATATTCGTTGATTACTTATGTTGCGCTGTTGTTTTTTTGGTATTCGTATATGGTTACTTTAAGTGGTACATGTGATTTGACTTGGGAGAGGCCTTTAAGGCCGGGATACCTCCGATAAACGAATAGGTCATGCCGAAATTTTTAAAAATTCTGCATATCACTAACATATTTTATTTCATTCTTTCAGCACCAGGAGACGGGGGAGTGGCCAGCCTCCTACGATCTCTTCTACAAGACGCATCGGAAGAGAGCCTCCGACGGAACGGAGGACTGGATCACGACGAAGGCCCGCGACATCAGTGTAAGTAGACTACGATATCATTTGTTTTTTTCCTTAGTTTGTTTTATTGCTAAACCATAACAATTCATATTCTCATTTCAGGACGAGTACAACAGATTACTCGCAGATAGGGGCGAACAGGCCGACAAGAACCGCGCTTATTGGGATGCGGTTCGGACCGTCGGCCCTCAGAATAAGAAGAAGAAGGAGGTGTACGGGGTTGGATCAGCAGCGCCGCGATTCTTTTCCGAAGTTCTGCATCCAGGTGCTTCCTCTGAGGCCAGCACCTCCGCGCCTTCTGCGACGCCAGAGGATATTTCGCGCCTGGAAGCAGATAATGCGGCGCTGCAGCGTGAGATAGAGTCCATCAGGACGAGGCAAGAGGAGAGTTTACAGGCACTGCAGTCGCAGCAGCAGGCGATGCAGCAGGCGCTTCAGCAGGCGCTTCAGCATGCGTTTGAGCAGGCGCAGCATCAGACGATGCAGGTGCAGCATGCAACGAACCAGCAAATCTTCCAGCTGTCGCAGGTCGTCATGACTTTCATTTCCAACTCCTCGCAGCCTCAGCCTCAGCCTCAGCCCCGCCCTCCTGATGGTCACTCTTCTCCGCATGATCCCCCTCCATCTTCCTCTTCATAGTTTTTTATTTTTTTCATTGTTTGTACAGTCTATTTCATTTGTTGTATTGACATTTTCTTTGTACTTTTATATATTCTATCTGACAATTTTACGGATTCTATTTCGTTTGTATTGTTTAATTATACGAACTTGAATGCGCAAATACCGTGTTACTGTATAATATTTGTACAAATGATTTAATATACAAAATAAAATATATTATAGAAATTAAATAATAATAATAATAAAAACTTTTTAATTAATAATGTATTAATATTATTAATAAATCAAAAAAAATTAAAATTTAAAATTAAATAATGTATTTAAAATAATTATTAGTAAATTTAATATTTTTAAAATAACAAATACCGACGAACCGGCGACGAAATTGGTCTGTCGCAGATCGGAAATAAAAAAACAAAAATTTAAAATTAGCGACGAAAAGACATATTAACGACGACATTTTGCGACGAAATAAAACGGAAACAAAAAATAAAAAAATAAGAAATAGCGACGGTAAAACATATACCGACGAAATTTTGCGACGAAATTCTTCGTCGCAGAACATTAATAAAAAAATAAAAAATACGAAATAGCGACGAAATAATTTACCGACGAAACAGCGACAACAGAAAAAAGGTCGCAGACCTGACATTTTCTCGTCGCAGTTTGGCGACGATACACCGACGCAATTTTTTTCGTCACAATACAGCGACGCATTGCCGACGAAATTTGCTTTGCGACAAGTCGTATAACGACATTCATTTTTCGTCGCTATTTCGTCGCTATATGCCTGTAGCGACAAAATAGCGACGTTTTTTGTCTGTCGCTATAGGCTTTTGTTTTTGTGGTGTGTATAGAACTTGAGATGAGATTGGATTGTTTTACGGTGTAATAGGGTTCGACGTTTGCATAGAGTTTGGGAAGAGGTCGGATCGTTTCGCGATTTGATGTACGCAGCCTTACCCTACACTTCGTGCAAGAGACTGTTTCCGAAGCTCGAACCCGTAACCTAAAGATCACAAAACAGCAATTTTACTAGTTACTCTAAAACTCGTCCTCAAACACTCACTAAGAAGTGTGTCTTGCAAAAGAGAAAAGTACAAAACAATTTTCTCAATAGGCTCATAAATTTATTAGTGGATGGGCTATCAATATAAAATGAGATGACATCGTCACATTACTCAAAAAACTTCTACAATACAAATGCAAAAGGTCTTAAGACCTAAAACTAGACAAAAAAAATTATGACGATATAGAAAAGCGTTTCCGGTGTATTAAGCTTGCGCGTTTGCGTAGGATCTGGGGAGGGGTTGGATCGCTTCACGATCTGATGTACGCAACCTTATTCTATACTTTGTACAAGAGGCTGTTTCCGCAGCTCGAACCCGTAACCTCAAAATCAACAAACAACAACTTTATCAGTTGTTTCAATGTCCGTTGATGAAGCCGGATCTTCACCAAGGGTCTAAGATGACCTCAAATAAACATCGTCAGTTGATCCGAAGAGAATAGCTGGAATAGCTTCCTGAAGTCCTGCATAAGGAAGCATAAATTAGAGGTCCCGGGGGTGTGACCCCAGGTAAAACCCTCCGACGCTCAAGTCAGTTTGAGCCATTTCTCACTGAGAATATAATTTGGTATGTGGAGTTAGAAAGTTCTCACAGTTCTTGGCTAAGGAGAAAATTCAATGTATTAGCTCCAGGAAAGATGAAAATGTTTCGATCCTTGCTCTGGTCTGTGTTAGCTTGCTTTTATTAGTTTTTCCTGCCCCCTGCCTCTGATAGCGGATGAGACGTTTGCTTGGGGCAGAAAATCTATGACGCCGTAGGTCTGCTGATATGACTGGTAGGTCTGCGGACGTGACTAGTAGGTCGGCTGATGTGACCTTGGCGCGTACAGGCTGAACAGCCCCACGTGTACCCTTTCTTTGAACTGCACTTCTGTCTAATGGTCCCATACTTGGTATAAAGTTGTGCTTGATTTCCTCGCCGAAGTGCAAAACCGAGCTTTGCTGAAGTACAACATCGAATCTGACCGAAGTGGTCTGAAGTGTAACACTTAAGCTGAAGTTGAGGTTGAAGTTAGGTGCCGAGGTGCAAACCTTAGGCATATTCTCTGATAGTAAGAAGGATGTCATGGGGCACAGCCGAAGTGCAGTCAAGGCTGAACAGCAATGCCTGGGTGCTGAACTGCAGGAGTTATTTACTTGCACAATATCTGTCGTTGACTGTCGTTGACTAACAGATGATTATTTTTGGTTTATCATCCGTCAATGTAGACCTCATAATGTAGAACAATAATGAATTTCAAAGTCGATGTGTGACCGTGGAAGTACAAAGAGTTTTGTTTACTTGCAGACTGTTGACTTGAGACGACTCACCGGAGAAAATGCTACTTACCATAATTCTCCAAACATTAAAGGCTTCCAAAAAGGTGGTCAAAGTCAAAAATATTTTCGACAGGTCTATTTTATTGAGACTAAATTTTCTTCCCAAGTATTGTCACCATATCTTTCCTTTCCTAAATATAAAGCTAAATTTTTTATTTTGAAAAACGTACATGTAATAACTTTTAGATGTGTGTTTTTTGTAATAAAACTGTATAATCCTAAACATAACAATTTTTTTAAGATAACGAAAAGATCCAGGGTCCTATTGTTTGTTTAGAATGTTAGAAAAGTACGTCTAAAATACTTTAAAATATGCTCCAAACTTATATAAAAACATGTAAGATGTTGTTTGGGAGATTGAAAGATGATTTGACCAATTTGAAATTGTAAGAAATCACTTGAATCGATCCATGCATAAGTTGGATCGAACCAAGTGAAGTTGAGTGTTATGTTGGACATAGATCGATCACATGGATCGATCGATGTGATACGGATGCAAAGTTGGAGCTCTGTGTCCAACATAGATCGATCACCTGGACCGATTGATGTGACATCGATGGATACATAGATTGATCGAAGTTGGCAGGGTGTAAAGTTGGAGCTCTCTGTCCAACATCGATTGATGTGCCAAAACACAGGACTTTTCACTTTGAATTGCAGCTTTCGATCCAAGAATCATCTCCTTTTATACATGAACGTCATGACACTTACATGGAGGTTAATTAAAATGCTGAAATGAATTTTCAAAGTGGCATTTACACAACCTAAAGCCTATAAATAGTAGGTCTTGCTATCTTAAATTACATAAAATAACTTTACAAAATTCTGAATATTTAAGCACTTGTTTTCCTCTAACTTTTCCTTCTTATTCTTCCACTATCAATCACTTCCATAAACAAGTTCAATCTTTCTCTCTTAGAGCAAAAAGAAAGGGAGAAAGCCGTTATATCCTAGGAAGCATTTGCTTGAAGACTACCTTGCTTGCCGGTAGAGGCAAAATTGCTTTAATGACGGTGACCATCTAGTCACGTCTCGGTTGTTATTTATTCTTTGGTTGTCCGTATTCCTTCTATTTTTCTAACATTGTTAAAGCAATTTAGTTGAATATGGCAACCAAACAAACACCAGTTCCTGACATGTCAAAGATGGAGCCATTTGATAGCAATTTTTCAAACGTTGGGCAGCCAAGGTGCTCTTCTTCCTTGAGATGCTCTCTGTTTTGTATGTTCTGACTAAAGAAAAACCGACAGATTAAACAAAAGGTATCAAATATGAGGGTGACAATACGACTTGTAGAGGACATATCTTGCACTTCCTCTCCAATTCTCTGTTTGACATTTATGTCAAATTATCGTCAGCAAAGGAAATTTGGACAGCACTTCAGAACAAATATGGCTCTGAAGATGTTGGCAAAAGAAAGTATGTGGTTAGTGAATTTCTTAAATTTCAAATGATGGACCACATACCAATTAATGATTAGATTCACCAATATCAGCAATTGGTGGGTAATCTGGAGAAAGAAGGCATCAAAATTGACGAGACTTTTCAAGCTGCCTCCTTGCGAGAGAAGCTTCCATCTTCTTGGAACAAATACAAGAAGAGAAGGAAGCATGATGATGCCAGGTTAACCATGGATAGAGTCATCAAGCATATTCGTATTGAAGAAAATAATAGGCTAGATGACAAGGAAAGTGATGAAAGAGACTCTCAAGCCAATGTGGTGGGGCACAAACCCAAAAGGCAAAAGATTCAAAACAGTGGCAAAGTAAGACTTTTGTGCATGGACAAGGACAGAAGAAACTTAAAGGAGCCTGCTTGGTATGTGGAAAATATGGTCATCGAGCAGCCAAATGCAACAAGTGGAAAGGCCAAACCAGCAGTTAAGCGCATCTTGTGAGACTATAATGGCGGACGAAGAGGTTATTACTGCGGTCGTCTTATCTGAGGTAAACCTTGTCAGTGATACTACGGAATGAGTGGTAGACAAGGGAGCTATCAAGCAAATTGCTAACAGTAAGGATATATTTTTTGATTATCAAGAAGTAGGTGATAGTGAATAAGTCTTCTTGAGAGATGCACATGGAATCCAATTTTTTAGAAAGGAAAATGTGATTCTCAAGTTGACTTCGGGTAAAAGACTAGAACTAACCAATGTGCTACATGCATCTGCCATGCGTAGGAACTTGATTTCCGCAATGCTACTGAACAAGGCTAATATCAAGTTCTTGCTATCATGACATAGAAGCAGCTTCTTATGTTCTTAGTTTAATTGTACTACAGGGGGCACAAAGGATGCTCTTTCATTATATTAGAATAACCCCACGTTTACCTTGTAATATTCCTTTGTGGAAGCATTGGCATAGGGAGAAGCATTATAGTATCAAAAAATAATATCCAGACGCCAATAATTTATATCTAGTCGATAGGAAATATGATACCCATCAATAAAGATAAAGGCAATGGTATTTGATTCCCTCCAATTGTAAGCAAAATTATTGTGGGAAATGGAATCCTGGAATCTACAAATCACTATCTAGCCCATAACTTGCATTCCTGTCATTATTTGGCAGCTGAAAAATAAAATAACGCTGAAACTTGCAAAAGATGAGCCACAACTTTATCATCTTTGCCGGAAGTCTAAATCTACATTAATGTGCGAGTGTTCCTACACACACATATATACACACACATATGTCTTACTAGAATCAAACTCTCTATCCTTTAAGATGAAGGTATTGTTTGTCTTCCTTCCACCCTCTCCATATCCTAACGATAGTTTTTGCTGTTGTTGAGATGTATTGGATATGTGTTGTTGTCGAATATATATACGTATCTATCTATGTGTCTATGCATGTATATATCTGTGTGAGTCTATCTATATACATATATATATGTGTATATATATACGCGCGCACACGCACGTGCATACACTTACACGCGCGCGCACACACACACACACACACACACACACACACACACACACATATATATATATATATATATATATATATATATATTGAATGAGGTAGGTGAAATCGTGTGAACGGTTGGTCTAAGTGACTACATGGGAATCCAAATCCTTAAAACGAATTGAAGGACCAGAGGTGTAAGTAACTATCATTATGTATGTTTTATATGACCCTTTGCTAATGAAAGTATTTAGGTGTTCACGAAAAAACTCGCCTATCTGTACATAGGCGAGTTATGCATAGGTCTCTTGATACTCGTGTATATGTACATATGTCTCTTGATATTCATAGGATGTGATCGTGAGATATGATCAATAGACAAAGAAAACAGGACAAAAAGCATAAGTAACTATCGTTATGTATATTTTATATGACCCTTTGGTAATGAAAAAGTATTTAGGTGTCGTTTTATAAAACAAAAAAAAAAAAACTCGCCTATCCGTACATAGGTCTCTTGATATGCATAGAATGTGATCGTGAGATATGATCAATAGACAAAGAAAACTGGACAAAATCACAGCTGAAAGGAACGCATTCCCACCTCAATAGAGTAAGGATTCGAGCCATTAGCCTAACATGAATGATCATAGCTTTAGAGAAAAAAAAATTTGTACTTGTCGGCCGACTATGAGTATGTCCCGGATGACTATTTTATGACCATTTCAGTAGTTGTTTGGGCTGTATGTTCATATGCATTTTGGTTCCATTTCCAATGGAGTCAAGGACACATCCTTTTTTGACTTTGGAATATGATGGAACAAAGCAAAATGACTCATTAAATTGTATGTGGTTCTTAATTGTGAATTAGCATTTGATCGACACAGCTTGACGCAATTTTCATTATGGGTCATCGAAACACAACCTCTGTGTGTTTCTAACACATGAGTATGGTTGAGTACATCCGACTCCTCCCTCCATACCCCGTCATAAACGAAAACCTCTATGGAAATGAGGTAATGTTGTTGTTGTTCATATGCATTTTGGAATCTCACTTATAAATACTCATTAATTTAATAGAAAGCTAAGAAAAAGGATCATGTTATATAATGATTTTTTCATCTATCAAACTTAATGACAAAACTAATCAATCAATCATACCCAGTATATCCCAACGACAGCAAAAGTTATCGCTAGGGTTTGGGGAGGGTGAGTGGTAAGTAAACAATAACTCCATCCCAACGACATTAAAAACTATTGCTAGAGTCTTATGGTACGTATAACAATCGTCTTTCACATATATGCACCTTATAGTGTCATGGTTGACAAGTTGACATGTACCTTCTTCACTAAGTCACAACGGAACCTATTTTTCCTGCTCCTTTGGGGATGTTACAAGTTTGTATATAAATCTATCTCAGCAGCATAATTTGTTCCCTAGAATAAATGGGTACATGCACTTTATGTTTTATTCTCCAACTAAATACTTTGGTGACTTAAAAGACAATTTGGTTGGTTTTTTATTTGGATGACTTTAACATAGAAAAAATGGTAAAGCAAGGAATCATAGAGAAGTGAGGAGGAGATCCTTTACCCGGCAAAGCAGAACTCCTTTGTCAATTGAACTGCATCTTCTGATTTGGACATAACTTTCATCGCTACGTCCATACCCGTCATAAACGGAAGCCTCTAAAGCAATAGGTAATGTGATTGTTGTTGTTTCATTGCTACGTAGGTATAATATATATAACTCAATCAATCTTTGGTTTTTATTTTCTACATGTTTCCTTTTCTCTAAGGGAAAATTATACTTAGACACCCTGTGGTTTAGCTTAATTCCAAAAACCTCCTCTCACATTTGGAATTATACGAATACCTTCCCTATAGTTTGGGTTAAAAAGGCACCGTCTAATTTCTGGCATGTTTACCCCATGTGGTTTTGCCGTAAATTGGCCGGTGCCTTTTTAACCCAAAGCATAAGGGAGATAAATGTATAATTCCAAATGAGAGGAGAGGCTTTTGGAATTAAGCCAAACCACATGGGGTATAAGTGTAATTTTTTCTTTGACTAATAAAAATTAGAGATAATAACGATATTCAATGCATGAACGCTTATATATATACATATATATATATGCTTATATATATATATACATATATATATATATACATACATATATATATACACACACATATATATATACATACATATATATACACACACACACACACATATATATATATATACATATATATATATATATATATATATCTATGTGTGTATATATATATATGCATATATAATCGAATCTAAATGGATGAAAAATAAATTTTGTCCTTTTTATATTAAATACATTAACATATATGTGTTTTATTAAGTGAATAGAACTAAATAGAAAATAAATAATATACATATATGTGTGTGTGTCTATATATATGTGTGTGTGTATATATATATGCATATAAAATTGAATAGAATTGAATGAAACATAAAATTTGTCTTTTTATATTAGATACGTTAACACGTAAGTGTTTTATTAAGTGAACTTTTGATTTGGCATAGAAGTTATAAAAATATATTATTCTTATATAAACTGTTTAACATTTAGAAATAACATAACTACCATCATGTATACAACATCTATGTTATACGCGCTCTTAATTACATCACAACTTAGACATCAAATGCTTTCTATAACGATCTTTTTGTCTTCTAATTGAAAAATAAAAATGTTTATAAGTTGTTTTTAAATGATATTTCATAACCATATCCGTCAATGAAAATATTATTCGGTCCTCATATACTAATAGACATTTCTAAATTTTAATAACATGAGAAAACATGAAAAAATATAACACTCATTTTAAAAATATAAAATCATTTGACTTTTCTTTATAAGATAAATTTATGTTATATTGAAAATTCAAACTACTTAATATTTTTGAACAGAGTTAAGAGTAATTACACCGTCCGACCATGGTAATCTGCTTGTCAGTACATGCATGAATTATTTATGGTCATAATCAACATTGTGAAAGATTGAAAAAATACGTTTGGTTAAATATGTGTGTGTGTGTGTGTCTCTCTCTCTCTGTGTGTGTATAAGAATAATTTTGGAAAAAAAATTATACTTATTTTCATTTACTAAAGGAAAAATTACACTTATACCCCCTGTGGTTTGGCTTACTTTCAAAAACCTTCCCTATCGTTTGAATTGGGTTAAAAAGGTAACACCTATGCTGGAAATTGGTCGGTGCCTTTTTAACTCAAATCATATGAGAGGTAAATGTATAATTCCAAATGAGAGGGGAGGTTTTTACAATTACGCCAAACCACAAAGGATGTAAGTGTAATTTTTTCTTTCTCTAATAACTGTAGTTTATGGGTGGAGAATTAAAGTGTAATGACCCAAAAAAGTTAATTCTATTTACAAGGGAAAAGTGTCATTTATTAAATAGTATTTAATTAAAAAGAAAAAATATAAAACATAGAGTTTGTATTGAAGGTCAAGTCAGATTTTTGGTTAAGATATTATACAATTTGTCTTAACACGAATTATGAAATAAAAGGAAAATAGAAGATAAGAAAAGTAATGTATAAATTAAGCCTAGCCGGCATATGTAAACAAAAGAAAAGGAAGGCAGAGAGGTGGAGCGGCCAGGGAGAAAGGACGATTTAGATATGAGGAGGTTAAAAGTGAGGGATTAAGATCACCTGACCCCCCTTTAAGGGGTATTAAATGACCCTTTGACACGTGTCACACAGGAGGGTGGTGAGGCTGGGTGAGGGTCACCTGCACCCAGCCTCACCCCCCTATGTGCCACGTGTCGGGCGGTCCCAAGGGGGGTGAGAGGGAGGGGGGTTAGAGGATCTCGATCCAAAAGTGAGACAAAATATGAGGCTTCCAATCACACGTCGTCATTTGTATAAAAGCAATTTTTTAAAAAGGGGGCACTGCACTTTTTTATATAAAAAAACTGTTTTGTACACGTGGCGACGCATGATTGGAGATCTCATATTTTACCTCATTTTTAACCTCTTCGAATCTGAACTCGAGAACTAAAGGGGAATTTGCTATGATTTTTGTGAGTATTCCACTGTCATGTAAGGAGTACTATTAGTCTTAATTGATTTAAATATTTTTATTTATTTCCATGGACTAATGATATTGAATAGATTAGTGTGAGAGTAGGTTTACTGTAACCCTATGGTTTGATTATTGGGATGATGATCACAATGTTTTTTATTTGAGTTGAATGTTTAATTACCATGTGTGGACGTAAAAAAGACGAATCGTAATAAAATTTTGGTGCGTTCTAAGTTGGAATTATATTGACTGTGTAGAATTGACCAGAACTTGCCGTAGCTCGAAAAACAATAAGTGGTTAGCCTTCACCAGTCGACGACACCAGTTTTCGATGCAGTGTCTGGTGATTATCAGACACATCCCTGTGTTGTTACTGTGTTATCTGCTATGTTGTATATGTCTGAACTACGTATTAGAATTTATTCTATATGTACTGTGATGTTACTGTGTTATCTGCTACGTTGTATATGTCTGAACTACGTATTAGAATTTATTCCATATGTACTGTGATGTTACTGTTTATATTAGTCCATGTTTATTATACTGTATAAGTAGTCATAGTGGTTGCAAACTAGTTTGAAATTATTTGTATGATAACTACATGGGATACTCTCATGAGTCAATCAAAGTCATGAATAGTGAAAAGATTAACCATGAGTCAATCTAGGGGTCGGGTGTTAACAATGTGTATTTATTCGAGGGACGGTATAGGCAAAGGTTGCACGGATCGTCAAGTTAGTGGCTAGGTGGACCAGTATCAAAGTACCCCATAGTATAAAGTCAAAGTCAAGGCCAACAGTCAATGACATGGAATAGTGCATTGTATATTCAGTAGTCATATAATCAAACAGTAGTCAACAGAGTAAAGTGTCGAGAAGCCGAATAAGCATGCTATCTGAAGGATTATATGGGCTCCTGACGAAGGTTGTGGATGAGGCCAGGCTAGTACTTATTGGTATGGAAGTGAACAAACGATCAAGTTGGTATTGTTGAATCTCATACAGGATGCACATCCATCGGCATATCTCGAAAGACGTCCTCGAATATACGAGAAGACTGTCTCATGTTAAATGAGACTATACTCCATCTGTATTGAAAAGTGTGTAGAAATAAAATAAGGTCAAAGTAAAGTCAGGATTGGTCAAATGCTGGAAAAACCTAATTACCCATTTATGTTTTGCCGATGACCTTGTCTTTTTCTCTAAAGCGGATAATTCTTCAGTGACAAAAATCATGGAACGGCTTAATGACTTTGGAAAGTGTTCAGGCCTAATTGTGAACATCCAGAAATCTGGATTCTTTGTAGCCGGTGTCCCTGATTCTAGTGCCTTACAAACCATTACAGGTTTTTCGATTGGATCAATGCCTTTCCGATACCTAGGAATTCCGGTTGCTGGATATAAGCTCCAAGTATGCCATTATTCTCCATGTATCTCAAGTATGTTGAAAACAATTAACCTTTGGAAAACATCAAACCTCTCCTATGCTGGCAGACTGGAAGTTATTAAGTCTGTTTTCCAAGGACTACATTGCTTTTGGTTAAGTGCACTTGCAGTTCCTTACATAGTCATTGATCAGATTAATCGCATTTGCTTGCACTTCCTTTGGGGTAAAACAGAACAAGGAACTAGGAGGGTCTTGGTTGGTTGGACAAACATCTGTAAACCCAAAAATGAAGGTGGCTTTGGTATTTTCGAACTTAGATCCTGGAACTCGGTGTTATTGGCCAAGCACTTATGGAATTTGCATCGTAAGAAAGATACCTTATGGGTTCAATGGATTAATCATAAGTACAAGACCTTTCATTCATTTTGGACTCGCTTGGATAAGAAATCTGATTCACCATTGATGAAAAAAATTTCAAATCAGTGACCAATTAGTCCAACTTAAGGGTTCTGTTGTGGAGGCACAAAACATGATTAATGATTGGGTGGTGGATGACAATCTGCTACCTAGAAGAGCTTATGAGGTTATCAGACCCAAAGGGGTAAAGGTGTCTTGGACAAAAATAATCTGGGACCCAATCATCATACCTAAGCATGCCTTTATCTTATGGTTGATAGCTCTTGGAAAATTACAAACAAAGGATAGGATGCCTTTTATCCAAGACCAAAACTGTTTGTTATGTGAAAAACAAATTGAAACCACGCATCACCTGTTCTTTACTTGCCTAGCAACACGACAAGTCTGGAATGCGGTAACCACATGGTGTGGCATGCCTTCAAATCTGAGAAATATCACGAGAGTCATAGTTTGGGCATAAATGACTTTGAAGGACAAAAACCCTAGGTATAAGGCTGTAAAAGTGACCATTGATGTAACAGTTTATTACATTTAGCAAAGTAGAAACAAAATGATTTTCGAAAATACTACTTTTGTTCTATTGGATGTTGCAAATAGAATATATACTCATGTTTTTCGAGTTATGCGCAAGAGTTATCCAAGTTGAGATCGGATCTGGCAATTGAATTCCAGCGCAAGACATGATTGTCCGACAGCAAGGATTTGTTTGTGTAACTTTGTAATTTGAGGCTTTGTATTTACTGCATCCGATGATGATTTTGTATACATACTTAGACAAGTCTCAGGCAGCCTGTTGCCTTAGGACTTTTTCGGACTGTATAGGTTTTTGCGTAGCAGCCTGTTGCTTGCAAACTTTTACTTGCAAACTAGTGTTTTATATGATTTTATGTTTTTTATTCTTTTATTTTTGCATTTATGGCGAGGGCGAACCTTGGAGCAACTGTTAAGGTTGCTTCTTTATGACTTGTAGATTGAGCTGCGGAAACAGCCTCTTGTTCAAAGTGTAGGGTAAAGTTGCGTACATCTTATTGCGAAACAATCTAGC
Organism: Eustoma russellianum; assembly: GCA_036186865.1. Classification (NCBI taxonomy): domain Eukaryota; kingdom Viridiplantae; phylum Streptophyta; class Magnoliopsida; order Gentianales; family Gentianaceae; genus Eustoma; species Eustoma russellianum. The sequence goes on from AP025058.1 coordinate 33,077,739, forward strand.
CTCTCTGCGAACCCTGTATAAACGTGGAAGCCCAATGAGCCGAAAACGTCCTTTTATGCTTTTTATACCATGACCACCGATCGGTCGAGGTATACGCTGACGTGGGGCCATGCCATTACGCAGAAAAGACGAGTTAGGAAGATTAAAGGTACGGGGTTGACATATCATGACACCATTCACATTTTGAGAATTGTTACACCCAACGCTCAATTCTCTGTGTGTGTATATATATATATACATACATATACATATATATATACATACATATATATATATACACATATATATATATATACATATATACGGAAGTTTTAAAATTTTCAGATGTAAAAGTAATTTTATCGCTATACGAGCGATCCCTTCACAAATGTATTTGCTTTATTTCACTTTCATCAACATGCAATTTTAATGATGGTTAATCTGTTAGAATATAGATTGATTTTGTTACTATATGAAATTGATTGTGTTACCATAGATAGATTATTGTAAATACCAGATTTTAGGTAATCAGCATTATTGTAATAGGTAATCATCATAATTGTAATTAGGCTCTCTTACCTTGTATAGAATACTCAAAGTACCATAAAGATGTATACAACAATACTGAAATATACAGGAAAAATTTCCACAAAATTGTCTTAGCCTACTTTTCTTCATGGCATCAAAGCAGACTTCCTAAGCCTACCATAATTATTCCGGCGAGTTGGTGGCTCAGATCAGTCATCACCATTGCCAAACATACTAAGAAATTTTTTGGGCAATTGTTGGCTCAGAATTTTTCTCTTCACTGCCATTACTCTTACCTTCCTTGATCAAGTGTTGTACCTGATCAAGCAGTATTCGTCTAAGTTGGAAGTTTCGTAGGCTTAGAAACATCCTCATTGCCTTACATACCAATCTCTACTTCAACTAAGATCCAGTACCGTCCATCCAACCTGCAAAAGACCACCAAAATGTCAAGCAACCCAGAAAAATTGCCTGCTTTACCAAAAACATTAGAAAACCTCCCAAAATTCTCAGACAATTTTGACTTATCTGCAGAGTTTGCCAAATTCTTGCAGAGCCAAATAAATCCACCATCTCAAAATGTCTCTCCGCCCACATCATCCGAGAATCTGGTGATCAAAGTAAAATTGAATTCGAACAATTATGTCCTATGGTGTAATCTGATGAAGAGAGCCCTCATGAGCTGGGGGAGGAGTGCCCACATCACAGGGGTTCCTCCACCCCCTGCCAACAGACGAAAATTATGCAAAATGAAAACAAGAAGACCAGCTTGTGTTCACTTGGTTGATAGACAATATGGAAGAGAGCCTTGTGAACAACGCCTCCAGTTACCCGACTCTGAAAGCCCTTTGGGATGGGCTTGCTGTGACATACGGATCAGGAGCTGATCCCTTACAAGTATTTGACTTGCATAAACAGGTCTACACCGTGAGACAAGAGACTAGTTCATTGGACGCCTGCTGGGAAAAACTGCAGAGTCTATAGAGAACCATTGATAACCAAAGTTCCAATCCCATGGAGTGCCCTAGGGACATACAGAGATTTAACCAGTATGTACAAGAACAACGGTTATATCAGCTACTCATGGCTGTTGATGACCGTTTTGCAGCAACCAAAAAGGAACTGCTGAAAAGAGACCCAAGATGATGAGGTACCACCTGTAGCTCCAATACCACCCAATGATCAACTTGACATGAATGTCACCACAGAGGTACAAAATGAACAGTCTATATCAGATCAATCTCAATATATTTCTGAACAATACTTTTCTGCACCCTATGATATACCTGTGATAACCATTTCTGAGACAGAAACTACCCAAGGACCATCTGTGGACCCCACTAACATTTTACAGGAATAGTAGCAGGTGCGGGTCTTGCCACCAAGATACTCTCCAGAAAAAGTGTCAAAGACGTCTTGGTACCCTTTAAGCAGTGCAAGAAAGGGGTTGAGTGATGTTGCCCTAGGATTTTTGACTTCCATATGCAGTGAAATAATTCCGAAAGATGCTAAAGAAGCCTTAAGCATACCTGAGTGGAAGGATGCAATGCTAAATGAGATGAGTGCGCTCCAGAAAAATGAGACCTAGGAAAGGTGTGTTGCTCCACGTGGAAAACAGACCGTGTGGTGTAAGTGGGTTTTACAACTAAATACAAAGCAGACAGAAGTGTGGAGCGACATAAGGCCTGACTTGTGTGGAAAGGGTACACTCGAACTTACAGCATTGATTACTCGGAAACCTTCTCACCTGTTGCATGAATAGATACCATTCGAATCTTGTTCTCAATAGCGACAATAAGACACTGGCTCCGCCATCAATTCGATGTCAAGAATGCATTTCTCCATGGGGACCTCAAAGAAGAGGTATACATAGATCCACCCCCGGGTTCTCCTCAAAGTTTGCCAAAGGAGAAGTTTGTCATCTAAAGAAGTCTCTGTACGGACTAAAACAATCACTTGAACTTGGTTCGTGAGATTTACCAATGTTATGAAACAGAATGGATATTCACAGTGAAATGCAGATCATACCTTGTCCATAAAGAGGCGGAAAGGGAAGGTAACATGTTTAATTATTTACGTAGACGACATGATGATCACTAGAGATGATAAAGAAGAAATAGACCGACTTCGGAAGTATTTGTTCACAAAGTTCGAGATGAAGGATCTAGGGAGATTCAAGTACTTTCTCGGAATAGAGGTGCTTCGGTGAAAATCAGGGATATACATTTCACAGCTCAAATATATCTTGAATCTTTTGGCTGAAGTAGGAATGATTTATTGCAAACCATGTGACACTCCTATGGCAGTAAATACTAAGCTACAGGTAATGGATGTGGGCGCCATCTGTGGATAAAGGTCAGTATCAACGTTTAGTTGGCAAGTTAATTTATTTTTCTGATACTAGATCTGACATTGCATTTGCAATTAGTCTTGTAAGCAGTTTATGCTGGAACCTCAGGCACATCATATAAAGGTTGTCACGAGGATCCTAAGGTATCTCAAGGCAACTCCAGGCAGAGGGATTGTGTTCAAAGACAATGGACATCTTAATATCCGGTCCTATACCGATGCTGATTGGACAGAAAATCTGGTGGACCGAAGATCTACCTCTGGATTCTTTAATCTTGTTAGAGGAAACCAGGTTACATGGAGAAGCAAGAAGCAGAGGGTTGTTGCACTCTCCAGTGCAGAGGCAGAGTTCTGTGGAGTTGTCAAAGGAATAACTGAAGTACTGTGGATACAGAAATTGTTCAGGGACTTAAGTCTTCCAGTGAATCAGCCACACCATTGTTTAGCGATAATAAGGCGTCCATCAGCATATCAGAAAATCCGGTTCAACACGACAAGACCAAATATGTGGAGATCGACAGACACTTCATAAAGAAGAAGTTAGAAACATGATTGATTACGTTGTCGTTCGTTCGATCTGAAGATCAGTTGGCAGATATACTGACCAAGGCCGTTAATGGGAGATCTTTCGAAGCTAGCTTGAGCAAGTTGAACATTGTTGATCCCACTGATCAACTTGAGGGAGAGTGTTAGAATATAGATTGATTTTGTTACTGTATGAAATTGATTGTGTTACCATAGATAGATTATTGTAAATACCCAGTTTTTAGGTAATCATTATTATTGTAATAGGTAATCATCATAATTGTAATTAGGCTTGTTGGAAAAGTACTTAAAAGTACTTTAAATCTTGTGATCCAACCTTGTATAGGAGATTGGATGAAGTTTGGAGTGTTTTATGAAGAATGGAAGGAAATGGGGGCGTTCCAAACACTTTAAGCGCCTAATGTAGGCGTT
>AP025058.1:33088291-33348414 GCA_036186865.1 Eustoma russellianum
GTAAATCATTCTTAAACAATAGGTGACATGACGCATATGTCTAAAAGTTGTGGATATAGCTTGTACATAGCTCTCCACATGCATGATATTCTATGTGTTATATCCTAAGATACAAATGGTGCTCCTTTGAAGATGTTTTTGTTCCTAACTTACCATATGTAGTAGACGGTGGCTTTTAGAGCTTTCTTTTTGAGCATGCGTGATCCCTATGCCAATATTCTACTGAGTGAATGAAGTCCTTGTGGCAAAACTAGCCATGTCGAGATGGTTATCTAAACCTGTTTGGTAGCTGAGTCGGAAAAGAAGAGGTGTTCCAGTGTCTGTTGTCTTGCCGAGCACACCTGGCAGGTGCTTTCCTCTAAATATCCAAGTCTTGCTCTGGTGGAGAGTTTGTTTAGCCAAGCAAACCAAAGTGTGAAAGAGTGTTTGGGGGTGATGACTGAGTCCCAAACAATTTTGGCCTGATTTACTTTGCTGCACCTATCCCTGGATAACTCATACGCCAGCCAAGGTTTTAGGGTTCCATCTGATATCCATAAGGTGATTACTTCTACAGGCAAGCTGTACGAACCTGCTTTGACCAGCAACTCATCTCTGATCTCCATAAGTTTTTTCAAAATGGTGAGCCTGAGCTGCGTCCCATCCTTGTCCATAGCGTGTTGTGCAGCCTATACTTATTATTCATCCATTGCATCCACAACTTGTCCTTCTTATGGTGCAGGTTCCATAAGTGTTTGGCTAACGAAGCCAGATTCCACGCCTTCAGTTGTAAAATTCCCAGACCATCGTCCTCTTTAGGCATACTAACCTGAGACCAAGATATCCAAGTCTTTTTGGAACCTAGCGTAGAATTCTTCCATAAGAAGTGTAGGCAAATTCTATTCACTAAGTTCCTAACTGATGCAGGCAAAGGTAGAGCACTTAACCAAAAGCTGTTCACCCTTTGTAGTACTGATTTTGTCAGCTTCAATCTACCAGCATACGAAAGGCTAGTTGCATTCCAAAGCCCCACCTTGTCCATCAACTTTTGTATGAAAGGTGAGTAGTGTGAGCTCTGCAACTTGCGCCTTGCTATAGGAATTCCCAGATAACTGAAGGGCATGATGCATGCTGAGAAGCCTATGTTGGCCTACAACAAATTAGTTGTCCCCCCAAGGCCAGGATGGAAGAAGTGAGATTTGGCCAAGTTGGCTCTGAGTCCTGAACAACAACCAAAGGTTACTAGGGCATCTACAATTTTTCTGCACTGAACAGGCATCACCTCAGAAAAATAAGATGAGGTCATCAGCAAAACAGAGGCGATTGATATAATGTTATGTGCAGCCAGAATGGAAGCGGAACTCTTTGTCGTGATGCAATCTTCTAAGGAGTCTTGAGAGGTACTCCACACCAATGACAAACATAAAGGGGGATATGTGGTCTCCTTGTCTGAGCCCTTGTCTGCCCTGAAAGAAACCATAGGGTTCGCCATTTATGGAGATAGAGTAAATGTGACCCACTTCATGATCCAGGCAGTGAAGACAGCAGAAAATCCGAGGCCTAGAAGCATGTCCTTAAGAAAAGTCCAGCTAATGGAGTCGAATGCTTTTTTAATGTCAACATTGAGCATACATTTAGGAGTTGTGCATTTTTCCTCATAATCTCTGATCAACTCTTGTACCAAGAAGACATTTCTATCAAAGATTTTCAATTGAGGAAGCCAGCTTGGGCAGGATCCATGAGGCCAACTATGACTGATGTCTTGTATATTGGCCTTGCCATGCAGAGTTTTGAGCTTTTTCTTCATGGCTAAGGCTTTTGTAGTGAAGCTGTCCTGAAGTAGTGTGTTAATTCTTTCTACATGATGCTCAACGTGGACATTTCCATGCTAGCCCTGGCCAAGCTCGTCAGAGTTGGTCGTGGGCAGAGCAGTGCAGGCATCCGTGATGTGTACATATCCTGGCTGAAAGATGGCGACCACAAGCTCATGATGTGGGTTGTCAATAGAGTCTGAAATGGGTGACCGAGCTAAACTAGTAAGTAGTCGAGCTGTTTGGCTGGGCTTTGGTTGTATCTGAGGTGTTTGGGGCTGTTGCAGTAGTAGTAATGTGGCTGAGCTGAGCCGTACTGGGGTTTAGCATAGCTGGTCCTAGGCTAATCTTGCACATACTAATGCTATGTACTTGCAAGAAGTCAGCCATCTGATTGAAGTTGAACGTACTGCTTTTACATGAAAGAAGAATCATTGCATTGAATGCATATAACTAACTAATCACACATGAAATTATAAGATAAATTAAGATACATCTCGATATTCAAATATTTATATTCGGTCAAAATTTTCCTACACAAACTTTATCAAGAAACTACCGTAAGACTGCCAGACCAAACTAGGAAAATCTTCACGTGGTACCAATAATAAATAAGAAAGTGTCACTTATTTTATCTCCTTATTATCTTTAGCCATCTAGCCGGATCTTGAAACAACTGGTAAAGTTGCTCTTTTGTGACATTGAGGTCACGGATTAGAGCCGCGTAAGCAGCCTCTTCCACAAAGTGTAGGATAAGCTGCGTACACCAGATCACGAAGCGATCCGACCCCTCCTTATGCCCTACACCGTCCCCTCCCTATACACTGCGCAAACACGGGAGACTAGTGCACCGGAAACATCATTTATTATCTTTAACCATTACCTAATCTTTGAATTGCATTTCAACAACAACAACAACATTACCCTATTGCCTTAGAGACTTCCGTTTATGACAAGGTATAGAAGAGCCGGATGTAAGCAACTATATCTATGTGTTTGAATTTCACTAAAAGCATTAAATTTTTTGGGACAAACTGAATCTTCTAATTATTGCGTATCTAGACGTGTGCGTCTTGTAAAGCAAACAAGTGAAAAGTGTTCGTTCCTACCAACCCACCCAAAAAAAAAACTGTCGCCTAACATTCACCCAAATCAAGACCACGTTTTGTTTTGAACGGGTTATACATCACTATTATTTAAATGTATTAAAGCAGCTATACATATATATACATACACACACTCTCTTGACATATATGTGAAGCGTATATATAGTTTAGTTATTTTCATATTTTGGTATTCAACGACGGATGTGCATGAGTTAACACCCTGTATTAATAAGAATACATTTTTTTATCATTAAAAGGAAAAACCCAAGAGGGCAAAACCTTTCTTTTTTATTAATAATCTCCTTTCTTTGTCCTAACTAGAACAAAGATAGCATTTTGTTTATAAAAAAGACATTTTGGTGCACTAGAGAGGGGTCAGATCGCATCGCAATCTGATGTATGCAGTCTTACCTTACACTTTGTACAAGAAGATGTTTTTAGGGCTCGAATCCGTAATCTTAAGGTTACAAAGCAACAATCTTATGCGTTGGTCCAAGGCCCGCCTCATAGCATTTCGTTTATATAAAGATTAACTATGTCGTTTTGTTAATATCCTTGCCACAATATGTGCCCATGTATTTTCCAACCCATATTTCATGGTTTCAAATTTAAGATCATTAATGCTAGTTTCTGGCTATATTGCAAAACATTTTCACAGTAAGGAAATTATATCAATTAACATGATACATTATTGTCATCAAAATATTTTATCACACACACCCATAATTGACAACCATAAATTATTTGACTTTTGAATATTGAATGGATAAATCAGCTTGATTAGTAGGCTTTTCCTCCCTTACATGAGGAAGCCTTAATTAACCACTCTTAAGTGTGGCACTTATACATTACAGTGTGGAAAGAGTAGCTTTTTCTAGCAAGTAACTTATGAAACCCGTTTATTATACTAATTGTAGACTATTTGACCATATGGTAGGCTATTAGTAGGCTTGTCAAATTTGCCACACTTAGAGACCATATGTGGCCAAATAGTCTACAATTAATACATAAGCGGGCAAATTTTCATAAGTTAATTGCTAGAAAAAGCTACTCTTTCAACACTGTATATGTATAAGTGATAGCCGTGATACACTGATGTCCACTTCAATACACACACGAGCAACCGAAGATCGAATAAAATTAGAAGTAGCCACATCTACTTTAAATGGTTGCCACATCATACGGGTCATAGCATGTAAAGTCCTCCTATCATGCAAATGAGTTGGTAATCCTGGAATGAAACCCAAACGGGAACAATAGACGTGTCAAATGTTAGATTATATTTTAGCGTCCATTTGGTAACTTTCATATAATAATCATGCACATATACCACCTCGATATAAGTGATGGTAATCTTTCTCTTTTGCAAAGTCCAGCAGAACATGAGAATCATCAATCAATCAATCAATCATATCCATTATATCTCAACGATAGCACAAGCTATTGTTAGAGTCTGTGGAGGGTGAGAGACAGACAAACAAGATCTCCATCCCAAGGGATAGAGAGTTTGCTTTCAGTAAAACCTCCGGCTTTATATGTACATGCACAGATAATCATAATAATATGACTATGTACTAGTGAACCTATTTTATTAAACATATGCAACAGTCTTCCAATGGACATGAGAACCATCAAAAAGCCCAATTGTGAAAGCCCCTGCAAACCCAATTTCTGGCATATTAATTATTTAAGCTGCTAATTAATACTCGCTGGAACATTTCGCCTTCTAAAATATCCCAACCAACGAGTATTTGAATTTGGAAATAAAGATGTCATCAGAAAATACAATCGAAGGCATTTCTTCAAATTTATGAATCTCCTTCAAAGGGATGTCTCCCTTGATGCATTTTGTAACACATCCGCAAATGTAGCCGGCTACGTCATATGGTATATATATTACAACAACAACACATATCCAGTATATTCCAACGATACCAAAAACTATCGCTAGAGTCTGGAAAATGTGAGAGACAGGCAAACAATACCTTTAAGAAAAGATAGAGAGTTTGCTTCCTAAAAAAATCCCGCATCTATATGTACTTTCATAGACGACACATATTCGATCAATCAATCTTACTCGTATATCCCAACAGCATCAAAAACTATTCCTAGGATATGGGGAGGATGAGAGGCAACCAAACAATACCTTTATCCTAAGGGATAGAGAGTTTGATTCCACCGATATCTCCGGCTCTATATATACCATCATAAATGACACAATAATAGAGATATGGTGTGCTAATGTATTAGTGAGGGAATTCATTAAATACAAATAGAAATCTTCCGATATTAATATAGTCATAAACATGTATACGCACAAATAATTTGTATACGGACAAATAATGCAATACAAAGACAAAAACAAAAACAAAAAGTGCAAAGTCAACCTAAGGTGTAGCTAATATCTAAACCCCTAAATATACTCTAAGGTGTCCCTACATCCTGCCTAACTTCGTTAACCTTAATCTTCTCCTTTCATGAACTCCTATCATGGACAATGTCCTGAGAGATGTGCAAATCTAGTAAGCCAATAAATGAGAACAAATATTGAGTATTATAGATACATATTCTGTGATACTCAATAAATGAGAACAGATCAAGATATCATCAATGAAGAATCGAAAGGGAGACGCCACCTTACCCACGCAAGCAGTATATACCCTTAGGCAAATCTAATGGATATATACTTCAAATGTCACTAAGCATAACAAAAAGCATACAACTCAATGATTCACATCATACTTTATTGAGTGCATGAAGAATTTCTAGTAGTTGGCAATTAATATTGCATTTATAAGATACCCAAGTGGCTGCCATTCTTCTTTCACTTTCTTTGTGATTCTTGTTTTGAATTATAGAAGCTTCAAGTGTTAACTACCTCACTATATAAGTTGATGGTCCAACCCTCCATTTCATAAAAGATTGTAACTCTTTGTTTTGTTTACCTGCCGCTCATCCTTCCAGACCCTAGTAAAAGTTTTTAATGTCGTTGGAATATACTGGTATGCGCTGTTGTTGTTATGTTGTTGCTTCTATGGTAAAAACTATCTTTCAGTTAGTTTTTATTTTTGCTAAATATTAACTATTCAAATTTGTAGATATTGTGTAGTAATTAAGGCAATGGGGTAACGTTATTGTTGTTGTTGTTGTGTAGTAATTCATGACTTTGGAATATGATGGAATAAAGCAAAATAACTCACTAAATTAGTTGTGCTTCTTGTATTATGCAGTAGCAGTTGATCGACACATCTTAACGCAATTTCCATTATAGATCATCGGAAAACAACTTCTGTGTGGTTCTAACACATGGTTGCGTATATCTGACCTTTCATATCCTGCCATAGGCGGAAACATATAAGGCAGTGGAGTAATGTTATTGTTGTTTATTAATTCATGAGTTGAAGTTGAATGTTATGCCACCACCAACTCTTCCCTCCCACTTAGGGTGGGGGATTGTTGTTATCAGTATAATGTTAATATGTAATGCAAAAAAAAAAAAAAAAAAGTAATTCATGGATTATTAATTTTTTTTTTTCCAGTTTGCGGTGATACATGATTTGTTTGATGTCTAGATATTTTAGGCAGATCAAGAAAAGGGCATGACTTTCTCGTATTCTTAATGTAGGAAAAGGAAAGAGCGGCTGTGGGTGGTGGGTTCAGATCTCTTCACCGCTCCTCCTTCATCGCGTGCGTCACCGCGCGACACGTAGCAGCAGGAGAGGTGGTGAGGCTGGATAAGGGTAACCCTTATCCAGCCTCACCACCCCTCCTACCGCCACGTGTCGCGTAGAGGGGAGTGCGTTGACTCACCGTACGGTGAGAGGATCCCATCCGGTGGGTGGTCCTTTTCAAAATTCCTCTTTCTTCATTTTTTCCCCTGAATTTCAAAATAGACTAGTATATAATCATTATAATAGTAAATTATCAAATAATATTGAATTAACTGGTAAAGTTGCTGTTTTATGACTTTGAGGTCACAGTTCGAGTCGCAGATGCAGCATGTAGAGTAAGACTGCGTACATCAGATCTGCAAAACGATCCAGTATATAATCATTATAATAGTAAATTATCAAATAATATTGAATTAACTGGTAATGTTGCTGTTTTATGACTTTGAGGTCACAGTTCGAGTCGCAGATGCAGCATGTAGAGTAAGACTGCGTACATCAGATCTGCAAAACGATCCAGTCCTTTTCCAGATCCTGTAAAAACACGGAAGCGTGATATAGTGAGAATGTTTTTATTGAATTAACTGCGGGTCATCATAATTGTGGCATTTTGCGCAATTTGAGATGAACGAAAGCACGACATAAAATATATAGACCCACTATTTTAAGAACATTCACATTCTCGATGTGATAGCATTCCCCACATTTTGTTCTACCCACTTAAATTAAAAATTACAACCTACTATGACGGCTATTAATTACTTTACCACAATAATAAAATTGTTGATTTTTTCAGTTATGTTTATTCGTTTCAAATCAAATGTTTCACATCCTTTCTTATAATATTTTCGGCCTCTAAGTATAAAGGATATGTATATTGATTTACAAATTAAATATGAATCTATAATTGCAGAGAAATTCCACATACACTAAGTGGAAATAGATATGAGAGTTCCACAAATAGATACATTGGTTAAAAAAGGGAGATATGCGTCATTAAATGGAATCTACTTAGTAGTTGATCTAGTGATGGCCACAGAAATTGCATTTTACCCGTAGATACACATTTAGTCATTATTTTGCAAAGAAAAACAGGAATAGACTGCGATGACTTTATGTAGTAAAGTTGGTGTTAGATTGCTCACTAAAATGAGATGTGACAGATTTATTAGATGACACGTGACAGTGGAAGATGATGATACTAGATGAGAAATAGATTAGTATTAGACATGATGTTAGATGAAGACATGTCACACTCACCTACGAATGAGCGAACTACATTCCAAAAGTTGGTTGACTTGTTTGACTAATGCCTTATTTTCTAATGGAAAACACACACAAATTTTATGGTTGTCGTTGAGTACATCTTATTAATTACTCAATCATCAATAAAGAATATAATAATTGAGAGCGGACTTCTGTTTTACATATTCATCATTAATAGATATCATTTAATTTTTATTTTATTGATCTATAAATACCATTATATATTAATCACGGTCTGAAAAGCAAGAGTAACCTGCCACGGCGTATGTACTAAAGTTGGCTCACTTATTAATGGAGTGGCGAGGTGCGTTAGAAAGAAAAGCCTAAGGATTAGTCATTCGTAGATCGTGTATCTGCACTGTGACTTCAGCGGCACAACCAACGGTGAGAATAGCCAAGTCACCATTGAGAGTCAAGTAGTACTACAAGTAAGTATGTTCAAGTACCTTGGAGCGTTTGTACAGCAAGATGATACATAGATAGTGACGTAACACATCGAGTTCAAGCAAACTGGTGCAGGTAGAGGGTGGCCTCGGGGGTGATGTGTGACAAGAATTTTCCGACTAAATTAAAGGAAAAAGTTTATAGGTTGGTAGTGCAGCCAACAATGTTATATGAAATAAACTGCTGGGTCATCAAGAGGACACAATCGCAGAAGATAGAAGCGGCAAAGATGAGGATGATGAGGTGGATGTGTGTGCATACAAGACTAGGCCAGATAAGAAATGATGTATTTAGAGAAAGGTTAGGGGTTGCTAGTATAGTAGATAAGACAGGAGAGGGGAGACTAAGATGGTTTGGGCATGTCAAGAGGAGACAGACAACGACGTCTGTTAGAAGTCTTATTGCAGAGAGGAAGATGAGTAAAGGTAGGTCTAAACTGACTTAGGATGAGCGGGTTAGTCGTGACATACTAGATGTGCACCTCTTTGAAGACATGGTCTAGGATATGAGTTCAGAGATAGGTTTAGGCAGGATATAAGGGCACATTAGAGTATACTTAGTGGCTTATATACTCTCTATACTTTATGTTGACTTTGCATTTTTTTTTGCTTTTGTCTTTGTATTTCATTATTTGTGCATATACACGGTTATGACTATCTTAGTTTCAGAAGATTTCTATTTTTGTTTACTAAATTCATTCACTAGTACACTAGCATACCTTATTCCTATTATTGTACCATCTATGTAGGTACATATCGAGACGGGGGTCTCAATAGAAGTATTGTTTGCCTGTCTCTCACCCTCTCCAGACCCTAGCAATAGCTTTAGCTGTCGTCGGGATATATTGGATATGATTGTTTTGCGTGTGTGTATTTATTGGTTAAGAGTTATTGGAAAAGTACTTAAAAGTACTTTAAATCTTGTGATCCAACCTTGTATAATGTTATATGTCAATTGATAGGAGATTGGATGAAGTTTGGAGTGTTTTATGAACAATGAAAGAAAATGGGGGCGTTCCAAACACTTTAAGCGTCTAATGTAGGCGTTCGAAGTGTTCGGGAACACTTCCAGAACACTTCGAACGCCTTGTATAGGCGTTCAATGTCACATGAAGCGCCTGATGTCGTTTTGTACAGTTGTTCGATGTGACATGAAGCGCCTGATGTCATTTTGTACAGTCTTTCGATGTCATTTTGTACAGTCGTTCGATGTGACATGAAGCGGCTGATGTCATTTTGTACAGTTGTTCGATGTCATTTTGTACAGTCGTTCGATGTCATTTTGTACAGTCGTTCGAAGTGACATAAGGCGCCTAAAGTGTCCGTCTGTTCATAAAAGATACAATTCTTGCACCATATGACATTTCCTTTCAATTAGAATGATAACCAACGATTACCAACCAACTTGGAGGTTAAATTCTCTGCAGAAAGGTGTCTTTAAGGTGTTGATTAACCACTTGAAGCCTATATAAAGAAGGCTTTGACATGTTAAAGATAGAGAGGGAAAAAACACTTGAAGGTGATGAAACCTTAGAGAATTTTTGCAGAAAATTTATTCTCTCTTCTTCTTTTCTTCTTTCCTCTAACAACAATCACTTCTACGGGCAAGTTCAAACTTTCTCTTGGAGAGCAACCAAAAGGATGTAAACCGTTATATGATGGGAAGCATTTGTCTGAAGTTCACCTTGCTCAATGGTGAAGGCAAAATTGCTTTAAGTTTAGAGACATCTCGAGTCTCGTCTCGGCTTTATTCTTCTATTTGTCCTTCTGCCAAGTGTCATAATATTGTTGATTTCTTCATTTCAACATCTTTGAATATCACATAGTTGTTGGTTGCATATGTTTATTGTCACCAAATTCAATAGAATTCTTCAATTACCAGACCACTTTATATGATGTTCTTAGTCATTTTATTGAACATCATATTCGTGCATAAAGTGATTACATTTGAATATCTCTCAGTCATGTTTGGTACCATATCGAGCCAAATTTTCCAACAGTCCTAAAGCAACTTTTTTAGTTGATATGGTTTCCAAACAGTTCTTTGATTCCAATATGTTCAAGTTTGATCCACACAAAGAAACAAGTTTTACAAAGAAGTCTTGTTCCTTTTTCATTCTTCAATCTCATTTCCAGCAAAGTATGGGGGTTGAATCATTGATGAAAACATCTTAGAAAATCATTATTTTCATAATGGGATGAATGTTATATCATTTCAATTTTCTTCGGCCTGTGGGGGTAGATGCCATTCAATTTGCTTCATGCTCGACGTAAACTGAAGAAACTCCACGGGAGGACATGGACATGTGACTCCTACACTATAATGGAAGATGAATGCTAACAAGGTGGAGATAGCGGCATACACATAGAAACAAGCATTACAAGAATAGAGTTTATTTGGTGTCAACCAGAGAAAGCTTAAGGATACAAAGAAACAAGGGGATTACCAACATGAATGTTGGTGACAGATGAATAGGAGAAGTTGCATGGAGTATCAACATGATGGAGGATAAGGAGATCACAACTGTTATAACCGTGTTTTGAAAAAAAAAGATATATAATAAAAAGATAAAATTCTATCCTAATCTATAGTCAAACCCCTCCCTAAAATTCCTCTCCTATTAACTCATATCTATCCCCTAAAATCTCTCCCTCTCCTTATCACTTCACTCTAACCCTAATCTCTCCTCTCTTTCTCTCTCAAACGGCTGCCTCTCTTCTTCTCCTCTTTCTCTCATCAAGATTTCGGCCATAGCAAGGAAAAGAAGGACCTTTGATCCAAGGTTCAAGAAGAGGGATTCATAACGTTAACAAGATCACACTCTTCCACATCAATCACTTCTCGCTAGGATCGAGGTAGGTGCATATTCATTATTTCCTCAAAACGGTATGAAGGCTTGCATAGACAAAAGGGTATTTTTATGTGTTGTGGTTGTCGCTAGTTCTTGATTTTATTTGGATCTTAATGATATGCGCAACATGCTTATTTTCCGTTATATGGTTCTTGATTTAACGTGATCTCGTTGTTGTATGGTTCGTTGTTACTTGGGGTTGTGAGGTTTTGATGCGAGTACGGATATGTGGGATGGGGGAAAGATTGTTTGGGATTGGATGGAAGGATTGCATAAATTTCAGAATGGGAGTTCTGCGTTTCGGGGACATCGATCGATCGACGTCTAGAGGCTGAGGGTTCGATGTGCCTCAGATGGACATCGATCGATCGACGTCCAGAGGGTAAGAGATCGATGTGCCTCAGAACCACGTCGATCGATCGACGTCCTGGGGGCTGAGGGTTCGACGTACCCCAGAAGTACATCGATCGATCGACGTCAACTGAGTGAGGGTTCGACGTGCCTCAGTTGGACGTCGATCGATCGACGTCAGAGGATGACGTCCAACTGTTCTTTTTCCTTTCTTTTGCATTCATGGCACGTGCATGTGCATGAGGTACCCATTATCTGAGGGTGTGCGTGTTCGGAGGATACGTAGTGCCTATAGGGCGTGGAGGCCGTGATGATACACAGCGTCGGTCGGGCGTGGGTGTCATGTGATACGCAGCGTCTATAGGGCGTGGGTGTCGTACGGATACGCAGCGTCTATAGGGCGTGGGTGTCATGAGATACGCAGCGTCTATAGGGCGTGGGTGCCGTACGATACACAGCGTCTATAGGGCGTGGGTGTCCAGAACGGCAAGTGGTGGCTAGAGACCATGACGCTGGAACTAGGTCCCGGGAGCATGCATTGCATATAGGCCTAGGAGCATATTGCCTGACATGTTTCTAGTTGCGTGTGACACGTTATGTGAGCATGCATCACGTACTTGCGCATGCATCTTGTGTGGATTGTTTATTTCCGTATAAGCCATGTCATGTAGTTTATGTTGAGCACGTGGAGTGTCTTACCTTCCGGTTGTATGCTATCTGTTCTATGTGGTTACGTGGAGATATCGTTTTGGGTATGTAAGTTTTGTATTGTTTTGAGAGGCACCTACTGGGTGATTACCATCACTCACACCTACTATTCCATATGTAGCCGAGACGGAGTATGATTACATTTACGTTGAGGATGGGTCCGATACCGTGGAATGGGCCGAGTGACTCGTAGATACGTGTGCGGCAAGGATGGAGACAGGCTTTTTGTGATGCTTTGGGGGACACAGACATTTTACTTTAATATTCAGTATTACTTTTGAAAACAATTTCATGCTTTTAAATTTAGACATTTGACCTTGACTTGTAAGGCCTGGTCAGCCTAGCTTTTTCGTCGTTATTTTCTTAAAGTTATCTAATTTCAAGTTTGGTGTTACGACTTATCGTTTCCGCAGAAGGAAAGGAAAAGACTTTCCTATGTCAGCATTGACGTGTAGCAGGTTGATGTGACGCCTAGTATTCTTCTGAGTGAGATACGGCGGGTGCACCGTTACCGAGGATGGAGCTCGGGAGCGGGGCGCTACAGGTGGTATCAGAGCCCAGGCTTCAGATACGCCTCGGGAACGTGATAGATTAGCTAATTACCCTAGGATAAGTGACGATCCATTTTCAAATGATTTTCAAATTTGAATAAAATGAAATAGACATAAGCTATGATTGGGGTTTTGGCTGGTGAGTGCCGTTAGTATGTAGACAGGATAGGTTATCTTTTCCTTTGGCCTCCACTCTTGTACCTCTTTTACAATACTCTTAAGCCAATTTTGTCTAACGTGTTTTAAATTGTCCACAGACAATGCCTCCGCGACGTGAGCCATCAGGAAATAGTGGAAATGACGGAGACGAACGTCAGGGGCAAGGGGCGATCCCCCAAAACCTCGCGGATACACTGGCCAATCTGACGGCCTTAATAGCCCATCAGCAAACACAGATGGCCCAGCAATATACCCAGATGGCAGAGCAACAGGCACAGATTGCCCAAATACTTCAGCACACTCAGCAGCAACAGCAACAACAACCACCACCACCTCCTCCACCGCAGTAAGGCCTAAGGTTCTATTACAGGGAGATGCAGAACTCCCGAATACCAATGTTCAGGGGTACCACTCAGCCTGAGGAAGCCGAGATTTGGCTCAAAAACATAACTGAACAAATAAGACTGATATAAGTACCCGTAAATCTGAAAGTGGAGGTGACTACCCCGTTCTTGGAAGGGGAAGCTGAGAGGTGGTGGAACGGAGTGAAACGCAAATTGACTCCACCAGTGACGTGGGAACAATTTGTTGAGGAGTATAAGAAGCACTATGTTTCGGGTAGTGCTATCCAGAGAAGGATGGCGGAGTTTCAGCTGTTGACCCAAGGGTCCATGACGGTGGATCAATACTCCGAGAAATTTCATGAACTGGGCCAGTATATGTCGTACATCATGGACAACGAAGAGGCCAAAATGCTAAAGTTCCACACAGGTTTGAGCTTTCGCATTCAACAGGCGATTGTTTGCGCAGAAACTACCACATTTGAGGGATTGCTGGAGGTATGTCGACGTGTAGAGAGGAATTTGGAAAGGGCAGCTGCACTGGAGAGACTGAAGAGGCCCCGTGAGGAGCTGCAGACAGGCAGATCAGGGAGATGGCTGAAAGTACCTCGACGCGCACAGTCCGGGCAACCATTTCGACCAGAATGACAGCAGAGGACAGCGATTCAGACCCCGATGATTGAGGGTCCGGCACCGACTGATGCACAACCAGTAAGGGCTGCGGCACCTATCCCACGGTGTACACTGTGCGGACGTTTCCATCCGGGACCATGTCGGAAGGATCAGAGAACGTGCTACAACTGCGGGAAGCAAGGACATATTGCTAAGGAATGCTCAACACCGGCTCAGGTAAACTCACAGACACAGGCTCAGCAAGGAGGACGAAGCCGGACCAATGCCCGGGTACATGCGATGACGGATGCCGAAGTCGAGGAGTCGGTCGACGTGGTGACGGGTACATTTATTTAAGTACTTAAATTTGAAGTTGGATTAAATTCTAGTTGCTATTGATGTATGTTGTGTGCTAAACCTCGAATATGGTAGGTGTAATTTTAATTAACAAAGTGCCAGCCAACGTTTTGTTCGATAGTGGGGCGAGTCACTCGTTTGTGGCAAAGAGGTTCGCTAAGAAGCTGGATGTGCTTTCCGAATGGCTTGAGACTCCCTATCGCGTACAAGCCGCTGGCAGCCAAGTACTCGTGTCTCATCAACGTTACAAGGAATGTGGATTGGAGATTAACGGTCTGCAGTTCTCTGTGACCTTGATACCGATTCAAATGTACGACTTCGACGTCATCTTAGGCATGGACTTCTTAGCAAGGTATCATGCAAACATTGATTGCCGACGACTCCAAGTCAGCATGAAGCACCCTGAACTGGGCGAAACTATTTTCTTAGGGAACCCTAAATTTAAGAAGGCACCCCAAAAGCTTTATTTGACTGCGGCTCAGGCGTTTCGAGCACTAAGGAAAGGAAGAGAAGGATTCCTGGTTTACACAATGGGTGCTGAACAAGAGGTTCCGCAGATCGACCGAATCCCTGTGGTAAATGAATTTACGGACGTCTTCCCCGAGGAGTTACCAGGACTACCACCAGAAAGAGAGGTGGAGTTCGAGATTAATCTCATAACTGGTGCTGAACCCATATCCAGGGCACCCTACCGCATGGCTCCAGCAGAGCTCAAGGAGTTGAAGGAGCAATTACAAGAACTGCTGGACCGTAAGTTTATTCGACTTAGTGTATCACCCTGGGGTGCTCCAGTCCTGTTCGTGAAGAAGAAGGATGGGAGCATGAGACTATGTATAGACTACCGGGAACTCAACAAGATCACTATCAAGAACAAGTATCCGTTACCTAGAATTGAGGATCTCTTTGATCAACTGCGGGTACTGATAAGTTAAAATTATACTTGAACTTTTAATTATTCGATAACTTCACCTCTAACGAGATTTATTCCAGGGGGCTAGAGTATTTTCCAAGATCGACTTGCGATCCGGTTATCACCAGCTAAGGATCAAATCGGGGGATACGGCCAAGACCGCTTTCAGAACACGCTATGGCCATTACGAATTCCTGGTTATGCCTTTTGGATTAACCAACGCCCCGGCTGCCTTAATGGACCTAATGAACACAGTATTTCGGAAACAACTGGACAAGTTCGTAGTAGTGTTCATTGACGATATCCTTATATACTCTCCTGACGAAGATACTCATGCGGAGCATTTGATGGAAGTTCTAGAGACCCTTCGGAGAAGCAAATTGTATGCCAAGTTCAGCAAGTGTGAGTTTTGGTTGAAAAGCGTAGCCTTCTTGGGTCATGTGGTCTCTGAAGAGGGAATTTCGGTGGACCCAAAGAAAGTGGAGGCGATCACCGAATGGCCTAGGCCTACTAATGTGACAGAGGTAAGGAGTTTTCTCGGTCTGGCTGGATACTATAGGAAGTTTGTCGAGGGCTTCTCATCGATTGCAGTGCCTCTAAGCCGGTTGACGCAGAAGAAGTCGAAATTCGAATGGACCACCGAATGCGAGCAGAGTTTTGTTGAACTAAAAAGGAGACTGACCACAGCCCCTATTCTTGCTCAGCCCTCCGCTTCAGAAGGGTTTGTCATTTACAGTGACGCTTCTAAGAACGGGCTAGGTAATTGTGTATGATTTCAACTGATTTTGTATACAATTAAAGTTGTGGTCTAATTTTTATATTTCAGGATGTGTCTTGATGCAAAACGACAAGGTCATTGCGTATGCGTCACGACAGCTAAAACCCTATGAGCAGAACTATCCGACTCATGATCTGGAACTAGCCGCGGTGGTGTTCGCGCTGAAAATCTGGCGCCACTATCTATATGGAGTGAAGTGCGAGGTGTTCACTGATCATAAGAGTCTTAAGTATTTGTTTACACAAAAGGAGCTGAACATGCGCCAAAGGAGATGGTTAGAACTGTTAAAAGATTACGACTTGACCATCAGCTATCATCCGGGGAAAGCCAATCGAGTGGCTGATGCCTTAAGTAGGAAGTCGAGCCATGCACGGCAGGCTACTCTAGAAAAAGAGATGGCGGAATTTGATTTGGACCTTGTAGATTCTACTGCCGATATCTTGGCCGCGCTAATTATCACCCCTACATTGGTAGACCAGATTAAGGAAGCCCAGAGGAATGATGCAACAATTAGAGAAACGCAAGAAAGAATGCTAACCAGCCAAGTGGATGGATTTCAAGTTCATGACGAGGCAGTATGTGGCACCAAGGAAGGTTGTGTGTACCAGATGTCGAGGAACTCAGGAGAGATTTGTTGAAGGAGGCACATAATTCGAGACTGTCTATTCAGCCTGGTGCTACGAAGATGTACAATGATCTGAAGAGACACTATTGGTGGAGTGGCATGAAGAGGCACATTGCTGAGTTTGTGGAAAGGTGCCTTGTTTGCCAGCAAGTTAAGGCGGAACACCAAAGACCGGGTGGATTGATGCGACCTCTAGAGATACCTGAATGAAAGTGGGAGCATGTAACAATGGACTTCGTGGTGGGACTCCCGAAAACAAGAAATGGAAATGACGTGATATGGGTAATCGTGGATCGACTGACTAAGTCCGCTCACTTCTTGCCTATTCCCACCGGACTTACTATGGAGAGGTTGGTAACTATGTACATTGATAACATTGTTTGCCTTCATGGAGTGCCAGTTAGCATAGTATCGGATCGTGACTCGAAGTTTACATCTCAGTTCTGGGCAGCGTGCCAGAAGAAGATGGGGACTGAGTTGCGACTGAGTACTGCTTTTCACCCTCAGACCGATGGTCAATCTGAAAGGACCATTCAGACCCTGGAGGATATGTTGAGGGCATGCGCATTGGATTTTAAAGGAAATTGGGACAACATGCTCAAATTGATAGAGTTCTCCTACAACAACAGCCATCACAGTGCCATAGGTATGGCACCATTTGAGGCCTTATATGGACGGAAGTGTAGGTCACCTGTGCATTGGGACGAAGTTGGTGAACGTAGGTTGACGGCTCCAGAAATAATTGAGCAAACTAAGGAAAAGGTGAAACTGATTCGTGAACGTCTTAAGACAGCTCAAGATAGAAGCAAAAGTTGGGCCGACACGAGGAGACGACCTTTGAAATTCGAGGAAGGAGAAAAGGTCTATCTTAAAGTGTCACCCATGAAGGGTGTGACACGGTTTGGAGTTAAAGGGAAGTTGAAGCCGCGTTATATTGGACCATATGAAATACTCGAAAGAGTTGGAGATTTGGCTTACAAATTGGCACTACCTCCGACGTTGGCTCAAGTGCACAACGTGTTCCACGTCTCGCAGTTAAGGAAGTATGTTGCTGACCCTAGCCATGTGTTGGATGCACAACCTCTTAAGATCAGACCCGATGCTTCCTATGAAGAAGTACCAATCAGAATTCTTGACCGGAAGGATCAAGAGCTGAGGAGGAGGATTATTCCTTACGTAAAGGTTCAATGGAGCAACCACCGAGAGAATGAGGCAACGTGGGAGCTAGAAGAGCAAATGCGCGACCGCTATCCCCACCTATTTGAGTAAGGTACGGCAAATTTCGGAGATGAAACTTTTTGTAAGGGGGGTAGGATGTTATAACCGTGTTTTGAAAAAAAAAGAAGATATATAATAAAAAGATAAAATTCTATCCTAATCTATAGTCAAACCCCTCCCTAAAATTCCTCTCCTATTAACTCATATCTATCCCCTAAAATCTCTCCCTCTCCTTATCACTTCACTCTAACCCTAATCTCTCCTCTCTTTCTCTCTCAAACGGCTGCCTCTCTTCTTCTCCTCTTTCTCTCATCAAGATTTCGGCCATAGCAAGGAAAAGAAGGACCTTTGATCCAAGGTTCAAGAAGAGGGATTCATAACGTTAACAAGATCACACTCTTCCACATCAATCACTTCTCGCTAGGATCGAGGTAGGTGCATATTCATTATTTCCTCAAAACGGTATGAAGGATTGCATAGACAAAAGGGTATTTTTATGTGTTGTGGTTGTCGCTAGTTCTTGATTTTATTTGGATCTTAATGATATGCGCAACATGCTTATTTTCCGTTATATGGTTCTTGATTTAACGTGATCTCGTTGTTGTATGGTTCGTTGTTACTTGGGGTTGTGAGGTTTTGATGCGAGTACGGATATGTGGGATGGGGGAAAGATTGTTTGGGATTGGATGGAAGGATTGCATAAATTTCAGAATGGGAGTTCTGCGTTTCGGGGACATCGATCGATCGACGTCTAGAGGCTGAGGGTTCGATGTGCCTCAGATGGACATCGATCGATCGACGTCCAGAGGGTGAGAGATCGATGTGCCTCAGAACCACGTCGATCGATCGACGTCCTGGGGGCTGAGGGTTCGACGTACCCCAGAAGTACATCGATCGATCGACGTCAACTGAGTGAGGGTTCGACGTGCCTCAGTTGGACGTCGATCGATCGACGTCAGAGGATGACGTCCAACTGTTCTTTTTCCTTTCTTTTGCATTCATGGCACGTGCATGTGCATGAGGTACCCATTATCTGAGGGTGTGCGTGTTCGGAGGATACGTAGTGCCTATAGGGCGTGGGGGCCGTGATGATACACAGCGTCGGTCGGGCGTGGGTGTCATGTGATACGCAGCGTCTATAGGGCGTGGGTGTCGTACGAATACGCAACGTCTATAGGGCGTGGGTGTCATGAGATACGCAGCGTCTATAGGGCGTGGGTGCCGTACGATACACAGCGTCTATAGGGCGTGGGTGTCCAGAACGGCAAGTGGTGGCTAGAGACCATGACGCTGGAACTAGGTCCCGGGAGCATGCATTGCATATAGGCCTAGGAGCATATTGCCTGACATGTTTCTAGTTGCGTGTGACACGTTATGTGAGCATGCATCACGTACTTGCGCATGCATCTTGTGTGGATTGTTTATTTCCGTATAAGCCATGTCATGTAGTTTATGTTGAGTACGTGGAGTGTCTTACCTTCCGGTTGTATGCTATCTGTTCTATGTGGTTACGTGGAGATATCGTTTTGGGTATGTAAGTTTTGTATTGTTTTGAGAGGCAGCTACTGGGTGATTACCATCACTCACACCTACTATTCCATATGTAGCCGAGACGGAGTATGATTACATTTACGTTGAGGATGGGTCCGATACCGTGGAATGGGCCGAGTGACTCGTAGATACGTGTGCGGCAAGGATGGAGACAGGCTTTTTGTGATGCTTTGGGGGACACAGACATTTTACTTTAATATTCAGTATTACTTTTGAAAACAATTTCATGCTTTTAAATTTAGACATTTGACCTTGACTTGTAAGGCCTGGTCAGCCTAGCTTTTCCGTCGTTATTTTCTTAAAGTTATCTAATTTCAAGTTTGGTGTTACGACTTATCGTTTCTGCAGAAGGAAAGGAAAAGACTTTCCTATGTCAGCATTGACGTGTAGCAGGTTGATGTGACGCCTAGTATTCTCTTGAGTGAGATACGGCGGGTGCACCGTTACCGAGGATGGAGCTCGGGAGCGGGGCGCTACAACAACGGTCTTCTATAAGGTAATCTTGTTGATAGTTTCTCGGAAAGGATGATAGATTATATCTATCAAGTTTATTGCAACCAGTAGAGAGATAGCCTAGTTTCTTGAATGATGCACTAGAAATCCAAGAGTTTGGATAGCAGTAGCTGCACTTAAAGTTAACTATGTCTATAAAAACTGGAGTTGGCAATATGTGTGATATTCTTGCACATGTAGAAATGATCTCTGAGTTGCTATCAAACAATGGTTTTAATGTTTGTTTTACGTTACATATGTGATTTATGAGCTTAATAGATTTGCATCTAGTTTATTTAAGTCGTTTCATGTATTATGCATGATGATAAACAAGAACATGAGTCTTGCTAATCTATTGGTGTTAAATACATGTCTTAATGTGTGTAATTTCTTTTACATTTCAACTTAGAGTTTCATGGAAAGAGAAAATCGGTCTAAAAGTTGAAATGTGAAGCATGCTGCTTGTGTATAATGAAAGCATTCTATAGTAAATAATAAGAAATCTGAGAAGGAAAGATTAGATAGATTGCTTTCATCCTTTATGAATAAAGTTTCTTGTTGAAATGGGTTGACTGAGACTAGTTGTTTTTGATGAAGATAAATTTACGAAAATAAAATTTTCTAGTCTTTGTCATTTGTTCTCTGTGGTAAAACTAGCTAATGTGCTATGTGAAAGCAAAACCTAGAAATCATGAATGTTGGGTTTCTAGTTTTAGTTGTTAGCTTTTGGAAAACCACACTGTTGAAACTATGGTGTGATTGAAAGATCAAAAGTGCTAGCTCCTTATGAATTTTGGTTCATAAGAAGATTGTTGGAGTTTGCTCTAAAGTGACATAGAACGTTTAGTCTATGGTAACTGTTGAAAGCCTTTTGAATTAATCTATACCATAGCTAGTTGCTGGTTACTATGTGATAGTTAAAGATGAATGTTGAAGTAATTGTTGATGATGAATAAAGGTGTGGTATGTGATTAATATAGATTGAGGTGAAATGTGGGGGTTTAGCCTTTCAATACTTTCATTTAAGAACAAAGTTATTATAACATGTGAATGCTGAACATGTAAATAACTTGTGTTGTTTAATCACCAAAGTAATGGCCATTATGTTGTTCTAGTCATTTGATGATTGATGCTCCAAGTCTATAAGGATGATAGGCTTGCTTGTTGTTTATGACGCATCATGATACTTTTGATCATGCTTGTAAGAGACAGTTTGTAAAAACAAGTTTGGTGATTTGCTTGATAAAAATCATCCTAAGTTTGATGATTTGCTTAGTGAAAAATCATCTTAAGTTTGGTGATTTGCTTGTTGAAAAATCATCTTGTTATGTTGAGTGAGTTGTTGAAGAAAATCATTGAAAAGGAAATATCATAAGATTGTGCACTATCATGAGTTTTCTTGGGTAAAACATAGACAATGCAAGGTCTATGAGAGAGACCCACCATCGAGGGGGGTGAGACTTTCTAATTGTTGTGTGCTCTATGTGGCGGGAACCCAACTCACTATTAGTAGAGATCCTACGAACGGAGTTCAATGTGGTAAAAACAAGTCAGAAAAGAGTTCTATTGAGTACTGTCAACGTTGTCTCTCCCTATGGTGTTGTTTAAGATAGTACTTGCTGCTAGAATTGAGGGTGAGATTTTGAGAATCTCTTAATGAAAATTCATAGCCATGTTGAGTGGTAGTGTGAGCAGTACACAATTGATTAATTTCACCTATATAAGTATGGAGGTGGTGCCGCTTCCTGTGAGAGCCTGGAAAACTCTCTAGAGTGCTTATGAACCCTGGCATAGGTGCATGGCCGATTTCGCATCACACCGCGAACTTGGTGAAGTGAGGAGATAATGACATGTCTCGTGGCTGTTCATATAAACAATAGTAGAATATGATTCAAGACAAAGTTCATCCTATTCTCGTTTATATAACTCCACTTGTACTACCAGCGATTCAAGACCATAAGTCATCGTATCCGTTATGTGTCATTGTCTTCGCATTGTTGTTAGAGAGGTTAGTTTGTGATTGTTCGGATGTGTGATTATACAAGCTTGGATCATGTGGGGGATTGTTGGAAAAGTACTTAAAAGTACTTTAAATCTTGTAATCCAACCTTGTATAATGTTATATGCCAATTGATAGGAGATTGGATAAAGTTTGGAGTGTTTTATGAACAATGGAAGGAAATGAGGGCGTTCCAAACACTTTAAGCGCCTAATGTAGGCGTTCGAAGTGTTCGGGAACACTTCCAGAATACTTCGAACGCCTTGTATAGGCGTTCAATGTCACATGAAGCACCTGATGTTGTTTTGTACAGTCGTTCGATGTGACATGAAGTGCCATATGTCATTTTGTACAGTCGTTCGATGTCATTTAGTACAGTCGTTCAATGTCATTTTGTACAGTCATTCGAAGTGACATAAGGCGCCTAAAGTGTCCGTCTATTCATAAAAGATGCAACTCTTGCACCATATGACATCTCCTTTCAATTAGAATGATAACCAACGATTACCAACCAACTTGGAGTTTAAATTCTCTGCAGAAAGGTGTCTTTAAGGTGTTGATTAACCACTTGAAGCCTATATAAAGAAGGCTTTGACATGTTAAAGATAGAGAGGGAAAAAATACTTGAAGGTGATGAAACCTTAAAGAATTTCTGCAGAAAATTTATTCTCTCTTCTTCTTCTCTTCTTTCCTCTAACAACAATCACTTCTACGGGCAAGTTCAAACTTTCTCTTGGAGAGCAACCAAAAGGAAGTAAGCAGTTATATGCTGGGAAGCATTTGTCTGAAGTTCACCTTGCTCAATGGTGAAGGCAAAATTGCTTTAAGTGCAGAGACATCTTGAGTCTCGTCTCGGCTTTATTCTTCTATTTGTCCTTCTGTCAAGTGTCATAATATTGTTGATTTCTTCATTTCAACATCTTTGACTATCACATAGTTGTTGGTTGCATATGTTTATTGTCACCAAATTCAATAGAATTCTTCAATTACCAGACCCCTTTATATGATGTTCTTAGTCATTTTATTGAACATCATATTCGTGCATAAAATGATTACATTTGAATATCTCTCAGTTATGTTTGGTACCATATCGAGCCAAATTTTCCAACAAGAGAAACTAAGAACATTGAACCTTTTATTCTCTAAGCTAACTTAAGAGAAATGATTACAACGCTTTTCCTAAGAACCTATTGGTTCTTGTTTAAAGGTAGATACGATAATTTGAGCTTTTTTCATTGATCAATTCTTTTATTCTTTTAGTATCATCTACTTATTTGACAAATTCAGTTTCCACGACTCAATTGGATTCTCGTAGAGGAAAAATACTTTTTATTTGTAAAAAAAAATATCTTGTATATAATCTCCGTTTGTTTTATTAGTAAGAGTTGATATATTCCATGTTTAAGACATTAGAGTATTTTAATAAATTAAGGATTTTCTTTTGTAATATTTAATTTGCGATTCATCATTATGCTTGAGTCTCTAAAAGAATTAGCAACCCTCGCCCTATAATCAGTGCATCCTTGCAATAGATGAAACTATTGTATATTTAATAGCACTTCTGATGCCATGACAAATGTTACGATGGTCCTGGAGTAAGTATAACATGTTGCTATTTACCAATCAGATGCATAAGATATATGTAGATTTTCTACTTTGGCCAATCACCTTTTGTTTTAGATTACGTGACATTATCTTATCGTACCGCTAGTTACTCGTGCATAAAACTTTTGAAATGCCATTTTAATTGATCGGACATTGAAGAAGGATAATCAAATTGTTTGTTGACTTGAAATTTTTTGTAATTTGTGTAATCGAAATGGCACGTTTAGCTAGTGTAAATTTATTTTTTTGCATCATTTTTTCAAAAGAATAGTAAAAATGTCTCTCCCGTAGATATATATCAATCTAACCAAAACATATAAATTATATGTCCTTTATTACTTATATTATTAGTTTTCTTCTTCTCAATCTACAATTTTTTTAACAGAGAGTATCCAGTTTAGTGCACATACAAAACCTTTCCTTAGACAGAGTATTGAGTTTGCGTCAATCAAAGCTGGATTCAACCACAACAACCATACCTAATATATCTCAACTACAACAAAAACTATCGTTCAATCAAAACTGAATTGAAGTATGAATTGTCATACCCCGTGTTTTCTGAGTCTGGCATTAAATAACTAAAAACAGCTTAAATTTTAATTTTATTAATTATATGTGTTTATGAGGCTTAGTAAAATGAATTGTAGGTAGAAAAATAATTAAAAGGTTGAAAATAAGAAAATTTAGGCCAAAATACCAAAATTGCCCCTTCCCAATTAAAATTCTGAAGGAGTTACACAATTGCGTATAACTCCCCCAGGAGGAGTCGACTTCAGCGTCAACAGTTAAAAAAAAAGGGAGAGGGTCGACTTTAGAGGAAAAGAGAGAGCGGGTACATGAGAAGGAAAGAGAAAGGAAGAAGGAGGAAGAAACCACGGCTGATCCTATGTGCAATCCATCTCAGAATTCAACCAAACCTTCGTAAGATTATCTATATTCAAAGGCAAGTGACTTTTCTACACGCTTTACGCGATTTTGATTCAATAGGCCTTATTTTTCTAAAAAGAGAAAATTGGATCATACATTTGTAATATGATCTATTTATGTTAAATTCTTTATCCTGTGCATCTATTGTTGTTTGATTGAGTAAGATCATAATTTTTTGGGCCAATTTCTGAGAATATTTGCAACTTGTGTGATTTACAGTGAGTATGCCCTAATAGTGTCATTTTTTATGCAAGTTATTCCGTGGTGATTTCCTATCATGCTCGTTGTTTATGCCTTAAATGAATTGAATTGGTTGAGGAAGGTTTGAAGGGTGTAAAGTGAGTGAATGCCGATTCAGTTGAAGCTTGAAGGTTTTGCGGACATATTCTAATGTGTAAAAGGTAGGAAGCCTAGGGTTTAGGCCATGTGTGGTATCTAAGGTTCAATATGGTGTCATGAGTGCATATGTAGGTTGGATTCAGGTTTTTGGGATTGAATTTAGATGTTATTTAGGCTTGGAATGAAGAGGTTTGAAGATTGGGTCGCAATTGAGGTTTAACGTGGTAGAAAGTTGCAGAAACAGAGACTTGGATTGATCCAGGGGGACATCAATCAACCCAAGTGGCCGTGGCAAGACTTTAATGCTCTTGGACAGACATGGATCGATCAACTGGAGGACATTGATCGATCGATGTCCAGGAAAACTGAACATCGATCGATCAAAGGACCACATCGATCGATCGATGTAGCCAGAGATGCAGAACTAAAACTCTCTGGAAAACATAGATCGATCAGAAAGGAAGACATCAATTGATCGATGTCTAGGATCTGGACATAGATCGATCAGAAGGCCACATCGATTTGCAGTATGTAAGCTGAACTTTTAAAAATGATAAGAAATGAATGGCAATTTGTTTGAGGTACTTGTGTGTGATAATTGGGACTAGTGCATATGTCTAAGGAGTGACTTTGAAGTGTGTTTGAGGTACGTTTTGGGTTGGAAACCTTAAGGGTGAAGGAGTAAAGCTAAGCATGAACTTGAAGAGAATTTGCTAGATGAAAATGTGTGAATTAGTGCAAGTGAGGTATGTTTGAGGTTTGTGTTCCTGTACTCGATATTTAAAGTGTGTGTACATGTTTAAAAGCTTGATCGGATGTGACATGAGCATTTTGCACCACGACATGAGCATTTGCCACCACGACATGAGCATTTTGCATTTCGATATGAGTTTTGTTTTGCATAAAAACAAGTTTGTGGCTGCTAGTTGATCGCATGGTATAAAAGTTACGTCTGCAGTGGCAGGATATAAAAACATGACTTGTTAATAAGCAACAGAGTATAAAATTTATATTATGGGGCCGTGGACCTTTCAGCACGGGGTATAAAGTTCTGTTCTGTTGTGGACTGATAACCCACGGGATATAAATTTTTCTGCTACGCGAAGATAAGATAAGAAGAAGTATGAAAAGCTTATGAAATGACACACATGACATGTTTGTGAAAGAAGACATATGTATGAGTTATGTTCAGGTCAGTGCATGGTTTTGAAGAAGTGCACGCATCATGTGACACGAAGCATAAGATTTGACATGAAAGAAACGACAAGTGCATATGATCTATCTACGTTGTACGTTCTGCTCGATACGTGTTTGTTCTGTATCTGTGTTTCTTTTATGTGACTTATCTGGCTTTAACCTTTACTTATAAAAATGTTATTTGCTGAAGGGAGCACCTTATATTGGCCATTGATTTATGTATCGGTGACTCATCGTGTGTGATCCCATAAGGGGTATAGACGGGTTACTTGTTAGCGTTATTTTTGCTAAGAATAGATATTCCGTTTCTTTTCAGGTGAGCCCTGAGTATGAGATGATCTTTGTAGAGGATGATGGCGAGTGGGCTCACTGGGATGATGGACAATGAAGAGATTAGGCTTACACTAATTCTTTAGCCGATAGAATTGGAGGATATAATAGACTTTTTCCCGAACTCGTTTCATTTCTGTTGTATTTCATTTTGGGTTCATTGTTGTTTTTTTAAAGTTTTAAATTTTACGACGATTCTGCTGATTTAACATACTACATGCATAACGAGTGTTTGATATGCTTTGACACCTTGTACTTCTCGTAGCAGACTATAGCGGGTGCACTGGTACCGATGTTCGGTTTCGGGTCGGGGTGCTACATGTAAATTTAAATTCCAATTTCTACACAATCATATAAATATTCAATAAGTTGAGCTCAAATACTTAAAAATTCAGCTATTCGCTTGATAGCTAGTAGTTAATTTGTCTAGACGTGAACGATTTGTCATTTATGTAGCGCCCTGACCCGGACGGCGGAATCCGAACCGGTACACCCGTCGTAGCTTACTGAGAAGACTACAAGACGTCTCATCTCTCGAATACACCTCATCAATGACGTGAGAGAAATAAGTGCGGAAACATGTATCTAATAAATCTCCACCATCAATTCAATACATCCAGTGATAATAACATCTCTAAGGGTAGTCATAGCAATAACGAACTAATCCTCGAATATAGGAAAGAACTGAAATAAATAACAACGGTCTCATCTATCTCCCAACACGTCTCTATGTATCCCATTCAGCCCACTCGCCATCGTCTTCTATGAATATCATGTCGTAGCTAGGCTCATCTGCAATCACAAAGGTAGTACCCTTAGCGAAAAACGCTAGCAAGTAACCCGCTTATAAGACATACGGGATCAACACATGGCAAGACATGAATAATATATAATTCAAGGGAATTGTGGGGCACATGTCTTGTAAACTCCAAATATATCAGAGAATAACTTAATAAAGCAAGTACAGCAATTTGCACACAATTAACAATTCATTGGCAATCAGATACCACTCACATTCATACCACATTGACTCTCGTGATGCATGTCAAAATATGCACTACACTACACATTCACAAATGCATGAGCCATTTCTTTTCAAAACAGTGCAATGCATGTCACAATGTCCGGTCACATCACATAACTTTATACCCTGTAACGCGCCCCGGCTTATACTTCCATCCCGGTTTACGTTACAGACAACTTTATACCCTGTAATGCACCTCGGCTTATATTTCCATCCCGATTAGCATTACAGACAACTTTATACCCTGTAACGCGCCCCGGCTTATATTTCCATCCCGGTTTACGTTACAGTCCTTTGTGCCCTGCAATGCACCCCGGCTTAAATTTCCATCCCGGTTAACATTGCAGGTCACCTTCGCAAATCTGTGCCGAAGCACCTTTCTTTTCAAATCAATATGCAAATGCAAGTGCCATGATGCAAGACTCCTCATTTCATTCTCATTTCTCATTCTCGTATGCAATTCACATAGGTAGTTCATGTACACATGCGCAAGTATAAGCACATACAAGTTTTCACTAACTTATACATCATAACTTAGGCTTCAACCACTTAGTCTTGACTCTAAGGTTCACAACTTAAGGCAATATCCCTAACCATTCTTCATTGAACTCTCAAATACCTCGTGCGTTCATCTCCTAACCCTTCTAAGACGTACACATTGAAATGCGATTGGAAAACCCCCTTCGAACTCACCAAGTTGATTCACCATCCTATGTCATGTTCCCGAGACTTAGACTACCTTTAATCAGGTCTTAAGAAGTCTCTAAGATCCCCCCAAGATTTCCCAAACTTCTCTCTTTCCTCCTCTACTTTTCCACAAAACTGCCGGACTTCATCCCCTACTTCGATTGATCGATGTCCAACTGGGGACATCGATCTCTCAGCCTCACCTACATCGATCGATCGATGTCCGACTGAGGACATCGATCTCTCAGGCTACCTGCACATCGATCGATCGATGTCCAACTGGGGATATCGATCTCTCAGCAACCACTACATCGATCGATCGATGTCCAACTGGGGGACATCGATCTCTGACATCGATCGATCGATGTCTGCGGTTCCTCCAAATTTCCTCTGCGTTTTCTGCAACCACTGCAGAACCAAAAACACCAACATGTCCGAACATCGATCCACTCAATCCAAGCCTATCCCTGCTGTCATCCATGCTTAAACTATAGGTTCAAACACTTATACGCATACCACACAACGATTCAAGCCTAGAACGCAATTATCCGACTCTCTCAATCCAAAAAATCTCATCTTTCCTCTCAAACCCTTCACAACTATGAAACCACACCAAGAAGGGATGCAGGGGTAGGGATTTGCAGGATTTCACGTAATCAACAATATCAACAAATGCTTTTTCAGATACATTGGCCAAATCTTGAAACCAAAACACATAAATCATAAGCAAATAACCAGAGAACGAATCTACTGCATGGTGATCCAATTTGATATCAAAATAGGCCATTTATCTTTCGCAAAAACGTAAGAACTTATAAGAAAGTTACTTGCCTTTGATTACTCGATGAAGAAACGAAGAACGAACGAAAACTGGGTTGATTCCTAAAGAGGTTCTTCTCCTAGGGTTCCAGAGAGCCAAATCGCCTAAGGGAGGAAGTGAGGCTGCGTCGCTTGTGAGTGAGGGGAGAAAGAATGACGTTATCAGTTAAATAAGGATTTAGGGTAAGATTTGGAGTTTCTAAATTATATCTATTATCTTATTTATCTTAAAGGATAAACCTTCATTATTTAATTCTAAAATTAAATACAATTTAATTCTAATACTTAATCTCCTCATTAATTTCCAATTAATCTCATACTTAATGTCTAATTCATTACCGTTGATTGTCATTAATCTCCTTTAATTCTTCCTTTGCCTTTTAATTATCCTACGGAGGGTGCGGGGCATAACAATTTATAAGCTAATAATTAGTAGAGAGTGTTATAAAATCAAATATCAAATTATGTAATAATTAGTAGAGAGTGTATTGTAACTCACATTACAACATCATGTCCTATTTATAGGTCATTTTGAGGGTAAATGAAATAAATAGGGTAGTACTCTTTAATGTTCCCAACACATTGGATACATATAAGGTTATCTTGGACATTCACAATTTTATCTTTATACTTAATACTCCCCCCTTGGATGTCCAAATTTTATAGAATATGCCTCGTTAAAACCTTGCCAAGAAAACCCAGTGGGACAAAACTTGGACGAAGGAAAAAGAGTACATATTCATATAATTGGTTTGTGTGATACACTGCCTCGTAGGAAAAAGAGTACAGTGTGTATGTGTCAATCACACTCTCCCTGATTCTGGCATGAGGTCTTTAAGTTGTCGTATTCCAATATTGTAGACCATCTTTTTAAACATAGCCGTTGGTAGTGCTTTGGTAAACAAATCAGCAAAATTTTTGCTTGATTGTATCTGCTGGATATCAATTTCACCATTATTCTCAAGATCGTGAGTGTAGAAAAATTTTGGTGATATATGCTTTGTTCGATCTCCTTTGATGTAGCCATTCTTAATTTGAGCAATGCATGCAGCATTATCTTCAAATAAGATTGTCGGGATCTTTCTTAGTGAAGATAATCCACATGACTCTTGGATATGTTGAATCATCGATCTCAACCATATGCATTCACGACTTGCTTCATGTAATGCCAAAATCTCGGAATGGTTGGAAGAGGTAGATGTTAATGTCTGCTTCACTGATCTCCATGAAATGGCTGCACCTCCACATGTAAATACATATCCACTTTGTGATCTTCCCTTATGAGGCTCAGATAGATAACCAGCATCAGCATAACCCACTAATTGTGGTTTAGAATTCTTTGAGTAGAATAAATCTATATCTGGTGTTCCTCGAAGATAGCGTAAAATATGTTTGACTCCATTCCAATGCCTTCGTGTTGGTGTAGAACCATATCTTCCTAATAAATTTACTGAAAATGTTATATCTGGTCTTGAACAATTGACAAGATATATAAGAGCACCAATAGCACTAAGATGCGGTACTTCTGGACCTAATAATTCTTCATTTTCCTCCAGTGGTCGAAATGGATCTTTCTTTACATCTAACGATCGGACCACCATATGGCTACTTAATGGATGAGCTTTATCCATATAAAATCGTTTCAAGATCTTCTCTGTATATGAAGATTGATGAAGAAATATTCCATCATGTAAATGTTCGATCTGCAGGCCGAGACAAAATTTGGTTTTTCCAAGATCTTTCATTTCAAATTCTTTCACAAGACAACTTACGGTTTTAGTGAGCTCTTCAGGAGTTCCAACAAGATTTAGATCATCAACATATACCGCAATTATAGAGAATCCAATATCAGATCTTTTGATAAATATGCAAGGACAAATTGGATTATTTATATAACCTTCTTTGACAAGGTACTCACTAAGGCGATTATACATCATCCTGCCAGATTGTTTTAATCCATACAAGGATCTTTGTAATTTGATTGAGTATGATCCATGCGTCCTTTGATTATATGCTTCGGGAAATTTAAATCCTTGTGGGATTTTTATATTAATATCACTATCTAATGATCCATATAAGTATGCGGTAACCACATCCATTAACCGCATATCAAGGTTTTCAGTGACTGCTAGGCTGATTAGATATCGTAATGTTATGGAATCAATAACCGGGGAATATGTTTCATCATAATCAAGCCTAGGTCTTTTGTGAAAAACCTTGCACAACAAGACGTGCTTTGTATAGCACAACCTCATTTTTCTCGTTGCGTTTTCGTACAAAAACCTATTTATGTCCAATAGGTTTTATCCCTTCAGGGGTTTGGACGACAGGTCCAAATGCTTTGCGACTTTCTAACGATTTCAGTTCTGCTTGGATTGCATCTTTCCATTTTGGCCAATCAATTCTGCGTCGACATTCTTCAATGGATCTCGGTTCAGGATCCTTATTTAGAATTTCTCATGCAATCGCATAAGCAAAAACATGATCAATAGTAACCCTTTGTCTATCCCAATTTTCTCTTGTAGTTAC
Organism: Eustoma russellianum; assembly: GCA_036186865.1. Taxonomy (NCBI): domain Eukaryota; kingdom Viridiplantae; phylum Streptophyta; class Magnoliopsida; order Gentianales; family Gentianaceae; genus Eustoma; species Eustoma russellianum. Next base: position 33,119,526 of record AP025058.1, read on the forward strand.
ATAATTCAAAGAGATCTCTTCAAAATTTTGTTCACTTGCTTCTTCAGGAGCAACTTGTTTATCAATTTTAGACTGATCAGTTTCGATTTCTATAGCGCTTTCAAGTTGTGAACTTCTTTTCTCTGCTAGAGTATTCTCTTCTAGACCATTAACCTGTACCCTTTTTATCTTTTGCACCAACTGGGCGCCCATGTTTTAGACTTACTTTTGATATACCATCATTTTGCCTTTCAGAGGCATCAAGTCGAACAGACGTATTCATCACCGGGACGTGGGATTTGGTTACCTTTTTACTATCAGTAAATGCATCAGGCAACTGATTTGCAATATTCTGTAAATGGATTATCCTTCTTACTTCTTGCTCGCATTTTTTTTCGTGGGTCAAGATGAGAAAGTGAAGGAACATTCCATGTAATTTCACGTCGTTCTTCAGGAAACGGTATTTTCTCTCCCCCAAACGACGGGAAAACTTTCTCATCAAAATGACAATCGGCATATCGTGCCTTAAATAAATCACCCGTCAAAGGCTCAATATATCTCATAATAGAAGGAGAATCAAAACCCACATATATTCCTAAACGTCTTTGAGGACCCAGTTTTGTCCGTTGTGGTGGGTCAATCGGAATATAAATCATACACCCAAAAATCTTTAAATGGGAAATATCAGGCTGCTGGTCCGATACCATTTGTAGTGGCGAGTATGGTTGAAACGAACTGGGTCTAAGTCGGACCAAAGAAGATGCATGCAAAATTGCATGTCCCCAAGCCGATGTCGGTAAATTTGACCTTAAAAGCATAGGTCGAGCAATCAGTTGTAAACGTTTGATAAATGATTCTGCCAGACCATTTTGAGTGTGCACATGTGCCACTGAATGCTCAACTTCAATCCCAATCGATATACACTCATCAAAAGCTTGAGAAGTAAATTCACCGACATTATCAAGACGAATAGACTTAATCGGATAATCTAGAAATTGTGCTCTTAAGCGTATAATCTGATCAAGAAGCTTGGCAAAAGCTACGGTTCTTGTTGAGAGCAAATTCACATGAGACCATCTGGATGAAGCATCCAATACGACCATAAAATAACGAAATGGTCCACAAGGGGGATCAATAGGTCCATAAATATCCCCTTGTATTCTTTGTAAAAATGTAGGAGATTTGAAATGAATCTTCATTGGGGATGGTCTCTTGATTAGCTTCCCTCGTGAACAAGCAACACATACACAATCACGAGGTAAAAGAATCTTCTGGTTCTTTAAATGGTGTTCATGTGAGTTTTGTACAATTCGACGCATCATTACCGAACCCGGATGACCAAGTCGATCATGCCATAACATAAATAACTTTGGATCATTGAACTTCTGGTTCAACACAATATGAGATTCTACTGGATGTATAGTCGCATAATACAATCCAGATGAGAAAATTGGGAATTTTTCTTTAACAAGCTTCTGGCCTGAATCACTGTAAGTAATACATAAAAATTCCATATTCCCCTCATTCATGGTTTCAAGATGAAAACCATTGAGACGTATATCTTTGAAACTCAATAAGTTTCTTTTCCTCTTGGTAGAAAATAATGTCGTAGTAACCAAGATATATGTACCATTGGGCAATATGATTGTTGCTCTTCCAGAGTCTTCAATCAATGTTGTAGTACCAGAAATTGTACTAACATTTGCTTTTAACAATTGTAACGTCGAAAAATATTTTTGATCACGAAGAATTATGTGTGTCGTTCCACTGTCAACCAGACAGATGTCACCACCATTCGTCTTGAATAAATGCCTAGCATAACATAAATAATTTTGATTATTGAAATAATCAAGTTAAAAATAGTGAATTTTGTTGCTTGATGAAAAACTCTTTATACGTCAACTAGAATGTCTGAAATCCATTTTTCATGTTATACTGTAAAACGAACTTATACAAGAAAAATAAGCAGAACAACTCTAAGGAATTTCATTAAGCAAATATAGTAATGCAAATGTTTATAAAAGTACATGCTAGCACATAAGGACATAGTTTATTTATAGCAATATTTAAAACATGAAATTCATCGAAACATGTTTCTCAATCATTCTTGATTATTTGCATTCACAAACTGGACCCCATGGCCATCCACGTTTGGCTCTATAAGAAAATCTTCAATATGAAAATGAGTAAAATCATTCGAATCCATTTGACCATCATCTGCAATGTTACCAAAGTTTGCAAAATGAACTTGTTTTCCCTTGCCGTTATCCTTCTAGGATGCTTGATAAAGTTCAACCAAATGCTTTGGAGAGCGGCAAGTGCGAGACCAATGCCCTTGGGCTCTACATCGATAACAAGTGTCTTCGTGGTTCTTAGCTGGTGCACCAATTTTCATACTTTTTGTATTTTCTTGTGGCTTTTTCTTATTGCCCCACTTCAGGTGGTATGGTGCAAAATTTCTACCACAACCACGACCTTTACCTCGACCATGACCTCGACCACGACCACGATTATGGTTATGGAGACTTGCATTCGCTTCTGGGAATGGCTGTGATCCAGTCGGGTGAGAGTTGTGGTTTTTCATTAAGAGTTCAGTTCAAACTTTCTTTCTCGATATTGCTGCTGCAGGATCATATTCGAGGCATGGAAAGTTGTGAATGTTTTCTCTAACATATCCGCATCAGTTACTTTGTCACCACACAGCCTCAATTGTGATACTATAGAGAACATTGCAGAATTATGTTTGTTTACAGACTTATAATCTTGCAGCCTCAGGTGCAACCGGTCATATCTAGCCTTTGGGAGGATCACACTCTTTTGATGATCATATCGTTCCTCCAAATTTTTCCATAATTTATATGGGTCTTTGACCCCAAGATATTCGGTTTTCAGCCCGTCATGGAGGTGATGGCGAATGAATATCATTGCCATTGCCTTATCTTGTTTGCTTGCCTCACCTCCTTCTTTTATAGTATGCCCAAAATTCATCGAGGTCAAATGGATTTTGGCATCAAGGACCCAAGCCATATAATTTCTTCTGGAAATATCAAGGGCAGCAAACTTCAGTTTTGTGATATATGCCATAGGTCTGAGAATGCAAAAATAATACATCTCAGAAAACAGAGATTTACTCAAAACTACAGGTTTGAGTTAACGTTATATGCTTCTGACATAATATGCTTCAGACATAAGTACGATGCAGACTAATATATATACAATGATAAGAATACAATCAATAAGTAATTAAAAATTAAAATAACACAAAAACTATATGTCAAAATATCATGCTTCAGGCATGTCAACTATGCATGCTACGGGCATGATAGTTATTCATTCTTTTAGGTATATAAACTAGTCATGCTTCGGGCATGTTAATTATTTCAATTATTCATGCTTTGAGCGTGTCAACAATTCATGCTTCGGGCATGTCAAATGAATCATGCTTCGGGCATGGAAATGATTCATGCTCCAGTCATGTCAATGATTCATGTTTATGTCAACGATTCATGCTTCGAGCATGATAACAATTAATGCTTCAGGAAATTCATGCTTCGGGCATGATAAAAGTATATCCATATGGCTGCAAGTCATATACAATTCTTCTTCCTTCGAAAATCTAGACTTCAGGCTAGATTTTTTCTTTTATACATATTTAGAATATAAGATAGAAATCGGTAACAAGAGAAACGCAACAAATGAACAAATCATATTTCTGAAAAAAAAATTGGCAGAAAGATCAGTCTCAGAAATCACCATTTCGGTCATACCTAGGAGTATCCAAAATACATCTCCACCATTCAAAACGTACCTTTATGTGTTAAGAATAATCTGTCAAAATTTGGTGATGATCCAACGGTGGATGACTTGAAAAATTCAGTTTTTCCGGACCTGCGCAAAGCTGTTAGCACTTACGAAATTTTAAGAGTATTCTCTCTCTTTCTCTTCTTTCTCTAATACTTTTCTTGACTACTTGTTTTTGGTTTCTTTGGACCAATTCGTAATGATAACGTGTTATAAAATCAAATATCAAATTATGCAATATAAAGTAGACAAGAGAATAGAATGTAGAAGATGTTTTCTATTGATTTTCAAGTGTAACTCACATTACAATATCATGCCCTATTTATAGGTCATTTTGAGGGTAAATGAAATAAATAGGGTGGTACCCTTTAATGTTCCCAACACATTGGACACATATAAGGTCATCTTAGACATTCACAATTTTATCTTTATACTTAATAGAGAGTTGTTTAAGCTAATAATTCGTCCGATGAAAGTTATCATCCTAACTAGCTAAATGTCTTAAAATTCCTTTTTACATATTCTCTTAACTTATATTGATTCTTGTTTTCTCTCTCATTTAAAAATAAATAAATAAATTCACCGTACATATGAATGCAACTGCAAGACGTAACTTTCCAACTCCCAACTTCGATGTGAATAAAGCAAAATGCCCATTGACTTGACTTAGATGCCATAAATGTGTAAACGTGACATAGTTACGTGGCCACAGAAATTTCCCATACACAAAAAAAAAAAATTTGAAAGTAAAATAAAAATAAATTGTAATATATGTCCAAATTTCATAGTGGTCGTGGGATAAGTAGATGGCATTTTATAACCAATAAAGAATTCGCTTGTTATTTAGATAACTGTATTTTAGTCCGTCCCGTACATACTTTTTAATTAATTATTCTTTCTTATCTCAAAAATATTTTTATTATTTAATTTGCATATAGTTTAAAAAATCTAACTATTTTGGTTACTGTTTTTATTCTAACTTAGTTATACAACAACAACAACCATACTCAATATATATCCAAACGACAGCAAAGCCTACTATAAGGATCCTGATATGGTGGTAGACCGGCAAACGATACATTCATTTTAAGGGATAAAGAGCTTGCTCCAGTGAGAGTCCCGACTCTATATGTACCTGCATCGATTATACAATAATAGGAATATGATGCGCTGATGTACTAGTGAAGTAATTTAGTAAATACAATAGAAAGCTTTCGATATTAAATTTATTTATAAATTATAAAAATCTTATGAATGTTAACTGAAAAGGTAGTACACAACTTACCATAATATATTCTTATTTTTTCTTTAAAATAGACGACCAGCTCTACGATTTTTCGTGCCATATCTCTTCCAGAGCTAAGTTGTGTAGCGTTCGATTTGTATGTCTAAGATAAAAAATAAAAACTATAATAATACTTTTTAGACATACAAAATATAAAAAAACTGTTATGGATATACTGGAATCTCAAGGATAAACATAATGTTGATATACATTGTAGAGATAGACATTATAGTAGATGTGGATATCCAAAGTGTTTGAATCTCTTTTGTATATCAGATTAGATGTAGATATTCAAAAGGATTTGTCCATGTTTATCTTCACTCCATTGAGTCCTATAAATAGGGCCTTATGTCTTATATGAAATAGACACCATTGAGATACAAACTTCTCTTGTTTCTCTTTTCTCTTAACTATACTCGCTTGAGTTTATAACACGTTATCAGCACGAGTCAATCCCCTGTGGAACCAGGCGCAAAGCCGCCGATCATTGATTCAAGCTTCAGGTGAACAACAGTTTCAATTTCGGTAAGATGTTGTATAACTATTTAACATATTTCACAACTTTATCACATACTATCACGGTGCATAACAATTCATACTATATTATATGCTATTATTATTAGAAGTACGTTTAGTTGGTTTGTATATATATACCTGGAGTATATAATTACTGTTATTTACGTACAAATATTTGATATACCTGAAGTATATCAATGTCACTATTTATATCTTCAATGTCACTATTTATATTTGATATACCTGAAGCATAAATAATTATCATGCCTGAAGCATGACATGACTAAACAATTAACATGCCTAAAGCATTAATTGTTACCATTCATATCAGATTAGATAATTGCAGATTCCTCGAATAAACTGAACCCAAGTCGCATAACAGCCCCTAGAACTACGATTATAGGCTTTTTATTTTTATTGATTATTGCAGATAAGGAAAAGATCGCACATATAAATGGTTTGCACATGTGTTTTGATTTAGTTTGCAACACTAGCAAATCCCCCGAAAAAAAATAATAATATATCTAAACATAACCAGATACTGATAGTAATATTTGGCAAAAATAACCGACATGCCCGAAGCATGAAAAGTTGTTATGCCCGAAGCATAAATTATTGTTATGAATAATTATCATGCCTGAAGCATGACGTGACTAAATAACTGACATGTCCGAAGCATGAATAGTTGTTATGTCTGAAGCATAAATCGTAGTTATAATCATGCCTGAAGCATGAATTGTTAACATGCCTGAAGCATTAATTGTTATCATGTCCGAAGCATGAATTCTTAACATGCCTAAACCATTACTTGTTATCATGCCCGAAGCATGAATCGTCTTATCATGTTCGAAGCATGAATTGTTAACATGTCTAAAGTATTAATTGTTATCATGCTAACAGCATGAATCGTTTTATCATGCCTGAAGCATTAATTGTTATCATGTCCGAACCTTGATTTGTTTGACATGCCTGAAGCATGAATAGTTATTATGCCTGAAGCATAAGTCGTTGTTATAAGTAATCGTCATACCTGAAGCATTACATGAATAAATAGTCATCATGCCGAAAACATGAATTGTTAACATGCATGGAGCATTAATTGTTAACCACTTAAAATTTGCGATTGAAAGAGCATGGACACTTGTGTTCCGTGATGTGCCCCTCTACTTCAAACTACAAAATAAGTTCACAGTCTACATGATGAGCTCAAAAGTTGCACAACAAAATCTATACTTAAATATAATTACAGAACAGGATATAGACAGAACCAAGGAAAAACACGGCGTATATACTAAATAATTATCATGCGCATGAATTGTAACCGCTTTATCATGTCCGAAACATGAATTGTTATCATGCTTGAAGCATGAACCACTTAATCATGTCCAAAACATAAATTGTTAACATGCCTGAAGCATTAATAGTTATCATGCCCGAAGCATGAATCATTTTATCATACCCGAAACATTAATTGTTATCATGCCCGAAGCATGAATCGTTTTATCATGAATCGTTTTATCATGCCCGAAGCATGAATCGTTTATCATGCTGAAGCATGAATTGTTAACATGCGTAAATCATTAATTGTTATCATGCCCGAACCATGAATCGTTTTATCATGCCCGAAACATGAATCGCTTTATTATGCTGAAGCATGAATCGTTAACATGCATGAATAATTGACATGCTTGAAGCATGATCAATGGAAATGCCTGAATCACCGTGATCTAAGTACGTGAATAATTTGTCATTTCTGTTACACAACATTTTTTTTTATTATTTATCTTTCGGTTGACATCTTCAGTTAACCAATTCACAATTAACATAACACACTAGAAATAAATAATTTATATATATACACGTACATACACTAGAAACCACGACTTTGAACATTTATAATGTCATATCACCTTTTCTATTTGTTTTCGTGATTTGGAGATGGTCTACACTATTGAATCATACTTGAATGTGACATATGTTTATATATGTATATATGATGTATACACAAACGCTTCGTGTCCATATTTTGCAAAGCAGGTGTGCTAAATATATGAAAGAAGGAAGCAGTGGCTTCCAAACTTATGTTACAATTTTTTTTTTCAAGACTTTAATAATTTGTACATCAATCGTGTGATAATTTTTAGTACATCTATATTACATATTTTAAATAAACGATAGTGTTTAAGAAAAGTATTACATGTGATGTACTCTATTTTAAGAAAAGTAGTACATCTATATTACATATTTTAAATAAACATATGATTTACATAGATTGATGTATATACATATATATTTGTTGTATATACGTATCGAGTATGTGTATATACGTATGAAAGATGCAAGAATTTTGTTGATTTACTTTCATATGGCTGCTGACAAGATTGATTAATATGCAAATTTTATTGAGTTTCATGCATATAGTTTGTGTACACGTGATTTTGCTGTGCCTTTCCTTTTTCTTTTTACGTGCTGGAGGAAATTTTATGAGAGAAGCCGAGGCTGTGCATCGCATGGATTTCGGTATGTATTGTTATATATATGAAATATAATAATAAGAGTCATTGAGTTGTGATACCTATATCTAATCGCACGGTTATGATTATTTTCTTTAAATGATTCTAATTCGCGTTAATTGTCATTACACGATTACACAGTAGCCATGTATGAAGCATGAATCGTCGACATGCTAGAAGCATAAATAGTCAATATGCCGGAAGCATAAATAGTTGTCATGCTTGAAGCATGAGTAATGGACATGCCCGAAGCATGTGTACCTTTAACTCGACTATCCTTAACTCGACTACGAATTGTTCTATTGAGAATTTTGATTCACGAGATGATAACATTAGATCTGTCCTTCGTTTTGAACATTACCCCGTCTATCTTTTGATATAATCTTTTGCAGAGCACGAATTAATGTAAAACCATTATATTATTTATTGTATCCAGAATGTCCATTTTGATTATGCATTATTTGAAGTATTTTGAATGTTAAACTAATCTATTTTGGATGTTCAAGTTTATTTGAATCCAAATTTTGTTATTCATGATATTATTTGAACTCAAATCTTGAAGTCCTAAAACAAGGAAAAGCCTCAAGAAAATGCCAAGGCTATGAAAAATGATGCACCGGCTAAACAGACTTGTTATTAATGTTGAGCCCAAGGCCAATGGTCCGTACTTGCCACCAAAGAATTTTCTTGATATTTATCAAGACATCCCAGAAGGATGAAGCCAAGAGACAACTAGTGCATTTTGCCTAACAAACATTGAATAGTAGAAGTGAATGATATGTACATATGTCTAGTTGACATTGGAATGACACACACAACGGGCTCCAGAAGAGTTCTAATTGGCAAAAGCAAATGTTAATATCAAATTGAGTACTATGACATCGATTGAGGGCTCCAGAAGAGCAACCATTTTATCAACGGGTGATACACATATATTGGTTAATATGGCATCATTTCCCACCAATTCGAAAGGAAACTATTGAGTTTAAACTATATATGCCTTAATGGAATCATACTGAACAATGAATGAGGGGAATATGAAATTTTTATCGACAATGATTCAAGGCAGAAGCTTGTTAAAGAAAACTCCCAATTTTCTCTATGGATTGTATTATGCGACTATACATCCAGTCGATTGTAATATTGTGATGAACCAGAAGTTCGATAATCCAAAGTTATTTAAGAAATATTCGACTTGGTCACTCGATAAAATAATGATGTGTACAATTGTACAACGCTCACATGTGTACTCTTTAAAGAACTAGAAGATTCTAGAAACTCTTTCATGAACAGAAAGATTACATGATTTTGTGTGTGTTGCTTGTTCATGTGAGTTTGCTTTCGAAAATACTAGTAACTTTTGTCAAGCTTCTTGCTCAGATTATATGATTATCTAATTAAATTTATTAATTATTGATAATACATATGAATTTATATCCCAAGCTTTCAATGATTATTGTATGTCTTGAGATTGGCGTTGAGCATTCAGTTGCAAGTGTGTACACTTAAAATGGCTCAGCAGTGTCATTTATTAAAAGTTTACAACTGATAGCTTGACGTTTGATTTTAAGGATCAATTTACCCACATGAGCTTGTGGACATACAACTATACATGCATCAGCATTGATTTGGTGAGTTAGTTTTCCCGCCGTTAGGGGGAGAGAAAATGTCGGTTCCTGAAGAACGGCGTGAAATTACATGGAACGTTCCTTCACTATCTCACCTTAACACATGAATAAATCAATGCAAGCAAGAAGTAAAATGATAACAAAATCCCACATTTTGGAGATGAATACGCCGATTCGACTTGATGTCTCTGAAGAACATGATAATGGTATACCAAAAACAAGTCTAAAGCGTGGACGCCCAGTTGGTGTAAAAGATAAAAACCCTCGAAAGAGAGTGGTACAAATAATACTCCAGAAGAGAATACTCAACTAGAGATTAGATGTTCACAACTTGAAAGCGCTATAGAAATAAGAACTGATCAGTCTAAAAGTCAATAGACAAGTTGCTCCTGAAGAAGCAAGTGAACACAATTTTGAAAAGATCTCTTTAAATTATAAGAGAAAATTGGGATAGACAAATGATCATTATTGGTCATTATTGATTGAGGGATTGCATGTGAAGTTAAGAATCAGGATCCTGAACCAATGTTAACTGAAAAGTGTCGACACATAAATCATTGGCTAAAATTATGCAATCCAAACCCCTGAAGGGAAAGTTGCAAAGCATTTGGACCCGTAGTCCAAAACCCTTGAAGAGAAAGTCGCATTCGCAAATTATTTAACCTGTAGTCAAACCCTTGAAGGGATCAAACATATTGGATATAAATGGGTTTCTCACAAAGAAATAGGCTTGACTATGATGAAACATATTCCCCGATAATTGATGCCATAACATTACAATATTTAGTCAGCCTAGTAGTCACTTAAATCTTGATATGCGGTTAATGAATGAGGTTACCGCTTACTCATATGAATTATAAAACGATGATATAAAATCCCAGAAGGATTTAGATTGCCTGCAGCATGTAATCAAAAGATGAATGAACTATACTCAATCAAATTATAGAAACCATTGTATGGATTAAAACAATCTGGCAGGATGTGCATGTCGATCATCTAAATCTTGTTGGAACTCCTGAAGAGCTTGCTAAAACCTCTAGTTGTATCATAAAAGAGTTTGAGATGAAAAATTTTGAGAAGATCAAATGTTCTCTCGACCTGCAGATCGAGCCTTGAGTAGTCATAGCATGGTACGATCGAAAGACTCATTTCTACCACCAGAAGCTAACGAAGAATTATTAGGTCCTGAAGTACCATATCTTAGTGTTATTGGTGTTTTAAAGTATCTTGCGAATTTCGATACTATATATAGCATTTTCAGTGAATTTATTGAGAATGTATAGTTCAACACCTATACGAAGACATTGAAATAATGTTAAACACATTTTTATCTTCTTGGAACACCATACGGGTGTTTATACTACTCAAGGAAGGTATCACCATAATTAATGGATTATGCTGATGCTGGCTATCTGACCCGCATAAGGGAATACCACAGAATAGATATGTTTTGGTGCAGTCATATTATAGAGATGAGTGAAACAGACATTCACAACCATGTATTCATCATTATAAGATTTTGGTATTGCATGAAGCAAGCTGTGAATGCATTTGCTTGAAGTCGACGATTCAGCATATTGAAGACACTCACAACACTGTTTGAGGATCATGGAAGATGTATTGTTCAAATTGAAAATGGCTACATCTAAGAAGAATGAATCATATATCACCAGAGTTCTTCTACACTTATGACCTCGAGAAGAATGATGATATTAATATCCAGCAGATACAATTAAGCCAGATTCTTGATGAATTGTTCACAAAAGCGCTACATTTAAAGAGATGATCTACAACATTGGATTGCGTCGACTCAAAGATCTCTTGCCAGCTTCAGGGGGAGTGTGATTACTACATGCACACTGTACTCTTTTTCCTTCGTCCAAGTTTTTTATCCCACAGGGTTTTTCTTGGCAAGGTTTTAACGAGGCAGTGTATCACACTTACCGATTTTTACGAATGTGTACTCTTTTTCCTTCGACCAAGTTTTTATCCCACTGGGTTTTTCTTGGCAAGGTTTTAACGAGGCATATTCTATAAGGATTGGATATCCAAGGGGGAGTGTTATGGATATACTGGAATCTCAAGGATAAACATAATGTTGATATACATTGTAGAGATAGACATTATAGTAGATGTGGATATCCAAAGTGTTTGAATCTCTTTTGTATATCAGATTAGATGTAGATATTCAAAAGGATTTGTCCATGTTTATCTTCACTCCATTGAGTCCTATAAATAGGGCCTTATGTCTTATATGAAATACACACCATTGAGATACAAACTTCTCTTGTTTCTCTTTTCTCTTAACTATACTCGCTTGAGTTTATAACAAAAACAACTTTGTTGCACGTAATTATTTGTGGAATATTTTAATATTTTATGAGAATCTGCTGATCGGATAAGCAACTTTATTATCTCAGCTTTCATGCAATATATTACCGTCAAAAACCCTATAAATATACCCTCTCCACCTCCCATATTTCCCATCTTCTCTTCTCACGTTCACCCAAAATTTCTTGAACCAAAAAAATCATCTCTCCAGAAAGAAATGCAGAGTAACAACAAATTGGATGCTGCCAAAAATGGCACATCCACTTTGCAAGTGGAGCGACAAGCCGCCACCGTCAACAAGACTCCGGTAAGGAACTTGATACTGGTGGCGGCTATCGCTGCCGGAATCCAATTCGGATGGGCGTTACAATTATCTTTGTTAACCCCATATGTTCAACTCTTAGGAATATCCCATAAATTAGCTCCGATCATTTGGCTTTGCGGGCCGGTTTCCGGCATGCTTGTGCAGCCTTTAGTTGGATATTATAGTGATAACTGCACCTCCCGTTTTGGTCGCCGGAGACCCTTTATTGCCGCCGGCGCTGGTCTTGTAGCAATTGCTGTTTTCCTCATCGGGTTCGCCGCGGACATCGGCCACGGCGCCGGTGACCCTTTGGGTAAAGGGATTGCCAAACCCCGAGCTATTGGTGTGTTCATCGTAGGGTTTGGGATTCTTGATGTTGCCAACAATATGTTACAGGTAACTAACACACTTTCATAAATGTCTACTTATGGCTATACATAATTTCCTCAACCGAGAATAAAGTGAACCATCTCTATTTTCTTTATTTACAACACCAACAACATTACTACATTGTTTTAGAGGCTTCCATCTATATATGAGATTTGATAGAGTCGGATGTACGCAACTATACTCACGTGTTAAAAACACGTCAATTTTTTTTATTCCAAAGACCCATAATGAAAATTACATCAAATTGTGTCGATCAACTGCTACTTCATAATACAAAAAATATATCCAATTTAATGAGTTATTTTGCTTTATTCTATCATATTCTAAAGTCAAGCTGTGTCATTTTCTTTTTTTAAATGGCACAAAAAGTAACAAAATAGATACTTTTTGGGTGCAAGGAGAAGTGCATAACGAATATTACAGCAACAATACCTACCCATTATATCTCAACTAGACTAAAATTACCTAAATCTCACATGTACAAGGAAAGTGTTACCAATATTTGTGTCAAAAAGAAGTATTACAAATTTCAAATATCAATGTTATTAAGTAGAATTTTGAGTCTTACATGTCAAAGAACAGATGAAGTAACCATGCAGGAGATCACTTACTCTTTTAAAGATAATTATTGAGGCTATCTAGAGATGGTAACGGTTTACATTTATGACTTAACTTATGTGATCAGAGAATATAAATACTGCCAAAATCATAACTTATAAAAAGTTATCTACTATCTTTAGCCAGCTTGTGATGATGACGTCAGAAAATAATTTGGTATTGAAAACTATAGACGACGTAATTAGTAGTTTAGGAAGTTTGATTTGTGATAATGATATTACAATTTAAGTTAGATAGGCCCTGAAAACCAGACCCACGAAATAAATTCTGATTACATCACGACAGTTGGATTTCAGCATCTTAGTTTAAAGAAAGAATCTTGCATTTGGTACTCGGGTTATGATTTTCTTTAAAAGGTCAAAAGTTCGATTACAGAGACACACACAATGTGGGTGTTCCTCTGGTGCTAGACCGAATGTCTTGTTTGCAAGGACACACCATGTGTGGATCACTGCGTTAGATCTCACCCAATCTAGGAGGCCGCTGGACTCCTGATTTACATCATACACACATGTTTCTTGGGACTGAACCGGTGAAGACCAGGATTTTACCTTATGATCCAAGTTTAAAGAAAGAATCGGTAAAATCCCATGAAGTTATTGTCCTTTCTTTCCTTAAAAGAAACAACTCATGTAAAAATTTATTATTTTTGGAGTAAAAGGTGAAATCCTTCACTCCGGGGCTCGTACTGTTCCAGTCCTAAGAAGCATCATAGATGATGTAAATCAGGAGTCCAGTGGCTTCCTAGGTTTGGTGAAGATTTACGCAGTGACCCACACAAGGTCCCCTCCGCAAACTAGGCCTTTAGCCTAGCAGCAGTGGAGCACCCACACTATGCATATCCCTGGATTCGAACTCTTAACCTTTTGGAGTAAATCTCAACCCAAGTACCAACTAGACTTTGCCTTAGAGGCAATTTCTTTATTCTTTATTATGCAAAAGGTCTCGTGATCTCAAACCAATTATGAGTTTCAATATAATTACCAAGAGTAAACGTCATAGATTGTTTCCATTACTTTGCGGCTTGATTAAATATATTGTATTTTTGATTATTCTTTTCAGGGTCCATGTAGAGCCCTTTTGGCTGATCTGTCATGTGGGGATGCGAGGAAAACAAGGATGTCATATGCTGGATTTTCATTCTTCATGGCAGTAGGGAATGTGTTAGGCTATGCCGCGGGTGCATACAACAAGCTATACCACATGTTCCCTTTCACTAAAACAAAAGCTTGTGATGTTTATTGTGCAAATTTAAAAAGCTGTTTCATAATCTCAATAGCCCTTTTGATTGCTCTCACAATACTGGCCTTAAGTTTAGTTGCTGAGGAGCAATTTACTGGTGATGATGAAAAAGAAGGGGGTGAAAATGGAAAATCAACAAAATTGCCATTTTTTGGTGAAATATTTGGTGCATTAAAAGACTTGCCTAAGCCCATGAGGATTCTTTTGTTGGTGACGTGTCTTAATTGGGTTGGTTGGTTTCCTTTTATCTTGTTTGATACTGATTGGACAGGAAGGGAGGTGTATGGGGGTGATGTGGGGAGCCAACTATATGATGATGGTGTACATATGGGTGCACTTGGGCTAGTGTTGAACTCTGTCGTTTTGGGATTTGCTTCTCTGAGTGTGGAGTATTTGGGCAAAAAAATTGGTGGCCCCAAGAGGCTTTGGGGTGTGGTCAACTTTGTGCTTGCTATTTGCCTGGCGTTGACCGTTCCGGTTAGTAAATTGGCCAAAACAACCAGGAAAGCCAACGGAAAACCCGCCGCCGGCGTCAAGGCCGCCACACTAGCCATCTTCTCCGTTCTCGGAATCCCGCTTGCTGTAAGTACATACCTCCCGTTTATCTTTTATGCTATTTAAATAAGATGAGCGTTCTCGGTGCACTAGTCTTCCGTGTTTGCATGAGATCTGGAAGGTGCTGTACCTTAGAGGCTCTTTGGTGCGTCTGTTGTACGTAACTGTACACATGTACTAGAAGCACAGAAGTTGTTTCTCGATAACCCATAATGAAAATTGCATCAAACTATGTCGATCACCTGCTACTTCATAGAATAAGAGCGCAACCAATCTGGTGAGTTATTTTTTTTATTCTAATCATGTTCCAAAATCAAGAAAGAGTGATTTTTAACTGCATTGAAAATGGAATTCTCTTATCATTCGGTGGTCTTCCATTGAATTCCCATGCATGTGGTCCATATATTGTAAAATGAATAATAAATATACTGATCTTTTTAAACCAGAAGTTCTGTGAAATTTAGTACCCGATGTTGCATGAAGGGTTAAAGGTGATATGTGTCGATGGAAGTATGATAAAGACTTTGGCTCGTGAGGGGGGGGGGGGGGGGGGGGGTTGGGGAAAGGAAGGCTTAGATTAGGCGTTACCTTTCTCCTGTCTAAAGTGTCCTGTGGAAAATGCGAAGTGGAAAACATGCAATGGGGAAATTGGAGGTCAGATCATTAATTATGTGTTTATCCATTTTGCTAAAAAGTGCTTGCCTATACTCTGGACTTCTGGATGTAGGATGCATTTAATTCCTTCGGGTCATCGAGAAACGACATCTGTGTATTTCTAATATATAGGTAATGATGTTGTAAACGTATAATTATTAATTCTTTAAAATTGAGGATTCATGGGATGAATCATTTTATATCATTATGCATTAATATTTCCTTTAAGGGACGTAACGTACACACTTGTGTCTTTGTGTCACAACTTTTTATCCCATCATATTTTACATACCTTTAATTCTATAGTAGTTCAAGGCTACCGTGATCTTCAAATCTACATAATTACATTCCTCTTTTATTTTCATTTTATTTGCAAGGTGTCATGTTTTTTTAAATGTTTATTCATATACATATTCTAAACTTCGAGGGTTTGTCTTGAAGCAACTGATAAGGTTGCTGTGTTGTGTCTTTGAGGTCACAGGTTCGAACCGCAGAAACAACCTTTTACACAAAATATAGGATAAGCGTATATCAGATCACAAAACGATCCGAGTCTTCCCCAAACTTTACATAAACGCGAGAGCCTAGTGCACACATCACTAACACATTTTAGTTGCATGCGTGACTTTCTAAGTTTCACCAATGACATCGTTACAAACAGGAATTGCATTGTCAAATTAAAAGCCTTTTGACTCACAAGTTTACTGATTACATATTCTCTTTTCACACAAGTCGCACCGAATTTTCGCACGTGCTAGTGCCACTTCTTTATTCCATAAAATAGCCATATCATATACTCCTTATAATAAATGAAACATTCGGCACGGTAGAAAGTCTTGCAGGAAATTTGATCAATTAATATACAACTGGTAGAAGCCTCATGTCATAGTTCAGTTGGTACTCGGATTGATAAATTGCTCTAAGAAAGGTAGCAGGTTTAAACCAGGACATATGTAGCGTGAGTGCAACACTGCTGTCTGAGCCAGTAATGAGTATGTCATTGTATCCGGCCCAATTAGGCTAATAGGTTGATGATCTAGTTTGCAGTAAGAAATTTGTGTGGGTTCTGTCAAAATCTTACAAACCTAGAAGGCCGCTAAACTCCTTATTTACATCCTCTATTAAGTTTCATGGGACTGAGACAGTGGTATTGGCCTTTTGGTCTAAGGAAGTAGTATTAGAATGCCTCTTAAAGTAAAAATTATTTCTCTCGACTATTAATTATCCAAGGTCCACGCATTTTTAAGGCAAAACACACACTGAAGGGGTCCAGCACTCTTGAAGAACTTTGCTTAACGGCATATAAGTACTTTAAAACTTTAAAGTGCTATCAAGAATTTGAATTGAGTTATATAATAAAGGACGGCCGCCGAGGTTTCACTGGAAGCAAACCCTCCATCCTTTTGGGATGGAGGTATTGTTTGTATATCTCTCAACTTTCTCAGACAATAACGATAGCTTTTACTGTCATTGGAATATATTGGATATGGGCTGTGTAATAAAAAACTACGTCATCAATTTTAGCAGGAAAAACACAATGACATGACAAGGATGGCATTTGCGTTTTATGGTTGATAACATGTCATGTTGATTTTTTCTTATTTGACTAAATATTGTAGTCAATTTCATTTGTAAAACAAGCACAAGGCCCATCTTGGTGAAAGTAGCCGTCGTTATGTCATTTAAAGACGTTCTCGATGCATTAAGCTTTTACGTTTACACAGATCTATAGAGGAGCCAAATCGCTTAGCGATCTGATACCAATTGAATTAATCAAAAAAATGTGTTAATTAATTAATTATTATTAAGTTTAGCCAGTATCATTACTTAATTCTTCTTACTGTTATTAACATTGTTTTTGGTGTTCTCTTAACAGGTCACCTACAGTATTCCCTTTGCTCTTGCTTCCATATTTTCTACTGATTCTGGCTCAGGACAAGGTAATATATATCTCTATAAAATATTATTTTTCATATGAAAATAATGTAAACCATTAACTAGTTTTCTAATAATAGCATTTTGTTTTATATGTCTCAGGTCTCTCCCTTGGAGTTCTGAATCTTGCAATTGTCGTGCCACAGGTAAATTTCGATCATGTGTTACTTTAAATTTTGGTTGAAATATTGAGATAAAATTTATGGTTATTTTTCCAAAACCAAATAAAAATTTGATGTCTAACTTTAGAAAAACAAACATATGTAGTTGAATCTTTGATAAAATAAAAGGAAAATAATCATTTGGTTTGGTGAAGTAGCATTTGATCGACATAGCTTGACGCATCATTATGGATCATTAGGAAACAACCTCTGTGTGTTTCTAACACATGGGTATGGTTACGTATATCCGACCCTCCATACCTCGTCATAGACAGAAGCTTCTAAGGGAATGAAGTAATGTTGTTGTTTTAATCATTTGGTGATTCGGTAAATGGATTTTGTCATTGTTTGCGTGAGCTTGCTATATATTTTCAATCATGCTTTATATTTTCTGATGCATTTCTATTTCTAATGGAGTCAAGAACACTTTCTTTCTTAACTTTGGAATATAATGGAATGAAGCAAAATTGGCTACGCTTTTTATATTGTGAAGTAGCAGTTGATCGAAGCAGCTTGATACAATTATCATTATGGGTCGTCGGAAAACAACCTCTGTGTGTTTCTAACACATGGATGTGGTTGACGCATATCCGACCCCTCTATACCCCGCCATAGACGGAAGTCTCTAAGACAATAGAATAATGTTGTTGTTGTTTATGTTAGTACTGTAATTACAAAAGTGCACTGTGTGCATGTGAATAAACTGAAAACAAAAACGCAAGCAAAACCGAGGCGAGCGTAAGGACTCTGTCCTTAAGACGAATTGCTCCGGTATACTGTGCCCAACCGGATGGAACAAACGTCTCCCAGGATACAACGGTTTTCGTTCATACGAGTGGCACTACAGCGTAGGAACATCGACGAACCTATTACAGGTGTTCTGATATCTCGAGTATCGTAATGGAATGCAATGCAGAAATGCTTGTAGAAGAAATGCGGTACTGTCAAAACAGTGATCTCGTATGCATGCATGGCTACAGAATATATAGATGTAGGGTGGTTGAAGGAGGTTGAGGAGGTTAAAGGTAAGAACAAATCTGGACCGTTGGATCAAAACAGTTAAAGATCTCCACCGTTAGATCATAACCTTTGTCTGAACAAACGTCAACCGTTGGATCAGTAAACCAAAGATAAGATCAAATCTGAGACATAGGATCAGCAAACCGCGATCAACCGCAGATAACCGTAGGATCAGACTTGATTGGATCACGCGATCAACCGCACCATAGGATCAGACTTGATCTGCACCGTTGGATCACCGCGGGATCAAGTAATTATTTTTCTGGAAAAATTTAAAAGAAAATTTATCCAAAAAGATAAGAACCGGGCGGGCGGGCGAGCCACGAGCCCGAGCCGAGCCGAGCCGGCCGGCCGGACGGGCGGGCGGCGGCGGCGCGCGCGTGTGTGTGGTGAACCTTGCCTGAGCTGCGTCCTGACTCCGTCAGTAAACTTCTCATGCCCAAGGGCACATCTTAGAAAGCTCCAACTTGTAACTTATATGGTGGCCTTTCTCTCTCAAGTGGACAATGTGGTATACAAGCAAATTGGTGATCTGTTCACTCCTCAAGAGGCCACATCACCAATTTTTCTAATTTCTACCAATTTTACTCCAAACTTTGAGCATTAATTTCTCATTCACCCGGTATCAGAATCGAGTGATTCAAAAGCCAAAAATCATCTACTCATTACGTAGATAATTTAGAATTTTTTGTTTTTGTTTTTGATTAACGAACACTAATCATAATTAAGCTCAAAGTATGGTGGTTGTCAACTTTTGACAAACCCACTTGCAATCCAACCTTTTCCTATTTCATTTCTCCAACAATCCCCCACATGAATGAAAATTAATGCAAATGTGAATGCAGACTCTATCGAGAAATCAGAGAAAGAAATGTTGCATCAGAAGAGGTAGCTTCTGGCCTTGAACCTTTCTTAGTGATGTACCATCGGATCCATTCAGCTGGGTAGTGACCTGATGTCTTGAACTATCAGCCTTTACTATGAACCTAGACAATGATACTCACACAACATTTCCTTTAACACCCCTTTTGGTTCTCATGGTTGTGTTCATTATGGCCATGAACAACCCTGGTTTCAGAAAGTGTTTTTAGGGAATTCTTGCCTATCAGAATTCTCATAGAAGCGGCTCCACTTCACACTTACATAGGTGATTCCTATCAAGAGTATTCTGCCATACCCCACTTGATTTATCAAGATATAGGACATCATTAAAAGCATTAGCTTAACCTAACGGTTCCCTGCAGATAACACTTTTGTTTAACGGAATGAGTAAGTGCTAACTAAATCCTCATAACTTAGTTTTCCCATTGAACCAAGATTCTGGGATCTCCAGTCAACAAGGTTGGGTTACCGTTACAAAGATTCATGCTTTGTAGGCTTAAGTCCCATTCCGTTTGTCAATTTTGACATTTGATCTCTAGGCAAAGCTTTTGTAAGCGGATCCGCAAGATTCTCCTTTGATTTTATGTAATCAATGGAAATCACGCCATTAGAGATCAACTGCTTAATGGTATTATGTCTCCGACGTATGTGTCGTGACTTACCATTATAGATGCTGCTTTGAGCTCGTCCTATAGCTGACTGACTGTCACAATGTATGCTGATAGGAGCGATTGGCTTAGGCCAGCATGGAATGTCTTCTAGGAAATTTCGAAGCCATTCAGCTTCTTCCCCAACTTTATCGAGTGCTATAAACTCAGCTTCCATAGTTGACCGAGCTATGCATGTCTGCTTTGTAGATTTTCATGACACAGCACCACCACCTACAGTGAATAAGTATCCACTGGTGGATTTAGAATCCTTACAATCTGATATCCAGTTTGCGTCGCAATATCCTTCCAATACTGCTGGATATCTTGTGTACTGTAATCCAAGGTTCATTGTGTATTTCAGATATCTCATCACTCTATTTAGAGCTTTCCAATGTTCGTCACTTGGATTACTGGTGAACCTACTCAATTTGTTTACTGAACAAGCCAAGTCAGGTCTTGTACAGTTTGTTATGTACATCAGACTCCCAATGACTTGTGAATACTTTAATTGAGCTACAGGTTCACACCGGTTCTTCCTCAAGTGTATACTTAAGTCCAGTGAGGTCTTTACCGGTTTTACATCAAGCATATTGAATCGTTTAAGAACAGACTCAATGTAGTGACTTTGAGACATGACCAATCCTTCAGCTACCCTAGAAATTTTAATTCCTAGCATAACATTGGCAACCTCCATGTCTTTCATGTCAAAATTTCTTGTTAACATCTTCTTGGTATTCAAGATGATGTCATGTGTATTACCCATGATTAGCATATCATCTACATAGAGACATACTATCACATAGGCATTTGGTGTGTTTTTGATGTAAACACACTTGTCACATTCATTGATCCTGAAACCGTTTGACATCATGGCTTGATCAAACTTCAAATGCCACTGTTTTGGTGCTTGTTTAAGTCCGTACAAAGACTTAACAAGTCTACAAACTTTCTTTTCTTGTCCTGGGACAGTAAACCCTTCAGGCTGTTCCATATAAATCTCTTCTTCCAGCTCTCCATTCAAGAAGGCAGTCTTTACATCCATTTGATGGATCTCTAGGTCGTAGACTGCAGCAATAGCAACTAGCATTCTTATGGAAGTAATTTTAGTTACTGGTGAATAAGTGTCAAAGAAGTCAAAACCTTCCTTTTGTCGATAGCCCTTAGCTACCAACCGGGCCTTGTACTTATCAATGGATCCATCCTCTTTGAGTTTTTTCTTAAAAATCCACTTGCATCCAAGTGGTTTACTCCCTTGAGGAAGATCTACCAGCTCCCACGTGTGATTTTGAAGAATTGATTCTATCTCACTGTTTACTGCCTCCTTCCAGAAAGGAGCTTCTGGAGTTGACATCGCCTCTGAAAACGTTCTTGGATCGTTTTCTACTAAGTATGTTAGAAAATCTGGTCCAAAAGATGTAGGTATTCTAGTTCGTTTGCTTTGACGCAGTTCCTCACTTTCTTGAGGAGTCGTCTCACGCACTCGCTTACTAGTGCTTGCTGCTTCGCTGTTTTCATCTTTCTTTGGAAAGACATTTTCAAAGAACCCTGCATTTCTTGATTCCATGACAACATTCTCATGTATGTCAGGAATGTCGGACTTGTGCACCAAGAATCGATATGCACTACTGTTAGTTGCATATCCTATGAATATGCAATCAATTGTTTTAGGCCCAATTCTAACTTGTCTTGGTTTGGGTACTGCAACCTTTGCCAGACACCCCCACACTTTCAAGTATTTGTAACTAGGCTTATGGCCTTTCCAAAACTCGTATGGGGTCTCATCCATCTTCTTTGATGGTATTCTATTTAAAATGACGTTGGCGGAGAGAATTGCTTCCCCCCACAAGTTCTGCGGTAAGCCCGAACTTATCAACATAGCATTCATCATCTCTTTCAGAGTATGGTTTTTGCGTTCAGCAATACCATTCGATTGAGGTGAATATGGTGCAGTCGTTTGAAGAATAATGCCATGTTTAGAATAGAATTCATTGAACGGTGCATCATATTCGCCACCTCTATCACTATGAATTGACTTAATTCGTTTGCTAAGTTGATTCTCAACTTCATTTTTATAATCTTTAAAAGCATCTAATGCCTCATCTTTGCTACTTAGCAAATAAACGTAACAGTATCGAGTGCAATCGTCAATAAAAGTCACAAAGTACTTTTTACCGCTTCTTGTTTGCACAAACTTTAAATCACAAACATCTGTGTGAATTAAATCTAACACTTCAGTGTTTCTTTTGATTGAAGGAAATGGTAACTTAGCCATTTTTGCTTCAACACAAACTTGGCACTTTTCATTATTGAAACTTAGTTTGGGTAATAAGTCGAGATTAATCATTCTTTGTAATGACTTATAATTAACATGACCCAAACGTAAATGCCATAAACATGAAGACTCAAGCATGTAAGCGGAAGTAGAAGCAGTCTTATTAGCCTCATCGGGCGTAGTCTTCGTTGGTACAATAGTTATAACACTAAGTTTAAACATATTGTCCATCAGGTACCCCTTCCCTAGAAATACACCATTCTTAGTCAGAATACATTTGTTACAATCAAATACTAGCCTAAATCCATGCCTGACTAGTAAAACACCAGAGACTAAGTTCTTGCGAATGTCGGGAACATGCAGCACATCCTGCAACGTCAATTCTTTCCCGGAGGTCATCTTCAGAATCATTTTGCCCGAACCTTCAATTTTCGAGCTATCTTTGTTTCCCATGTACAGCCTTTCATTGTCTTTCGCAGGAGAATATTCCTTGAACATTCCCCTGTTTGCACAAACATGTCTAGTGGCGCCAGTGTCCACCCACCACTGGCTAGGATTACCTACAGCATTACATTCAGAAACAACAACACACAAGTCCAAATCATCCATTGCACTTACAAGGTTGGCTTTGGCTTTCTCTTGCCTTTTCTTGGGCTTCCTGCAGTCAACACTACGATGCCCCTGAATTCCACAATTGTAACATTTTCCAGTGAACTTTTTGGCAATCTTCTTGCCCTTCGCGTTCACTCCGACAGAATTTCCTCTCTTCTTTTCCGACGCCTCTGCAACATGAGCTTTTGCATGGCCAGAACTGGAAGACGGCTTCTTGTCTGCCCATCGATTGTCTTCCTTTATACGGAGTCGGACAATCAAGTCTTCCAAAGACATTTCCTTTCTCTTGTGCTTGAGATAGCTTCGGAATTCCCTCCACGAAAGAGGAAGCTTCTCAATCACAGCAGCAACAAGAAAAGATTCACTGAGGGTCATACCCTCCTCTTTCATCTCAGCAACAAGCATCTGAAGTTCCTCAATCTGAGAAACAACAGTCCTGGAATCTGTCATCTGAAAATCAAGAAATTTTCCAATAATAAACTTCTTAGTACCGGCATCCTCAGTCCGATACTTTTTGTCTAACGCCTGCCATAAGGATTTCGCAGTTTTATAAGTAGAATACAATCCATACAATGAATTATCCAAACAACTTAAAATGTGACTCAAACAAACATAATTGCTGTAACTCCACGCTTCAGCAATCAGATTGTTTTGCATGTTCACGTTCTGGTCTTCCACCGGCACCACCTCCGAAGGATCCTCACTCAGCATCTTAGCCAAACCTAACGTGGTCAAGAAGAACAACATCTTCTGCTGCCAGCGTTTGAAGTAACTTCCTCCAAACTTCTCTGGCTTTTCAACCTGTCCAACAGCAGGAACAGGAGTAGTGACTGGAACAGCATTGTTCTGTTCCTCAGAAATGCCCAGATGCACACCGTTGAACGAGTTGGAACTTTCGCCTTCCATATTTCAGTTTCTGTTACAGGGCAACACAGAAAACAGAACACGACGCCAATTAGTATCGTACAAACAGAAACAAACCAGATTACAGTATATTTCACCAAATTCGTCTTAAGTAATGTTAGTACTGTAATCACAAAAGTGCACTGTGTGCATGTGAATAAACTGAAAACAAAAACGCAAGCAAAACCGAGGCGAGCGTAAGGACTCTGTCCTTAAGACGAATTGCTCCGGTATACTGTGCCCAACCGGATGGAACAAACGTCTCCCAGGATACAACGGTTTTCGTTCATACGAGTGGCACTACAGCGTAGGAACATCGACGAACCTGTTACAGGTGTTCTGATATCTCGAGTATCGTAATGGAATGCAATGCATAAATGCTTGTAGAAGAAATGCGGTACTGTCAAAACAGTGATCTCGTATGCATGCATGGCTACAGAATATATAGATGTAGGATAGTTGAAGGAGGTTGAGGAGGTTAAAGGTAAGAACAAATCTGGACCGTTGGATCAAAACAGTTAAAGATCTCCACCGTTAGATCATAACCTTTGTCTGAACAAACGTCAACCGTTGGATCAGTAAACCGAAGATAAGATCAAATCTGAGACGTAGGATCAGCAAACCGCGATCAACCGCAGATAACCGTAGGACCAGACTTGATTGGATCACGCGATCAACCGCACCATAGGATCAGACTTGATCTGCACCGTTGGATCACCGCAGATAAATCGTAAACCGTAGGATCAAGTAATTATTTTTCTGGAAAAATTTAAAAAGACTTGATCTGCACCGTTGGATCATCGCAGATAAATCGTAGACCGTAGGATCAGGTAATTATTTTTCTGGAAAAATTTAAAAGAAAATTTATCAAATAAGATAAGAGCCACGAGCCGGCCGGCCGGGCGGCGGCGCGCGCGCGTGTGTGGTGAACCTTGCCTGAGCTGCGTCCTGACTCCGTCAGAAAACTTCTCATGCCTAAGGGCACATCTTAGAAAGCTCCAACTTGTAACTTATATGGTGGCCTTTTTCTCGCAAGTGGGCAATGTGGTATACAAGCAAATTGGTGATGTGTTCACTCCTCAAGAGGCCACATCACCAATTTTTCTAATTTCCACCAATTTTACTCCAAACTTTGAGCATTAATTTCTCATTCACCCGGTATCGGAATCGAGTGATTCAAAAGCCGAAAATCATCTACTCATTACGTAGATAATTTAGAAATTTTTAGTTTTCGTTTTTGATTAACGAACACTAATCATAATTAAGCTCAAAGTATGGTGGTTGTCAACTTTTGACAAACCCACTTGCAATCCAACCTTTTCCCATTTCATTTCTCCAACAGTTTATATTTTGTGATGAAGTCATTTATTCAATATTTATTTGCGGTAGGTTAGTGTTTCAATCATGCAGTTCTATTGTTTTGATCTTTTCCTATCAAAAGAACCAAGCTAACAGTCCCACCAGAACATGCTACTTGCTAACCATATAATATAAATTGATTAGTGCCTCAGGACATGGTTTAATAGTTCTGGTGGCGGAGCCTCGAGAGAGTGACAAGAGTTCGATTCTTGTTCCAAGCAAGATTTTCGACTCTATTTTCAGATAAGCGTATGGTATTGGAGCTCCAGTGCTTGTAGTAGAATCCTTCTGTGGCTGCTTGAGCAGTCTAAACTCTGCCATAGCTGGTCTTGGACACGTGACTTTTATCCTTTTCGCGCTGTAGTACAGGCTGATAAAGGCCCGGTTGAAGTTTCCGGTCATAAATCAATAAATTGATTAGCTAGCCAAACTAGCTCATCCTCCTAGGATATAGTCCTTTGCACATTGTAGTTAAGGTTGACAGTCTTCTGTTGAGGCCGACGGTTTAAATCATGCGTGATCTTTTACGGGCCAGAATCTCTAGTCGTTTGACTTAGGCTAAGCGTTTGTCTGTTAGAACACATCTCGCAATTATATCATATCCTTACAAGTACTCGGCGTGTAGAGCTTGTTGAAGGGACGAATCGCTTCGCGATCTGATGTACGTAGTTTTACCCTATACTTTTGTGTAATATGCTGTTTCCACGACTCGAACCCGTGACTTTAAAATCACAAAGCAGCAACCTTACCAGTTAGTCTAAGGCTCACCTAACATGCCACTAAAAATAATTTGCTCAAATAGCTGTTGCTTTCTGCATGAATTATTGAAGTAAAATTGTTGTTGTGCTAACCAAGACAATGAGTGTCATTCTGTCTTGCTGTCACCTCAAAAGAAATAAAAAATCGGATAGATATATATGTGAAATGAAACAAACTTTGTCACATATGATACATTCATATACATATATATACATATATATATATATATATGTTTATATATAATCTACTGGCATGATGATGACGAATAAGTTATCATTTTAGTATCAACCAACACTATTCATCGACTTTGAAATATGATGGAATAAAGCAAAAGATCTCGCTAAATTGGTTACGCTTCTTATATTGTGAAGTAGCACTTGATCGACACACATTGACGCAATTTTATTATGAGTCATCGGGAAACAACCTCTGTGTGTTACTAACACATAGGTATGATTGCGTACATCCGACCTCCCATATTCTGCCATAAACGAGCCTCTAAGGCAATGAGATAATGTTATTGTTGTTGTATTAACTCCTTTAGTACAATTTTTATTGGTTCTTTACACGTAATTTTCAATTGTGAATTAATTGGTAATTTTTTTCCATGTAAAAAAACAGATGATTATATCTCTTGTTTCTGGGCAATGGGATGCCTTATTTGGAGGTGGAAATTTGCCAGCATTTGTTGTAGGGGCAATTGCATCTGCTTTAAGTGGTATACTTGCCTTCACATTCTTACCATCTCCACCAGCTGATGCTTTATTGAAGGCCAAGACACTTGCTGGATTCCATTGAGTGTAACTCTATCACACTACCCCCCCTCCCCTCCCCCTCCCTGCCCATCCTTTTCTTTGTTATTAGGAAGGCACAATTAATGAAGGGGTCCTTGCTGTGGTAACAGATCATGGATAAAATCCTATGGATCTGACGATTATAAAGTAGTTTTTGTGGGGTGTGTGTTGTTTATAATGTTCTCATAGAATTTAAGAGTCATCTTTTTTTTTTTTGTCTCTTATCATAAGTCTCATCTTTGCTACAACTGTACTCCTGATGCACCACGCTCCCATGTTTGTATAAGGTCCGGGGAGAGAACTGGTCGCTTCACCATATGATGTATGTAGCTTTACCCTACAATTTTTTGTACAAGAGACTGTTTCCGTGACTCGAACCCGTGATCTTAAAATCACAAATCAACAACCTTACTAGTTGCTCTAATGTCAGCCCTCTGATCTTTGCTACAACAAATTTTCCAAAACCAATAGTGTTTGAGGATATTGTATCCGAAACAAGCAACATCATAACAACCCATGTATTTTACTTTTGAAGTGAAATAAAAGAAAGTAAAAGCGATAAAAGAAACATCAAGCAACAACATTACCATATTGCTATAAAGGCTCCCGCTTATAACAAGGTATGGTGTACGTAATCATACATATGTGCCAAAAACACACAGATATGTTTATGTAGCTACACTTTATGCAAGATATGTTTTCATGGCTCGAAGTTTTATGTATCATTAAAGTTTAAAGGTCATAAATATAAAGTAAATGACATGAGATTGACGACCCACCGCAATAACAACTGATGAGCCAAAAAATACTCCCCGTTAGTCAATAACGGTCAACGCTGGAATAGGGGTATAAAAAATGCTAAGTCCCGCAGGTCGGCCCTCAGTTTGACCAGCTCATATGTGGATAAACAATCCATCTCGGCCAAGTGGCTGTAATGCGTTCCGGCCTAAAGACCATTTCGGCCTAAAGGCCTCATCTCGGCCTCCATCGCCATCTCGGCCTTACGGCCCCAGCGCCCTCCAGGCCTAGAGGTTTCATCTCGGCCTTCAGTCTCATCTCGGCCAAAGAGTCGAATTCGACCTCGGATCTGATCTACCTACTGATCTCAGACCACCTTTGTGGCGTCAGTGATGAGCATCATGAAAGGCCCACCAACGCTCCTTGAAGTCGGCCACTCTCATCTCAGCAAGCTGGCCCCATACCCTAACTCGTCTCAGGCACTTCTGAGTACTTCTAGAGGGTATGACCTCGCTTACGGCTTCAACATTGTCAATCAAGCGGTCATCTCGGTCAAACTGTCATCTTGGGCAACACGGTCCTCGGCCATTATACGCCCAAGCGGAGTTCTGCTCTCCCGTAAGTCTGACACCTCAACCTGATACAGGGTATCACGTGGCTTCCATGCAGATGAAGACTGCCAGATGTCACAACCACATGATTCCAGTTGTCGGTCATACAGAGGGAAGTAGCCAGCACAGCAACCCTTAGCGGCCACGCGGCTACCATGCAAGCCAGCCAGGCATCCTCATCTCATCTCTTTGGGACACTCAGCTCCCCGCCTCGCCAAGTATAAAAGAGCTTCCTCAAACAATAAGAAGCTCCAACTCTAAAATAAAACACCAACTGATCTTATTTCAGCTCGGCTTACACTTTGGCCGACCTCAAACAGGTTCTATGCAACCTTTATTTCAGTTTAAGCTATACGCATAAATGCCCACAATTGACTTGAGCGTCGGATGGTTTACCCGGGGCAGTGCCCTGGGACCTCTAACGTTTCTTTCCCTTCTCAGGCTTCATTGAAGGATTATTGACGGAGGAATAACGGCCTAACTCCAATATCTCAACTTTTACAATGGTGATAAATCTGACATCATCATATTGGCGCTAAAAGGAGGCCCGAACCTCCGAAGTCCCTTAACCCATAAAACAGCTACTCAAGATTTCTCTAACGATAACCCAGAGCTTCTCTAACTGCTCCTGGAAGCTATCGAGAGAAAGATGAGTGAAAAGGATAGTCAAGGATCTGAGCAACCTTCAAATCCCGAAAGATGCCAGTTGCCTCTTTCAGAGCAAAAAGAACAGTGTTCTTCGGTGCCAGAAAGTGCCTCAACTCCTATCACTCTCACGTATGAGGAGCATATACGAGCCATACGTTACGTGGCTCAAAACCCAGCGGTGTTCCAAGCAGTAGAAAATGGCGAAAAAAGGGAAAACAACATCTACCTCGGACAATGGTTAATTGATCCGGAGAGAGAGGAAGATAGTTGTCACCCTGAGCCGAATGAGCTATTTCAGCAGCAATTCAGATCTCAGAGTCAACTTTTTGCCAGTCTATGATTACTGGGGCTGATCGAATTCTGTCTGCTTCATCGCAGTAGTCTTGGCTCGGCCTCATATTATCAGCTCTGCCAGACTTCCAGAGGCTCCCGCTCGGCAGTTCAGATTTCTTGACATAAAAAAATTTCCCCTTCCATTTTTTGTTGGAAGTGGGAATATTAACGGCAAAAGGAAAATCTATACCAGACGTCCGCTTGCTGAAATAATACCAGTTGTGCGAGGTCCGACATGCAAAAAGAGCTCGGAAAATGGTGGCATTGAAAGGAAACTCAATAATTCTAAGGAGAAGAAGGTAACAAAGAATGAGTTTGAGGCCATTTGGCTGAATTTGAGGAAGCTTGAGTCCATAAGCCCGCATAATACGGACAACGGGCTTAGGAACAGGGAGGTTAAAGCCAGAATTGAAGTAGTCTTCATAGACTGCTTCATAATCCCTAGGGGGTCATAAGCAGTCTGACCAGGCAGAGGCAAAATTGGGCCGAAACGGTTCTTGTCAACTTTGTAGTATTTACAGATTCTATCTAGGTCGGCCTCAGTTAGAGAAGAAAAGGTTTCTTGGACCATAGGAGATGGCCGACCTCTTTCTATGACTCCGGAGAAATGAGAAGGGCCCCTTACGGGGGCCGGAGGATTTACAGACGCCAGAGCAGGGGCAACCCTCACTTGCTCCGGCGAGGAACTGATTATGGTAAGAGCTCTGCTGGATTGTGCAGAGTCCCCGCTAGTACGACGCAGATTGCCGATGGGAAGATCATCGGCATAGGCAGATCTGTCTGACGGAGACGAAGAGCTGATGGTTATTCCACCCCCGGCGGTGTAAGAACCACCCTCCGTAAGGTTTTGAGAGTCACGGGATGGAGAAGACATAATGCAAAGTAGGAAAGGAAGACTTATAGAAGGTACAGAGGGTTAAAGGATGAAGAAGATCGGAGGAAGGCGGAGCTCAGGCTGGAAGAGGCTGGAAGTCGCCGGAATCAGAGGAATTCGCCGGAGAAGAAAGTAAATTACCGGAATAAAAGAAGCAAAAGTAAATAAAGAGGGAAAATGATTTGGGAGAAACCTATTTATAGGACTCCATCTCGGCAGTCCAAGAGTCGCTTGAAATAAATGGCCCTCGATTCCTGAAACGGCTAAATCCTAAAAGCTGTGCAACTGACGCTTCACGCTCTGCGCAAACAGTAAATGCGCAGATCAAACCAGTCAGAAATGGACGCGTGTTAGAATAGGGAACGTACTCAGGAATCTGATCAGTTTCGTCTGATCAGTTCGGTCAAAAGCTATCATTAGCATGTCGTACTTTGTGCCCCTAATAAGTACGCTGAGCGGCCTAATCAGAAGTTAACACGTCACCAAGGGAAGGACGACACAAGAAAAATCTGAACAGATTAGACTGCCCTCTCAGGTCAGCTCGGCCAAACTAATCTGGGGGGCAAGTGATGAGCCAAAAAATACTCCCCGTTAGTCAATAACGGTCAACGCTGGAATAGGGGTATAAAAAATGCTAAGTCCTGCAGGTCGGCCCTCAGTTTGACCAGCTCATATGTGGATAAACAATCCATCTCGGCCAAGTGGCTGTAATGCGTTCCGGCCTAAAGACCATTTCGGCCTAAAGGCCTCATCTCGGCCTCCATCGCCATCTCGGCCTTGCGGCCCCAGCGCCCTCCAGGCCTAGAGGTTTCATCTCGGCCTTCAGTCTCATCTCGGCCAAAGAGTTGAATTCGGCCTCGGATCTGATCTACCTACTGATCTCGGACCACCTTTGTGGCGTCAGTGATGAGCATCATGAAAGGCCCACCAACGCTCCTTGAAGTCGGCCACTCTCATCTCAGCAAGCTGGCCCCATACCCTAACTCGTCTCAGGCACTTCTGAGTACTTCTAGAGGGTATGACCTCGGTTACGGCTTCAACATTGTCAATCAAACGGTCATCTCGGTCAAACCGTCATCTTGGGCAACACGGTCCTCGGCCATTATACGCCCAAGCGGAGTTCTGCTCTCCAGTAAGTCTGACACCTCAACCTGATAAGGGGTATCACGTGGCTTCCATGCAGATGAAGACTGCCAGATGTCACAACCACATGATTCCAGTTGTCGGCCATACAGAGGGAAGTAGCCAGCACAGCAACCCTTAGCGGCCACGCGGCTACCATGCAAGCCAGCCAGGCGTCCTCATCTCATCTCTTTGGGACACTCAGCTCCCAGCCTCGCCAAGTATAAAAGAGCTTCCTCAAACAATAAGAAGCTCCAACTCTAAAATAAAACACCAACTGATCTTATCTCAGCTCGGCTTACACTTTGGCCGACCTCAAACAGGTTCTACGCAACCTTTATTTCAGTTTAAGCTATACGCATAAATGCCCACAACTGACTTGAGCGTCGGAGGGTTTACCCGGGGCAGCGCCCTGGGACCTCTAACGTTTCTTTCCCTTCTCAGGCTTCATTGAAGGATTATTGACGGAGGAATAACGGTCTAACTCCAATATCTCAACTTTTACAATTGTGATAAATCTGACATCATCAACAACTAAAAGGGTGTTCCTGATGTATTGAGTGTACGCGTTTATACAGGGTTCGGAGAAGGGTCGGATTGCTTCGGAATAAAAGATAAAATACTACTGCTATAGTGCCAAGATTGAATATGCCCTTGTGCCGTAACATAAGGAATTCAAATCTATAAAGTTTTGTTTCAACGCGTTGCTGAAGATGTGATTTGTACAAAACAATCTTAACGTTATCTTTCTTATATATATATATATATATATATATATATATATATATATATATATATATATATATATATATATAGACACACACACATCATACATTTTTATTAGTACCCCGCAATCGAGGTTTTCCACCACATATGCTTACGCCCAACAAGTGGAATGAGCCCTTTTCATCCTAACAAAAACTTCAAATTGAAATGGACATGTCGTCCAAGTAGAACAAATTTGCTTCAAATAAACGATAAAATCAATTTGGACTTTCAAGTCACATGAGGACGGAAATTTTTGAAAGAATCCAAAATCCTTTACGTTTACAAGCGGCGTGATAGGGACTATTTGTGGACTTATTTAACCAAGCCCGGTCCCTATAAGTAATAGTTTCTTTCTTGAATTTATTATTTCTTATCAATACTATTTTTTTTGTCATGTATGTCCAAGAAAATTTAATGATAGTAGCAATATAATTCATATTCGTCTTCTTCTTTGGCCTTCTTTTTGGCGTTAACCTCTCTCAAATTATAGCCAGTAGTGGATGTATACATGCATGTGCATGTTTGTATATATGTATGTACGTATACACATATATATACACATATATATACATACATGTATCCGCATACATATGTACATATATATATGTATGTTCCAATTTCAATGAAAAGCAAACCTTACTGGTCTCCTACTAGATTGTCACAACGAAGATTGATGTGATATTTTTGTTATTGTTAAATCTGGTGGCTTGATTATTTATTCATTTGTTTATGATATATTGTATGAGTCGAATTAGTTTCCATTTCCAACGGAGTCAAAGACATGTTCTTCCTTGATTTTGAAATACGATGGAATAAAGCAAAATGACTCACCAAATTGGCTGCGTTTCTTGTATCGTGAAATAGCAGTTGATCAACGCAGCTTGACTTTATTTTCATTATAGGTCATCGAAAAACAACATCTGTGTGTTTATAAGACATGGATATGGTTGCGTACATTCGAACTTTCATACCTGGCCATAGACGGGAGCTTCTAAAACAATAAGGTAATGTTATTGTTCTAATGTTGTATGAGTCGAATTCTTCGAATGAGGTTGAGTAGAGAGTAGCCACATGCTTGTATAGTAGCATAATGTGGCTATCAGTAGCACAGGGGGATGGGATTACCTCATCGCGCGGTGAGTTACCCCACTCCTCACCACGTGACACGTGGCAGCAGGGGAGGGTGGTGAGGCTGAATGAGGGTAACCTTAATCCAGCCTCACCACCCCTCTCTGCTGCCACGTGTCACGCGGTGATGCGTACGGTGAGAGAAGGACGGTGAGGGAATCTGAACCCGCACAAGGGATGGATTGCAACGGTTACATATTATTATTTATGACTAATATGGACTAAAAATAAAAAAGGAGTATTCATTCCTTGTCACGTTAAAGCTAGGTAAGCAAACAGGGTAGGGTACGACAATAATACATTGTATTTAACATATTTAGATTCTTCGAAGTGGTCCTAAATGATAGATAATGAGAATCTTTACTAAAGAAATGTTTTTGTTTTGTGTGCATGAAATTAAGCAAGTGATTTTTCACTCTTCCAAAGAACATACAAGCGAAAACCCTTCAATTTAATATTGAATAACATTATTATGTCATCATCACTCGTATACTAGCACACAATATCTCTATTATTGTATCATCTATGCGGGTACATATAGAACCGAGGTCTCGCTGGAAGCAAACTCTCTATCTTTTGGGATGAAAGTATTGTTTGTCTGCCTGTCATCCTCCCCAGACACTAGCGATAACTTTTCTTGTTCTTAGGATGTACTAGGTATGTGTTGTTGTTGTATCATGATCACTCGAGTTAGAATCTCCTTTATTGTATCTAATGAAAAAAAAATGAATCTGATCCATGTCAAACGCAATCTTGTGGTAACTGGATGAGATCTTAAGAGGCTAAAAGTGAGGCCTCTAATCACGCGTCGCCGCGTGTACAAAAGCAGTTTTTTTTAAAAAAAAATGCATCACCCCCTTGCTTTCGTACACGTGGCGACGCGTGATTGGAGGCCTCACTTATAGCATCACTTTTAGCCTCCTAGGATCTCATCCGTATAGTAACTCCCATTTATTAAGAAGAGCTTAATAGTTGATTTAGAAAAAAATCTGGTAGTTACTCCCATTTATTAAGAAGAGCTTAATAGCTGAATTGCAATGAAATCTTGTAGTAACTTGCATTTATTAGGAAGAGCTTAATAGTTGAATTGGAGAAACCCTTCTTGTAGTAACTTCATTCATTGCATATATATGTATAACTGGACGAAATGACGGGCATTGAAGCAACTAATAAGGTTGCTACTTTGTAACCTTGAAGTCACGGGTTCGAACCGTAGAAAGAGCTTATTGCACAAAGGGTATGGTAAAACTGCGTGATCTAGCCCTTCTTCGAACCCTGCACAAACATAGTAGCCTATTGTACGGGGAACGTCCTATAACCGGACCCGTTTTGCACTTATTTCTCGTTAGACCATCGATCTAATACGGTCAAATAACTATGTCTTAGACTTATGGATTTTGATAGAAATGGTAAAAGTTATTGAATTTTCTGGCCTCAACCAGGTTCGGGTCTCAATCCATATTTTCTCTCTGTGTGGTTCCATTCCATTTTTGAATAGTTATATCATAGAATATATTCATGAAACAGAAGTATTCAAATTTTCAATTTATGTTACCTATGTGTACAATCACACCTGCATTTTACACATTCATTGTGTCATATTCATTATGAAAATCTCAAAGTGGCCCCTATGTAAGACCTTTCAAATATGTACAAACTCACTTTCTTTTTCACATGTGACTCGAATTTGAACGTGTAACTAACTAGACAACCTAGGGCAAGCCGGCTTGTTTTTGGTCAAAATAAGTGGGCACATTCCAAAAGTAAGACACGTTGGAGAATTCGATCAAATTCATGACTTCCAAGTCGTCTTCATACACAATAAATTTGATCGAATTCATATATGCAAGGTACATAATTTGGATTAACTATTTTCTAACAACAATTTTAGAGGTTTTTGTCTATGACGAAATATGAGAGGGTCGGATGTACGTAACCATACACATGTGATAGAAATACACAGAGGTTGTTTCCCGATGACCCATAATAAAAATTGCGTCAAGTTATGTCAATCAATATAACTATTTTCAAATAACTATAAATGATCTTTAAAGTTAATATTTCTAGATGTTAGTCTTACAATAACATTACCCGACATTTTAAAACAGTTTTATGATATTGTTATTAGATGATGATGATGTCATGATGTTACGACCATAACATCATCGTCAAACCGACGTGAGAGTACGATATTCTAGATATGAAATTGTTTATCATTATCTTTCTTTATATCTTTTTTCAACTGCTACTCGTGATCACAAGGGACTCAAAGATTCTGTATTACATAGTTTTTCTTCCCTCTATTGTGATGGCCGTCCATGTCAAGAATCAATCTTTTATTTTATTCCCCTACTTTTGTGAACCATTCCAAGGCACTAACCATGTCCGTTTATTCTTTCTCTTCCCTCGATCACAAGGGACTCAAAGAAATATGTTTTTTTTTTATCAAAGAGTCAAGGCCTATTTATTATTATAAATCTCAACCCTCACTCATGAATTAGGTGCACCATGGTACATCTTGGAGTGAGGGTTGTTGGAAAAGTACGTTGAAGTACTCTTCCTAAATGTCAAACTTATATAATGGTTGGAAGCATGAAATGACGTAATGAACACTTTAAACTTGAAAGAGGTCACTTGGATCGATCCATGTTTAGGCTGGATCAAACCAAGTGAAAGCTGGAATAAAGTAGAGTGTTCTGATGGACGTGCATCGATATATATGAGCTACATCAGTCGATCGATGTATGCTTCGATCGATCGATGTGATGTGATGCAATTCCTGGAAGGTTCTGTCCAACTTCGATCGATCACATCGATCGATCGAAGTGACATCGATCGATCGATGTTGGGCAGAATAGAAGTTGATGGTTCTGTCCTACTTCGATCGATCGCATCGATCGATCGAAGTGACATTGATCGATCGATGTGCCAACAGACAGACCTTTTCAGTTTGAGCTGCATCTTTTGGTCCAAGGTTCATCTCTATTCGGCCTTGAACAGTAATAGAATGCTACAGAAGGTTAAGAAAAGGCTGAGACATGTTTCAAAAGGGTTTTTTAACACACCCAAGATCTATATATAGTAGATCTTAGTATCTTCAAGATATACAACTTATTCTTGCAAAAACTAAGTAAAACTCTCAGCACTCTTCTTCCTTTGAATATTCTCTATCCTCTCCTTCAACAAACAAGTTCAGTAATCTTCTCCTAGAGCAAAGGAAAGGAGGATAGCCATTATATCCTGAGAAGCATTTGCTTGAAGACTACCTTGCTCTTTGGTAGGAGCAAAATTGCTTTAAAGACAGTGACAATCCGACACGTCTCGGCTTTGTCATTTACTCGGTTTCCATATTTGTACTGCATATTTTTCCTACAATCTTAAAGCAATTTTGAGAATATGGCAACCAGACAAGCACCAGTTCCCGACATGTCAAAGATGGAGCCATTCGATGGCAAGTTCTTCAAACGATGGGCGGCCAAGGTGCTGTTTTTCTTGGAGATGATTTCTGTTTCATATGTGTTGACACGAGACAAACCCTCAGATGAAACAGAAAGAATCAAATACGAGGTTGACAACACAACTTTTAGAGACACATTCTACAATTCCTCTCCAATTCTTTATTTGACATCTATGTCAAATTTACGTCAGCAAAGGATATTTGGACTGCTCTTTAGAACAAATATGGTTCTGAAGATGTTGGCAAAAGAAAGTATGTGGTCAGCGAGTTGCTGAAGTTTCAAATGGTGGACCACATACCAATCAACGATCAAATTTACCAATATCAACAATTGGTGAACAATATGGAGCAAGAAGGCATCAAGGTTGACGAGACCTTTCAAGCAGCCTCTTTGCTGGAAAAGCTTTCATCTTCTTGGAGCAAGTACAAGAAGAGAGGGAAGCACGATGATGCAAAGTTGACATTGGATGGAGTCATCAAGCACATCCGGATTGAAGAGAACAACAGACTTGATGACAAAGGACATGACGAAGGTCAATCTCAAGCAAACGTGGTGGAGCATAAACCCAAAAGGCAGAAGGTTCAACACAATAGCAAAGGTAAAACATTTGTGCAGGGATAAGGACATAAGAAGATGAAAGGAGCATTCCAGGTGTGCGGAAATCTTGGACACAAAGCAGCGAAGTGCAACCAATGTAAAGGCCAACCAAGCAATCGAACACATTTGGTAGAATCTTCAAAGACGAACGAGGAAGTCATCGCTGCAGTCGTCTTGTCTGAGGTAAACCTTGTCAGTGGTGCTTCGGAATGGGTGGTAGAAACAGGGGCTACCAAGCACATTGCCACCAGTAAGGATCTATTTTTTGAATATCAAGAAATAGATGATGGCGAGCAAGTCTTCTTGGGAGATGCACATGGTATCAAAGTTCTTGGTAAAGGAAAGGTTCACCTCAAGTTGACTTCTGGCAAGAGACTGGAATCGAATAATGTGCTACACGTTCCTGCAATGCGTAGGAACTTGATTTCTGGAGTACTACTGAACAAGGCTAATATTAAACTTGTTCTTGAGTCTGATAAGCTTATTCTTTCTAGGAACAGGGAGTTTGTCGGGAAAGGATATTGCTCCGGGGGGCTACTTGTATTGGATGCAATTTGTGTTATGAATAATAAGAATGCATCTAGTTCTGCTTATGTTGTTGATTCCTTTAATATTTGGCATGCTAGACTAGGACATGTTAACAAGGATGCTTTAAAGAGATTAAAGTTCACCAACTTAATTTCCTATGCTTGTGAAGATGACTTTGGAAAGTGTGAGTTTTGTGTAGAAGCAAAATATCACAAGAAGTCATTTAAGTCTATTGAAAGAACAACCGACAAGTTAGAACTTATTCATAGTAATCTTGGTGACTTTAGAGGCTATACAAGTAAAAGTGGTAAAAAGTACTATATAACTTTTATTGACGAATTTTCTAGATTCACTAGAGTTTACTTGTTAGCACACAAACATGAATCTGAAAGCATGTTCATCAGGTATAAGAATGAAGTTGAAAATCAACTAGATAGAAAGATTAAGAGGTTGAGGACAGATAGAGGAGGTGAGTATAATGTGTTATCTTTACAAAGGTTTTGTGAAGATAATGGAATTATACATGAGTTCACACCATCTTAAACTCCTCAATCAAACGGAGTCGCTGAAAGGAAAAATAGAACTCTTAAGGATATGATGAATGTCATGCTTATAAGTTCAGGTTTGCCTAACAATATGTGGGGAGAGGCAATCCTTTCGGCATGTCATATCTTGAAGAGAATCCCGCATAAGAAGACCAATAAAACTCCTTATGAACTTTGGAAAGGTTATGCACCCAACTTGAATTATTTCAAAGTGTGGGGTGTTTAGCCAAGGTTGGTATTCCTGAGTTCAAAATGAGTAAAATTGGTCCTGAAACTAATGATTGTGTTTTCATAGGTATGTTCAAAATAGTGATGCATATATATTCATGTTAGTGGATAGTGGTTCTATCATTGAATCTAAGAATGATGAGTTTTTTGAGCATATTTTTCCTATAAAAAAAGAGTCATTGGTTAGTTCGGGTTATGAAAGAGGTGAGTCTAGCAAAATGTCTAACAATGATACTTCACCTAGAAGAAGTAAGAGGAAATGAGTAGAAAAGTCTTTTGGAGATGACTTTGTTACTGCATTCATTTTAGAAAATGATCCTACTACGTATCAAGAAGCGATAATGTCCATAGACTCTAAGTTTTGGAAAGAAGCTATTAATAGTGAACTTGAGTCGATGCTTAGTGACAATGCTTGGGAACTCGTAGACTTGCCTAGAGGTTGTAAACCTATCAATTGTAAGTGGGTCCTTAGAAAGAAACTAAAGGCGGACAGGACAATTGATAAGTTTGAAGCTAGGCTTGTAGCTAAGGGATTTACCCAACGGGAAGGAATAGATTTCTTTGATACATATTCACTAGTTGCTAGGATAACATCTATTAAGGTGTTAGTAGCGTTAGCTTCCATTTATAAATTAGTTGTACATCAAATGGATGTCAAAACAGCGTTTTTAAATGGAGATTTAAAAGAAGAAATTTACATGAAACAACCCGAAGGGATGATAGCTAAAGGCCAAGAACATAAGGTTTGTAGGTTGAAGAAATCCTTATATAGTTTAGAACAAGCGCCTAAGCAATGACATGAGAAATTTGATAATGCCATGTTATCGAATGGATATGTTGTAAATGAAAGTGATAGATGCATTTATAGTAAATTTAAAAATATTGAGGTGTTATTGTTTGTCTATATGTGGATGATCTATTAATTTTTGGCACAAGTCTTGATGTTGTAAATAGTACTAAATCGTTTTTATCCTCTGTTTTTGAAATGAAAGATATGGGAAAAACGGATTTAATACTTGGTCTACGATTAATAGAGAAATGTGGGGGTTATATGTTTTCTCAATCTCATTATGTTGAAAAGATTTTGAGAAAGTTTAATCATTTTGATGTCAAACCCGTTAGTACTCTATATGATGCATCCATAAAGTTGGAAAAGAATAAACATGAAGGTGTTTCTCAATGTGAGTATGCTAAAATTATTGGTAGTGTCATGTACCTCATGAATTGCACTAGGCCAGATATTGCATATTCTGTAAATCGGTTAGCTAGATATACTCATAGTCCGAGTAAAGAGCATTGGGATGCCTTGGAACGATTATTGAGATATCTAAGGGGAACTATGGACTTATGGCTTATCTTTACCGGAAGTCCTGCTGTCTTAGAAGGTTATTGTGATGCTAATTGAGTCACAGATAACGATAAAATAAACTCCACTAGTGGGTATGTATTTACTTTGGATGGTGGTGCCATTTCATGGAAATCCTCTAAACAAACTTGTAAAGCTAAATCAACAATGGAATCAGAATTTGTTGCTTTAGAACTTGCTTGTACAGAGGCGTAATTGTTAAGGAATTTACTTGTTGATATTCCTTTGTGGACTAAGCCTATGCCTTCTGTGTTTGTTCATTGTGATTCAAAGGCTGCTATTGCTCGAGCAAGGAACAAAATATATAATGGGAAGAGCCGGCACATCCGTTTGAGGCACAACATTGTGCGTGACTTGATTAGTTCTGGGGTGGTTAACTTGGAGTACGTGAGAACTGAGTTAAACCTTGCAGACCCCTTAACTAAAGGACTGAATCGTAAGATGGTTCTTAAAACATCGAGAGGAATGGGACTTTTTCCATCGAATGTGAATTCTCTATGACAGGAACCCAACTCGCTATTAGTAGAGATCCTACAAACGGAGTTCAATGTGGTAAGAACACGTCATAGAAGATTTCTGTAAAGTACTATCATATTTGTCCTTTCCTATGTTGATGTATGTGGATAGTACTGACTGCATGTTTGAGGGTGAGATTTAAGTCTCTTAATGGATGATTCATAGTTATTATAAATGGTGGTGTGTTGCAGTACACACTTGATGAATATCACCTATATAAGTGTGGAAGTGGGGCCACTTCCTATGAGAGCCTGAAAAACTCTCTAGAGCGCTTAT
The DNA here is from genome assembly GCA_036186865.1 of Eustoma russellianum. NCBI lineage: Eukaryota > Viridiplantae > Streptophyta > Magnoliopsida > Gentianales > Gentianaceae > Eustoma > Eustoma russellianum. The sequence goes on from AP025058.1 coordinate 33,160,425, forward strand.
GAATTCTGGAATTGGGTGCAGGGCCTTTAATGCACCACACCCCGAACTTGTATGAATTTGGATAATGACATGTCATTGTATGTTCATATAAACAGTAGTGAAATATGTGGTTCAAGACGGTTGTCACCCTGTTTCCTTTTATATAACTTCAAACTGTACTACCTGATAGTTCAAGACGTTTGTCACTACTCCATTATGTGTCATTACCTACATTTGATAGAGAAGAAGTTAGTTTATTACTGTTCTAAAAGATTTATATATATAAGTTTGGATCATGTGGGGGATTGTTGGAAAAGTACGTTGAAGTACTCTTCCTAAATGCTCCAAACTTATATAATCGTTGGGAGCATGAAATGACGTAATGAACACTTTAAACTTGAAAGAGGTCACTTGGATCGATCCACGTTTAGGCTGGATCGAACCAAGTGAAAGCTGGAATAAAGTAGAGTGTTCTGATGGACGTGGATCGATCTATATGAGCTACATCGATCGATCGATGTATGCTTCGATCGATCGATGTGATGTGGTGCAATTCCTGGAAGGTTCTGTCCAACTTCGATCAATCACATCGATCGATTGAAGTGACATCGATCGATCGATGTTGGGCAGAATAGAAGCTGATGGTTCTGTCCTAATTCGATCGATCACATCGATCGATCGAAGTGACATTGATCGATCGATGTGCCAACGGACAGACCTTTTTAGTTTGAGCTGCATCTTTTGGTCCAAGGTTCATCTCCCTTTGGCCTTGAACGGTAATAAACTGCTACAGGAGGTTAAGAAAAGGCTTAGACATGTTTTAAAAGGGGATTTAAACACACCCAAGATCTATATATAGTAGATCTTGGTATCTTCAAGATATACAACTAATTCTTGCAAAAACTAAGTAAAACTCTCAGCACTCTTCTTCCTTTGAATATTCTCTATCCTCTCCTTCAACAAACAAGTTCATTCCTCTTCTCCTAGAGCAAAGGAAAGGAGGATAGCCGTTATATCCTGGGAAGCATTTGCTTGAAGACTACCTTGGTCTTTGGTAGGAGCAAAATTTCTTTAAGGACAGTAACAATCCGTCACGTCTCGGCTTTGTCATTTACTTAGTTTCCATATTCGTACTGCATATTTTTTCTACAAGGGTGCCGAAACAAAGCTAATAAAACACCAGTAATAACATGTCCTCTAATAAGCGAGGGGAGGGAGGGGAGCGTGAGATATGCAGTAAATGTCTGAGTGGGAAGAGCCAAATGCGCTAGCAAATGGCCGACATATTTGTCTCTTGAGGCGTGTGAACTAGCGGCAGATGTAGAACATCCAAGAGAACGTGAAGATGACACAAGTCAGGGGCCAACTGCGACGATGATGATGCAAGAACTCAGAGCAACTCCAAACAATCAACCTCAATGATGAAATGACCATACCGGAAGAAGTAATATATAAGGGTCAAGTAGACAGCCTAAGCCTCAAAAAGAAGGGGAAGATCAAGCCGCAATGGAAATGAAATCGCATGTACAAAGGATCCGACAGAATCCTGCAAAATGGCACCACCACTAGCAGAGTGTCGACCAACAGTCGCATCGGTGTTAAGCTTCAGTCGACCAACAGGGGGAAGAGACCAACGAACAATCCTCTGGCAAGAGCGAAGAGGAGGAGAGAGGCCATTCAGGAATGAGACATGGTATACTAGCTGCCACCTTACTTCAAGACATAGATTTAGCCCACAAGAACAGATCACTGAGAACCATGCGAATGATAAGTCCCGACAATCAAGCATAACTGTCAAAAACTATGGATGTATACATCTTCCAGATACTCCACAGAAGCACACTTGGGTATATCAAATGCATCTCACCTAAAAAAGATGTAGGGGCTCCACACCAAGTCCGCAATAAATAAGAACGCCAGCTCCCGCCAAGAGGCGAGGGTGCATCTAACAAAGCACCAAAATAACACCAAAGCATATGTACCTCCAGACAAAAGAAAAAAAGATGAGCAATAGAAGCAGACTCCATCTGACAAAATGGGCAATAGGCGGAAAGTATCACAGAAAAAAGTAGTAGATTATCTGAAAGTGGAAGTGCGCCATGATATAACTTCCAAAGGAAAAGCTGAATGGCAGGCCGCTGAGAATTCTGCCATATGTAGGTGTGCGATAGAAGTGTAGCCCGAGTGGGGCACACCATATCATACGCATACCATAATGTAAACTCACCAGAAGGTGTAGGCCACAGCGGCTCATCTGAGTGCATAACTGTGGGCTCTGAACAAGCTGAGCGAATCGCACAAATACGTCGCCAACCCACCGAGTCAAATAAGCACAGACGGAAATCTCCCCTGCCACCATATTGTGCCTTCATATAATGACCCCACAAAGTGTCATTACTATGATACATGTTCCAAAGTTTGCACGCATAAGCATGCTGGATAGCACCCAAATCCTGGACTCCAAGACCTCCTTCCTGAGTGGGAAGACATAGTTGCCTCCAAGATATCCAATGATGGCTACCAGTCCCCAGAAGAATCTAGCAAAACGCTGCTCTATAGCCTTAATTACCCCACGTGGGAGGCGAGCTCTAGCCATAACATGAAGAGGCATAGAAGAAAGTACCGATCGAATAAGTACTAGTCGACCTGCAGCCCCCCAAAAGCTTTTGCTGCCAGCTGCCTAACCGGGAGTCAGTATGCCCGAGAAGGTCTGTACAATGAACAGAAGGAGTGATCCTCTTATGCACATAAGAGCCCAAATTTCATTGGTAAATCAGATTGTCACATGCCCAACAAAGCTATCAAGGCACGCTGCTGTTGGACTGATACATGAGAGGAGAAGATCACACTACTCTTATGCCAGTTAGTCGCATGTCCCGATGTTTGCTCATACATAGTTAGAAATTGATTAAATCGTCGAAGATTCCAATGGTTAGCTGTCAAGAAAACCAATAGGTCATCAGCATACGATAAATGAGAGATAGTGAAAGGGATCCGTCCCAGTAAAAATGTGGATATGATAGCACGCGCAACTAAAGAGTTCAGACCTCTACTGAAACCTTCTATTGACAAAATAAATGATAATAGAGACAGAGGGTCTCCCTGCTTTAACCCATAAGACGGCCTGAAAAATCCACTGGGAACGTCATTAATTAAGATAGAAAAATATGTAATGCCCAAATGATTAAGAACAAGTGTAATGAAAAACTCAGAAAATCCAAATTGTCACAGGACGGAGCATAAAAAGGACAACTAACACGATCAAATGCTTTAGTCATGTCCAACTTGATAATGGAATGATAGGCTCATGAGCCTCTATCAAATCAATGGACTAACTCATTCCCCAATAGTATCTGCTCAGCAATGCCCCTACCTTTCCGGAACCTAGCCCGCTCCAAAAAAATAATACACGGATGAACATAGCTCCCGCGATGCTAGAATCGGGTCTGAATTTTACTCATAAATGTGGATAAAGCAATAAGGCTATAATCACCAAAAGTTTGCTGAGATGTCCCTTTAGGGAGAAAAATAATCATGGTGTGTGCCATTGTAGCCAAAAGGAAACCCAAAAAGAACTCCTGAACTGCCTTATAAACATCATAATGTATGACCTCCCAGCAAGCTCTATAAAAACATCCATTATACCCATCAGGACAAGCCTCATTCTGAGGATCTAACTCCCACACAACCTTACGCACCTCATCCTCAGAAGGCATCACAGTTAGTGGATCACTATCTATAGGGGATAACAATGTAGGAATGCACTCAATCAGCTCAGAACTATTAATCGTAGACTGACCAGAAAACGTCAATGTATAGAAAGAGACCGCAACCTACTGAATAGAGTCCTGAACATCACATAAAGCACCGTCTGGCCCCTCTATGCTTCGAATACACTGATACCGAACACTGATCTTTAACAAGAGCATGATAATATCTTGTATTTGCCTCACCCTATTTCAGCCACTTCACACCCGCCTTTTGCCTCCAAAATTATATCTCTTGGTATGACGCCAATTTGAGATCCGCCTGAGCCGTAGAATACTCTTGCCTATTATAATCCGTTGGGTTCAAATCATATGCTACTTCTGCATCTTGAACTCGATGTTTCGCATACTCCATCCTTCCAAAAATATTACCAAACACTTCTTTGTTCCACTTTATGATATCACGCTTGAATAAGCACATCTTAGCACACAGACCACACATGCTACTAGTAGTAGGATAAGACTCCCATTTCTCACGCATATATGAATGAAAACCAGGATGTGAAGTCCAAACAGATAAAAATCAAAACTGGCGAGGGCCACTAGCCCCAGTCAGGCCATACTCAATCAACAAGGGACAATGATCAGAAAAAGTCCGGCTCTAGTGAGTGAACTTAATCTCAGGGAATATATCATAAAAAGCCTCATTACAGAATACCCAATCCAGTCACCAACCCTTGACCTCCAAGCCATGTAAATCTAGAACCAACATGGGGGAGAACATGCCATGCACAATGATCAACCACAAGATTAAAATCCGATAAAGAGGATAAAGCAAGATGAGCAACCCCATCATGATCCTGAAGGGATAGAAAAGTATTAAAATCACCAGATACAACCCAAGGTTCCCAGATAAGACCACTAAACAATTTCAAATCAGCCCACAACTCCCGACAGATCGGTATGTCTACCATATACACAAGAATGCCAAAACGTGAGATTATTAGACAAGAGAGGCAAGTGCAAATGTGCGAATTGCTCCCCTACACGAGACTTCAAAAGTCCTAACATCTCCCCATGCCAAAAACACCACACAAGACCTTCACAAAAAGACATACTAAACGGAAAACCAAGTTGAATTTTGGCCTGCTCCAGACGTTTACCGGCTATTGAGGCTCAATAACTACAAGAAAATAACAGAAAACTGCTGCAACAATAAACGCAAACGAGATAAAGAGGTATGAAGACCCCTAACGTTCCATGTTATCATATGCATTAAGAAACCTGGGGTGTAGAGCGTAAAGAACAAGCAAGACTGCAACTAAACATTCGAGCAAGGGAACGGGGCATCTGACTGTGAGACCGTCGACTTTAACGTAAGTCAAAAAACCCTGGTCCTCCAAAGCGGCAGGAGGATGCATGATTTATTGAAGTAAATCCTCATCGTATGCTTGTTTATTCAAATGTACCATATGACGAGCCACATCTTCTGAAACCTCCTGAAATCCATGTCTTAACTCCCCCAACACATTCTCCTAAACTGTGTGATGCCTGGGAACATACAACTCAGTGTCTGAATTAAAAGTTCCATGAGTTACCTCCTCTGCTAAATGAACAGCATGCTGCAAATCATCAGAGACACGTCCAAACACACCTAAATTTTAGGAAAAAGTTGGCTCATGAGACCCTAGAGCATTCGACATCGAAGGCGCTGCCTCTCCCTCCTTGGCATACGACTGCTCAGCATAAAGATGCATGGGTTCTTCCAAATTTCAACTACGTGCTCCTTCTCTTTTAAGGCAACTTGTTTCTCTTTCCAAACATTCTGGGGCTCATGCACTGGAATGGCATCAATAACGGGTGGAGCATCTTTTGGGCATTCGCCCGTTTTGTGCCCTAAAATGTAGCATTTCCCACAAAAAAGAGGAACATCCCCATACACAACGGGTTGAAAAAATTGGTGAGTACAACTTTTAATATGAATCTTGGCAGGTAATTCTTGGGAAACATCAAGCTCTACGCAAACCCTTACAACAGATGGACGAAGAAGATTCTAATTGGCCTCATCCAATCGGATAGGGGTGCTGATCAGACCAACAACAGCAAATAATGCAGCTTGATTATGTAAATATGGCAGCAACCCTGTCAATGAAACCCATATTGGAATGATTATGGCATCATAGCGTGGATCAAAATCGAAAGTATATTTCGTTACCCTTATAGGATATCCCAGAAAATATGATCGTCGGCAAAAACATCAGTTATAATCTGTCTCGTTTGTGAATCAGATCATGACATGTGAGTGATCCATTAATCCAATATGCACAAAGTCCGACGAAATCTACCCTGTCAAATGCTTTCTTGAGCACCATCAATCCTGGACGGTCATGCCAAAAGGATCTGATGAGGGTGTGATGGAATAGAGCGATGAGAGCGCCTACCTCCTCATCTGCAAAGTGGATGGACAGAAAACCCTTAAAACATGAAGGAGTCTTGGGACCAATAATCGGAGATGATGCCCCCGGAGAACAGCAGCAAAGGAAGATGGGCATATTGTGAATAACGATAGCAGCAGCGGGGGCGTCGCGAAATTGCCAGACCCTGCAGATTTTTATGTATTTTTATATCCTTATACACACACAGAGAAAGATATATATATATATATATATATATATATATATATATATATATATAATACACAAAATACGGATGAAGGCTCTGGCGATTTCGGCGACGCCGACAACAGCACGATGAACATTCATCGATTACTGCAAGTTTCTTACATTTTGATTTTGTTTACTCATTTTTCATTAAAGGCATTTGATTATTTTATAGTTTCGACATTAAAGAAACCATCTTTGCGGCGCCGCAATTGAAAATCACTGCTGCCAGAAAATTCAAAGTCAAAACACTCCTTTGAGGAAATCATCCAGAATTTATTTTTGCTCATGACGGCGGCACCGACCTTCGCTGCCGTTGTCACCGGCGCCTCCCAATCCGGCAATATCACCATTGCACCGAAAACGGCTTCTCGTCACAAGGGCATTCCACTGGTTTCATTTCTTGATGAGGAAATTGATGCGCTGGCCGAACCCTACAGGATCAGGGTCAGGTGGTGCACTTTACTCTTCAATCCATTTCACTGCAGTTGACATTTATTTTTTCGGTGGTCTATGCTACTACGACTCCTGTACTGCGCCGCCCTCTTTGGAGAGCTTTGAGTGATTTTGCTGATTCATGTCAGTTACCTTGGCTAGTTGGTGGTGATTTTAACACATTTCGCACATTAGAAGATCATCGTGGTCGTTCGGTTCCATCACTCGCAGCATTACAAGACTTCAATGACTGTGTTGAATATTGCTCTTTGATGGCTCCTCCTCATCAGGGTTCCAGATTCACTTAGGCGGATGGAAGGGGTCTTGGTCGCATATCTCATAGATTAGACTGGCTCTTTATTAATTCTGCATTCCAAGATACTTTTCCGACGCTTCAATTGTCTCATCTTCCAAGAGTGGCTTCTGATCATATGCCATTACTGTTCATCTGTCGTCGCCAGGAGGGGTCTAGCCGCCGTACATTCAGTTTTTAGATGCATGGTTGCATCACTCAGACTTTAATAATTACATGACGCAGGCGTGGCTTTCATATCCAACTACGGGTGGTATGTATAGATTCTACAGCAAGCTATGCTCATTTAAAAAAGACCTTCAACGCTGGAACAAGGACGTTTTCGGCAATATTTTTAATAATCTTAAGTATGCGGAGACTCAATTAAATCATGCTGAAGCTGCCTTGGATGCTCAGCCAACAGAGGACACTCGGACCGCATATCATAAGTGTAAGGCCGAATATTTACAAGCATCTAATGCTGAATTACAGTTCTGGAAACAAAAAGCACGAGTAAAATGGCTTCAGGAAGGTGATGCGAATACACAATATTTTCACTCTCTTGTCAAGGGAAAGCGGACACACCTACGTATTCAGCAAATACTGGCTCCGGATGGCCAGTTGCTAACGGAGTCATCAGACATTATGACAGCTGCGGTAACTTTTTATACCGACTTGTTTGGTCCAGTTTCTACGCAGAATCATTCAGCCATATTATCTTCCATTCCTCGACTGGTCACCGAAGAGGACAATACACGACTAACCGCGTTGCCCACTGCCTCCGAAATTAAAGATGCGGTATGGCATCTGGATCCTCACAGTGCTGCTGGCCCAGATGGATTTCACGGTATGTTTTATCATTCATGTTGGTCGGTTATACATTCTGATGTGGAAAAAGCGGTGCAAGAATTTTTCTTGGGTATTCCGCAGCCATCAATGATGGCAAGTGCAGTTATTACTTTGATACCCAAAACCTCCTCACCACGTTCTTTTGGTGATTTCCGCCCAATCTGTTTGACGAATTTCTTAAGTAAGGTGTGTACCCGTATTATTGCGACGCGACTGGGTCTGCTTCTCCCCAAGCTGATTTCGCCGGAACAAACAGGTTTTCTCCCAGGACATGATATCTCTACACAAGTTTTATTAGCGAGAGAAATGGTTCATATGTTGGATAATGGCCTTTCACATGTATGCTTGAAATTGGATATGATGAAAGCTTTTGACCGAGTCAGTTGGAATTATTTGGAACATCTATTATTGAGATTTGGCTTTTCAGGTTTCTTCACCAGGTTAATCCTCAATCATCTCCGCGCTACTACATTATCAGTTTTGATTAATGGGGAAACATCTCCAACTTTTCGCCCACATCGAGGGGTGAAGCAGGGAGACCCTTTATCTCCATTGCTTTTTATTTTGGCTTCTGAGAGGTTCAGCCGTGGCTTATCTGCGTTAGTGACAGCGGGACATATCCAGTCATTTCGTCTTGGTCGGATCCCTTTTTCCATATCTCATTTAGCGTATGCCGACGATCTTCTTGTTTTTCTACAAGGTACACAACGTAACATTCGTCGATTTAAAAAGTTCTTAACGGATTATGAAACTGCATCTGGGCAAAAGGTCAATTTTCATAAGAGTAGTCTTATTCCATCGGATCGTCTCTCGGTGAGTCGCGTTCGCGCTTTACAGGAGATACTTGGGATGAGGCTTTCATCACTTCCTTTCCGCTATTTGGGTTCTTATCTTCACAAGGGTATCAATCGTTCTCGCTATTGTGCTACTCTTTTACAACATTTTGATGATAGACTACAAGGATGGCATTCTAGGCTATTATCTGCTGCGGGCATATTAGTTTTATTGCGCTCGGTGATTTCGGCGCTACCTCTTCATATCATGGCAGCAGGGGGCCTTCCAAAATCAGTCATTCAGGTGATAAATCGAAAAATGGCTACTTTTTATTGGGGGAAGCGACACCACTAGGTTGCATGGTCAAATATTACATTGCCCACTGAAGAGGGTGGCTTAGGCCTGCGGGATCTTAATACCTTACAGCAGGCTTATTATTGCAGGATTTGGTGGCTCTATCATAAGCAAGACACATTATGGAGTCGATATATGCAGGCAAAATATGGACGCAGAGGTGATTTTAGGCCACGTTTGCCGGATTCGCCAATTTGGAAACTTATTTGCCGCATTAATCATATTTGTGTCGTGCATACAACAGGGATGGACCGATTTCTCACGTGGAATCCCTCGGCCTCAGGGGAGTTCACTTTAAAATCCGCGTACAATATATGTCGTTCAGCTAGACCTACATTACACACAGCTAAATTTATTTGGTTGAAATATCATTCGCCAGCCATCCGACTTCTACTATGGCGTTTGTTTCATGCGGCATTACCATTTGAAGACTATATAGGACGCTACTTGACAGCGCGGCCTACACAATGCCCGTTTTGCAAGCGGCACTCCTCCTCCGTTGATCATGTCTTTTTGTATTGCTCCACAATACATCCCTTGTGGATGTTCTTTGCAGCGGAACTGCAGGGTGTATCCCCAACTAATCTATCTCTTCGACAATATTTATTGGCATGGTGGTACAGGTCATCTGTGTCCTCCATTGAGGGGGTGCTAAAAGTTGTTGTCCCTGGCATTTTCGTACATAATATATGGCGTTGTTATGCACATATGGTGTATGGTGATCAGGCATCCTGTTCTCTATCTGCTCTCCAATATACAACTCAATCTGATATTCATATGTGGGTTCATACAATACAAGGCACGAAACTTGCAGCCACCACTGCGCCTTCCCTATCATGGCTTCCAAAGATTCGCGCCCCGCGCCTACAAGTGATTAAATGGCTTACCCCTCCATCGGGTCGATTTAAGCTCAATGTTGATGCCGCGGTTGGGCGCGGCAACGCTGCAGGGGGTATCATTTTACGCAACTCTTGTGGCGTATGTGTCCGAGCCGTCGCATTCCGCCTTCCTCCTTGTCCTCCGTTGCAAGCTGAAATTCAAACGGCTTTATTTGGTTTGCTATATTTCCTGCCATTATATAGATCCCTGATTATAGAGACCGACTGTGCGCAGCTACTGCAACGTCTACATCAACAGCAACCTGTGTTTGGAAACTTCCATCTTACATTACTACACCTACTGATCACTCGCCATAATTTGGAAATTCAGCACGTATTCAGAGAAGCCAATATGCCAGCCCACTATTTAGCTCAACATGCCATGCTATCACCGCGCACGTCCTTCTTCACATCTTCTAGCCTCCCATCAATGGTTCGTGTTGCAGTCTCATTGGACCTCACCTCAGCGACTCTGCGTAGACGATCCACATAATGTCTTCCAAATGGATTGGCACACTCGCATTATCTCTGCCTGTGCTCGTATGAGTACAGGCAGGCAGGGTATGTTGACTTTTCGTATTCATTTATTTATCATAGGCATTCGAATGGCTTACACACATATTGTTTTTCTATGTACATGGCTTACATCTGATGACGACGCTCGAGCCATTTTGGTACATGTGCTGGACAGTGATATCACGGAAATTCAATTTTATTGGCACGGGTGTATTGTTGCTGCCTGTGCTTTTCTAGGTGCAGGCAGCCCTGGTGAGCTCTACAAATTATCGATCTATTTGATGTTGCTTTGGTTTTCCATATGTGATGCATCCTTTGATTTTGCTGCTGCATTCCTTTTGCGTGGATTCAATTCTGGATGTTTGCTTTGCTCTGAAGCTTCGATCTGGCTGAATATTCATTTTGCGCCATGAGTTCTACCTTGAGGCTCATGTCTATGGTGCGCGAACGTCTCTGTTGGCTACCCCCGCATGTCTATTGCAGGGAATGGTGTTTTCTGACATATCCTGCCTGTTTTCTAAGGGATACAGGCAGGCTCGGTATGTCTATTTCTTTAATGGCCTGTATTTCATTCTCTATTCTCCTGTCTCATAACGACTGTTTCACTCTTGCTCTTTCATGTCTCGGTTTCACCCTGGTGGCTGATGGCTCTCCCTTTTTGGCGGCTTTAATGAGAATTGGCAAACCCATATCTGGTTTTAACATGAAGCGACTACTGGAGGTGACACTACTGGGTCACAATTTTGATCACCTCGATGAATCTCAAACTTTGTACTCATATATCGAATCTCTACATTTCGATGATAGTCATATAAATATGTACGCTTTTTCCTTCGCTAGGGTTTTATCCACAAGGGTGGTTTTTCCTAGCAAGGTTTTAATGCGGCATATCATATATGACTGGAGATCTGTAATTCTTTAGTTCGTTATTTTATTTATTTGCCTACTCTGAATTTATGTAATATGGTTTTCCTCCGCCATAAGTGAGGCTTTATTTTTTAATAAAATAAATGTTTCATAAAAAAAAATAATACACAAAATACAAAATTTTGCATCTTTATATACATATAGACATAACACACGGCTAACATACATATATACCCACTCGTTTATGCAATCAGTTATACATATGTGTGATCCTCAAGTTTATACAAAAAGATACCTATAATGTACGCAAAATCATAATGAATACAAAAAGGATACTTACTTGTATGTGTATTATACAACACAACTGATCAAATCCTAGGGTTGGCTGAAAGAAAATCTCATTTTCTTATTCTCATAGGTGGATGGTCGAGTGTGTGCCAGGTAGGGTTGGGGTTAGGGTTTTGTGTAGAATAAATAGTTAATTAGGTATCTTGGTGGATAAAGAGAATATGCCAGTTAAAAAATTAATCAATTAAGATTTGATTCCGTCCCTTATTTATCTATCCTAACCAACTATTATCTTAGATAACGCTTATCTTATATTTTATATTTATATCCTTCCTTTTTATATTTTCTTTTACCCCCAATACAAAAATTTTTCTCCTCAAAACTTGCGTACCTTAGTCGAAGAGTCGTGGATACTTCTCCCTCATTTGCTCCTCGAGCTCCCACGTGGCTTCTCGTTCCCTATGATTGCTCCATTGCACCTTCACGTAGAGAATCACTCGTCTCCTCAAAACTTGATTCTTTTTGTCCACGATGCATATCGGAGTCTCCTCGTATGTCGCATCACTCTTTAACTTTAAGGGTCGTGCCTCTAAAACATGACTAGGTTTAGGGACATACCACCTTAGCTGAAAAATGTGGAACATGTTATGCACTTGAGCTAGTGCATAAGGTGTTGCTAAACAACAAACTAATGTCTCAATCCTCTCGAGTACCTCGTATGGTCTAATATCGAAGGCTCAACTTACCCTTTTTTTCTAATCTCATCACACCCTTCGTGGGTGAAACCCTCAAGTACACCTTCTCACCCACAGTAAACTCCAGAGGTCGTCTCTTAGAATCCGCCCAACTCTTGCTACGATCATGAGCTGCTTTGAGCCTCTCTCGAATAATCTTCACTTTCTCCAATGCCTGCTTAACTAGCTCGGGTCCGGTGATGCTTATTTCCCTAACTTCATCCCAATACTCAAGGGATTTACACTTCATGCCGTACATAGCTTCAAACAGCACCATGCCAATCACGCTATGGTGACTGTGATCATAAAACTCTATCAGCTTCACCATATTATCCCAATTTCCCATGAAATATAGCGCCTAAGCTCTCAACATATCCTATAGGGCCTAGATGGTCCTCTCAGATTATCCATCAGTCTGAAGATGGAACATTGTACTCATCCTCAACTCAGTCCCCATGACTCTCTGATACGCGGTCTAAAATCAGGATGTGAATCTAGGATCTTGGTCCAACACGATACTCACTGGTATTCCATGAAAGCTCACGATGTTATCCACATACGTCACTAACTTCTCCATCGTATCCACAATTACTCAAATGACGTGATTGTCGTTTCTTGTCTTAGGGAATCTTGACACAAAATCTATAGTAATGTGCTCTTATTTCTACTCAGGTATCTCCAAGAGCTGCATAAGTCCTCCTGGACGCTGATGCTCTACCTTCATCTACTGACATACCAAACACCTGGCAACGTGCCCAGCTATCTCGCGTTTCATGACACTCCACCAATAATTCTTCTTTAGATCATTATACATCTTAGTGGCTCCCGGTTGTATAGAAATTCTCGAATCGTGTGCTTCGTTCAATATTTCTTTTCTGAGGTCCTCATCTTTGGGTGCAGACAATCTACCTTGAAACCAAATATTCTCATCATCCAACATTTGGAACCCTTCAAATCACTCACCCTTGGGTCTTTCATGAATACCTCGTAGGTTCACATCAACCTTCTGAGCTTTCTTGATTCTATCCACTAGAGTAGGCGTAACAATCAGTGCAGCCAAAACATTTACCATAGAATCCAAGATATCCAAATCAAATTCTTCGATCTCTCTCTAGCAGAGTCTGTCCGAGTGGCTCGATTTTCTAATGAGTGCATCCGCCACTCTATTCGCCTTACCAGGATGATAGTTGATGGTCAAATCATAGTCCTTGATCAGCTCTAACCATCTCCTCTGTCTCATGTTAAGCTCTTTCTGTGTGAGATACTTGAGGCTTTTATGATCCGTGTATACTTCACACTTTCTCCATATCAGTAGTGTCGCCATATCTTCAGTACAAACACTACTGCTACAAGCTCTAAGTCGTGGGTCGGATAATTATGCTCATACGGTTTCAGTTGCCTCGATGCATAAGCGATTACTCTTCTGTCTTGCATCAATATACATCCTACAATAAGAGAGTTATGCCACATTTATATGTACATAAAATCATCGGAATGAAATTCATATACATATAACTAGGCCATAGAACTAGAGCAGTGGTCAACCTCTTCTTAAGTTATGCGAAGGTTTGCTCGCACTCGAAGGTCCACTCGTACTTCGTCTTCTGGGTCAGCTTACTTAGTGGGACGGTGATCGTCAAGAATCCCTCAACAAACCTCATGTAGTATCCTGCAAGACCTAAGAAACTCCTTACCTCAATAACATTGGTAGGTCTCGGTCACTCAATGATCATTTCAATCTCCTGGGGTCCACTGAAATGCCTTCTTCTTTAATCACGTGACCTAGGACTGTCACACTCTTCATTCAGAACTCACACTTGCTGAAATTAGCATACAACTTTTGTTTCTCTGAATCTCTAACACTTCTCTCAAGTGCTCAGCGTGAGTCTCTTCGTCAAGTGAGTACACCAAAATGTCATCAATGAACACCACTGCAAACTTGTCTAATTGCTTTCTGAACACAATATTCATCGAATCCGTGAATGCTGCTGGGACATTCGTCAATCCAAAGAGCATCACCAAGAACTCATAATGCTCGTATCTCGTGCAGAGTGTTATCTTAACGATATCCTCCGCCTTGATCTTTCTCGTAGCTGAAAGACCAGAGATAGCTTGACCTGAGGTCAATTTTGGTGAACACCTTTGCACCCTTCAGTTGATCGAACATGGTGTCGATCCTTCGTAGGAGATACTTGTTCTTGATCGAGATCTTATTCAGCTCCCGGTAGTCGATACACGAACTCATGCTTCCATCTTTCTTCTCCACAAACAGGATCGTGCTCCCTAAGGTGAAACACTGGGTCGTATAAACTTCTGGTCTAGCAACTCCTATAACTGCTCTTTCAGCTCTCTCAGTTCTGCTTGTGCCATTCTGTACGGTGCTTTTGATATTGATTCAGCTCCTAGTATCAGGTTAATCTCAAATTCTGCTTTTCTGCTAAGTGGTAATCCTAGTAGTTCGTCATGGAATACGTCCTTAAATTCATTCACTACTGGGATATAGCCGACAGAAGGTATCTCTTGTTCGTCATAGAATACGTCCTTAAATCCTAGTAGTCCATTGCCCTTTCCTTAGTGCTTTAAGAGCATGTGCTGCTGTAAGGTAGATGTTTCGGGGCAATTTATTCAATTTAGTGTTCCCCTAAAAAGTAAACTCTTCCTTAGTGGGGGTCTTTGAACACCACTTGCTTCTAATGGCAGTCACTGTGCGCAAGGTGTCTAGCTAACTAATCCATTCCCAGTATGATGTCGAGGCCACTCATCTGGATTGCTGCTAGCACGACATAAAAAGTACGGTCTTTCATCTCTAGTTTGCAGTCCTTGTACCGATAGTGCGAGATAATAACCTGGTCTCCTACTGCTAAGACACGATAAGGGGTGTCTAGCCATTCAAGGCAGCTCCCAAGGTTCTTAACAAACCTCTTAGCCACAAAGAAATGGCTCGCGCCATTATCGAACAGTATATTTCACTAGTATGGCACATAAACTGTTTAGTGGTTCAAATATAGGGTCTCTGAGGCATCTTGCAGTAAACATTGCAATTTACTTAATTAATAATATGTCGTATAATGAAGGGCTACTATGACCGCGTCTAAGGAGAATATGTAAAAGGTCATGATCAAAACTTAAATAATGCAAATATCATAGTTCAAATAATTCTCAATCATCGTTATATAGGTCTAGAAAATATCAAAATCCAAAACATAAATCGTAACTTAAATAAAGTATTTTTAAGTCTCAAAAACAGCAAATCTCTAATCCACAAAAATAGAAGTCTCAAAATAAACTCCATAGATAAATCATCTCGGCAGTCCTTGAATCAACGGTATCCCCACTGGATTCATCCTCGACGAACACTAAATCGTACCCCTGATTCTCTGCAAAATATCAATAAATATGGTATGAGCGATAAAACATCACCTAGTAAGTAGCCTGTCTGTACCCACTATAGAATCATTAACTGAGAAACAAATGTGAATACATAATTAAACAATTTACGAAAATATCGAGTTTTCCATTCGCAATTAAATTACTATATTATCCTTTACAATCAAACAAGCATCAAAGTCAAACACATACAATATCCACTTACATAACCAATCAAATGTTAGCCAAAGTCAAAATGATGCAAAGTTCCAAAATTGATGCAATGCAAAGTTCCAAACACCAAAAGTCAAAGTCAAAATCTGAATTCGATTCCAAATCCAAAGTCCCACATTCAATGTTCAAATCCGATTCCAAATCGGTCCAAAGTTCAAATTTATAAAACAATGTCCAATGCAATGGTTATACACTTTTCTTACAAGTGACTTATACTGTAAGACCTACGAATTGATTATCCTAAAAGTCAATATGTTCGGGCACCCTATTGAAATAGTCAATATGCCTGGACACCCTAATTGGAGGTCAATATATCAGAGTGTCCTATCAAACTAGTCAATATGCCCAGACGCCCTGTTTGTTTTAAATCAATTCTGCTTAACGATATATTTTGACTTGTGAGGGTGAATTTCGCAAAATGCGCAATGTACAAATCCAATTAATTCCAATACCAAATTTTCCTAACTCTCGTGCATCCATTTACATATATATGTCCACGCACATACATGTGCATATATACCCACAACAACAACAAAAACAACAACAACAACAAGTATAATAGTATATCCCAATGACAACAATAACTATCGCTAGGGTCTGAGGAGGGTGAAAGACAGGCAAACGATACTTCCATCCCAAGGGACAGAGAGTTTGCTTCCACTGAGACCCCCGGCTCTATATGTACCTGCATAAATGACATAATAATAGGCATATGTTGTGCTAGTATACTAGTGAAGGAATTTATAGAGGAAAAAATATAAAGCTATTAAACTACATAACCATGTTTATGCACACATAATGAAAAACATAGGCAAAAACAAAAAGGTGCAAAAAAGTGCAAGGTCAACCTTAAGTGTAGAGAGTATTTAATCCCCTAAGTATACTCTAAGATGCATGTATATCCTCCATAAACCTCCTTAACCTTAATCCTCTCCCTCCATGAACTCCTATACTGGACCATATCCTCAGAGAGGTGTAAATCTAGTAGGTCATGCCTAATCTGCTCATCCCAAGTCAGTTTGGGCCTGTCTTTACTTCTTTTCCCTTCTACAATGAGGCTTTCAACTGTTCTGACAGACGTCGTTGTCAGTCTTCTCTTAACATGCCCAAACCATCTCAGTCTCCCCTCTCTTATCTTATCTGCTATACTAGCTACCTCTAACCTTTCCCTAAATACCTCATTTTCTATTCGGTCTAGTCTTGTATGCCCACACATCTATCTCAGCATCCTCATCTCTTCCACTTCCACCCTCCGCGATTATGTCCTCTTGATTGCCCAGCAGTCTCTCCAATATAACATTGTCGGCCGCACTGCCATCCTATAAAATTTTCTCTTTAATTTAGTTGGAAAATTCTTGTCACACAGCACCCCTGAGGCCGTTCTCCAATTGCTCCAACCTGCTTGAACTCGGTGCGCTACGTCACTATCTATGTCTCTATCTTGCTGTATAAACGATCCTAGGTACTTGAACCTACTTACCTGTGGTACCACTTGACCATTGATAGTGAGTTGGATATTCTCACCGTCGGCTGCGCTGCTGAAGTCGCAATGCATATACTCGGTCTTAGAACGACTAATCATTAGACCTTCTCTCTCTAAAACACCTCTCCACTGCTCAAGCCTCATATTCAAAGTATGTCTACTCTTTGCTACTAATACAATATCGTCAGCAAAACAGCATACACCATGGTACTGCCCCTTGGATCAGCTTTATCAACTCATCTAGGACAACTGTGAAAAAAATGGGCTCAAAACAGATCCTTGATGAAGACCTACCTCCACCATGAGGAAGTTTGTATTCCTCACAGGTGTACGAACGCTTGTTTTCGTTCTAGCATACATATCCCTAATTATGTCTATGTACTTCATAGGAACTCCTCTTTTATCCAGACTATCCCAAATCAGTCTACGTGGCACACTTTCATGCGCTTTTTCAAGATCTTATAATTCCCTTACCAAAACTCCATTAGCCCAAATATTCAATCCTTCAGCTCGGCCCAAAACCCACGGCCCAAATCTCATTCTCCCCTGTTTTTTTATCTTTTTCCTCTCCTAGCCATGTATCCTGGCCCGCTCCTTTCAATCAGCCTGTTGTGTGCCCGCACTTTCACTTTTCTTTTTTTTTTTCCTTTCCTCTCTCGCCCAGCCCACTTCCCCCCATCCCTTTCTCTGTTAGCCTATTCTTCCCCCCGGCCTGCTACCCGCCTAAACCCGTTACCCTACCCCCTTCCCTCGCCCCCCAGCCCACTCCCCTTCCTCCCACCCCTTTCTCCCTTAGCCTATTCTTCCCCCCAGCCTGCTACCCGCCTAAACCTGCTACCCTACCCCCTTCCCTCGCCCCCCAGCCCACTCCCTTTCCCCCTTCGGCCCTAGCACATCCCCTTCTCTCTCTCTCTCTCAGCACGCTACAAGCCCCCTCCCAGCCCCCATCTCTCCCAAACCCTAATTCCCCTCACCCCCAACTCCCTCCCCTCGACCACCACCCCTTTGCACACCACCCACACTCACACACACCAAACACCACGTGCAGCACACACAGTTCACAGTTAACACATAGGACGCACACACGCACGCGCCACGTGCCGCCAACATTACGAGAATTCACCCCCAAACAATTTCCAACCTTATTTCACACTCAATTTATACAAAATCTTAATTGCATCCACTCTACCGAAATTCATCCGAACTTCATCCAAAAATTCACACAAATTAACATACACATATTTATACACATAGCATAGATTGCAAATTATATACATATGAAAGTTACACAAAAATCTTACACACATACATCTCTGTTGAACATATATAGACGCGTATATATCTATATATATATGTATACATATATATATATGTATATACATATATATGTATATACATATATATCTATATATACATATATATGTATATACATATATATGTATATATAGATATATATGTATATACATATATATGTATATATATATAAGGACGGGCGATACCGTCCGGTGTTTTTATTTATATAATTTGCCGTCACTTGTGGTCGAGGAATACCGTGGTTACATATGAAGCCCTATTTCGACAGGAGACCCTCCCAAAATAAAGAAATCAATACTTGAGGCTTAAATAAATGACTAAAAATCTGAAATAATTACATGTATCAATGAAGACGCAAAGAAAATATTATCTAACTATACTCCTCTGGCGTATATAGTACCGTTAGGCTGTCGCAGGTAGCGTGAGCTCAGTGATGAAATAAGTAGTACCAAGTAGCGCAAACAATGAAAAGAGATGCCAAAGTATAGCAAATGTATAGGACCAGAAGCGGGAATGAAAATAAGAAGAATAAAACGTACCACTGTAACCTTTGTCAACAACGGACCAAGGTAACTATGTATGTGATTGTGCCAACCTAAATGGTAGACTTCAACCTGTTGATTGTCCATTAAAGATGTTCCTCGGAAAGCAGGCAATTAAAGTAGATCAGTGTACATATAAGAATGGAGTAGTAAACGAATGTAGGAGGCAAGAAAATAACCGCATACATAAGTTTCCCTTAGCCAAGAGGCCACGGGCAACAAACTGCTAAAATCACCAACCTAATTGGGAGACATGATGCAAATACTGTGATTATGGTGGTTGTGCTCCATGATGTGTATCCAGACTAGGATGTCGGAAAGCAGGTAATGTAGCATCAGCAATAATCGAGCCTCAAATGTGTGAGGGCAAAGTAGTAAGCGCAGTGTATGAAGTGATAAGCTGAGTGGTGAGAGCTTGATGTGCTAGTAGATGAGCATGCATATTGGTCTCCCGTGGCATATGTACAATCGACAGTGATAGAGAGTGCAGCAAAGTATGCAATTATAGCTAGTCTGGAGCTAACGTGGAAGAGGATGTGGCAATAATGGACAATAGTTCGGCACAATCGACCTCAAGAATGATGCAGCCATAACGAGGGATATAATGTAAACTTGCCAGTAATGCATCCTAGTCTTCAACCCGCAAAAACGGATACAGGCAGAGAGGAAAAGAGATTCCATGTATAAATACACCGATAGAGTCACGGAGTATTGATCCACCACTCGCCATAGAGCGTCCAACCGCGGTGTCCATATGGAGCTTGAGTCGACCATTCAGTGGTGGTCGCCAGCGTGGAAGGCGCGGTCGAAAAGTCTGTAGTAGAGATGATAGGCGAGCTGTTACAAGTTGTGGCACAGTGGCTGCAATTTTCGTACCAGACATCGATGAAGCCCATGTATAAAGATCGATACGAATCGATCAAATATCCAAACGAGGAGACTAGTGAGCAGTGTCAAAAGTAATGGAGGCATAGATTTTCCATATATTCCACATGAATACCCCAGGAAAAATTAGATGCATGGCTCCTAGGAAAGATGGTGGGGCAGAGCACCAAATAAGCATCAAGACCGCCATGAACCACTAGTGAATGGATGGATATCTAGCAAAGCAGTAAAAATATGCTCATATCATGCATACCTCAGGACAGGTGAAAAATAAATAAAGTGTATTAGCGCTATCTATGAGACAGAAGGGACAACGCGACGGTAGATCCTTTGTGAATCTAATGAGATTGTCCGGCAGCAAAAAAGCATTGTGGTAGAGGCGCCAAAGAAACAGCTGAATAGCTGGCCATTGTGAGCGGCTCCATATAAATTCATGCGAGAGGAGGGTAGGCCGAGATGGACGAACCGCAGCATACCCTGTCCGTAATGCAAAACCCCCAGAGGGGGTAGGCTAGACTGGTATAGATGATTGCGTGGTGATGGTCGAGCATAAGGTGTGAGTAGCACAAATATGCGTCCAGCCAGGAGAGTCGTATAAGTGTGGTCTGAAATCATTATGAGACCCATAATGAGCTCACATATAACGTCCCCATAAAAAGTCATTGCGGTGATAGAGATGTCAAATCTTACATGAAAAGGCATCCTGTATAGTTGTCAAGTCACGCGTGCCTAAGCCTCCTTCTTGTGTAGGTAGACTAAGTTGCGCCCAAGAAACCCAATGATGTCGGCCAGGTCCCCAAAAGAAACTGCCAAATCGGGCCTCAAGAACCCCTCGCGGAAGACGAGCTCCAGCCATAATGTGTAGGAGAAGAGAAGACAATACAGATTTAATGAGAATAATCCTGCCTACTGCTACCAAGAGTTTTTGTTTCCAGCTGTCAAGTCGTTTATCAACATGCGAAAGGAGATCCACACAATGTTGTGTCCGTGTAATGCCTTTGTGTAAAGATGAATCCAAGTACTTTAATGGTAAAGAAGATTAACGTATGGCTAGGCATGATAACAATTCTCGTCTCCTTGCACTAGGGATGGCCGTGGAAAAAAACACACTACTTTTATGATAATTAATTGCTTGTCCAGAGGTCCACTCATATAAGGTGAGAAAAGCCTTGATGTGTCGTAAATTTTGGGTATCTGCCTTTACAAAAAGGAGAAGATCATCTGCATATGATAAATGTGAGATAGTTATAGGAAGCTGGCCTAGTGGGAGCAGTCGGATGTAGCCACGTTTATGTGATAGTGAAGAGCCCGAGTAAGAACCTCCACCACTGCAATAAAAAGCAATGGTGATAGGGGATCACCCTGTTTCACCCCACGAGTCGGCTGAAAGAATCCAATTGGTACACCATTGATTAAAACCAAAAAAATGTGCTATTGAGATGGTTAAGCACTAACTTGATAAAACATTCTGAGAATCCAAACCGAGCTAGTACCAAGTGCAAGAAATGCCAACTTACCCGATCAAATTCTTTAGCAAGGTCAAGTTTAATAACATAATTTGAGGAGCGTGTGGAGCGATCAAGTCAATGAATCATCTCATTAGCGAGCAACACATGTTCGGCTATGCCCTTACCTTTTTGGAAGCCTGCTTATTCCGATGAAATAATCAGAGGCAAAATCTTGCTCATCCTAGTTGCAAGTATACGGGTCTGTGTCATGCTCAAAAAAGTACACAGATCTATTGGTTTGTAATCATCAAAAGATGTTGGAGATGAGCTTTTCGGAAGAAGGACAATCAAGGTATGTGCCGCTGTTTTAGGAGAGGAAATCCCAAGAAAAATTCTTGCACAACCTTGTAGACATCAGAGTGGATAATTTACCAACATGTATGATAAAAACATCCATTATAACCATCAGGTCCCATGGCGCTTTGAGGATCTAGTGGCCAAACTATATTTCGGACTTCCTTCTCAGTGGGCATAGTGGTGAGATGACCATTATCTGATGTAGTAAGAATGTGGGGGATTGCATTAAGTAATACCGAATTATCCTGCGTGGGGTGAGCAGTAAACATACACAAATAAAAATCAATGGATGCATGCTGAATATCGGTCTGGGTCTCACACAATGTGCCTTCATCTTGCTGGATTTGATGGATATACTGTCGACAATGTCGATCGCGAACAACAACATGATAATATGATGTATTTGCTCGCCTTCCTTCACCCATTTAACTCGTGCCTTCTGCTGCCAGTAGGCGATTTCTTGAGCGCAGGCTTGGCAAAAATCTGCCTGCGCCGCATGATATACCAGGCGGGTATCATCAGATTGGGCAGTATCGTAGGTCAACTCGGCTTGCTCTACAAGGCGTTTTGTATATTCAACTTTCCAAAAAGTGTTTCCAAACACATACTTATCCCATACTGAAAGATCACGCTTCAACAGTTGTAAATTTGCGCAAAAGCCCTTCATTCCTCCAGTGGTGAGGTATGATTCCCATTTATGTCTAACAAAAGAAAGAAACTGGGAGTGGGAAGTCCATACCAATAGAAATCGAAATTGTTTGGGAGTAGAAGTCATATGTGAAGCACTAAAGTAATAATGGCCCGTGATCGTAGGTGGCACGACTCAAGTGGGTGAGCTTAACATGTGGGAAAAGGTCGTAGAAAACAGTATTACAGAACACCCAGTCTAAGCGGTGCCATAAACAGCCTAAACCGCGACCACCAATCCAAGTATACCACGTGCTGACATGAGGAATACAATTCCATTCCAAATGATCTACAGTGGCATTAAAATCTGGTAAAGAGGATAAGACCGGTCGAGCCACCCCTTTCTGATCTTCAAGTGAGAGAAAAGTGTTGAAATCCTCAGATATTAACCATGGAGCCTGAATAGAGTCACCAAATGCTTTGAGGTCCGATTATAGTAAGCGATGGTTCACAATGGTGTGACGGCCATATACACAAGTACTCCAAAAGCTAAAATTTGATATAGAGATGCGCAGCCGAAGATGGGATGCTTGCCGCCCCATCCGGACTTCTTGTGATTCTAAAGTATCACTACGCCAAAAGCACCACGTATGATCATCACATAAAGATAAACAAGAGGAAAACCCAAGATGAATTTTAGTATGTTGTAATCTTGCCACAAGCTGCTGAGGCTCAATGACGAAAAGAAATGCGACGAAATGCTGATGTAATAATAAACGTAAACGATCTAGAGAGGTTTGCAAACCTCTAATATTCCAAGTTAGGAGCTGCATTAAGAAGTTTTGAGAGATGAATGTGAAGCCGGAACCAAACTACGAGTGGTCACTTGACGCGGAGGACGGGATACCTAGGAGGCTGGACGACGATGTCTTTTTTTCAACATGCATAACAAAACCTTGATCGTCCGTCATAGCAGGCGGATGAAGAAGTTGGTGAAGTAATATCTAATCAGGCAAAGGATGGAAGAAATGTGATATACGATGTGAGATATCCTCAGACACTGCCTGGAAAGTGATACGGAGCTTAGAAATAGGTGGAGGAGGCTTCCGCGTGTTATGCAGATAAACCTCCGTATCAGAATGGCCGTGTAACACATCCACCCTTTTACTTTATGCCTCTTGCAAATCATCGGTGACTCGGCCCAAGAGATCTAAATCTTGAGAGTGTGTCGGTAGAGGTATCTCCACTGATGGTGCTGGAGCATGAGCCGGCGACATATGATCAGTCGAAAGGATAGTAGGTTGCGCTGAAGCAGGCTGGCTTTTTTGTTGTAACAGAATATTCTGAGTCTCTGAGGAAAGCAGTTTACTATGTAATCTAGCTAGCTGAGCAACCGATGGCTTTTCTTTCCAAATTTTTTGACTTGGGGCAGCTGGCGGATCGACAAGGGTGGTAGGAGGACAATTGCATGTTTTGTGACCCAATATACAACAAATAGAACAAAATGACGAAACATCTTCATATATTACAGGTTGAAAGAATTCATGTGTACCACTCTGAATGTGAAATTTAGCGGGCAATTCTTTTGAGACGTCTACCTCAATACACACGTGCAACCGAAGGTCGAAGGAGTGTTTGGGTTGCAGAATCAATCGGATTGGTGATTCAATCATAGAGGCAATGGAAAATAATGATGATTGCTGATGTAAATATATAGGAAGTGCAGGCAGAGAAATCCAGACGGGTACTATAGGAGCATCATACCTTGGATCAAAATCAAATGTGTATTTGGTCACACGCATAGGATAGCCGAGAATAGACCACGTGCGACGACAGAAACAGCGATTGTAATCCTTCTCCTGTTCGAATAGGATGAGAATGTGGGTCTTGTCAAGAAGACCGAGATTTACAGCACCCATAAAGCCAATGCGAGCAAAGGCTTTCTTCAATGCCTCCATTGCTGGCCGTCCATGCCAAAATGATCTGATGAGTGTGTATTGGAATGGAGCAATCAAGACGTCGACTTCTTCATCGGAGAATTGTATGGAGGGACAGCCATTGAATCGAGATTGTTTAGGGCAAATCAACGGAGGAGAGTCACCGCAAAGAACATCGGCGAATGAATGAGGACCCGCCGGACACGCCGAGGACCCGCCGGACCCGCCGATGCCATAACCATGATCGAAATGTCGTAGGCGGCTGGAGATAGCAAGATCGCCGGAGGCGGCTATTATATATATATAATATAAATACGATTTATGATTTGGAGTGTACAGTGTAATGCTTGCAACAATATGAATATGCACGCTTTTCCTTCGCCATGGTTTTATCCACAAAGGTGGTTTTACATGGCAAGGCTTTAATACGACATATCATATATTGTTGCACATTCACTTCCATTATGTACTTATATTATTTATTCTCATATGATGGCTTCTGTTTCATTTTTGTAATATGGTATTCCTCCGCCATAAGAGAGGCTATATAATAAAGTTTCTATGCCTACTAAAAAAATATTAAATATATATATATATATATATATATATATATTGTATATTGTACATGTATATATATTTATACGTGTGTATGTGTGTGGCTTTGATGCACATAAAATACAAATTTTGCATCTTTATATACATATAGACATAACACACGGCTAACATACATATGTATCCACTTATTTATACAATCACTTATACCTATGCAGATCCTCAAGTTTATACAAAAATATACTTATAATGTTCGTAAAATAATAATGAATACAGAAAGGATACTTACCTATATGTGTATTAGACTACACAACTGATCAAGTCCTAGGGTTGCCTGAAAGAAAATCTCGTTTTCTTCTTCTCCTAGGTGGTCGGCCAAGCGTGTGTTAGGTAGGGTTGAGGTTAGGTTTTTGTATAGAATAAATAGGTAATTAGGTATTCTAGTGGATAAAGAGAATATGCTATTTAAAATTAATCAGTTAAGATTTGATTGTATCCCTTATGTACCTATCCTAACCGAATATTATCTTAGATAACTATTATCCTATATTTTATATTTATATCATTCCTTTTTATATTTCTTTTAAAATAACCGGATATAACACATACAATTTGGAGGAGATGGGTCAATAGTGATGCGTTTATTTTTTGCAGACGACAGCTTGTTGTTCGCAAGTGCCATGGATTATAATGTTTAGTTGCTGCTTGAAATATTGCACGAGTATGAAAGAAATTTGTAGGGTGGCAATCTCAGAAACGACACGAAAACACGACCCGAACTTGACACTCTCCTTGTGGATTTGGGTATAGCCTTAGCGGGTTTCCTATACAAATCGGCCAAGACCTCAAACATATCCGCTAAGAGCGGGTCGTATCCAAGTATACCTGCGGGTTACCTATTTATACCCGTCATACCCAACAACAACAATAACATTATCCTATTGCCTTAGAGGCTCCTGCCTATGGTGAGGTTTGGGAGGTCAGATGTATGCAACTATACTCATGTATTAGAAACACACATGGGTTGTTTTCCGATAACCCATAATGATGCATCAAGTTATGTCGAGCAACTGTTACTTCACAATACAAGAAGCGCATCCAATTTAATGAGTCATTTTGCTTTATTCCATCATATTCCAAAGTCAAAGAAGAGTGTACTATTGACTCTATTAGAAGTGGAAAATATACCCGCCATACCCGATTTTTTAAAATGTATTTTAAATATAAATTATAAATTATTAAAGTAAAATTTATAAAATAAAAAAAAAATCTTAAAACCTAAAAACCTAATTCATTCCTTTTTACCCTCGCAATTGCGCCCATCGCCCTACATTGTTGTTTCAATTTTGTAACAATAGTCATTTTAAATACATGAAACATGAAAAATACACAAAACCTGAAAATAGCTGAAAATACATTAAATGACCCGTACACGACCCGAAATATTTGGACTTGTGAAGTTTGTGAGTATACCTGATACATGACACGAAACCTGACATGTACATGTTTGTGCATCTACTTCCATACACACGAAAAAAAGGGTAAGATACATGTCTAGTACTTTTTTTTTTTTTTTGAAACAACATGTCTAGTACTTTGATATTCGAAACTCAAAACACGCAAAACACGAAACATGACATATTTGTCAACCCCTAGAAGTTTGGGGCAGTTGGTAAACTTTGATAAATCACACCATTATTTTAGTAAAGGAGGGATTCAAGGGCAGCAGAATAATATTTTTGCCACTATGGGTGTCTCACCTGGAGCTTTGGGTGGAAAGTATTTGGGACTACCTTTCGGTGTAGGTCGCTGTAAGAAATCTTTGTTTCATGATATCAAAGATCAAATTTAGAAGAAACTTAGTGGTTGGAACTATATCTGCCAACCGAAAGTGCTGGATGGTTTGGGCTCTTAGAAATCTGCCCCTCTTTAACCTACGCTTTATTAGCAAAGCAGTGCTGGCGAATACTCATACACCCTCATCCCTTGGTGGCCTCAATACTTAAAGCCAAGTATTTCCCTGATAGAGATTTTCTGAGTGCTAATTGTGGTGCCCGGGTCTCGTTTTCTTGGTGGAGCTTGCTTCATGGACGAGACTTGTTACGTAAGGGACTAATGTGGACAGGTTGTGATGATCTGTTTATAAAGGTTTAGGATGACCCTTGGCTACCACTGCCGATAACATTTAGACCGATAGTGCAGCGCCAAGCACAATATCCAGGGCTGTTAGTGCGGGACCTGCCTGATACGTCCTAGCCGTAAATGATGGATACTATGCGCTGAGCATATCGACCAGTGTAGTGCTGTAGCTAACGCGTTAAGCATTCCGCCTAGAGAACAAACACAATACTTTTACCATTTGAGGTTGATGCCATTGTGACCATTCCCATTAGACGTGCGTCTTGTGCTGATAAATTGATGTGGCACTATGATAGCATAGGTGTGTATTCAGTTCGGGCTGTCTACCGTCTTGCTTTAGAGAGCTGGAATCTTGATAGGCTGCCAAACCCATCATCCTCAGGTGGCCATAACACTAAGTTTTGGAACAAGCTATGGGGTATTGATGTCCCTCCAAAGCTTAAACACTTCTTATAGAGGGCTGCGCAGATTATGATATGTGGAAGCGGTAGTGAAACAGGCCGTCATGCTTTCTTTGAATGTAAATGAGTGGTATCGTCAGGCTATCTCTAGCTTATGCTATTGGCGCAACCAGTTCACTCATGACCTTGTTTCGGCATTGCCTCCACCAGCATGAGTTCGCAACGACATTCTTGAGAGAGTTACCATGCTACTCATTGTAACTGTGTATAGAAGAAGTGATAGCTTATATCATCTTTGTAATTATCCTAGTTATACATAACATTCGTTGCTGTAAGTTTGTTATATATCAATAAAGATCCCTTTCAAAAAAAAGGTATGGTATCAGTTCGGGATAATTTTCCAGATGGTGCAAAGTGGAGGCAGTTGGCAATTGCATCTTTCTTTCAATTCATTGCTGAAGTATTTAAAGAGGGAATGTATAGAAAGATAGAAGAGAATAGAGTTGAGTTGGAGGCTAAAAGATCTCTTTATTCAGACTTCAAATCTATGTATAAGAAAAGGCTTCCTTATATAGGAACTAATGTAGGAGCCACCAACGGCAAGTAACTGCACTTTCAACAGCTACGTTTTAGCACAAGACTTGATCCCTAATGATTAGCTATCATTATCTAGGTATATATCATATATAGGTATATTGTATGTGTATATGTGTATTTACAATTGTATTCTATTATATACAGAATGTATTATATTGCTATACACCATATTCATCCTTATTCATCCTGTATTTCTACACTCCTCTTCAAGCTTGGTGTATATATTTATACAACCAAACTTGACTGTAAGTGTAAGGAATATTTTTGTTGACACTGGTTTGGTGAAAATATTTGCAATTTGATCTCCTAGTGGAACATGTTCAATTATGATAATATCAGCTTCTATTTTCTCTATGATGAAATGCTTATCAATCTCAACATGCTTTCACTTGTTATGTTGCACTGGATTCGCTGCCATGTTGATTACATAGATGTTATCATAGTATACTTTGATTGGGAGAATGGCCTTCGGACTCAATTCTTCTCGTACTCTGTTTACACAGGCATTCACAGATTCTCAACGACAATGCACACAACTTTGTTTTTACACTATTTCTTGATACAACTGTCTACTTCTTACTCCTCCAAGTTATCAAATTTCTCTAGAAATAAGTACCATACCCAGAAGTGGATCTAATATCTGTCTCGCAACCTGCCCATTCTGCATCTATGTAAACATGTATATCTCTAGCTGAGTACTTTGTGAGGTAAATTCCCTATCCTGCGACAGCCTTTAGGTACTTGAAAATCCTCAAAGCAGCCTTGTAATTTTCATTAGTAGGATCATACATAAATTGACTTACAACAATAATTGCATATCATATATTTGGCCTAGTATGAGATAATTAAATGAGTTTTCTTGCTAATTTTTGATAACTTAATTTATCAGCGAGAGCTTTATCCCACAATTTTCTTGGTTTGTGGTATGGCTTGACAGTAGTTAGTGCTGGTTTATGGTTTACAGTTTACTATTTATGTTTCTTGAGGTAGATCTAGTATATACATCTTTTTAGATATGCTCATGCATGTCTTAGTTCTTGCCACTTTCATACCTAGAAAGTATCTTAGCTTGTCTAAGTCT
Organism: Eustoma russellianum; assembly: GCA_036186865.1. NCBI lineage: Eukaryota > Viridiplantae > Streptophyta > Magnoliopsida > Gentianales > Gentianaceae > Eustoma > Eustoma russellianum. The sequence continues at coordinate 33,189,721 of AP025058.1, forward strand.
TTAATTTCAAATTCTATAGATGCTTGTCTCTTTACAAACTCAATCCATTCTACATCATTTTATGTTACTATAATATCATCCACATATACAATAAGACAGTTAGCTTTCCATTTCCTGTTACTCTTGGTAAACAGTGTGTGATTGCATTGTGTTTGTTTAAAACCATGTCTCAAACCAAGCTCGAGGTGATTACTTAAGACCACAAATAGTTTTCCTTAGTCTACATATCATATCCTGATTTATTTTAGTACTAAACACAGGTGGAATGTTCACAAATACTTCCTCCAGTGAATCTTCATTCAACAAAACATTTTTAACATCTAATTCGAATAGATCACAATCCATGTTAACATCTGCAGAAAAAATCACCATTATTGCATTCAACTTTGGTACATGATCAAAGGTTTCTAAGTAATCAATTTCATATCTTTGTGGCAACTAATATGGTCTTAAACGTATTTATTGCTCCATTAGTATTGCACTTAATAGAGAACACACATTTATAGCCTGCCGCTTAATACATTTGATTAAAGGAACCATTTTCCAGGTTTTATTCTTGAGCAGGGCTGTTATCTCTTCTCTCGCAGCTAGCTTCCAGTAGCCTCATGGATAGTTGTCAGTAAAATCTTTAAACCTTGGGTTAAGTCTTTCATGTGCCAAAACATCATATAAAGGATAAGGATAAGGATGCTTTGTACACTCCCTTACACCTTTACTAAAAACAATAGGTCTATTCTCAACGATGCATTATGTTTCAAGATGCTGGCCCCTTTCATTCTCATACTGCTGTAGAGATTCATTGGGTAACTGCTTTCTCCTATATATACTCTAGTTATGCGAAATCCTTCCCCTGTTAAATTGTTGTATGATCTATTTATCTAAGCTCAGTTTCTACAAGTTCTTATTCTGCCCGAACTCCTTCTTCTTGCTGACTATTAGTCTATTGTTATTGTGATCTCACAAAATGAAGAGAGGTTTCACTATATTCTATATATGAATAAGACTATGATTCTATAACAACTAGTTTTCAGTAGATTCCATATAGGAATAAGACTACGATTCTATGTTATCACTCTTCCTAGATTGTTCTATTGCTTCAGCTTGCAAGATGTAGAGTCCTACTTTCTTAGCATTGACAATCATCATCCTCAAAGTTTTGTCCCAAAAATAACAGTCAGATGTTGAGAACCAAGCAAGAAAATCATTGTCTTGTATGATTGTTCCTACTAATATGAGGTTGAAGTCTAAACTAGGCATACATAGAGCATCATATAGAAATAGTTTGCTAGTTAATCTGACTGTCCCTTTTTTCGATGACTTTCAAGCAAGATCCATTGGCTATTTTTATTGATCTTGGACTAGCAAATGACTCATAATCAGACAAAAGATTTATTAGAGATCATATGATTAAAGGCTTCTAAATCAACGGTCTAGGAGTAATCCTTAAAGTGGTTATTACCTGTACCGGCCATAGTTTCTTGTATTGGTGGAGATGCTTGATGTTTACTTAATAACTGGAGCAAGGCCTCTTTTTGACTTTTGGTTGGCAGAGTAGATAATTCATGTACAAATCCATGTTGGTTCTATTGGTTGTGTGGCTCTTATTGGGTCTCCAAAGAGTATTGTTTAATCTTTGTGGTTTTCTATGTAACTTCCAACAGTCATCCATCAAGTGGCATGTTCTTTTATCGTGTTTGCAAAATAGTTTGTCATTTTGACTGAAGGGTTTTGCTCTTTAAACTGCATTAGCTGGAATCTCATAGGATCCCGCACTCTAAACTAAATTGTGGTGTGTATTTGCAATACAATGAGCAGGTTCTAAATGGCTTTGACTAACATGAAAGGTAGATTCTTCAGTAACAAACGCTGGATGTCTCTCCATCATAAGGTTTACCCTATTTTCCTTATGCCTTATTTTAGAGAAAGCATCGTTCAAGCTTGGTAAGGGCTTTATACCATTCTACTCCGTAGAGTATCAAAATCCTTATCTGTTAAGAATTTAAACACTATTTATTTCAGTAATATGTTTATACAGCTTGTCATTAGCTTGACGGTTCTAGGTATGAGTTTCAAACAGATCAATCTGTTGCCAAATTTTGGTTAGCTGGCTATTATATTTGTTGACAGGCATGTCACCTTTTTAATGTCTTAGAGTTGCGCCTCAAGCTCATATATTTCAGAGGTATTATCTTTCTTGGAGTACATCCCTCTTGCTGCTGCCCATGTTTCAGTAGCAGTAGCATAAAGGATAAAGTTGTCAATTATGTCAGGAATCATTGACCCTATGAGCCATGACATTATCATAGAGTTTCAGATTTTGATGTTCTGAATCCTGTGTCAGTAGGGGTTGTATTGATCATATCTCCAAAGAGATAACATTCTTTCTTTCTTTCTGTAATAAACATCTTTACATCTTTTATCCATGATATATAATTATTCGCATTTAGCTTATGGTTTTAATCATGATAGGAACATTATTAAAAGAAGAAGACGAGGGAGCAAAGCATGCTCTTAAATGTACTAGAGCAGAAGTAGCTTATGTCTCACTTGTAGGAAAAGAATCCATTAAGAAGAAGAAGAAGGTGTGATGAAGCCGGATCTTGACCAAGGATCAGAGATGACCCAAAATCAAACGCCGTTGGTTCTCCTTCTGAATCAAAGATATTCCACCTAAGAAGAAAGAGAAACGTTAGAGGCCCATAGCGCTGCTCTAGGATAACCCTCCGACGCTTAAGTTAGTTATAAGTGTTTTTGATAGGTATTTTTGCTGGAACACAGGTTTAGAATGAACCTGGATCAGCTTCTCACTGAGAATTAAGCTGTTTAGGAGTCAGCCGAGATGGTGTAGTTGTAGTTGAAGTTTGTGTAGAATTGCATCATCCCTCTCCCGTCTGAAATGAGGTATATTTATACTTCAGGTTGAGGAGGTTTGGCCCTCCTTCAGATGATGGGGTTGGGATATATCTGAGATGGCTGTCTTGTCTGTTCAGGTGCGCAGTCTGATGTGACAAATGCCTGTGACTGCAGCTGTGTCAGTGGCGGACTCTATGACGTGTAGGTCGGCCTGCAATGATGACTTAGTACTAAACCAGTCGTCGCTTGACACCTGGAAAGTGCTTCTGTAGAGCTATCTTGGTGGGTCCCAGATGGCAGTTGATAAGGACTTTTCCAATAGACTAAGTGTTTGAGAGAACATGGCCGAGATCAGAGCTTGATACTAATATGAAGCTGAGGTCGGAATTGTGTCGAGGCTGAGATGAGTATACTTCTATGGAAGTCGTGCACTGTTGATTCCTTTTATTCGCTGTGGTTGACTATAAGCAGGGGCTTTGGTTATTGCACTGCCGAGCCGAGGTGCAACATGCCGAGCTGAGATGCTTCATGAACCATTGGATATATGCCGTCTCTGAGTTGATCTCTGAAGACTTGATACATTCTTTATTTACTTCTGACCATGTTGAATAAGAGCCAACCTGACTTAGGTGTAAGGCCGGGCTGACCAAGAGTTACACTTGAAATTGCCTTAGCATTAACTGTGACCAATAGTGGCTGAGACCGGAGTCTTCTGGCCGAGGTTACTAAGTCAAGTAACTGCATCTAAACTATGTTGACTGTTAGTTAACTAACTGAATATTTTTTGGCTCATCATTTGCCTCCAGATTAGTTTGGCCGAGCTGACCAAGAAGGGCAGGCTAATCGATTCAGAGCCTTTAATGAGTTGTCCTTTCAAGTGTGATGTGTCTGCCTCTGATTGAGCTATTCTGCACATTTACTGTCTGCACAGAGTACGAGGCGTCAGTTACGCACCTTTTCATTTTCGGCGGTTATAGAGATCGAGAGCGAAAGCATCGAGGTGACCCTTTGGCTACCGAGATGAATGCCTATAAATAGGGCCTTCAGAATTATAATTCACTTCTTCTTCTTTCTGCAATTTGCTCTCTCGTACCTTCCTTCTCCGGCATTACTCTTCCAGACTTCGGCGATTTCAGTTTTCTCCGGTCTTCTCAGTCTCTTCCGGCCTTCTTCCCCTTTTTCCTCAACTTTACTGTAAGTCTTGCTTCCTATTTCTTCATCATGTCTGCTTCCCCTTCTCAAGATTCCCAAAACTTCTCCGAAGGCGCTTCATACGGCGGCGGTGCTGGAGGAAGTTCCAGTTCTTCCTCTTCCTCTTCAACTGGTAGGACGGCTTCTAATGATGACTGTCCTATAGGTAGTCTACGCAGAACCACTGATGACGCTGCTCAGTCCAGCAGAGCCATCACAGTGGAGTCTTCGCCGGAGCAAGCAGGGATTGCTCCTGCTCCTGTGTCTGTAAACCCTTCAGTTCTGCTAAGGGCCCCATCCTTGTTTACGGGGATTCTTGAAAGAGGTCCTCCTTCTTCTTTTGTTCAAGAGTCTTTCTGTTCCTTGTCCGAGGCCGATATAAACCGGATCTGTAAACCGCACAGAATTGACCGGGATCGGTTTGGCCCAATTTTGTCTATGCCTGGTCAGACTGCTTATGATCCTCCATAGGATTATGAAGCAGTCTACGAGGACTACTTTAAGTCGGGGTTCAATCTTCACATTCCTGAACCTCTTACCCGAATTCTGCGGGCGTATAATCTCAGAATTCCTCAGATCCAACCTAATGGTCTGGAGCTCATTCTTTGTTATCTTCTTTTCCTTAGAATAGCTGAGTCTCCTTTCAACACCAATGTTTTTAGAGCTCTTTTTTCTTGTCGAGCTTCGCATAGCTAGTATTATTTCAGCAAGCGAGCCTCTAACGGCGATTTCCCTTTTGCTGTTAATATTCCCACCTTTAACAAGAATTGTAAAGGTAAATTCTTCTATGTCAAGAAGGCTGAGCTGCCAAAGGGGAACATCTGGAAGTCTGGCAGGACAGACAATATGAGGTCGGCTCAGACTACTGTGATGAGGCAGCCAGACTTCGGAGTCTACCAATCGTCATTGACTGGCAAAGGGTGGATTACGACATTTTGATGGCGGCAGACCTGAGCCATGTGGTAGTGGGTCAGAACTATCTGTCCATTTCTCCCGACAACTTGATCATTGTCAGAGGTCGGTCTTGATGCACTTTTCCTTTAGTATTTTTCTTATCTTCAATTTATAACTGTTTCATCCTTGATGCATACTCAATGGCTTCTGGCAATACCGACCACGCTAGCAGGATGGTCGTGGCGGTGGCCCAGAAAAGAGCCCGTCAGGCCAGAAGGGTTGTAGCACTTTCTGGGGGAACCTCTGCCCCAGCCTTGCCACCAACTGCTCCTGTGGCCGAGCCTATGCAAGAAGAGCCCCAGCCAGGTAATTGAGATTTCTTCAGCCCAAATCTTTCACTTGGTTGACATTTGGTTCTAACTCATTTGATGTTTCTTGCAGCTCTGTCTATTGAGATTCAAGATGACGAGCCCGAGGCCCAAACCCAACCTCAGGCCTCGGTTGAACCTGTAGAGATGCCAGAAGTTGGCAAAGGCTCGAGTCTTCGCCGTGGAAAAAGGCAAAGAGGCGAAGGCTCTAGTGGCCGAGATGCAGGACCGTCTCTGCCTCTGGAAGTGGCTCCAGCTGAGCCAGCTGAGGAAGTCCTGCCTCAGCCAGCTGAGTCGCATGACCCAATTCTTATTGGGTTTTCAGAGGGTGATTCGGCTGTGGACCCAGCCATAGCCAAAAAGTTGAATGAAGTGGTTGTTCTGCCCCGGGATCAACAGAAGTTTGAAGCAGCCCCTTGGGAGAATCTAAAGGAGGTCCTCCATTCCAACATCGCTTTGGTAAGTGCATAAAACTTTTCCTAAGTGTTCATTTAGTTTAACACTTGTCTTTTTCTCACTTTGCTACCCTGGCAAGTCCGAGCTCAGGAGTTGGAAGCCTTGGCTCGAGGAGAAAAATTTTATGAAGATCTCCAAGGTAAGTCCAGGGAGCTTGATGAAGCCAACCAGCAGAGAGCCAGACTGACTCAACGGATCAACACTCTGCAAGCCAAGGTCTTCACATTCCAGCAAAGGGCAGAGGATGCTGAGATGAGGCTGGCCACTTCCAACTCTAAAGTGGATGAGTTGGAACAGAAAGTGGCCGACCTGGAGACGTTTTCCACCCAATCCTTGACTGAGATTGAGGCCTTAAAGAAGGATAAAACTGAGCTGTTGCAGAGGAGCAACACTTTTGAGGAGCAGCTGGATCAACTGCGTCAACAATTAGCCGAGGCTGAGGTCAAAGCAGTTGCTGATTTTAGGAGATCCCAGCTGTTTGAAGAAAATATGATATTGCTGCAGAGCTCAGCTATGGAAGTCGGCCAAACAAAGGCCATTGACATCTGCTCAGAGGTTCATCCTGAGTTAAACAAGGAAGATCCTCGACTGGCCAACCTTTACAATTCTACTGTCGTCCAAGAATTCAATGCTCAATTCCAGCAATTCTTGGAGGGAGCTGACCTGAGAGATGATGAAGACTAGTCGTAGGATCTTTTCTTTGTAATATTGCTGAGCAGGCCTCAGTACTTTGTACTTAATCTTTTATCAATGAAAAATTCCAAGTGTTTTGCAACTTATAGCTTTCCCTTATTCTGTTCTTTCATTCCAGAATTTGTTAACTTTTGAAACTTGTCGTTGCCAAGATTCAGGGTCTGCCTTTTCACGATAATCTAAACTCAGTTTAAATGAACTAAGTTATCAAGAACTTAAGTCTTCAACAATAAACCTGTTATTCTGTCGGGCTGAGCTGAGAATTAAGAATAAGGTATGCCTTTAAGCTGAGCCGTTATACTTGATTCATTGTGGTCGAGGTCACTCTTCACAATGCTTTGAAATAACCACTTAGAATATCTCCAAGTTTCTTAAAACTTATAATAATATTCAGCTATGCTCTGGCCACTCAGCAATTTATTCTTCAAGAATGTTCTGGACTTGGCTCTGCCAAGAGTCTTTGTATTGCTTTCCTTTGGTCCCAAGTATTTGATTTCAGCTCTGCCACAGACTTTATCCACTCTATTTGATTTTCGTAATGCAAATTCTTAACCTCGGCTCTGCCAAGGACTGTATTGCTTGGATGGGATACAGCTCCGCTGAATTCCGACTTAGTTCATATAAGAATAAAATAGTTTCTTCTTTTGAAAGAAAGCAAGATAGAAGATGACATTGCATAATCTTAATTCTGGCACTACCATAAAACACTATTTTATTCAAGCTTCAGCACTACTGACAACTTTACAAATAATTTACAATTTTTTCTAGTCCTGCTAGCAATTGATAGTTGTGAATCCTGTTCACAAGACTTTTGACTCTTAGTGGGAATCTGCCTCAAGCCTGCCGAGGTCTTGCTTGATCGAGTCCTGCTGAGGTGAAATACTTGCAAGGAAACTTGTCCACATCAAATATTGAGCCTTGCTCAACTGGCTCAGCCCTGTTGAGATGAATACTTCTACATCACTGATGCAGAAGTCTTAAATGTATAGAATGCCAAGTACTTGGTAAAGTTTTGCCTTCCAAGGTTTTCACTTTGTAAGCTCCAGATGATCGCACCTCGACTATTCGATAGGGGCCTTCCCACTAAGGGTTAAAAGTCCCAGTTGGTGCTACATGACTTGCTTTATTGTTGCACAATACTAAATCCCCCACCTGATAAGACCTTAGTCTCACTCGAGAGTTATAGTACTGAGCAATTAGATTCTTGTATTGAGCCATGCAAACATGGGCTTGCTCCCTTTTCTCCTCCAACTCATCCAAATTCAACCGCATCACTTGGTCATTGGTCTCAGCAGAGTAATGAGCTGTCCAAGCATAGCTGGAACCAATTTCAGCTGGGATGACTGCTTCAGTGCCATATACTAAGGAAAAAGATGTTTCCTTAGTGGAGGTGGAAGGAGTAGTCCGATATGTCCATAATATGCTTGCGAGCTCATCCATCCAACTTGCTCCAGTTTTGTATAGTCGTTTCCTTAACCCGTCCTTGATTGTTCTGTTTGTCAACTCAACCTGCCCATTTGCTTAAGGGTGTGCTACCGATGTGAATCGTTGTTCAATTTTGAGCTCGGCACACCAACTTTTAACGGGGTCATCAGCAAACTGCTTTCCGTTATCTGAGATGAGAACTTGTGGAAGGCTGAAGCGACATATGACGTTTTTCCACAAGAAATTTTTAATTTGATTCACCTTTATAGTAGCTAAGGGCTCTGCTTCCACCCATTTGGTGAAGTAATCAATGGCAACAACCAAGAATCTGATTGAACCTGGAGCTTGGGGCAAAGGTCCAACAAGATCTATTCCCCATTGCACAAAAGGCCAGGGACTTGCGATGGCAGTGAGTTCTTGACTAGGCAGATGTGAAATCGAAGCATGGACTTGACATGCATTGCACCTCTTAACCAGTTCTTCTGCATCATGACGCAGAGTGGGCCAGTAATATCCAGCAAGGTAGCATTTTCGTGCTAACGATCGCACACCAGAATGGTTTCCACAGATTCCTTGGTGCATCTCCCGGAGGATGTAGTCTCCTTTTTCTTCAGTTACACACTTCAACCAAAGCTGTGAAAACGACTTTTTCTAGAGGTGGTCGTTAAAGAGAGCATACCTTGCCGCTTTCAATCGAAGACGCCGAGCTGCCCATTTATCCTCGGACTAAACTCCATTCTGCAAGAAGCTAACAATCTCATTCATCCAGGTATTACCATAGTCAACCTGCAGCACTTCATTGGCATCATAAGCTCGGTGCTTTACTAGCTCCACGACTATCTTTTTCCCCAAAGTAGTTGAAGTGGATGAAGCTAGCCGAGATAAAGCATCAGCTCTCTTATTGGCCGACCTGGGGATATGCTCAATGCTGAAGCGTTCAAAAGTCTGGCCGAGCTGAAGCACTTTGGCTAGATATTTCTTCATGTTTTCCTCCTTAGCTTCATAATCCCCATTTATCTGAGATACGACCAATTGTGAATCACTTCGGGCAATGATTCGTTCTGCCCCAACTTCCTTGTGAGGCCCAGCCCAGCTATTAGGGCCTCGTACTCTGCCTCGTTGTTTGTTGCTTTAAAGTCAAAACACAAGTCATATTCAAATTCTTCCTTGTTGGGGTTGATGATTAGGAGACCTGCTCCACAACCATCCTTGGAGGAGGATCCATCAACATATAGAGTCCAATCAGCCACTGGCTTGACATCTCCCTTCACGGATATTCCTTCAGCCAAGAAGTCTGCTAATGCTTGGGCTTTGATAGAAGTGCTTGACTTGTATTGGATATCGTACTCTGCAAGCTCAACAAGCCATTTGGCAGCTCGGCCAGAGGTATCTGGCCTTGACAAAATTTGTTTCAAAGGCTAATCAGTGACCACTATGATTGGATGAGCTTGCAGGTAAGGCCTGAACTTCCTTGCAACCACTATGAGCGCCAAGACCACCTTCTCAACATTGGGATATCTCACTTCAGGCCCATGTAAAATTTTGCTTGCGAAGTATATGGGCCTTTGCACATTATCCTGCTCCCTGAGCAGAACTACACTCACAGCTTCTTTACACGTCGAGAGATACACATAGAGCTCTTCTCCGGACAGAGGTGAAGTTAGCATCGGCACCTCGGCTAAATAGGACTTCAGCTTATCGAAGGCTTTTTGACATTGGTCGTTCCACTGGAAAGCTATTTTCTTTTTTAAGATATGAAAGAAGGGAAGAGATCTTTCGGCTGACTTGGAGAAGAACCTGCTCAGCACGGCAATCCGGCCTGTTAACCTCTGCACTTCCTTTATATTCCTAGTGGGATGCATGTTTTGTAAAGCTTCAATCTTGGCAGGGTTTGCCTGCACCCCATCTTTGGAAACCATGTATCCCAAGAACTTTCTAGTGCGCACACAAACGTGCACTTCTTCGGATTTAGCCTCATGTGTGAGTCTCTCAGCACAGTAAAGACTTCTCTCAAATTCTAGATATACTGATCAAGAGACATGCTCTTGATAAGCATATCATCGATATAAAATTCCATTATCCGGCCGATCTGTTCACTTAACAGAGAATTGACCAGACGTTGGTAAGTAGCCCTAGCATTCTTCAACCCAAATGGCATAGTTACATAACAGTAAGTGCCTGACTCAGTTATGAATGCAGTTTTTTCCTGATCCTCCTTGGCCATGGCAATCTATGATAGCCTTTAAAGGCATCCAAGAAATCAAAGATCTCATGTCCAAGTGTCGAATCCACTAGCCTATCAATCTTAGGAAGTGGGTAATAATCCTTTGGACATGCTTTATTGAGGTCGGTGTAGTCTATACACATTCTCCATGATTCGTCTTGCTTGGGGACTATCACTGGGTTAGCCAACCAGATTGGATAAAGGACCTCCACAATAAATTTTACAGCCAAGAGTTTCTTGACTTCCTCTGCAATGACCTTGATCCTTTCTAGAGCGAAGTTTCGCTTCTTTTGCTTGATCGGCTTTACTTGAGGATCAACATTCAGCTTATGCTCAGCCAAATGTGAGAGAATCCCGGGCATATCTTCAGCCGTCCATGCAAAGATGATTGCAAACTCTCTCAGCAGATCCTGCAACTCAGTTAGCAGCTCTGACGGCATCCATGTCCCAATCTTTATAATGTTTTCTGGTCGGCTCGGATCGAAGATAAAGTCTTGCACTACGTCATCTGATTGCAAGCGTTCTTCATCTGAAGGTATGAGTTCATCGAGGCTGACCTGCTGAACAGCCTCATTATCTTGATTGGCAATGATATAACAACTCTGTGCCACTTGTATATCACCGTGGATTGTCACCACCCCAGCTGGAGTGGGGAACTTCATGCTAACGTGCAGAGGTGATACAATGGCTTCCAGTGCCACTAAGGCTGGCCAACCTAATAGAATGTTGTATGCGTACATCTCCTTGATGACCACAAAGTCTATCCATAGACAACGATAGGCTGGGGGTTTTCCAAAGCTACAACTAAGTGTGACCAGACCTGCTGGCCGAACTGCAGCACCAGTGAAACCATATAATGAAGAAGTGACAGGCCTCATCAAAGAATCTGGTAGGCCCAGCTACTGATATACACGGTAGTACATCACATTCACGGCACTGCCGGTATCTACGTAAACACGTCGAACCTCCACAATCTTATCCGGAGCTAAGTGTATGCACGGATCTATTACTAAACCTGTGTTGTTGGAGTCTAATGGAATGGGATCTTCTGGCCCATAAGTCAGCTCCTTACCCATCTTTGTTCTCTTAGCTAGCAGACCTGATGAGGTTCCCGCAAAGCTGGATTCACCTCGGCCTGTGTAAGGTGGACCTCCAGAGATAGTATAAATAATAGAATTGACTTGGGGCCGACCTGCAGCCCCATGTCTACCTTACTCCTCATCGTCATCTGACCTGCGGTGCCGAGGTGGGGACTCTAGTCGGCATTTGTCCCTCTGAGGGTTCTTGTTAAAGTCCAACCGATTATGCAGTCGTGAACGTGGGTCATAGAATTGCTTTAAGTGGCTCTGCTCTATTAGTTGCTGAATTGCTTGAGCCAATTACCGGCAATCTTCTGTATCATGTCCAATATCCCTGTGATATCGGCAATATAGCTTTGGGTCCCTTCTTTTTCGGGTCCTATTCAAGGGTTTAGGATCAACCCTCAAGCCATCTTTCTCTATGACGGCTAAGATATTTTCCTTAGAGGCTAAAAGGGGTAAACCCTCTTTACCGCCTTTGCCTATTCCCCCCATGCGATCAAACGCACTGCGCCGTTCGCAGTCCTTACCTTCATTACGCTGATCTTCCTTTTTGAAGCTAGATTGGCTTTCTTGCCGAGCTCCTTGCTTGGCCTCCCTTTTCAATCTGTTCGCCTCTTCACCTCGGGCAAACTGATGGGCTTTCTCCAGACATTCTCTTAAAGTCGTAGGTCCCTTCTTCTAGCGCAAAATGATGAAGCCGGATCTTCACCAAGGATCAGAGATGACCCAAAATCAAACATCGTTGGTTCTCCTTCTGAATCCAAGATACTCCACCTGAGAAGAAAGAGAAACGTTAGAGGCCCAGAGCGCTGCTCTGGGATAACCCTCCGACGCTTAAGTCAGTTATGGGTGTTTTTGATAGGTATTTATGCTGGAACACATGTTTAGAATGAACCTGGATCAGCTTCTCACTGAGAATTAACCTGTTTAAGAGTCAACCGAGATGGTGTAGTTGTAGTTGAAGTTTGTGCAGAATTGCATCATCCCTCTCCCGTCTGAAATGAGGTATATTTATACATCAGGTTGAGGAGTTTGGCCCTCCGTTAGATGATGGGGTTGGGATATGTCTGAGATGGCTGTCTTGTCTGTTGCAGGTGCGCAGTCTGATGTGACAAATGCCTGAGACTGCAACTGTGTCAGTGGCGGACTCTATGACGTGTAAGTCGGCCTGCAATGATGACTTAGTAATAAACCAATCGTCGGTTGACGCTTGGAAAGTGCTTCTGCAGAGCTATCTTGGTAGGTCCCAGATGGCAGTTGATAAGGACTTTTCCAATAGACTAAGTGTTTGAGAGAACATGGCCGAGATCAAAGCTTGATACTAATATGAAGCTGAGGTCGGAACTATGCCGAGGCCGAGATGAGTATACTTCTATGGAAGTCGTGCATTGTTGATTCCTTTTATTCGCTGTGGTTGACTATAAGCAGGGGCTTTGGTTAGTGCACTGCCAAGCTGAGATGCTTCATGAACCATTGGATATATGCCGTCTCTGAGTTGATCTCTGAAGACTTGATACATTCTTTATTTACTTCTGACCATGTTGAATAAGAGCCAACCTGACTTAGGTGTAAGGCCGAGCTGACCAAGAGTTACACTTGAAATTGCCTTAGCTTTAACTGTGACCAATAGTGGCCGAGACGGGGGGTCTTCTGGCCGAGGTTTCTAAATCAAGTAACTGCATCTAAACTATGTTGACTGTTAGTTGACTAACTGAATATTTTTTGGCTCATCAAGGTGGATGCATTATTGTTTATATTCAAGGCTATGATGCCATATAGAAAGATAAGAGATGAGTTAGGCTCTCTTATATAGGAGCCAATATAGAAGCCACCAATAGCTGATAAGAGCACTTCCAACAGATACATTTCAGCACAAGACTTGATCCATAAACTAATGACTAGCCATTATTGTCTAAGTATATATCCTATATATAAGCATATTGTATATGTAAAAAGGGGTTCCCGGTGCACTAGGCTCCTGCATTTGTGCAGGGTTCGGGGAGGAGCCAGATCGCTTCGCAATCTGATGTAAGTAGTCTTACCCTACACTTTGTGCAAGAGGATGTTTTCGCGGCTCGAATACATGACCTCAAGGTCACAAAACATCAATTTTACAGTTTCTCCAAGGCCCACTCTCAAGCATATTGTATGTGTATGTGTGTGTATTTACATGTATATTCTATTTTATACATGATGTATTCTATTGTATATACACCATTTATGTATTCATCCTGTATTTCTACAAAATGCAGCTTATTTAGTCCACACGTGCAACCCTTTGGATGATATGATTGTATAGGAATAGGCTATTTTAAGCATATACTCTTATTCCTTCACAGGTTGCTGTTCATGCACAATTGTTGGTTCATGCCCATGTTCTGGCCACCAGCACCGACTCTGAAGCAAGCACCACCCATACGGCCCCAAGATGTTGGTCTCCGCCACCGTCTGGTTGGGCCAAATTGAATTAAGATACAACATAAAACAGCCAGCGAGGAGCGATGGGTTATCTTTTGCGTGACAACTCGGGCACTTTCGGGTGTGTCTTGTGCGGTGTGAGCTGAACTGCATGCTACATTTCATGCATGCAGGCAGCATGTTCCCACTGGCGGGGACCATTGCTAGTAGAATCCGATTTTCAAGTTGCTATTGCTCGGATCTTGTCGAAAGCAGAAGATTTTTCGGAAATGGGGTGGTTGCAACTAACATTTGGCTGCTAAGGGAGGATTTCACCAATGTGTCTTTTGTTTTTGTGCAAACGGAAATTTAATAGGCCACCTCATTTACTGGCTCATTGAAGCAATTTTCATTACGGATCACCGCGTAACAACCTCTATATGTTTCTAACACTTGAGTATGGTTGTGTACACCTGACCCACCATACTCCACTATAGGCGGAAGCCTTTAAGACATTGGATAATGTTGTTGTTGTAGTATGTACTGGCTCAGCTCGGGCATAGTTTGTCGTCTTGGTGTAAGTGCGGCATTTCGCCTTCTACTCATGTAGTCGTTGACATTTGCGTAGACGCTCTACCCTAATGAAATGTTTTTGTTCAAAAAATATCTTATACGCACAATCTTTTTTTTTGGTTAAAATGCTAATGTTAACCAGAGAAATCAAGACATCAAGGGATGCGACCCATACAATAGCCCTACTTGTAGGTTCATATGCCGACCTACATATTCTATTTAGTGATGTATATCAATCTTAAAACATATGAGCAGCGTCTATGTCTAAAATATGTGGGTAGAGCTTATACATCACTTTATATACATGAGTGCATATTCTATGTGCCATAGATACAAATGCTTCTCCTTCAAAAATATATATGTTCCGACCTTGCCAAATAAAATACACCGACGCAGCTAAGGCAATTTTCGTTGTATTGGCTTTCAGCGTTTTCCATTTGAGTCTTCTCGATCCCCATGCCAATATCCTCTTTATAGAGTGGAATATCCATAGAAGTTCTAGCCATGATGAGATAGTAAGCAAAATTTGTTTGGTAGCTGATGAAGCTGGATCTTCACCAAGGGTCTAGATGACCTCAAATAAGCTTCGTCAGTTATCTTGAAAAAATGTTAACTGGAATTGAAATGATTGTGTAGCTAGAATAGCGCCAAATGTCCTGCATAAAGAAGCACAGGTCAGAGGTCACGGGGGGTTGGCCCCGAGAAAAACCCTCCGACGCTCAAGTCAGTTTGGGCCATATCTCACTGAGATTATAATTTAAAGGGGTGAGTTAGGAATTTCTCACAGTATTTGCCGAGGAGCAGAGTGCATGAATTGGCTTTAGGGTATGAAAGATTCAGTTCCTGATCTCTTCTTTGTTTTGGTTCCCTTACTTTTATAGACTTTCTCCGCCTTTGGCTTCTGATAGTAGATAATTGATAGGACGCTTACTTGGGGCAGAGAGCCTAGGAAGGTGTAGGTCAGTTGATATGATCAGTAGCCTGACTGATGTGGCTAATAGGCCGGCTGTTATAACCTTAGCGTGCT
Organism: Eustoma russellianum; assembly: GCA_036186865.1. Lineage (NCBI taxonomy): Eukaryota > Viridiplantae > Streptophyta > Magnoliopsida > Gentianales > Gentianaceae > Eustoma > Eustoma russellianum. The sequence goes on from AP025058.1 coordinate 33,204,904, forward strand.
CAGGAAGAATACCCAGCTGTAGTCACTATATTTGAATTGCATCTCTGTCTGAGGGTCCCACAAAGTATTATTGTAATGGGTTCATTTGCTGTGGTACACAGCTGAACCCTGCCGTAGTGTGTGATTTGCCGTGGTACACAATTGAACTCTGTCGAAGTACGTGAATTGGCCTTATCTCGTGAAAGTGGTCTGAAGTGCGGTATCTAGACATAGAATGACGTTGATGCTGAGGTGCATGCCTCAGCACATTCTTCGATGTTATAAGGACGCCATGATGCCCTGCTGAGGTGTCGCTGAGGCTGAACAGCCATACTTAGGCGCTGAACTGCTGAGCTGCAGTACTTTGTATGCTGGGCTACTGGAATTGAGCCGTTGATTGTTGTTGGGTAACGGATGATTCAGTTATGGTTTATCATTTGCCCCCAGATTTTGTGTGGCTGAGCTGAACTGCGAAGGCGGACAAATCTTACCTTAATAGACCCGTGATGTGGCAATCTTTTATTAATTGTGCGACTATCCTTCTATTCGTGCAGTAATTCCCACTTTTAATGTAAGCGCTAATTTCGACACCTCATCATTACTTTTTCGGCGGTTCCATTCCCCAAGGGAGGGAAATTCATAGACTTCTGGCTCTTTGCATTTCAAACGAAAAGGGTGCAACCTTTCGCTTTCTCTCTCTTATAAATAGAAACAATTTCCACTTCCCTCTTTTCTTCTTCCTTTATCCTGCTCATCTGGTTATTTTACTGTATTGTTGATTTGCTCCTCTTCTTCTCCGACCTTACTCCCGCTCTTTCAACTTACGTCTTCAGTATTTTGTAAGCTTTCATTCTCATGGCTTCGTCTTTGATGAAGCCGGATCTTCACCAAGGGTCTAGATGACCTCAAATAAGCTTCGTCAGTTATCTTGAGAAAATGTTAACTGGAATTGAAATGATTGTGTAGCTGGAATAGCGCCAAATGTCCTGCACAAAGAAGCACAGGTCAGAGGTCCCAGGGGCTGGCCCCGGGAAAAACCATCTGACGCTCAAGTCAGTTTAGGCCATATCTCACTGAGATTATAATTTAAAGGGGTGAGTTAGGAATTTCTCACAGTATTTGCTGAGGAGCAGAGTGCATGATTTGGCTTTAGGGTATGAAAGATTCAGTTCCGGATCCTCCCCTTTGTCTTGATCAGCTGGCTTTTATAAATCTTTTCCCGCTTTTAGCTCCTAATAGTGGATTATGGATAGGACGTTTACTTGGGACAGAGAGCCTAGGAAGCTGTAGGTCTGCTGATATGATCAATAGCCTGACTGACGTGACTAATAGGCCGGCTGTTATAACCTTAGCGTGCTCAGGAAGAATACCCAGCTATAGTCACTATATTTGAATTACATCTCTGTCCGAGGGTCCCACGAAGTATTACCATAATGGGTTCATTTGTTTTGGTACACAGTTGAACCCTGCCAAAGTGTATGACTTGTTGTGGTGCACAGCTGAACCCTGCTGAAGTGCGTGACTTGCTGTGGTACACAGCTGAACTCTGCCGAAGTGCGGGACTTGGCCCTATCCCGTGGAAATGGTCTGAAGTGCGGTATCTAGATATAGGATGGCGTTGACTCCGAGGTGCATACCTCAGCACATTCTTTGATGTTGTAAGAATGCTATGATGCCCTGCTGAGGTGCTGTTGAGGCTGAACAGCCATACTTAGGCGTTGAACTCCTGAACTGCAGTACTTTGTATGCTGGGCTACTGGAATTGAGCCGTTGACTATTGTTGACTAACGGACGATTCAATTATGGTTTATCATTTACCTCCAGATTTTGTTGTGGCTGAGCTGAACTGCGAAGGCCAACAAATCTAGTTTTAATAGACACGTGATGTGGCAGTCCTTTATTGATTGTGCGGTTATCCTTCTATTTGCGTAGTAATTCCCACTTTCATTACTTCTTCGGCGGTTCCATTCCCCAAGGGAGGGAAATTCGTGAACTTCTGGCTCTTCGCATTCCAAACAAAAAGTTGTGGCTTTTTGTTTTCTCTTACTAATAAATAGAAACAGTTTCTCTGATTCATTTTTTTCTTCTTCCCTTATCTCGCTCAACTGGTTATTTTGCTGTTTCGTTGAACTGCTCTTCTTCTTCTTCTTCTCCGAAGCTTTTCCTTTCAGTTTGACTCTTCATTTTTCTGTAAGCATTACTTCAACTTGCTCATGGCTCCCGTTGTTACAACCCCATCTTCTTCAGATTCCCAAAACAAATATTCTCCCTCTTACCCAGAGAACATGAAGGATGATCATGAGGTTCAATCCCCTCCTTAAACATCTGACTCTGATAGGGATAACCGCCCTTTAAGGAGGTTACACCTTACTGGCGGACCTTCTTCGGTTGCCACCTCATCTTCAGCCTTAGTACCCCTACCATCTCTTGATAGGGGTTCTCCTTCTCCTCTAGTGCTGGCTTCACCCTGTACTTTGACTATGGAGGACATCCCTCTTCTGTGCAATGAATTTAATATTGACATAGACATATTTTCCCCAATTTTGCCTCTTCCTCATCAATCTGCCTATGATTCACCCGTTGGGTATGAGGCAATTTACGACGAATACTTCAGGACAGGGTTCAACCTTCCTGTCACTGGCCCCCTTCTTCAGATTCTTGACTTTTACCAACTCAGACTTCCACAAATCATGCCTAACGGATTGAAATTCATTGCCAGCTACCTGCTCTACCTAAGAGCAGCTGAGGTTGATTTTGATTTAGATGTCTTCAGGGGGATGTTTGTGTGCAAGCACAAAGAAAGTTGGCATTACTTTAGTAGGAGACATCCTAATAAAGTAATAAACCATGCTATAAACATTCCCTCTTCTGTAAAGAACTGGAAGGGGAGGTTCTTTTTTATCAAGGCCACAGGGTTACCTGGGAGAACCCTATGGAGATCTGGTCCTGCAAACAACAAGAGGCCAAGCGAGAAATTTTGCAATGAAGCCTCAAAGTTGCTGCATCTTCCTTAGGCCGTGGACTGGAAAAGGGTAGATAGGTCAGTTGTAAAGGCGGCTGACCCATACCACATAGGGTCTCTCCATCAGTCTGAAACCCTGGGCTCCTCAGCCTTGGCCTCAATCTTGGGTAGGTTTATAGTTCTGGTCGTGTACTGACTGTTTTTGACATTACGAATATCTTCTAACTGATTTGTTGTTGTGTTTTTCAGGAACCATGGTGTCTGAGGATACTATGAACCTGAAGAAATCGGATCCCAAGAAGAGGAAGAGAGGGGATGAATCGACCTCTTCCTCTAATCAGCCCTCTTTTAAGGCCTTGCCTGCTCCCTCTATTGTTCCTTCCATAAAACAAGGTAAGGGAGAAACATTTCTTCGCTGTTGCTGTTATTTGATTTATTTGATTTCAGTGCTTCTAACCCAATTTTTTTATTGCAGCCAAAACTTCTGCTGACACCTCCGCTTCTTCCAAAAAGTCTCTTCAGGCTGCAACTCAGTCCTCAAAGAAGAAAACTTCCGGGGCTCCAGCCCTGCCCCCTAAATCTGGGTCAAAGGCTGGGGGAGGTGCCAAGAAGACTGCCCTTAGTCCAAAGGTCGTCATCAAGGCTCCTCAAGCCAAGGTGATTCCACCAATGGTGTCAACCAAAGATGTTCCAACTCCTGAGCCACCAATCTCTGGTCTAACCCTGGCTACTCCGGATAATGATCCAATCCCTGCAGTGCCAGTTACCATACAAGCTCCATCAACCCCAATTTCTCCTCCAAGAGGGGTGTTCATCCGGGATCTTAAGGATGTCCCTCCTGGGGGAGTGGAAGTTACTTCAGGAGAGGCCTCCCCCCCGGAATCCTTTTGGGAAAATGCCATATAAGGGGGAGCCTTCTCATCAATTCCGTCGAAGATGGAGAAATTTGGTGTTTGGGATTACAGACACTGCTGATCACCTGGTGTGGCAAGGAAATTAGCAAACTTATCTGTACTGCCTGTGGATGGGAACTTTTTTGCTTGCCAGGACTGGGAGACTGCTCTTGACACTTTTTACACAAACATGTCCTTGGTAAGTCCTTTTGTTTCGTTTATTTGGGCTTCATAATCCTTTCTCTTAAATTATTTGGATGACACACTGATCATGATGGTTGTTGCAGTATCATGCTCAAGAGTGTGATATGCTGCACAAAGCTGAGGAGCTACGCAGATCGGTCGTAAAACTTTCTGATGATAATGCTAGACTGAAGAGGGCCAATGATGCATTTGCTGAGTTGGCAAGGCCCGATGACTCCAAACTGGATGAGATGGATGCTGAGTTGAAATCGTTGAGGTCAGTACTGGACTCGACGCAATCGGAGTTGGACTCCGTAAAGTCTGAAAATTCTAACCTGAAAAAAGGAAAAGAGGAGTCCGACACTCAGCTAGCAGTAGTCAATTTGTAGGTGGATGAACTGAAGAGAGTGATCTCTGACTTAGAGCTGGGATTTGCCAAGACCCAGGCTGAGTTGGAGTCCTCTCAGGAGGGACTCTATACTGCTAAACAAGAAATGTCTCAGCTAAAAAGCTAGACTGAAGCAGACCAGGAATTCTATCCAGACCTAGATAAGGTGCATCCTGAGCTTGCCAAACTCCATAATTCTGAAGCCGAAGCTGTATTTGAAAAGCTTTTCGAACAATTTCAAGAAGGCATTGACCTCAGAGAAGCTAATCAGGAGGAGAGGCAGTAGTATAGGATTTTTCTTGTACTTTTTATAAATGTAATAGATCATATACTTAATGAAAATTTGTTGTTCCAATAATGAATGTAAGTATGTGTCTTCGACTTGCTCTATGTCAGTAGTTTGCAAACATCTCTCTTCAGCAGGTACTGCGAAGTTTTGTTTCCTCTACTTGAATAGTTATGCAAGTATTTGTCTTCGACTTGCTCTATGTCAGTAATTTGCAAACATCTCTCTTCAGCAGGTACTGCGAAGTTTTGTTTCCTCTACTTGAATAGTTATGCAAGTATTTGTCTTCGACTTGCTCTATGTCAGTAGTTTGCAAACATCTCTCTTCAGCAGGCACTGCGAAGTTTTGTTTGCTCTACTTTAGTAGTTATGCAAGTATTTGTCTTCGACTTGCTCTATGTCAGTAGTTTGCAAACATCTCTCTTCAGCAGGTACTGTGAAGTTTTATTTGCTCTACTTCAATAGTTATGCAAGTATTTGTCTTCGACTTGCTCTATGTTAGTAGTTTGCAAACATCTCTCTTCAGCAGGTACTGCGAAGTTTTGTTTGCTCTACTTCAATAGTTATGCAAGTATTTGTCTTCGACTTGCTCTATGTCTGTAGTTTGCAAACATCTCTCTTCAGCAGGTACTGCGAAGTTTTGTTTGCTCTACTTCAATAGTTATGCAAGTATTTGTCTTCGACTTGCTCTATGTCAGTAGTTTGCAAACATCTTTCTTCAACAGGTACTGCAAAGTTTTGTTTGCGCTACTTCAATAGTTATGCAAGTATTTGTCTTCGACTTGCTCTATGTCAGTAGTTTGCAAACATCTCTCTTCAGCAAGCACTACGAAGTTTTGTTTGCTCTACTTCAATAGCTATGCAAGTATTTGTCTTCGACTTGCTCTATGTCAGTAGTTTGCAAACATCTCTCTTCAGCAGGCACTGCGAAGTTTTGTTTGCTCTACTTTAATAGTTATACAAGTATTTGTCTTCGACTTGCTCTATGTCAGTAGTTTGCAAACATCTCTCTTCAGCAGGTACTGCGAAGTTTTGTTTGCTCTACTTCAATAGTTATGCAAGTATTTGTCTTCGACTTGCTCTATGTCAGTAGTTTGCAAGCATCTCTCTTCAGCATGTACTGCGAAGTTTTGTTTGCTCTACTTCAATAGTTATGCAAGTATTTGTCTTCGAATTCCTCTGTGTCAGTAGTTTGCAAACATCTCTCTTCAGCATGCACTGCGAAGTTTTGTTTGCTCTACTTCAATAGTTATGCAAGTATTTGTCTTCGACTTGCTCTATGTCAGTAGTTTGCAAACATCTCTCCTCAGCAGGTGCTGCGAAGTTTTGTTTGCTCTACTTCAATAGTTATGCAAGTATTTGTCTTCGACTTGCTCTATGTCAGTAGTTTGCAAACATCTCTCTTCAGCAGGTACTGCGAAGTTTTGTTTGCTCTACTTCAATAGTTATGCAAGTATTTGTCTTCGACTTGCTCTATGTCAGTAGTTTGCAAACATCTCTCTTCAGCAGGTACTGCGAAGTTTTGTTTGCTCTACTTCAATAGTTATGCAAGTATTTGTCTTCGACTTGCTCTATGTCAGTAGTTTGCAAACATCTTTCTTCAACAGGTACTGCGAAGTTTTGTTTGCGCTACTTCAATAGTTATGCAAGTATTTGTCTTCGACTTGCTCTATGTCAGTAGTTTGCAAACATCTCTCTTCAGCAAGCACTACGAAGTTTTGTTTGCTCTACTTCAATAGCTATGCAAGTATTTGTCTTCGACTTGCTCTATGTCAGTAGTTTGCAAACATCTCTCTTCAGCAGGCACTGCGAAGTTTTGTTTGCTCTACTTTAGTAGTTATGCAAGTATTTGTCTTCGACTTGCTCTATGTCAGTAGTTTGCAAACATCTCTCTTCAGCAGGTACTGCGAAGTTTTGTTTGCTCTACTTCAATAGTTATGCAAGTATTTGTCTTCGACTTGCTCTATGTTAGTAGTTTGCAAGCATCTTTCTTCAGCATGTACTGCGAAGTTTTGTTTGCTCTACTTCAATAGTTATGCAAGTATTTGTCTTCGAATTCCTCTGTGTCAGTAGTTTGCAAACATCTCTCTTCAGCATGCACTGCGAAGTTTTGTTTGCTCTACTTCAATAGTTATGCAAGTATTTGTCTTCGACTTGCTCTATGTCAGTAGTTTGCAAACATCTCTCCTCAGCAGGTGCCGCGAAGTTTTGTTTGCTCTACTTCAATAGTTATGCAAGTATTTGTCTTCGACTTGCTCTATGTCAGTAGTTTGCAAACATCTCTCTTCAGCAGTTACTGCGAAGTTTTGTTTGCTCTACTTTAATAGTTATGTAAGTATTTGTCTTCGACTTTTGGCTCCGCCAAAATATTTGCCTGATTGAAATGCAGCTCATCCATGCTTTAGTTTGCTGATGATAATAATTTTTAGATAAAGTAAAGCCTGTTACTTAATCCATTTAAGCGAAACGAATGAACCACGAACTGACTCTGTTATGAACATTGCTTTACTCAATACTCAGTATTAATGGCAATAATTTACATTTTTCTGTCACTGCTAGAAAAAGATTACCACGAAAGACTTTGTGGGAAATCACTCAGGCCTGCTGAGGTGGGACTCTTCACTGATGTAGAAGCCTTAAATAGGTGGAATGCCAAGACCTTGGTAAAGTTTTGCCTTCCAAGGTTTGTAACTTGTAAGCCCCATTTGAGCTTACCTCCTCTATTCGATAAGGTCCTTCCCATCTAGGATTGAGAGCCCCAATGGGTGCTGCACGGCTTGCCTCGTTGTTACGCAATACCAAGTCACCCACTTGATAAGATCTTAGTCGCACTCGGGAGTTGTAATATTGCGCAATTAAATTTTTGTATTGAGCCATGCAGACATGGGCCCGATCCCTTTTTTCTTTCAATTCGTCCAAATTTATCCGTAATTCTTGGTTGTTGATTCCGGTAGAGTAATAATCTGTTTGGGTAGAGCTGGAACCAATTTCGGCTGGGATGACTGCCTCAGTGCCATATATCAAGGAAAATGGTGTTTCCTTAGTAGAGGTGGATGGAGTAGTTCTATATGCCCATAATACACTAGGGAGTTCCTCTACTCAACTTGCTCCAATCTGATATAAACGTTTACGCAGCCCATCCTTAATAGTTCTGTTGGCTAACTCAACATGTCCGTTAGTTTGAGGATGCGCTACCGAAGTGAATCGCTGTTCAATTTTGAGCTCGGCGCACCAACTCTTAACAGGGTCATCAGCAAATTGCTTCCCGTTATCAGATATAAGAATTTGTGGAAGACCAAAACGACATATGATGTTCTTCCATAAGAATTTTTTAATCTGATTTCTCGTTATCGTAGCTAAGGGTTCTGCTTCCACCTATTTGGTGAAATAATCGATAGCCATAACCAAGAATTTGACTGATCCTGGAGCTTGGGACAGAGGTCCAACAAAATCTATCCCCCATTGTACGAATGGCCAGAGACTTGAAATAGAGGTGAGCTCCTTACTTGGCAAATGTGTCATAGTAGCATTGGCCTGGCATGCTGGACATTTTCTGACCAATTCTTTTGCATCCCGCCGCAGAGTGGGCCAGTAGTATCCAGCAAGATAGCATTTTCTTGCCAACGACCGGGCACCAGAATGATTTCCACAGATTCCTTGATGCATCTCTTGAAGGATGTAATCTCCTTTCTCATTGATCACGCATTTCAACCAAGGCTGTGAAAATGATTTTTTATATAGGTGATCGTTGAAAAGGGCATACCTGGTTGCCTGCAACCGGAGACGCCGAGCCGCACGCTTGTCCTCGGGCTGAACTCCATGCTGTAAGAAATTAATAAGTTTGTCCATCCAAGTGTTGCGAAAGTCCACTTGCAGCACTCCGTTTGCATCATAAGCGCGATGTTTTACCAGCTCCACAACTATCTTCTTCTCCAAAGTTGTTGAAGTGGATGATGCTAGCCGAGATAACGCGTCAGCTCTCTTACTGGTAGATCTGGGAATATGTTCGATGCTGAAGTGTTCGAATGCCTGTCCGAGCTGTAGCACTTTAGCCAAATATTTTTTCATGTTTTCCTCTTTGGCCTCATAATCCCCATTGACCTGAGAAACAATCAATTGCAAATCACTTCGGGAGATGATTCGTTCTGCCCCTAACTTTCTCGCGAGGCCTAATCCTGCTATGAGGGCCTCGTACTCTGCCTCATTGTTAGTTGATTCAAAATCAAACCGCAAGGTGTACTCAAATTCTTCTTTGTTGGGGTTGATGATTAGGAGCCCTGCTCCACAGCCATCTTTGGAGGAAGGCCCATCCACATATAATGTCCATTCAACTACTGCTTGATATCTTCCTCCACGGATATCCCTTTAGCCAAGAAATCTGCTAATGCCTGGGCCTTAACGGAATTTCTTGATTTGTATTGGATATCATACTCTGCAAGCTCTATAGCCCATTTTGCAGCTCGGCCAGATGTGTCTGGCCTTGACAAGATTTGTTTTAAGGCTGGTCAGTGACCACTTTGATAGGATGAGCTTGTAGGTAAGGCCTGAACTTTCTCGCTGCCACTACGAGTGCTAACACTATCTTCTCAGCGTTAGGATATCTTACTTTGGGCCCATGTAGAATTTTACTGGCGAAATAGATGGGTCTTTGCACATTATCCTGCTCCCTGAGCAGAACCGCACTAACTGCTTCTTTGCATGTTGATAGGTATATATATAGCTCTTCTCCGGGCAGAGGTGAAGTAAGCGTCGGCACCTCAGCCAAATAGGACTTTAGTTCGTCGAAGGCTTTTTGGCATTGTTCGTCCCATTGAAAAGTTGTTCTCTTCTTCAAGACTTGGAAGAAAGGAAGGGATCTCTCAGCAGATTTGGATAGAAACCTGCTTAACGTGGCAATTCGGCCTGTTAACCTCTGCACTTCCTTTATGTTCCTAGGGGATGCATGTTTTGAATAGCTTCAATTTTAGCAGGGTTTGCTTGTACCCCATCTTTGGAAACCATGTATCCCAAGAACTTTCCAGTACGTACCCCAAATGTGCACTTCTTCGGGTTTAGTCTCATGCGTGAGTCTCTCAACACAGTGAAAACTTCCCTTAAGTTTTTGATATACTGATCAAGAGTCATGGTCTTGATTAGCATATCATCGATGTAGACCTCCATTATCCGGCCAATTTGTTCACCGAACAAGGTATTGACCAGACGTTGATAAGTGGACCCAGCGTTCTTCAATCCGAATGGCATAGTTATATAACAATAAGTACCTGACTCAGTTATGAAAGCAGTCTTTTCCTGATCTTCTAATGCCACAAGGATCTGATGATAACCTTTGAAGGCATCCAAGAAATCAAAGATTTCATGCCCCAGCGTCGAATCCACTAACCTATCTATTTTTGATTGCGGGTAACAATCTTTTGGACATGCTTTGTTGAGGCCGGTGTAATCTATGCACATTCTCCAAGACTCATCCTGCTTGGGGACCACCACTGGATTTGCCAACCAGATTGGAAAAAGTACTTCGATAATGAATTTTATGGCCAGCAACTTCCTGACTTCTCCTTCAATAACTTTATTCTGTTCTGGTGCGAAGTGTCGCTTTTTTGTTTTACTGGCTTTGCCAAAGGATCAACGTTCAGTTTATGCTCAGCTAGATGTGGAGGTATCCCAGACATATCCTCCGCAGTCCATGCGAAGATAATCGCGAACTCTCTCAGCAAATCCTGCAACTGAGATAGCAATTCAGATTGCATCCAAGTCTCGATTTTTATAACATTTTCAGGTCTGCTTGGATCAAGGATGAAGTCCTGAACTGCATCATCCGACTGTAAGTGTTCCTCATCTGAAGGTATCAGTTCGTCTAAGCTGACTTGCTGAACTGATTCATTCCCCTTAGTGGCTAAGGCGTAACAGCTCTGTGCCACTTGTGTATCTCCTTGGATCGTGGCCACTCCCCCTGGAGTGGGAAATTTCATGCTAACGTGTAAAGGTGATACGATGGCCTCTAATGCTACCAAGGCCGGACGGCCCAATATGACGTTGTATGGGGATACATCCCTGACGACCAGAAAATCTATCCATATGCATCGATAGGCAGGCGGTTTGCCAAAACTACAGCTGAGCGTAACCAGGCCTGCTGGTCGCACTGCAGCTCCAGTGAAACCGTACAAGGACGAGGTAACTGGTTTCATCAAGGAGTCAGGCAAACTAAGCTGCTGGTACACCCAATAAAACATTATATTTACAGCGCTGCCGGCATCCACATAAACGCATTGGACCTGTACAACTCTATCCGAAGGAAGGTGCACACACAGCTCTACCACTAAACTTGTATTGTTGGAGTCTAGAGGAATGGGATCTTCTGGACCATAAGTTAGTTCTCTCGTCATCTTGGCCTTTTTAGCTGGTGCACCTGAAGAGGTTCCCGAGGAACTAGGTGCTCCTGGTCCTGAGTGAGGTGGGCCTCCAGAAATTGTATATATAAAAGCATTGACCTGGGGCTGACCTGCAGCCCCACGCCTCCCCTGCTCTCCATCATCCTCATTTCTACGGTGCCGAGGTGGAGATTATGGACGGCATTTGACTTTCTGGGGATCCCTGTGATAGTCTGGGTGGTTATTCAGGCGTAACCGAGGGTCATAAAACTGTTTTAAATGTCCCTGTTCGATAAGTTGTTTAATAGCCTGAGCCAGCTGCCTGCACTCCTCAGTATCATGCCCGATATCTCTATGGTAGTGGCAATAATACTTAGGATTTCTCTTCATCTTAGGCCCGTTCATGGGCTCTGCTTTTGTCCTCAGACCATCTTTTTCCATGACAGACAGAATATATTGTTGTGAAGCCAACAGCGGTAAGCCTTCCCTACCACCTTTATCCTTACCGCTTATTCGATCAAACGTACTGCGTCGATCACGATTTTTTCCTTCATGGTGCCGGTCCTCCTTCTTCGAACTGGGTCGGCTTTCTTGCCGGGCTGAATGCTCGGCCTCTCTCTTTAACCTGTTTGCTTCTTCTCCTCGGGTAAACTGGTGGGCCTTCTCCAAGTATTCTCTTAAAGTGGTAGGTCCCTCCTCAGCCAGTTGTGAGAAGAGGCGACCTGCCCGTAATCCATTAATGAAGGCCACGGCTTTGACGCCTTCGTTTCTGTCACTAAGTTGCAGTGACTCGTCTGAAAAGCGTTGCATGTATTGCAACACAGATTCGTCTGGACCTTGCCTTAAGGTCATTAGATGGGATGAGTTCTTCACAAACGGAGTACTGGACACAAACTGTGACCTAAACTTCTGTGCCAGCTGTTTGAAAGATTTCACAGATTTTGATAGAAGCTCTTGGAACCATCTCCTGGCCTTTCCCCTTAGATACAAAGGGAAAGTTTTGCACCGCAATGGGTCTGGGATGTTTTTCAGACACATTGCAGTTTGGAACTGGAAAAGATGGTCCGTTGGGTCTGTGGTCCCATCATAAGTGTCCATCTTTGGCACCTTAAAACTGTCGGGTGCTAAATATTCTGCTATATCCAAGGAGAAAGGACTATCCTGGACTGCTTGCACAAACTCTTGCCTGTGCTCTTCATAGTATACCCTCGGCCTGCGAGGGACTTCTTCGTCCCTGGGGACACTTTTCAACGATTTTGACCTCACATTTAAGTGAGGTATGGACGTATGCTCTGACTCCACGGCTGGAGCTTTGAAACTATGTCTTCTAGCATCCGCCATGAATCCTTTATGCGATCTAGTAGAGTGGCCTTGTGATACTTCTCTCTGAGGAGGAGGTGGATCAACCTCCATATTTTACACCTCCGGCCGCTTGCCTTTGAGGTGTCGTACCATGGCCTCGAACATTTCCATGTTCTCAGCAACGTATTTCATCGCTTTCTCCCTCACTTCCTTTGAAGTTTCGGGGTTAGGATCAGGATTAAGCATAGGAGATTCAGGTACCCGAGAAACCAGTTCTAGGGCGGCTGAACGTGTAACCATGCGTCGTGGAGGATTGGATGACTCACCCAATCCTTCTCGTCCACCTTTTGTCATAAATAGTCGTCGGTTGTTTTGAGCTTGAGCTTTTTATTGGGTTAAAGGACTAAAGGGGCCCTCCTTCTAGCGCCAGTCTTCTTTTGAAATCCATAGCTCCTTCTCTTTCAGTGCACAACTCAATGTGTATCTTGAAAGATAATGACCTCTCTGAACTATGTCATCATTATAAGGTTGACAGGAGTACTTTTGCTCACATTCTTCCCCAGCCTCACCAAACTGCTAATGACCCCCCTTCTGTTTACGAAGCAGTTTATGAGGAGTTTTTTAGATTTGGTTTTAATATACCCATTCTGGCTCCCTTACTCCAAATACTGTTATGTTACAAACTTAGGCTTCCCCAAATAACTCTTAACAGGCTGAGGGTTATTCTTAGTGATCTGCTCTACCTAAGAGCATCTGAGAAGAACTTCTCGTTTGTAGTTTTTAGGGAGATATTCGTATGCAATCAGGAGGGTAGTTGGTATAATTTTAATAGGAGATCTCGGAATAGTGGGGGGTCTTTTGTTATAAACCTTCCCTCCCCTTCCACGGATTGGAAGGGGAATTTCTTTTTTGTTAAAAGTGTAGGATTTCCTGAAGGGATCCCTTGGAACACTGGTAGCGTAAATAACAGGAGGCCAAGTGAACAATTTCGCAATGAAGTCTCCCAATTGTTACTTCCCCCGGGTCGTAGACTGGAAGAAAGTTAATAGGCAATTGTAGAGGTTGCTGACCTGGATCATTTGGGGCCAGATTGTAATTTTCGACCTCTCATTTCCCTTGCTTTGTGGATAGTTCGGGGTATATGGCAACATTCTTGAAAATCTTTGGCTGGTTTTGACGTTTCACCAGTGTTTTGACTGTTTTGTTCCTTGAATTTTGCAGAAATCATGGTACGCGGGACCCTTGAGAGGCTGAAGAACTTGGTCCCTAGGAAGATATCATGGTCGGAATGCCAACCCTCTACTTCAGAGCAAGCCTCTGCTAGCTCTTCATCTGAAGTGCAGACACGTTCAGGTAAAGTTTCTCCCTGCATTAGTCTTGGATGTGCTTGATTTTCATTATAGTCATTTGGATATTTACTTCCTTGCAGTTGAAACTCCTAATAATCTTCCCCAAACCGAAACTCAGGTTCCTATCTCAACCTTAGCTCAACCTGGGGAAGGGAGTGGGGGAATTAATGCCCCCATCCTGATTCCTTCATCTCCTGTTGCTAAGGCTGAGGACGTTCCTCCCCCAAGTTAGGCTGTTGATGAGGCCGGGCCCTCCTTTGATCGTTTAAGAGAGGCCTCTGAAGTAAATGTCTTCGGGGATGGGCCCTCTGAGGTGAAAGCTTTGGAAGGAGAGCCCCCAAAGAAAAAGATCTTGAGAAGGAAACTTCCAGAGTAAACGTATCTGAAGGAGAAGCCTCTGCAAAGAGTATACCTGGGGGGACCCTCTTCTCGACCGCAGCGGGAGAAAAGGATGATAGAGTTCAGCTACGACATCTCTGCCGAAGATCCTGGAGTGACAGAGATGTTAATACTTCCTAAAGACTGGCAGACATATGACAGTCTGGATTGGAATAATGCTTTTCACTTATTTGTGAAAAATATGGCCTTGGTATGACCTTCGTCTGTTTTCCATATTTCCCTTTGATCCTCCATGCTTTTCTTAACAAGTTTGACTTTTGCAGTATCAGGTCCAAGAATATAATATTCTCAGACGAGCTGAAGAGCTCCATTCCAGATTCTTCAAAATCTCTGAGACCAATACCCACCTCAGAAAGGCCTGTAACGAGTTAACTAAGGCGGCAAAACCTAACAACACAAAGTTGTCCGGGCTGAAGGCTGAAATGAACAATCTGAAGTCTCAAATTGTTGTACTTACTGAAGATAATTCTAAGCTTCAAATGTTAAAGCGAGACTCAGATTCCAAGCTGGCCTCACTTATGGAGGAGAACTCCAGGCTTCAAGCTGAGAAGCGAGATTCTGACGCTAAGCTGGCTGCTGCCAAGTCCCAAGTGATTGGATTGAAGGAAAAATTGTCCAACTCTGAGTTAGTTTCTTCCAAGGCTCAAGCTGAACTGGAGTTCTACCAAAAGGAAATCAGTAATTTTGATCAAGTATTGTCCAACAGCAGGGCTGAGTTGAACCAGCAACTGGAGGCTGAGAAGAAGAGTAAGGCTGATCTCATCCATCATTTTGAGATTCAAGTTGAGGAGATGAAGGAGAAAGCCGTTGCTGAGTTCAAACAATCCGAACTTTTTACTGGAAATTTTTTGAAGATTCAAGGCTCAGCAATTGCTGTTGGGCAAACTTGGGCAATTGATGCTTGCTCTGAGGTCTGCCCCAGCCTGGACAAGAAATATCCTCGAATTGCTGCGATGTATAACCCTGAGGCTGGAAGTTTACTTGAGAACCAAATAGATCGGTTTCAAAGTGGAACTGACCTTAGAGAGGATGAGGAGGTTGTAAAGTAGAATAGGTCTTTTCCTACGAATTGTAGTTGTAATAGACTTTCTTCTTAATGAAAAACCCACTTTTCTCCACTCTTGCTCTTCAGCTTCTTTCATTTTTCCTTAACTGTCTCTATTTTCAGCATGTGAAGTTTTATTTGCTTCGCCCCAATAGTGAATGCAAGTATTTGTCCTCAGCTTCACTTGCTCTATTTTAATAGTTTGCATTTGTCCTCAGCTTCGCTTGCTCTATTTTAATAGTTTGCAAGTATTTGTCTTCAGTTTCACCAAAAGAGTATCTTTTGTGTGCTATTTCTTTACCGAAGTACTAAGCTTCAGCTTTTATACTTAGCTCTTCAGCTCTGCTACGCCTTAATGAATTTTGAGATGTGAGAAAACCTTCATCCTTTTTTGTCAACCTCTTAATCCTGCTGAGTTGAAGATATAGAGGACTTATCCCGTTGTTGAGACCTGCTCAACCTCTCAGTCCTGCTGAGTTAAAGATATAGGGGACTTATCCCGTTGTTGAGACATGCTCAACCTCTCAGTCCTGCTGAGTTAAAGATATAGGGGACTTACCCCGTTGTTGAGACCTGCTCAACCTCTCAGTCCTGCTGAGGTGAAAATATGGGGAACTTATCCCATCCTGCTGAGACCTGCTCAGCCTCCCAGACTTGCTGGGGTAAAGATAATGTTGAGACCTGCTCAACCTCCCAGACCTACTGGGGTAAGATAATGTTGAGACCTGCTCAACCTCCCAGACCTGATGGGGTAAAGATGATGTTGAGACCTGCTCAATCTCCTAGACCTGCTAGGGTAAAGATATCGAGAAACCTGTCCCATCCTGCTGAGTTATGCTCAGCCTCCCAGACCTGCTAGGGTAAGATAATGTTGAGACCTGCTCAACCTCCCAGACCTGCTGGGGTAAGATATCGGGAAACCTGCCACATCCTGCTGAGTCCTGCTAAGCCTCCCAGACTTGCTGGGGTAAGATAATGTTGAGACTTGCTCAACCTCCCAGACCTGCTGGGGTAAGATAATGTTGAGACCTGCTCAACCTCACAGACCTGCTAAGATAATGTTGAGACCTGCTAAACCTCCCAGGCCCGCTGGGGTAAACATAATGTTGAGACCTGCTCAACCTCCCAGACCTGCTGGGGTAAATATAATGTTGAGACCTGCTCAATCTCCCAGACCTGCTGGGGTAAAGAAATCGGGAAACCTGTCCCATCCTGCTGAGTCCTGCTCAGCCTCCCAGACCTGCTGGGGTAAGATAATGTTGAGACCTGCTCAACCTTCCAGACCTGCTGGGGTAAGATATCGGGAAACCTGCCACATCCTGCTGAGTCCTGCTCAGCCTTCCAGACCTGCTGGGGTAAGATAATGTTGAGACCTGCTCAACCTCCCAGACCTGCTAGGGTAAGATAATGTTGTGACCTCAAATAAGCTTCGTCAGTTATCTTGAGAAAATGTTAACTGGAATTGAAATGATTGTGTAGTTAGAATAGCGCCAAATGTCCTGCGCAAAGAAGCATAGGTCAGAGGTCCCGGGGGGTTGGCACCGAGAAACACTACAAGAAATCATTCATTTACCGACCGCATTAAGCGACCGCTTTATACGCGGTCACTAATTTGTGACCGCTTGGAAAGACAGTCGCAATTTTTGCAACTTAGCGACCATTTTTGCTAACGTTTCGAAAACCGTCACAAATTTGCGTCTGTCTCAAAAACAGTCGCAAATGTGCGACCGTTTTAAAAAACGGTCAAAGCCTAGTGACCATTTTTTCGTCCGTCGCAAAGATGATCACAACTTTGCGACAGTCTCAAAAACGGTCTCAAGTTTGCGACCGTTATAAAAAATAGTCATAAAATAGCGACCGTTTCTGTGACCGTTCCAAAACCGGTTGCAAATTTGTGACCATCTTAAAAACGGTCACAAATTAGCAACCGTTATTAGAAACAGTCGCAACTTAGTGACTGTTGTTGTTCCATCTCAAAAACGGTTGCAAATTTGCAACTGTTATCAACTACGGTCGCAAATTAGCGACCGTTTTTGCTTCCGTCTAAAAAACAATTATAACTTTGCAACTGTTTCAAAAACGGTTGCAAATTTGCAACCGTTATCAAGAACGGTAGCAACATAGCGACCACTTTTTTGACCGTTTCAGAACCGGTCGTAAATTTGCGACCATCTTAAACCAGTCACAAATTTTTCGACTGTTATAAAAAATGGTCGCAACTTAGCAGCCAATTTCGCTATGGTCTCAAAAACGATTGCAAATTTACGACCGTTATCAAATACGGTGGCAACTTAGCAATTGTTTTTGTTTTTTTCTAAAAAATGATCACATCTTTGTGACTATCTCAAAAACGGTTGCAAATTTGAGACTATTATAAAAACGGTCGCAACTTTGCGGCTGTTTTTTTGTCCGTCTCAAAATGGTTATCAAATACGGTTGCAATATTTAAAATATATTCATTAAAGATTATTCTATCGATCTCATTGAGTGATAATCTTTAAATAAAATTATATAAGCAGAAGTACATAACTATATAAGTCTACATAATCCTATAAGTGCATAAGTACATATCTTACCCTACAACAAACATAGGTATATATACTTGTATATTAAATATATGCACACGTATGTAAGTAAACAATTTTATGTAATCTTCTACATACGTAAGTATATATGTTACCTTATGAAAAAGGTAGAATCTCTTTATATACTTACATAGGCGTAAACTTGTATACTTATGTAACCATATATTTATATAGTTATATATACTTATACATCTATAAGAAATATATATACATACAATTGTTCAGTTATACACACACACACACACATATATATATATATGTGTGTGCGCGTGTATATATATATATGTGTGTGTGTGTGTGTGTGTATTAGTCCAGTACTATACAAAACACATATGAGTATATATCAAGCAACAAAATAGGAAAAAGTATAGAATATGGGAAATTGAAGAGCATGACTTCAAATACGTCCGTCTCAAAACCGGTCGTAAATTTGCGACTGTCATAAAAAACGGTCTGTGTTTGCGACATTCTCAAAAATAGTTGCAAATTTGTGATTGATAGAATGTATTCATTAAAAATTATTCTATCAATCCATTAGGATATATTATGTAAATAAAAGGATGGCAATCATGATTATAAGTACAAGTATGTAAGTATACAAGTTCATATAATCCTCTACGTACATAAGTATATATGTTATCTTATGTATGGGTATATGTATATATACTTTTATATTACGTATAGACACAAGTATACATAATCCTATAAGTGTGTAAGTACACATCTTACACTATAACAAACATAAGCATATATACTTGTATATATATAAGCGCAAGTATATAAGTATACAATTTTATATAATCCTCTAAATACACAAGTATATTTGTTAGCTTATGAAAAATAGTTAGTATATCTTTATCACTTACATAGGCATATACTTGTATACAATATATACAACAACAACAATATTACCCCATTGCCTTAGCGGCTCCCGTTTATGGCAGGATATGGGGGTCAAATATACGCAACTATACCCATGTGTTAGAAACACACAGAGGTTGTTTCATGATGACTCATAATGAAAATTGCGTCAAGCTGTGACGATCAACTGTTACTTCAGAATATAAGAAGCACAACCAATTTAGTGAATCATTTTGTTTTATTCCATCATATTCCAACTGTTACTTGTATACATATATAAAGTTATATATTTTTACAACGGTGTTTTCAGGTGATAGAATTTGCACTAATCCACTTAAAATATTATGATTTTTTAATTTAGACAGAATTGGCAGTCACGGGCGAACACAAACTAAATTTATTTACGACAGAATTAGCCACTGAAAATTTCTCCCCTTCTATTACAAATAAAAAAAATTCCCCCCTTTGCCTAAAAAAAGGAGACTTTTAGCGGGAACTTTCCCTCCTCCCTTTTATGCAATTTCACCTCTTCATCTCCCCCAATCTTACTTGGAAACCTTCAGCGACATAAGCAGTTTGAGAGGAGTGTTTCTGTAGGGCTAGGGTTTTTTGGAGCTGATTCATATCAGATTCAGCGCCAAAATTTCTGGAATAGAAGGCCAAAGGCGAATCTTTCTTTGATCCAAAAGGCTGGGAAAAATCATTCAGTCGACTGCTGATTGCTTTTTCTAATGAAAAACTCCTAAAGGTCTTTGCATTCTTACAAGATAACTATGTTTTTTGTATGTGTTGAGACCCCTCAAACCATCTCTCTTTCCTCTCTAATCAGAACCTGGTATTTCAGCAAAATCATTATCAAAAAAATGGCGGATCAGCTCACCGATGACCAGATCTCCGAGTTCAAGGAAGCCTTTAGTCTATTTGACAAGGATGGAGATGGTATTTCTTTAGACACCCTTGCCTTTTTCTTTTATGTTGTTCTTCCGATGATTTTGTGCTTTTATTTGATTCTTGTTTCAGCTGTTGAAGATTTTCTGTAGAGGATTCATTTGGGAGCTAGTGTTTTGTAGATCTGATTTGATCTTTTTGTTGACCCTTTATCTTGAAAGTTTTGGCTTTTATGATTCTTTTTTCCTTTCTGGGCGAGTATGAGGATACTAGGGATCCCCTGAATCTTTTCTTGACTGGTGTTTAAGATCTGATGATATGAGTTAGTATTTTTATGGATCTGATTTTAGGTTTAAATTAGAGAAGGCCTATTTGAAATATTGACGAGCAAGCTAATGCTTTTTAGATATTATATTGGATTCCTGAAAATCTTGTTGAAATTAAGGATGACTGGTTGTTAGCAGTCTTATTGGGATCTGCTGTTTTTGAGATCTGATTTGACTCTTGAAGAGTCTTTGTTAAGGGTTTTGATCTTTTCCCTGGTGAAAAGATTGGTATATACCTATCGAGTAAGGATATTTTGTTAATTCCAATATTTTGAATCTTAGCGCTTTCTTTTGTGTCTGTCGAATTTTATTTCTCATTTGCTTTCTGTTTTTTTTCTCTAGATTTTTTTAGTTAAGACTTGGATTGGTGAATAAGAAAGTTTTACTATTTTCCTTTTCATAGATTAGTTTCAGTATAAAATAGAGCACATCTTGACGAAAGATGAAGACAAAGAAATGGCTTGAAGAATTGGATTCTTATTATAGAACTATACAGCCAACATATGCCTCTCAGAATCGATGTGTGAAAATTCTGGAAGGGCATCAAGACAATTTCGAAAAGAACTTACTGAAATTGATGCCTTTAACCTAAAGTTCTACGTGAATGATGCCTACTAGAAAAACAGAGTTGGTGATCATCTTTGATTTATAATTTGTATGAAACTTAGCATGTGAGTTAACCTTGAGGTGGTGGTGGCAGTGGCGGGAGCAGCAGATTCTTCAGCTTAGAGAAGAATCTGAAGGTGGTGGTGGCGGCGGCAGTGGCGGCGGCAGGGGCAGCGACAACTAGGAATCACGTTTATCTGATTTGAACTAGAAAATTACCCATATGGGAAATTGATGATACAGCCTTACCCAAGCGCATCAAATTGGTTTCATATGCTGTGTGACTGAAAGTTAAAGTAACAGAGATTACAAGTAGAATTCTATAATGGTTAGAGATTTATTGTCTAACTTTTGCTTGCATTTAGTATCATACAAATTTATTATTTCTTTTGATATAGTCTTTTTTCGGAGTGTTAGTTAATCTGCTCTGTGGTATATGCAATGCTAATTTGATGGCTAGCTTTCAGAGTGATGCTGGCTTCCTTTGGTGGACTTCTTATGCTGTTGAAGGTAGATATTTTAGTTTCAGATAAATGTGCACTGGATCGGAGGTTGTTTCTCCTAATGATAACTTTTATCTTCTGTTTCTTTGTTGCGTTGTCATGATCTAGTTTCTGCATTCAATGCTACTGTTTATGGATTTTATTACTTTTGTTGTGTATTCTTGACCTGTTGGCTTAATCCCACTTTCGGTTGTATTGCAGGGCTCTGGTCTGGATTATTTGACCTAGAAGTACATGTTGACTTGTTGTGATTGGAAAGTGATGGTGACTTGGTGGTTCCTCTATTGATTAGTATCATGGGTCCCTATTTAGTCCATTAAATGTTTTATGGAATACTACTAGACTTTTGTTTTTGAAGTAGTATTGTCGGATATTTGAATTTGATGTTCAAATCGGAGATGTGCTTTTGAATATTGAATTAGTATTTTAGTTTGTTATATTTGTATTTTGGTTCATTAGAATTGCAGTTGTCATATGTTTTGATTGGATTTTGAATTTATAATTGGATTATTTAATATTTGAATATTTAAGGCTTTTTCTCCTCAAAATTAGCGATCATTTTTCACTTTTACCGGCCGTTGGAAGCATTGCTAACATTAATACCGCACAACTGTCATTTTAATTTGCAATCGCTAACCAGTCGGTAATCTACAACCGTAATTTGCAACTGATAAGGTAGTCGATAATTTAAGACCGTCAAACCAGTCGCTAATTTGCAACCGATCAAACAATCGGTAATTTAAGACTGCTAAAACAGTCGGTAAATTGAGACCGATAAAACAGTTGGTAATTAGCGGCTACGAGAGCAGTCGGTAATTTGTGACTGATAAAGCAGTCGATAATTGGCGACCCATACAACAGTCGGTAATTTGTGACTGCTAAAAAAGTAGCTGATTCGCGACAGCTAAAATAGTCGCTAATTTTCGACGGTCAAAGCCATCGCTAATTTACGACGGTCAAAGCCGTCGCTAATTTTCGAGCGCCAAAGCAGTCGGTAATTTGCGACAGTGTAAACAGTCGGTAATTTGCGACCGTTTCTCTGTATAGTTGCTAAATCCGTCGCTATTTTCCAACCGCTTTCAAACAGTCGCAAAATTCATTTACCAACCACTGTTTAGCGACCGATGTTTAGCGACTGTTATACGGCCGGTATTCAGTCTACCGACCGTTTTTTAGAGTTTACCGACTGTTCTAGGCAGCCGGTAATTAGCCTTTTTTTGTAGTGAAAAACCCTCCGACGCTCAAGTCAGTTTGGGCCATATCTCACTGAGATTATAATTTAAAGGGGTGAGTTAGGAATTTCTCACAGTATTTGCCGAGGAGCAGAGTGCATGAATTGGCTTTAAGGTATGAAAGATTCAGTTCCTGATCCCTTCTTTGTTTTGGTTGCCTTACTTTTACAGACTTTCTCCGCCTTTGGCTTCTGATAGTAGATAATTGATAGGACGCTTACTTGGGGCAGAGAGCCTAGGAAGCTGTAGGTCTGTTGATATGATCAATAGCCTGACTGATGTGGCTAATAGGCCGGCTGTTATAACCTTAGCGTGCTCAGGAAGAATACCCAGTTGTAGTCACTATATTTGAATTGCATCTCTATCCGAGGGTCCCACGAAGTATTATTGTAATGGGTTCATTTGCTGTGGTACACAGCTGAACCCTGCCGTAGTGTTTGATTTGCCGTGGTACACAGCTGAACTCTGCCGAAGTACGTGACTTGGCCTTATCTCGTGGAAGTGGTCTGAAGTGCGGTATCTAGACATAGAATGACGTTGATGCCGAGGTGCATGCCTCAGCACATTCTTCGATGTTATAAGGATGCCATGATGCCCTGCTGAGGTGCCGCTGAGGCTGAACAGCCATACTTAGGCGCTGAACTGCTGAGCTGCAGTACTTTGTATGCTGGGCTACTGGAATTGAGCCGTTGATTGTTTTTGACTAACGGACGATTCAGTTATGGTTTATCATTTGCCCCCAGATTTTGTGTGGCTGAGCTGAACTGCGAAGGCGGACAAATCTTACCTTAATAGACCCGTGATGTGGCAATCCTTTATTAATTGTGGTATACAGCTAAACTCTGCCGAAGTGCGGGACTTGGCCCTATCCCATGAAATGGTCTGAAGTGCGGTATCTACATATAGGATGGTGTTGACGCTGAGGTGTATACCTCAGCACATTCTTTGATGTTATAAGGACGCCATGATGCCCTGCTGAGGTGCCGTTGAGGCTGAACAGCCATACTTAGGCGCTGAACTACAATACTTTGTATGCTGGGCTACTGGAATTGAGCCGTTGACTGTTGTTGACTAACGGACGATTCAATTATGGTTTATCATTTTACCCCAGATTTTGTTGTGCCTGAGCTGAACTGCAAAGGCCAACAAATCTTGTTTTAATAGACCCGTGACGTGGCAGTCCTTTATTGATTGTGCGGTTATCCTTCTATTTGCGCAGTAATTCCCACTTTCAATGTAGACGCTAATTGCGACACCTCATCATTACTTCTTCGGCGGTTCCTTTCCCCAAGGGAGGGAAATTCGTGAACTTCTGTCTCTTCGCATTTCAAACGAAAAGTTGTGGCTTTTTGTTTTCTCTTACTAATAAATAGAAACAGTTTCTCTGATTCATTCTTTTCTTCTTCCCTTATCTCGCTCAACTGGTTATTTTGTTGTTTCGTTGAACTGCTCTTCTTCTTCTTCTCTGAAGCTTTTCCTTTCAGTTCGAATCTTCATTTTTATGTAAGCATTACTTCAACTTGCTCATGGCTCCCGTTGTTACAACCCCGTCTTCTTCAGATTCCCAAAACAAATATTCTCCCTCTTACCCAGAGAACATGGAGGATGATCATGAGGTTCAATCCCCTCCTGAAACATCTGACTCTGATAGGGATAACCGCCCTTTAAGGAGGTTACGCCTTACTGGCAGACCTTCTTCGGTTGCCACCTCATCTTCAGCCCTAGTACCCCTACCATCTTTTGATAGGGGTTCTCCTTCTCCTCTAGTGCAGGATTCACCATGTACTTTGACTATGCAGGACATCCCTCTTCTGTGCAATGAATTTAATATTGACATAGACATATTTTCCCCAATTTTGCCTCTTTCTCATCAATCTGCCTATGATCCACCCGTTGGGTATGAGGCAATTTACGACGAATACTTCAGGACAGGGTTCGACCTTCCTGTCCCTGGCCCCCTTCTTCAGATTCTTGACTTTTACCAACTCAGACTTCCACAAATCATGCCTAACGGATTGAAATTCATTGCCAGCTACCTGTTCTACCTAAGAGCAGCTGAGGTTGATTTTGATTTAGATGTCTTCAGGGGGATGTTTGTGTGTAAGCACAAAGAAAGTTGGTATTACTTTAGTAGGAGACATCCTAATAAAATAATAAATCATGCTATAAACATTCCCTCTTCTATAAAGAACTAGAAGGGGAGGTTCTTTTTTATCAAGACCACAGGGTTACCTGGGAGAACCCTATGGAGTTCTGGTCCTGCAAACAACAAGAGGCCAAGCGAGAAATTTTGCAATGAAGCCTCAAAGTTGATGCATCTTCCTCAGGCCGTGGACTGGAAAAGGGTAGATAGGTCAGTTGTAAAGGCGGCTGACCCATACCACATAGGGTCTCTCCATCAGTATGAAACCCTGGGCTCCTCAGCCTTGGCCTCAATCTTGGGTAGGTTTATAATTCTGGTTGTGTACTGACTGTTTTTGACACTACGAATATCTTCTAACCGATTTGTTGTTGCGTTTTTCAGGAACCATGGTGTCTGAGGATCCTACGAACCTGAAGAAATCGGATCCCAAGAAGAGGAAGAGAGGGGATGAATCGACCTCTTCCTCTGATCAGCCCTCTTTTAAGGCCTTGCCTGCTCCCTCCGTTGTTCCTTCCATAAAACAAGGTAAGGGAGAAACATTTCTTCGTTGTTGCTGTTATTTGATTTACTTGATTTCAGTGCTTACCCAATTTTTTTTATTGCAGCCAAAACTTCTGCTGACACCTCCGCTTC
Organism: Eustoma russellianum; assembly: GCA_036186865.1. NCBI lineage: Eukaryota > Viridiplantae > Streptophyta > Magnoliopsida > Gentianales > Gentianaceae > Eustoma > Eustoma russellianum. The sequence continues at coordinate 33,229,835 of AP025058.1, forward strand.
TTCCAAAAAGTCTCTTCAGACTGCAACTCAGTCCTCAAAGAAGAAAACTTCCGGGGCTCCAGCCCTGCCCCCTAAATCTGGGCCAAAGGCTGGGGGAGGTGCCAAGAAGACTGCCCCCAGTCCAAAGGTCGTCATCAAGGCTCCTCAAGCCAAGGTGATTCCACCAACGGTGTCAACAAAAGATGTTCCAACTCCTGAGCCACCCATCTCTGGTCTAACCCTGGCTACTCTGGATAATGATCCAATCCCTGCAGCGCCAGTTACCATACAAACTCCATCAGCCCCAATTTCTCCTCCAAAAGGGGTGTTCATCCGGGATCCTAAGGATGTCCCTACTGAGGGAGTGGAAGTTACTTCAAGAGAGGCCTCCCCTCGGAATCCTTTTGGGAAAATGCCATATAAGGGGGAGCCTTCTCATCAATTCCGTCGAAGATGGAGAAATTTGGTATTTGGGATTACAGACACTGCTGATCACCCTGGTGTGGCAAGGAAATTGGCAGACTTATCTATACTGCCTGTGGATGGGAACTTTTTTGCTTGCCAGGACTGGAAGACTGCTCTTGACACTTTTTACACAAACATGTCCTTGGTAAGTCCTTCTGTTTCGTTTATTTGAGCTTCATAATCCTTTCTCTTAAATTATTTAAATGATAAACTGATCATGATGGTTGTTGCAGTATCGTGCTCAAGAGTGTGATATGCTGCACAGAGCTGAGGAGCTGCGCAGATCGGTGGTAAAACTTTCTGAGGATAATGCTAGACTGAAGAGGGCCAATGATGCATTTGCTGAGTTGGCAAGGCCCTACGACTCCAAACTGGATGAGATGGATGCTGAGTTGAAATCGTTGAGGTCAGTACTGGACTCGACGCAATCGGAGTTGGACTCCATAAAGTCTGAAAATTCCAATCTGAAAAAAGGAAAAGAGGAGTCCGACACTCAGCTAGCAGTAGTCAATTCGCAGGTGGATGAACTGAAGAGAGTGATCTCTGACTTAGAGCTGGGATTTGCCAAGACCCAGGCTGAGTTGGAGTCCTCTCAGGAGGGACTCTATACTACTAAATAAGAAATGTCTCAGCTAAAAAGCCAGACTGAAGCAGACCAGAAGATAAAAGAGGATCTGGCCCAGCAGCTTACGGCAGAGAAAAAGCTCAAAGATGACCTGACTCATCAACTTGAATCAGAGAAGAAAAACAAAACTTTGCAGTGCCTGCTGAAGAGAGATGTTTGCAAACTACTGACATAGAGCAAGTCGAAGACAAATACTTGCATAACTATTGAAGTAGAGCAAACAAAACTTCGCAGTGCCTGCTGAAGAGAGATGTTTGCAAACTACTGACATAGAGCAAGTCGAAGACAAATACTTGCATAACTATTGAAGTAGAGCAAACAAAACTTCGCACTGCCTGCTGAAGAGAGATGTTTGCAAACTACTGACATAGAGCAAGCCGAAGACAAATACTTGCATAACTATTGAAGTAGAGCAAACAAAACTTCGCAGTGCCTGCTGAAGAGAGATGTTTGCAAACTACTGACATAGAGCAAAGTCGAAGACAAATACTTGCATAACTATTGAAGTAGAGCAAACAAAACTTCGCACTGCCTGCTGAAGAGAGATGTTTGCAAACTACTGACATAGAGCAAGTCGAAGACAAATACTTGCATAACTATTGAAGCAGAGCAAACAAAACTTCGCAGTGCCTGCTGAAGAGAGATGTTTGCAAACTACTGACATAGAGCAAGCCGAAGACAAATACTTGCATAACTATTGAAGTAGAGCAAACAAAACTTCGCAGTGCCTTCTGAAGAGAGATGTTTGCAAACTACTGACATAGAGCAAGTCAAAGACAAATACTTGCATAACTATTGAAGTAGAGCAAACAAAACTTCGCAGTGCCTGCTGAAGAGAGATGTTTGCAAACTACTGACATAGAGCAAAGACGAAGACAAATACTTGCATAATTATTGAAGTAGAGCAAACAAAACTTCGCAGTGCCTGCTGAAGTGAGATGTTTGCAAACTACTGACATAGAGCAAGTCAAAGACAAATACTTGTATAACTATTGAAGTAGAGCAAACAAAACTTCGCAGTGCCTGCTGAAGAGAGATGTTTGCAAACTACTGACATAGAGCAAGTCGAAGACAAATACTTGCATAACTATTGAAGTAGAGCAAACAAAACTTTGCAGTACCTGCTGAAGAGAGATGTTTGCAAACTACTGACATAGAGCATGTCGAAGACATATACTTACATTCACTATTGGAACAAAAAAAATTCATTAAGTATATGATCTATTACAATTAAAAAAGTACAAGAAAAATCCTATACTACTGCCTCTCCTCCTGATTAGCTTCTCTGAGGTCAATGCCTTCTTGAAATTGTTTGAAGAGCTTGTCAAATACAGCTTCGGCTTCAGAATTATGGAGTTTGGCAAGCTCAGGATGCACCTTATCTAGGTCTGGATAGAATTCCTAGCAGTCGTCAATTGCACAAGTTTGTCCCATTGTTAAAACAGCAGCTTGCATCCTCATCAAATTCTCTTCAAAATACTCAGATTTCCTAAACTCAGAAACTGCAGACGTTTTGATCTCTTCAGCTTGAGATACTGCAAAACAACATTTCAGGTGTTCAGCGCCTAAGTATGGCAATTCAGCCTCGGCTGCACTTCAGTAGGATAACACAACACCCTCGCAACATAAAAAAATGTGCCAAGAGTTGCACCTCGGCATCGACTTCAGTATATGTTCAAACGCTGCACTTCGGACCAGTTCATCTAGACACTGCCTAATCACATACTTCGGCAAACTTTAGCTGTGTACCACAGCAAGGCATGCACTTCGGCAAGGGTTCAACTGTGTACCACAGATAATGAATCTTGCTAAAATATTATTTCGTGGGACCGCCCAAATAGGGATACTCTTCAAACACAGTGACTACAGCTGGCTATTCTCCCAGAACACGTCAAAGTCACAACAGCCGGTCTACTAGTTACATCAACTAGGCCGACCTATTAATCACATCAGTCAGACTATTGATCACATCAGCAGACCTATAGTGTCCTAGGCTTTCTATCCCAGGCAAACATCTTATCCAATTATCTACTATCAGAAGCCAAAGGCGGAGAAAGTCTATAAAAGTAAGGCAACCAAAACAAAGAAGGGGGCGGGAACTGAATCTTTCATCCCCTAAAGTCAATTCATACACTCTGCTCCTCGGCAAATACTGTGAGAAATTCCTAACTCACCCCCTTGAAATTATAATCTCAGTGAGATATGGCCCAAACTGACTTGAGCGTCGGAGGGTTTTTCCCGGAGCCAACCCTCCGGGACCTCTGACCTGTGCTTCTTTGTGCAGGACATTTGGCGCTATTCCAGTTACACAATCATTTCAATTCCAGTTAACATTTTTTCAAGATAACTGACGAAGCTTATTTTAGGTCATCTAGACCCTTGGTGAAGATCCGGATTCATCATTTGGCGATGATAAACCATAACTGAATCGTCCGTTAGTCAACAACAATCAACGGCTCAATTCCAGTAGCCCAGCATACAAAGTACTGTAGTTTAGTGCCTAAGTATGGCTGTTCAGCCTCAGCGGCACCTCAGTAGGGCATCATGGCGTCCTTATAACATCAAAGAATGTGCTGAGGCATGCACCTCGGCATCAACGTCATTCTATGTCTAGATACCGCACTTCAGACTACTTCCACAAGATAAGGCCAAGTCACGCACTTCGGCAGAGTTCAGCTGTGTACCACAACAAGTCACACACTACGGCAGGGTTCAGCTGAGTACCACAGCAAATGAACCCATTACGATAATACTTCGTGGGACCCTCGGACAGAGATGCAATTCAAATATAGTGACTACAGCTTGGTATTCTTCCTGAGCACACTAAGGTTATAACAGACAGCCTATTAGCCACATCAGTCAAGCTATTGATCATATCAGCAGACCTACAGCTTCCTAGGCTCTCTTCCCCAAGTAAGCGTCCTATCAATTATCTACTATCAGAAGCCAAAGGCGGAGAAAGTCTATAAAAGTAAGGCAACCAAAACAAAGAAGGGATCCGGAACTGAATCTTTCATACCCTAAAGCCAAATCATGCACTCTGCTCCTCGACAAATACTGTGAGAAATTCCTAACTCACCCCTTTAAATTATAATCTCAGTGAGATATGGCCCAAACTGACTTGAGCGTCGGAGGGTTTTTCCCGGGACCAACCCCCCGGGACCTCTGACCTGTGCTTCTTTGTGCAGGACATTTGGCGCTATTCCAGCTACACGATCATTTCAATTCCAGTTAACATTTTTCAAGATAACTGACGAAGCTTATTTGAGGTCATCTAGACCCTTGGTGAAGATCCGTCTTCATCAGTAGCTGAGCAGGAGAAGAAGAGGTGCTGCAGCGTCTCTTCTTCTGCCGAGCAGAGGTGACATTCTGTGTTTTCTAGATAAACAAGATGTTCCTTGGTGGGAAGCTTGTTCATCCTAGCAAGACAAAATGTGAAGAAGTGCTTAGGGTAATTGCTGAGTCCCAGACAATCCTGTCCCAGCTGACCTTACTGTCTTTATGCTTGAAATAGTCATACGACAAACGGGCCTTGAGGGTATCTTCCACTGTCCATGAGGTGATTATCTTTATTGCCGAGCTGCAGGAGCCTTCTCTAACCAGCAACTGATCTCGGATCTCCATAAGTTTGTTTAGGATGGGTGAGTTCGAGCTACGCCCTGACCTCGACCATAGCGTACCTCGTAGTATATACTTATGATTCATCCACTGCATCCAGAGTGTGTCTTTCTTATGATGTAGATCCCGCAGGTGCTTGGATAACAGAGCCAAATTCCACACCTTCAGTTGGATAAGTATTAGAACCCCTTCTTCTTTAGGTAGGCTGACCTGAGACCAAGCAACCCATATCTTTTTGGAGCCCAATGTAGAACTCTCCCATAAGAAGTGCAGACAATCCTGTTTACCAGAGTCATAACAGTTGCTAGAAGAGGTAACGCACTTAGCCAGAAATAGTTCACTCCCTACAGAACTGACCTGATTAGTTGTAGTCTGCCAACGTATGAGAGACTTGATGCATTCCATAGACATACCTTGTCCATTAGTTTTTTTTGATGAAAGGTGCATAGTGTGAGCTCTGCAGCTTGTGGCCTGCTATAGGTATGCCCAAATATCTAAAAGGTATGTTCATTCTGAGAACCCTGTGCTGAACTACAACCAGCCAGTTATGCCACCAATGCCTTCATGGAAGAACTGGGATTTTGTCAGGTTGGCTCTGAGCCCAGAACAGTCATTGAAGTTAGACAACACATCCATAATTTTCTTTACCGAGCTAACATCCCCTCTAGAGAATAGGATAAAATCATCCTTATTCTCTGATCAGCTCTTGAACTAATAACACATTTTTTATCATGGATCTGCCCTTGATAAAACCAGTCAGAGCAAGATCCATAAGGGGGGTCATGACTGACATCATTCGGATTGCAATAGTTTGGTGCAATAAATCATATTTAATATCATTTGATCTAAATTATCCTGCTAAAAAAGTTCGGTAAAATAAATGATTACTATGAACAACACAAAATATTTCATATGACATCTTATATTATTTTTGTAACACGCTCGTAAATGATCTTTTAAAGAACATTGTCTTATTCTGAGTTTGTGCATTAACTTTTTGATTTTTGATACTTGAAATTACTTTTAGTGGTTCTCTGTTGTTTTATATCTTTTTATTCTTGATTTGATTCTGGTTATCGTCGTGCGCTATATTCACGTCTTGCTGTCTAGAATTACTAAACACAAAATTATCCTACCTCCTTGAATAGAATTCAGGGAGGTAGGTTAAAATGCTTGTATGCAATTATTTCCAGGAGCCAACTTGATTGTTATCTTTTCTATAAAATGCTTGTATGCAATTGTTATGAAGCTTTTAGTAGGTTGGAGTGTCTTGGCATGTGGTTTGTTAGTGGAGACATTTATTAGTTTTCGCAATTAAGGGGACAAACGTTTTTGTACATTACTGATTTCGGGAAGCTCTAAACTGATACATGTGCTCACACATCTCAGAATGATATCAGAATAGTTCTCCAGGTCCTGTTCCTCGATCAGTTGTCGCTTACATCAGCCCTTGCTGGCTACCTTCACGTCTTAGACACTGAAACTGCTCCTATTGTCGCCCCCTTGAACTTACCGTCTAATAGGGCTGGTCACATACCTCAGAGGGATGGGTTGATGTTTGTTGTTCGTTTGTTAAATGTAGCGCCCCGACCTGGACAGCGGAATCCGACCCGGTGCACCCGTCGTAGCTTACTGAGAAGACTACAAGACGTCACATTTCTCGAGTACACATCGTCACTGACGTAAGAGAAATAAGTGCGGAAACATGTATCTAATGAATCTCCACCATCAATTCCATACATCAAATGGTAATAAAATCTCAAATGGTAGTCACGAAAATAGTGAACTGATCCTCAAGTGTATAAAAGAACGGAAATGAGAAATGACTATTTCAACTAGCTCCCAACATGTCTCTATGTATCCCATTCAGCCCACTCGCCATCGTCTTCTATGAATATCATGTCGCAGCTAGGCTCAACTACAATCACAAAGGTACTACCCTTAGCGAAAAACGCTAGCAAGTAACCCGCTTATAAGACATACGGGATCAACACATGGCAAGACATGAGTAGTAAATAATTCGAGGGGAATGGGGCACATGTCCTGTATACTTTCAAAATTTATATATAACAGTATAAGAACGTAAAACAGAAACTCTTAACAATTAACATTTAGCATCACTCAAGACACGTAGCAATCATCTCAACTGACTCACGTGATGCATGACAAAATATGCACTACACTACACAATCACGAATGCATGAGCCCTTTCTTTTCAAAACAGTGCAATGCATGTCACAATGTCCGGTCTTGTAACTCGTAACCCTGTAACGCACCCCGGCTTATATTTCCATCCCGGTTAACGTTACAGGCTCGTTATGCTCTGTGATGCATCTCGGCTTATATTTCCATCCCGATTAACATCACAGATCTCGTAAAACTCTACAATGCACCTCGGCTTAAATTTCCATCCCGATTAACATTGTAGAGGACTTTATACCCTGTAACGCACCCCGGCTTATATTTCCATCCCGGTTAACGTTACAGTCTTTTGTGCCCTGCAATGCACCCCAGCTTAAATTTCCATCCCGGTTAACATTGCAGGTCACCTTCGCAAATCTGTGCCGAAGCACATCTCTTTTCAAATCAATATGCAAATGCAAGTGCCATGATGCAAGACTCATCGTTTCATTCTCGTATCTCGTTCACATAAGTAGTTCATGTGCACATGCGCAAGGATAAGTAACACACAAGCTTTCACTAACTTACACATCATAACTTTAGGCTTCAACCCTCTCGTCGACCCTTAGTCTTGATTCTAGGGTTTACAACCTAAGGCAAGTATCCCTAACCATCCATCATTGAACTCTCAATCACCTCGTACGTTCATCTCCTAACCCTTCTAAGTCATCCACGTTGAACTCCGATTCGAATATCCTTCAAATTCTCCAAACTTGATTCACCATCTTAAGTCATGTTCCCAAGACTTAGACTAGTCATAATCAGGTCCTAAGAAGTCCCTAAGGTCACCCAAAGGATCCCCTAGCTTCCCTCTTTCTTCCCTTGCTTTCCCACAAAACTGGTTGACGTCATACCCTGACGTCGATCGATCGACGTACGTCATACCCTGACGTCGATCGATCGACGTCCATCTGAGGCACGTTGATCTCTCACTCAATCTACGTCGATCGATCGACGTTCATCTGAGGCACGTCGAACTCTCACTCATCCTACGTCGATCGATCTACGTCCTTCTGAGGCACGTCATACCCTCACTTGCTATACGTCGATCGATCGACGTACGTCATACCCTGACGTCGATCGATCGACGTCCCCGTTCTAGAACACCATTCTGCAATTTTCTGCAGAAACTGCAGAAATAACCCCCAATTCGACCCCAACTTCCTTCAAAACCATTCCAAGCCTATTTCCCACTATCAATCCATCCTAAAATCACCCAAGACAACATCTTTAGCATACGATTCACGGATTCAAGCCTAGCACTCAAAGTACTTATCAAATCAACCCAAAGATCAAATCTTTTCACTCTCCCCTCCCTTCAACCACCATTATCAACAAAGTAGGGTTCAAGGGATTGGGATTTACATGATCTCATATAAACAACAATCAACGAACAAGATTTCAACATATAATGGCCAAATCTCAAACCAAAACACATAGATCTCACAAGTAGATTCACATAGAGAAATTACTGCATGGTGATCCAAATTGATATCAAAATAGGCCCCTTTCTCTTTCGCAAATCGTAAAAACTTATAAATAGATTACTTGCCTGTGATTACTCGAAGACGGCTTGAAGAACGAACGGAGTTTGGATCAAAACCTGAGGATGTCTTCCTCTCCTACACCTTTGGAAAACGGCTAGGGCTTAGGGAAAGCAAGGAGTCGACGCTTTTTCTGAGGAATGGGGAAAACTGACGTTCAGTCAGTTTTTATATGGGAAGGGGAAAGTTTGGTGTTTCTAAATTATATCCTTTATCTAATTTGCCTTAAAGGATAAACCTTACTTATTTAATTCTAAATTAAATATAAATAAATTCTAATATTAAATCCCCTCATTAATTTCTAATTAATCCTCCTATTAAGCCTAATTTATTTCCGTTGACCGTCATTAATTTCTATGAAATCCTTCTTTGTCTTTTAACTACCCTATGGAGGGTGCGGGGCATAACATTCCACTCCCCCTTACAAAAAGTTTCGTCCTCGAAACTTGTGCGTTACGAAACCAATGACTATAGTTTTACTTGATCCATGCACCTAGACCATGGTCGTACAACATCTCCAGTAAGTATTCCGATACGTTAACTATCTCACTTCCTCGAATATGACTAAGTCCTCAGTATCATTCTTTGTATACCAGCAATGTAATTTCTAAGTCTATTATTCTCCGCTTATGTTTAAGATCATAACTTATCTTCTTAAAACTGTAAGATCAAACTTAGGGATATTGTTATCATACCGAAAGTTCCATACCCAGCCATCCGTAGGTATCGTACTTATATCGGCAGTCATCAACAACCCCCTAAAAACCAATTCTTAGGTGTACTATAATCTTTAACTTAATCCCTATAATTTCAATCTATAAACCTTCATTTATGTTACTTGATGTGTATCATTCCATTTATATATACGTAATCTCAATATCCGATTCTTAAACTTATCATATATGATTCATCTCCTAGTTATATGATCATCCAACATATCCATCGAGTCTTTCCTTACGCTAGTCATCACTCTCCTTTATCACAGAATCAATTCATCGAAGTCAATTCTTATACCTACAAACTAGTTCTATGATCATGCTCTTATATTTTCGGGGATATCATCATCAACTTAGTACACGAAGTATGTGCATGGACATTTTTTTTCCTCTTCAATTTAAAGCAGTTTATGTACTATAATTTGAAACTATAGCTATAACTATTTAAAATAGTATACCTTCTCTTCTTTTTTTTTGTTGTAAGCACAAAATCCAAAGTATCATATATTTGTTTTCGTAACGTAGTGTCTAAAAACGAGCATTTATAAAACAACCAGCTAACTTTTTTTTTGCAACAATAAGTACATATATTTGAAACTATTTGTGTTTCACAAGATTACATAATTTCACGGTAAGCAGATAAATATATAAAAAAACATTCAATTGAAAAATGTTTGCCATGACGATAATTGTAAAATAGGATTATTCTAGCAAAATAAAGATAGCTAGACCAAACTTTGAGAAATAAGAGATAGGTAAATATATCATTGACCGAGAACATCAATATTTTGAAATATATCAGCTTTGTTAGGGGTAATCGAAATTCTATTAGGTGGCTATACAAATTTAAAAAGCAATATAACATTGTAAGGTCATACATTGTATGCAAAAGTTTGACAGTAGTTGAAATACTTAGAAACATAATCTTTGAAATACATTTGAAATATATAATATAGCTTGGTGTACGTGCTTATAAGAAAATGTTTAACTGCTTGAAAATAGTCTCATACTTCGTATAATTATTTCTAAGTTACCTCTTAATGTCAAATGAGAACATATCCGCTTATTTACCGTTTCTTATAAGTTTTCAACTTAAGTTGTCCAATCCGAGTATGGCGCACTAGATATTAATCGGCTTAGGGTATTCTAATCTACCATGCTTCCGCGCGCCACACTGATCCATCGTGCTTCTGCACCTCACTATTTCAACCGCTAATGCCGATTTTGATAATCTAAATTCAACCTCTTATAACTATAAACCCATTTTTCGGTATCCTTTGCTAGACTTTGTTGATTGTAACGTTGATAAATCATTTTCTTAGTAATTCATTTCACCACAGATCATGTCTTGGGAACTACGATCTCAGCTTAGACCTAGTCGCCTTCTGACAGTAGTGTCAAATGTAGAGGCATGAACATGCTTCATTTATCATAATGGTGCAGGGTCAGATCTAAGGAACTATACAAATGGTTATAATCATCACTTAGATAAGGCAAATAATTTAGAGTCATATAGAGTGCCCTAAGTATACGTGGCAAGTCCCTTATCCGACCATCACTTAGGTCTAACGTCATGACTTATTTCTAGAATCGATACCCGGTATCATCATTCCTTACGTCTAAAATAATAACTTATTTCTAAGTTCAATGCTTAGAATTCGCAGCTTATGACTTAGATCAGTACTTATGTTCGAATCATCACCGAATGTTTATATTACCCCTCAACTTCTAGAGCCGATATTTAGTATCGTCATTTCTTAAATCTAAAGTCGTGACTTACGAGCAATGTCATCACTATGCCTCAAAGGTCAAATCTTATTTCTATTACCATACTTATATAATCGTTGCTTACGACTAAAAACCGGTACTTATGTCTAAGATCACTCCTTAGTTACTCATCATACTTAGTATATTATCAGCGTTTATGACTAGAACTAATACTTAAGTCGAAGTCAACACTTAATCAAGATCGCCGCTTACGTCTATAGTCGTGACTTTACGGGTAGAATCATCCCTTAACCTCTAAGGACACATTTTATGTCTAATAACATTCCCCACATATAATCATTACTTGCGGCTAACAGTCGATATTTATTTCTAAGATCGTGACTTAAGGGCAAAATCATAACTTAATAGCTAAGATTATAGCCTGAATCTGTGTTTCCGCCATGGATCTAGAGCCATGCTCTGAATATCGCACTATCGGCATGTAATATCTCTTGAACTCATTCTAAAATTAGATCCCAGAGATCAGCGGTGTCAGTTGTTTTGCACCACCACTCTGCCTCCATTTTAGAAGAGTCTCAAGTCCAAGTGCGATGGTGGCGGAGGAGGTTGCTGCTACTGCTGAGCAACTCCTTGTGCTATCACGGTGATAGCGTCAATCAACGCCTGTGGAACAAGGACTGGTGGTGGTGGAGGGTTCTCGTTCCCATTTTCACCGTTCCCTTGGTTGTCTCTTCTGGGAGGCATTTACTGCAAAATCAACGCTTATTAGCATTCAGCAATTCCATAGGTAAATACTGAAGGCCATATGCGTGGTGCAAGACGAAATTCATAAACTAAATTAAATAACATTTATTGGTCGCATTTTATCGCGCTCGTACGCACACCCATCCCAATCCAACTTACATCTAGTATCATACACTTAGATCTAAAGATCAGCTTAAGATCAAGATCATAGCCTAAGAGTCTACATGTCAAAACCTAGGTTTCCGAGGTAGATCTGAAGCCTAGGCTCTGATACCACCTGTAGCGCCCCGACCCGGACAGCGGAATCCGACCCGGTGCACCCGTCGTAGCTTACTGAGAAGACTACAAGACGTCACATTTCTCGAGTACACATCGTCACTGACGTAAGAGAAATAAGTGCGGAAACATGTATCTAATGAATCTCCACCATCAATTCCATACATCAAATGGTAATAAAATCTCAAATGGTAGTCACGAAAATAGTGAACTGATCCTCAAGTGTATAAAAGAACGGAAATGAGAAATGACAATTTCAACTAGCTCCCAACATGTCTCTATGTATCCCATTCAGCCCACTCGCCATCGTCTTCTATGAATATCATGTCGCAGCTAGGCTCAACTACAATCACAAAGGTACTACCCTTAGCGAAAAACGCTAGCAAGTAACCCGCTTATAAGACATACGGGATCAACATATGGCAAGACATGAGTAGTAAATAATTCGAGGGGAATGGGGCACATGTCCTGTATACTTTCAAAATTTATATATAACAGTATAAGAACGTAAAACAGAAACTCTTAACAATTAACATTTAGCATCACTCAAGACACGTAGCAATCATCTCAACTGACTCACGTGATGCATGACAAAATATGCACTACACTACACAATCACGAATGCATGAGCCCTTTCTTTTCAAAACAGTGCAATGCATGTCACAATGTCCGGTCTTGTAACTCGTAACCCTGTAACGCACCCCGGCTTATATTTCCATCCCGGTTAACGTTACAGGCTCGTTATGCTCTGTGATGCATCTCGGCTTATATTTCCATCCCGATTAACATCACAGATCTCGTAAAACTCTACAATGCACCTCGGCTTAAATTTCCATCCCGATTAACATTGTAAAGGACTTTATACCCTGTAACGCACCCCGGCTTATATTTCCATCCCGGTTAACGTTACAGTCTTTTGTGCCCTGCAATGCACCCCAGCTTAAATTTCCATCCCGGTTAACATTGCAGGTCACCTTCGCAAATCTGTGCCGAAGCACATCTCTTTTCAAATCAATATGCAAATGCAAGTGCCATGATGCAAGACTCATCGTTTCATTCTCGTATCTCGTTCACATAAGTAGTTCATGTGCACATGCGCAAGGATAAGTAACACACAAGCTTTCACTAACTTACACATCATAACTTTAGGCTTCAACCCTCTCGTCGACCCTTAGTCTTGATTCTAGGGTTTACAACCTAAGGCAAGTATCCCTAACCATCCATCATTGAACTCTCAATCACCTCGTACGTTCATCTCCTAACCCTTCTAAGTCATCCACGTTGAACTCTGATTCGAATATCCTTCAAATTCTCCAAACTTGATTCACCATCTTAAGTCATGTTCCCAAGACTTAGACTAGTCATAATCAGGTCCTAAGAAGTCCCTAAGGTCACCCAAAGGATCCCCTAGCTTCCCTCTTTCTTCCCTTGCTTTCCCACAAAACTGGTTGACGTCATACCCTGACGTCGATCGATCGACGTACGTCATACCCTGACGTCGATCGATCGACGTCCATCTGAGGCACGTTGATCTCTCACTCAATCTACGTCGATCGATCGACGTTCATCTGAGGCACGTCGAACTCTCACTCATCCTACGTCGATCGATCTACGTCCTTCTGAGGCACGTCATACCCTCACTTGCTATACGTCGATCGATCGACGTACGTCATACCCTGACGTCGATCGATCGACGTCCCCGTTCCAGAACACCATTCTGCAATTTTCTGCAGAAACTGCAGAAATAACCCCCAATTCGACCCCAACTTCCTTCAAAACCATTCCAAGCCTATTTCCCACTATCAATCCATCCTAAAATCACCCAAGACAACATCTTTAGCATACGATTCACGGATTCAAGCCTAGCACTCAAAGTACTTATCAAATCAACCCAAAGATCAAATCTTTTCACTCTCCCCTCCCTTCAACCACCATTATCAACAAAGTAGGGTTCAAGGGATTGGGATTTACATGATCTCATATAAACAACAATCAACGAACAAGATTTCAACATATAATGGCCAAATCTCAAACCAAAACACATAGATCTCACAAGTAGATTCACATAGAGAAATTACTGCATGGTGATCCAAATTGATATCAAAATAGGCCCCTTTCTCTTTCGCAAATCGTAAAAACTTATAAATAGATTACTTGCCTGTGATTACTCGAAGACGGCTTGAAGAACGAACGGAGTTTGGATCAAAACCTGAGGATGTCTTCCTCTCCTACACCTTTGGAAAACGGCTAGGGCTTAGGGAAAGCAAGGAGTCGACGCTTTTTCTGAGGAATGGGGAAAACTGACGTTCAGTCAGTTTTTATATGGGAAGGGGAAAGTTTGGTGTTTCTAAATTATATCCTTTATCTAATTTGCCTTAAAGGATAAACCTTACTTATTTAATTCTAAATTAAATATAAATAAATTCTAATATTAAATCCCCTCATTAATTTCTAATTAATCCTCCTATTAAGCCTAATTTATTTCCGTTGACCGTCATTAATTTCCGTGAAATCCTTCTTTGTCTTTTAACTACCCTATGGAGGTTGTGGGCATAACATGAAAACCATGTCTTAAAAGGGGACTTGCAAAGAATGAGGTCCACAGTTGGAGACCTTGAACAAGAATTCAGCAAAACTAAGCAAGAAATGAGAAGGGTCTCAAAATCACACAGTTATCTTTGTTCTCCTTGAACTATTTCTGGCCAGATTGGATGCAAGTGGCTTCCTTGGTCTCGTCAGATATTGTTGAGAGAACAGCAACCTAGTCCTAGAGCATCAGGCGAGCAGATGCAATGCAACGCTCAGGTCCCTCAAAACAATGCAGAAGTTTCATACTTGTTTAAGTATTACAAGAAAGATGAGTTCTTGTTTGTAGAAAAGTTATCTATTTTATACAACAAAACTCGAGTCTTTTTCTCACTATACGGGGTCGGCTATATGAATCAATCACTTCTCTTACGTTTTGTTTATTTATTTATTTTATTTTTTTGAGCATAGGCTAAATCCTACCTTTATTTTGTGTCTCATAGTACTCAATGCCTAATATGCCTTTAGAATACGCCACTTTCAAAAATATTATATAATCACAACCGTGATTCTGACCTAAGTACCTAAAATTCTCACTTAAATCTTATATCCTATCGGTTACATGAATCAATTATATCCATTATACTCTATCACTGACCATATCTCCTCAATTGTCATATAAGTCGTATCATTTCTAATTGTTTCTATTCATGTCTTCTTTGGTCTCCCTCTCTCACATTTAACATGCACCTCATTTATTGTCTCACACCGTCTAACATGTGCATCTGGAGGACGCCACATGCCCATATCATCTTAACGTTGACTCCTTATCTTTCATTCTGTAAGAGTTACCCTAACCTTTCTCCTTTTATGTTCATTTCTTATTCTATCCTTCATTGTATGTCCACACATCCATCTTAACATTCTTATTTCTACCATTTGCATTCATATCCTTGTCAATTCTTCCATCTTTCTCTAGAATAGATACTAAATATATGAAACTGTTACTATGGTGAATCTCTTGGTTTTCGAGTTTCACACAATATTCTGATGTCATTTTTTGGTTGTTAAAATTAAATTTTAAATATAATATGTCTTCTTTCGACTTAATTTGAATCCTTTTTCTTCTATTGTCTTCCACTAATGTTTCAACTTTTCTCTTGATAAAAAAGTTACTTCCTTTGTCTCAGTTTTATAGTCTATTTTATTTTTTATTCAATCTCTAGGGTGTTAACTTTAGTTTATGCTTCTCCAACGATTGCCGTTAGGGAGAGCTTATATTGTAGAGACTATGAGCTTAAGTATTAACGTCCCTTGGCTTATGTTGGGTGATTCTAATCAAGTTGTCAAGCAAGAGGATAAAAAGGATGGTTGACTAGTCAGAGGATACAGTGTTGCTCGGATGGCCGGAATGCTGGATAAATGTCATTTGATGGAAATAGCCTTCTCGGGTCCACACTTCACATGGTCCAACGGACAACCTCGAAGATTTCTCATCGAGCAACAAATTGATCAAGCCTGGGCAAAAGAGTATTGTCAAAATTTCAGTCAGTTATACAGCATCACCTCCCTCGTATTGAATCGGATCATCTTCCACTACTGCTTCTAACGAATGATAACATCGTGTCTCCCTAACTCAATGTCCATTGCACTTTTAGTGAGGTGGATAGACAATAGCTGAATAGGCCTATTCATGCTTCAGAACTAGAGACAACCTTATTTCAAATGGGAGCGTATAAGGCCCCCCGTCCCGATGGTTTACTGTCGGTCTTCTACCAAAAAATTAGAGTGTAGTCAGTCTTGCGGTGGTTGAATTTGTGCTTGGCGCTTTTTGCAATAGATGCTTCCTTGCTGAATTAAATAGAAGCCTCATTACCCTGATTCCTGAAATGACTGCACCCGAAAAGTCTTCTCAGTTCCAACCGATTGCATTAATAAATGTGATAGTGAAGTTGATTACAAAAATCATTGCCACTCACCTTAAAGGAGTCATTGGTAAAATTGTATCCCCGCTTCAGTGTGCATTCATTCCAAGTAGATAAGCTTTGCACAGTATAATAATTGCCCAAGAACTAATGCACACTATGCGCATCAAGCAGGGTAGAAAGAAACTTATGTCGGTTAAAATCGATTTGGAGAAAGCCTACGACAAAGTCCGGTGGCCTTTTTCTTTACAAGAACTACTTATTCATATTGGGGCTAGTAAGGGCCTTGTGGAGCTAATAATGTTCCCTATCACCTCAACTTCTACATCTATAATCTGAAATGGTGAATGCTTGGAGTTGTTTCAGCGCCAGCGTGGTGTGCGGCAAGGAGATCCATTAGCACCTTATCTATTTTTGTTATGTATGGAGGTTCTTAGCCAGAAGATTTCTTGAGCAGTATGTGGGGAGTGGAAGCCTATACTCACATCCCGTAGAGGTACATCATTGAAAATATTTTGTGTGAATTTTGCATGCAATCATGGCAAACAATCAGTGCAAAGAAAATCCCAAGTCCTTATCTCTAAGAATATTGCGAATGACTTCCAACCGACAATTTTTCCCCATTTCTTGTACAAGGGACTTTGTCACATATCTTGGCGTACCTTTGATAAATGGACGAAGCAGCATGAAACTATATGAGTATATACTGGAGAAAGTTCGGACGAGATTCGACGGGTGGCAGATTAAAATGCTGTCTTGGACAGCAAGATGTGTATTGATCCAGAGCGTACTTTCACTACTGCTATCATATGTGATGCAAACGGTACGCCTGCCATCAGGATTACTTGATGATAAGGACCAAATCATGAGGATACTTTTTTGGAAAGAAGAAGACCACGTGAGGAAATTGCATTGGTGTGCTCGGGATATCATCTATTTACCTAAGGACCGTGGGGGACTGAGAATCAAAAGGTTGCGCTATATGAACCTCGCTATGCTGGCCAAGATAGGGTGACAAATTTTGACATAACTTGAGACCCTTTCGGTGCAAGTATTGCAAGGTAAATATGGAGAATTGCTTAGTCCCAACATGCGACACAATGTTTCTACGCAATGGATGCATATTCGGTCATTAGTGCCATTATTAAATAGATGCTGCCAAAATCCGGATCACCCCACTGACACGGTTGGGGGCAATATTCATTGGTCACTTACGGCGTTAGGGATGTTTAGTGTTGCAAATGCGTATGACTTCTTGATCTCTCAATCCTCACCCCAAGAAAATTAGTGGTGGCAAGATGTGTGGAGCATGAGAGGCCCTATTCGCTTCAATTTCTTTATCTGGCTGGTATATATAAAGAACCTTCCCACGAGCTTGTTCCTCTTCTATCACCACATCAGCTCGGATTGTTGCTGCGTACGATGTGGACATTTCTATGATGATACATTACATTGCGCAACTGCAGTTGGGTGAAAGCGGTATGGCAACGAATAGGGCAACATTCGTCTCACACAGAATTTTGGCGGACCTCGAAAACAAAAGGTTGGGTTACTTTTAACCTCCAAGCTACAGGTCCAGACAACGAAAATGACGTCGAGTGGCGATATGCATTTAGAGAACCACTACATAACATTTGGTACTAGAAAAACTAGGTGTCACACGGGGAACATTGACGGAGCACCATCGGCATTGCATGTGTATCGAGAGATTATGTAGAGAGCCCGGAAGCAGGAATATGTAGTGGAAAAAAGTAACAGTAGCAACGTAGATGAGGATTTTGATATATAGTAGAATGATAGTATAGCCCTGTAAAGTATGTACAGTGTTGATTAATACAATCTCCTCATTTGGCCAAAGAAAAAAAAAAACTATAAAACTAAGATGGAGAATTTATACTAAAGAACGTACATGATGACTGATTTAAATCAACATTTCATCACCCCTAACGAACTGTATTCCCCTTCTTCTCTGATCGATTCCTCTCTTCAGCTGATTTCTCAGTCATTCTCAGCTCTCTTGCGGTGGAAAGTCTTCGTCTTTTCACTCATCAGTTGACCTCTCTCAGGGTTTTCCTCATTTGCTTGCATGTAAGGTACATCCTACTCGCCCCTTTTAGCCCTAGACTTTTCCAAATTTTTTAGATTTTTTTAATCATTTTTCCACTTCAGTATTTGAAGTTTTTGAGGTTGGCATTCGCATTGAAAAGCTGTTCTCAGTGCGATGATTTTATGTTTATCTATTTAATTTTCTCTAAACCTGGAGGTTTTAGGTGCTTCTATGCTTTTTTGGGGTTTATGGTTGCATTTGCTGAATTGAATTAATCCAGTGGTTGTGGTGATATACAGGCTGATGCGATTTTTTTTTCTGTGTTTGTTTTAATTTAGTGTATTAGGGTAAGAGTGTTGGAGTAATGAACGGGTTGGGAGATAGTCCAATGATTAGTTCGGAGAAGGGATTGGCGGGAGCAGAGTGTGATGTTACTAGGTTTTCGCAGTCTGATTGTGCGGAAAACGATGATTTGTTTGAGAGCGCTGATGGTGGTTCAAGTTCAGCAACTGAAGCGGAACCGATGGAGGCGTTCTCTAATGTAATTGCGCTAGTCCTTCAACAGTTCAATTTTTGTATTGCATTGATGGCTGGCGTAGGTTGTGAATGATGTTATTTTTCGATTGAAAATTTTTGCAGGGTGATTTACTGGATAATGATGAAAATACGACCCCAACATCTTCATCGGGTTCAGCTGGTAAAATACTATATCATCAGATTTTTCCACATTTTTTATGTCTTGAGATCTAGTATGCACCTTTTACTAGTGATATGATAAGATGACATGCTTCTCCTTGCATGTCATTTTTCAGCGTCGGATGATGAGTCGGACAATCTTATGCAAAGCTTCAAAGTGGTAATTATGATTTATCTTGTGTACACCAGATTAATTTTTTCACATATCATCTGTTTTTTTCTTCCCTAATTGTTCACTTCGTGACTTTTAAGGATTCATTTGATTCTGCATGGCATGGATATGTAAATGTTTAATTTGACGTACATTATTGAGGGCTAGCTACATGAGCAAACATTGTATGCTGTATGAATGGAGATAGTTTGCATGCTATTTGCGTTAAGATGTTAATTATTAGAAGGAAGCATGTTTTATAGTTTTTGTATTCTTCACACCTGCTAGCATTTTGGAGCAGGAACATGATCCATGGAGACCCTCCTGACTCTCCACCCCACCCCCCTGGAAAAAAAGGAGCAGTTGCTAACGCTGAAGAATGTTCCTTCTTTCATATCAAGGATGTCATAGTTGTTACTGATGAAGCAATGGTGAACTGTTCATACCTATGCTTAGGGTCAGAGATGAGAGAGCAATCCATGACTTCTTTGCAAAGAATTCATCTTCCAAAAGAATTTTTGAACAAAATTTTCTAGCCTTAAATCTGTAGAACTTCTGTTCCTTAGATGTAAAGTGGCTGGAGCCTTTTTTGACACTCCGGATGTTGGAAGGTCTGGTATAGCAGATGAATGAAATAATTTGTTTTCGAAGATATATCATGTATATTTGTTGTGGAAGCACAATTTTTCGAAGATATATCAAGTATATTTGTTGTGGAAGCACATTAATGCCAGCCAAAGGAGGTACTGATGGAAAGGATGAGGAAGAGAGAACATAGGTAATGAAAAGGAGTAAAGCTGCAAGAAAATAGAGGAAAGGGAGGGAGGAAAGACAAAAAGAGAACAAAAGTAGAGAGATGCAGAAGAACATACCGAGTCACCTAGTGGGGAACCCTTATTGCTTCAAGACATAGGTAGGGGTAGTGAGAGAAGAGAAGTGGAGATACATATCTGGGAACACATTCATCGGGTGGAAGTTAATTGGTCCTTCTAACTTGTTGAAGCATGCTTTGGGCATGGCTGCAGTTTTTGCTGTCATTACATTGGCGTTGCTTTTGTTACATTCCCTTGTCTCCTTCCCTCAGAGGTGGTCTGGAAATACTTTGGTGTGGTGTTCTTGCTATCGATGGATGTGGATGGTGAAGGGTAGAATTGGAAATTTCTGTTTAAGTTTAAGGAAAGCTTCACGCTAGAGTGTGACGAGAATATTTAGTTTATTGGATTCCTTTGTGGAAAAGCTTACAGTTTTACGCTCTTCCATTTTTAATTGGTAGCCTTTAAGATTCTTTTAACAGTAAAGGTGTTAATTAGCGGATCTTGGTTCTCTTGTGGAACGTTGACATGTGCACTGTTTGAAGTTCTCTTTCCTTTTTTCTGGTGTTCCTTACTATTCGTTAGATAATGTGTCCAAGTGATTAGACACACATTACTTCTCTGTTTGCAGTAAGGCTATAAGAACAAAATTGGTACTTCAGTTAAGGTTTTACATGAAAACATAGTGTTTTGATTTGGACTTATAAATTGAGCAATTCAGGATCTTTTTGATCATACGAAGAATTCTTACATGAGTTGGTTGGAATTTAAGTGCCGTAATTTACTTCACGTGTGGGGTCTCTAGATAACTTAATAAACATCTCAGTATGAAATGGTAACTGCTACCAAAAAATTTCTATTTACGGTTGATGTTCCACAACTTCTATCTACTATCTACTGTAGGATGGACATTTTGACTGCTTATCCATGTTTCATGTAGCATATTTGAATCAAGCATGTTGGTGATCAATTTCAAACGTTTTCATTCTTAATCTAATATCTCCCTTCTTTCTCTCTCACCTATTCCTTAAACATATTCCTTTTCTTTCAATTTCATGCTTTTCCTTAATTTGCAGGTTGACGGGCCGGATCAAATTGATTTCTTCCCAGATTATATTGTCTTCAATGACATTTATTCTAAAGATTCAGCAGTGAAATTTTCAGATAGTGTTGTTGAAGCTAAAGGCTTTAACAGCTGCGTCGACGAAGATAATTTTGAGATTCAGTTGAGAATAGATGACATTGTTAGCATTGAGTCTATTTGGATTGCGAGGGTAAGCTGCGCTATATAATTGAGAAGACATGAGTTCTTGATGTAGTGAAAAGTTTGTTTATGTGCACAATCAGATGCTCGCCGCCATGGTTAAGATACGTGTTATTGCTGAAGGATCTGTACAAGCACAAAGTGATGACAGAATTCCAGGTTACCATTGCTATTGTTATTTCATGTTATGAAACTTACGCGTACTCCTTGATGAGGAGTCTTCTGGATGCTGTTGTTATATATGAATGTTTTTGGCTTTACCATAGTTCCACCAGTATCATGTACTTTCAAGTGATGCTCTTAGTAGTTTGGATGTGTTTAGTTTAACAGTATGAGCTAGTCATTCCTGTGCTTATCCATACCACTTGTCCGAGCATACATCATGTTACTCTTTAATCAAAATAATGACGATAGTGTAATACGCTTATTTAACATATGGTTCCATGAATAAATATCGAATTTATCTTATTTCATGAATACTCATGAATTATAAATCATTAGAAAATCACTCAACAAAAGTTCAAAATGAAATGCTCCCATTATCCATGGATATCCGTTAGAAGTTATCACCTTGCTTTGAGAATTAATGAGATTAAACTATCATACTTTTGGGCTCTCTGTTAGTTTTGAAAGATATAAAAGTATGGTAGATGTCTTGTCTAGATTTGCAGCCTAAACTTGATGAACTATGGAGATAGTTAATTCAAAGTAGATATTAGGTTTGTAAAGGATACTCTAGAGGGGTGAATAGAGTGTTGGGCAATTTTCGGATTTTTCTCGATTTAGCTCACATCAACTCATGATACTCACCAAAATAAGAAAGAAGAATATGAGAAATAATGAATGGAGACACACAATTTATCATTGTTCGAATCTTTTTGTTTCTGCTCCACTCCCATTTTGTTTCAAAAGTGATTTCAGCAACTTTCTTATTACCTTCAACAATGAACAAGAACTACAACAACTGGTGCAACATCAACTACTACGACAACTATTGCAACAACTTGTGCAACTTCTGCAACAACTACGAGGAAGAGCGTTAGAGCTTTTCTACTTCACATCTTCAATAAAATTCTATCTAAGAACGTTTACCAAATGTGTTTTGGGAGAGGAGGTGAATGACACTTTCAAAACAAAGTTTAAATCACAAGTAAAAGATCAAATATGTTTAGTTCCTTTTGTGTTATGCTTCAATACTCTCACAATACAATAATGAAAAACAAGCAACAATTATTTTGATACTTTCACCATCTTTCGGCTGAGATTGCGTATGATTGATTTTTTATTTACAAAAAAGAAAAAAAAGAAAAACAAGCAACAAGAGCTTAATGAGTTTTAAGCACTTTTGCACTTGAGAGCCTTTGAGATGAAGAGATGATGGAGCTTGAAGAGGTTGAAAGTCTGTAATTTCCTCTTCTGTGCTTCTTCAATATATATATGAGATAAATTTCATTTTGTAGCCTTCCCCATTTGTTTCAAACTTCATTTATTGCTCTGGAGAAGTCTTAACTCGTCTTCAACCACCCAACTCTTTGATTTTTTTTGAATCATAGCCACCATATAAGAGCTTAGGTTGGTGTACAATAGTCAAAATAGCATCATGGACACTAGTAATAAAGGCATAATCAATTTATGAAAGATTGGAGAGAGAAAACACTTCAAATCTGTCATAAATTTGTATATAATGGTTATAAAAAATTTTATTTAGGATAACATCGATTGATTGACGTAGAGATCGACGTATATTTTGATCTCTGTGTAGAAATACATGTCAGACATCTATGTGACATCGATCGGTCGACGTAGAGATCGACGTTGGACAGTGTACTCTCCATTTTGAACAATTCATATGATCGGCGTCTCTATTTTGAGATCAATGTATCGGCATGTCTATTTAGAAATCGATGTTGGATCGATCAACATAGAGATCTACGTTGGATAATGTGCTTTCAGATTTGGACAAAACTTACACAGCTCGATTGGTGTCTATGTTTCAGAGATTTACGTCACATCGATCGATCGACATAGAGATCGACATATACATTGATCTATGTCCTATGTTTTAAGCCTTTGTTATTTCCAAGTTTAAATCAGTCTTTTCTACTTTTTTTTTTCTCAAACATATCAGTCTTTTAATCATCAAAATTCATAGTCCAAGTAGAGAGATAAAGTTTCTATCCTAGAGAAAAAAGGGTGTAATTTGAATTCTAAACTTAAGTCTGATCTATTAGTTCCAGTCCAAGGCTATGTATGTGACAACTCCGAATATAGGCCACTTCTAAAGTTTCATATTTGGTTTCTGCATCCTAGTGCATGCATTCCGTTGCTGCAATGTAAAGTCTTGTTGGTCGTTTTCTTTTTCTGTTTTGCATGCTGCATTCCAAAGCTAGCATTGTAGTGCATCTGCTTTTCTTTAGCTCCTCTGTTTTGGAACCCGTAATGCTGTTGCAGCCTAAACCCAGCTTTGCAAAATTCTTTCTGCTTTCCTTCAACTCCTTGATTTTGTGTTTTGCTTGACCTTTTTTGCTTCATCTGTTCTTCTTTTTGGGTTCCCCTGTTCCTTGTCCTTCCCAGGTTTCTTGCTATTCCTTCTTTAACCAGCATACCAACATTTATGCATATATGGAAAGGATTTGCTGAAAATGGATGATTATGTCTTTCCTTTCCATTTCCCATGAAGTTAAGGACACACTCTTCCTTGACTTTGGAATATGATGGAATTAAGCAAAATGACTCTCTAAATTGGCCGCGCTTCTTATATTGTGAAATAGCAGTTGATCGACACGCAATTTTCATTATGGGTCATCGGGAAACAATCTCTATGTGTTTCTAACACATTGCTATGGTTGCGTACATCTGACCCCCCATACCCCGACATAGGCAGGAGCCTCTAAGGCAATGGGGTAATGTTGTTGTTGTTGTTGGATGATTATGTCTTGATCGCCCAATAAAGAACTAAATACCAAAAATGTCCCGATTAAGCTGAATCATGAGGACTATGATTATCAAATTTCCATAGTTCTCAATAACATTTATCCAGCTTTACGTTCTTTCGGATGCCTAAACCAAGGACATGACATGTTCTAAATTGTAGGGTCGGAATACAAATTTATGGTTAAGGTAGAGTGCTACAACCACAGGCTAGGAGGTTTCTTTCTGTTAGTTGATTGCAGTTTCCTTTTTTGTTATAGAATAAAATCACTATAAGTGATTCTCTCTTATGTTTGAATTTTCCTGTTTGCCGATGTTTGGAATTTTCCTGTTACTTTCTAGTCGATAGCGTATATAAGCCTGCCTCTAAAATAAAGATAGCTACTTGTTTATAGGATTTATGATATTCAATTGGAAGAGTTTAAGTCATACTTTCAAAGTGACTCTCGACGGGAGAATCGATGCTATTCAGGAAGAATCGCAGCAATTCCCCATTATTAACGAAGTAGTGTCTTCGGAATCAAATGAACAACAAGTATTAGGATCAGGGTGCGATTTTGTGGCACCGTAGTAGAATCATTACCAATGGTACGATGTGTGCCTAAGTGCGAAAAGACAGTGCAAGCTTTGTTATGCCTAATCTTGACTGTTAAGTCAGTAACGCCTTAAAAATGCCACTTCTTCCTGTTGCATCCGTCTTCCGAATGATCTAGTCATAGGGTGGGGGTATATGAGCAAAAGCGAGAAGAAAAGGAATAGAACATAACCAGCCAAGGGATAGACCCAGGCAAGGCCGTATGAGAACTTGGTTTGGACAAGGCTGTTTCATAAAGGATTGTTGCCGAATGGCGTCTCGCAATCTTTCTTCTCAAACACCTGGGCTGGGGAAAGTGTCTTGACCATATAAATTATGTTCTCTGGGACCGAACCCATTTTATTGGTCTATCTGCTCCCTAACCTAATGCGGCACCAGGTTTGGACCTCATGGATTTGTAGCATGGGAGACGTCTAATCCTTTTGCCGCCGCAGGGCTGGATAATCGGTCGCAACTTTTTCTGGTTCTAGAAGGCACATGAGTCCGGACGTTATGTTGAATGTATGAACGACATTACACTTTGTAGGTACCTTTGCAGGTAAGGCGTTGGTCGGTCCTATAAACGGCAGCAGCGGCGTGAGGAGTTAAGACCGGGCGTGCTGCAACCTAGGGATCATGAGCAGGCTGAAGAATGAAATAACCAAGAATTGTAAAAAGAATCTCTTTTTAGAGCAACAAAGAGGGCCAGATTCTGCGAGAGAGGAGCCCGGTGGTTTCTTGGGTTCAAAGCGACTCAGTGGCCGGTGTGTG
This sequence comes from Eustoma russellianum, assembly GCA_036186865.1. Lineage (NCBI taxonomy): Eukaryota > Viridiplantae > Streptophyta > Magnoliopsida > Gentianales > Gentianaceae > Eustoma > Eustoma russellianum. The sequence goes on from AP025058.1 coordinate 33,255,408, forward strand.
TGTGAAGGTGGCATCCTAAACCCGTGACAAGATCGCAAACTCGGGTCCATAACAATTTGATTTCAGAGGCAGTTGTCATGGGAGATGCCGATAGTATTTTGGCTAACTGGTCTCTTCATGCATACTTAGACCGTGCCACAGCAGGACTTGGAGGACAGAATCATGGACAAGATAGGCGACCAGACCTTCCAGATCAGGGTGATCGGCATCACCATTCGGGAAGGGGAGATTTTGCGGCATGGAAGCAGCCGAGGGCTTCTCCTGTTGATTCGCGTGCAACAAGTGGCTGGACAGCCTTCGAGGGAAAGCTGCAATCAATTTGAGCCCACAACTGCCACAGGATATAAGGGATCAGCCCGCAGCAACACCCCATCGTTATGCAAACAGTTATCAAGAGCAGAAAGGCCAGGATGGCTTGGAAACAGCGAGAAAGTTCCAATTGTACCCATTTGCCAAGGGCCAAATTTCCACATTGGTAGCAATTCATTTGTCGTGGATTTCCGCTCCATTCATTTTGATATCATTGACATGGTACTGGACTTCAAGTGGTTAAACCTACTTCGGCCGATCATAGAGGATCCCGGCTCAATGGTGGTTTGGGAGGATATGAACATGCTCCTACTACTCAACTGTGCGCTTGAGGACAAGCCTAATCTCCAAGGGAGGAGTAATGTTACAACCATGGGCTAGGAAGTTTTTCTTTTTGTCAGTTGATTGCACCTTTTTGTTATAGAATAAAATCACTATAATTGTGGTCTCACTGGAAGCAAACTCTCTATCCCTTGTGATGGAGGTATTGTTTGACTGCCTTTCACCCTCCCCAGACCCTAACGACAGCTTTTGCTGTCGTTGGGATATACTAGGTATGATTGTTGTTGTTGTTGTAAAATCACTATAATTGATTCTCTCTTATGTTTGGAATTGTTCTTTTTGCTGATGTTAGGAATTGTCCTTTTACTTTCCAGTCGATAGCCTATATAAGGGCAGGCTGAAGAATAAAATACACAAGCAAGAATTAAAAAAAAAAAAAACTGGAGAGCAAGAAAGAGGGCCGGATTTTGCAAAGGAGGAGCTCGGTTGTCCCTTGGGTTGGGAACGACCTAGTGGCCGGTGTGAGTATGAAGGTGGCATCCTAAACCCATGACAAGTTCCCAAACTCCGGCCGATAATTGTGAGCTCTTGGTCTTTCAGGAGCGCCTGCCTTAATATCTTTCCTGGCTTAATTTTGTGCTGGGTATAGCATATTACCTTTTGGCTTTAATTTGTTTGATTCCCTTTTTTTACTGGGGTGAGGAGGGTGTGTGGGAGGTGGAGAACCTGCTTCTATCATCCGTCTATGATCCAGAGGTTGTGCAAAAGAAACATATCTCTCTTTTGTAAATAGCTAGAATAGCTTTTCGAAGAGCCAGATTCTGCAAGCATAGAAGAATAGGTTGACAATGTTAACATGCGTTACAGCAATTAAATTGTATGGTACTAGAAATGTGAGTTTGTTCTGCTTCTGAATGTTATCAATTATTTCTGCCTTGTTTGGAATGAGGATGGAAAGGTAGATGTTATACCTAGACCCAAAACCTAGGCTGCTTGGTAATTATTTTCATATTGATTTATGGTTAAATGGGAAGAATGGTAATATCTGAGAGAAAACTGTGCAGCAATGGACAGTTCCTATTCTCTTATTCCTTCCTGAATCCTGAACTTCTTGATGCAATGTTAATTAGATCTGATAAATTTCTGGTTGAAGCAATATCTTACTGATCCGCCTGAAACCCTTTGTTGTTGCCAATGAAGAAGAAAAACACCATTTAATGTCGCTTAGTATGCATTTTATGCCTGTAGTTTTTTCCCTTGAAAATCATTTTTATTTCTGCTCTCTTCAAGTGTATCAACGTTCTTACTTGTGTAATTGACTTCAGATATTAAAGAGTTGAAGTTCGCAGTTATAGACTCCTGCTGGTGTGAGAAAAGGGAGGCAATTGTATCTTTGAATGCGAGATATGATGCAGTGTGGACTTCTGTTATCGAGTGGGTGCTTCATTGCCAGTCTTTCCGATACTGCTTCCCTTTATATAATAATAATAGTAGTAATAATAATAAGACTTAAGCAAGTGTGTGGTTTGCTTGAGCATTTGGATCTTCATTCATTTCTGGAAAACAAACGCTGAAAGCCCTTTTCCCCTCCATTTAATTTAGGTGATCTAGTTTAAGATTTCGATCTACTTCTGCATTCATAGTTATGTCTGGAAAAATGTTTATATCTTTTGCATGTGAAGCGTATCAAGTAGTTTGGTTGCAAGCATGTTGTATTGCGCTTTCTGTTTCCTATGGCTGCTGACGCTTTATAAGAACAGCAATAAGTCTGCTACTGGGAGTCATTTAAGTGTGTTTATGCAGCTTTTCTCTTTTATTCTAATCGGCTTCTTTCATCATCCTCATCTACAGTACATTACAAGTGACATCTGTCATGTAATGTGATTTAAATGATGTGGAATAAATACTTTTGATACTTTTTCCAGTGGAACCAAATTATTTGGTGACTGATGCCATTCCCTTCCTAATGAACATGCCTGACTGTGTCCTTTCTTACAGTACTGAGATTGATGAGTACGGCGATATGCATTTCCCTGCTAGCTACTTTCCCAGGTGGGGGTTTTTTTTTTTTAAAGAATTTTCAGGAATATACACGTGCGACATTGGAATTTCCATGATATCTTTTCGCCATGTCTTACTGTTGTCTCTTGAATATTGCAGTTTCAGCCCTTTTGAAGATTTCATTTACCCTCCAGGGGATTCTGATGCTGTTTCCATCAGTAAGAGGGATGTTGATTTACTAGAACCGGATACATTCGTCAATGACACTATTATTGATTTTTACATTAAGTAAGTTCACTTTAGACTTTATATTGTAGTTTTAGAGCCCACCTGTCATGCATCTCGAGAATCTTTATATTCGAGGTACTTAACTGGTCAGGAGGTGTATCTTTTTCACATGGTATTTTAATAGAATTCCATTAAGGACTTTGTTGAATATACTGGAGTGCTTTTCTTGGTGTACGAGTCAGTAGGCCAACCCAAAAGGAAAAAGAAGAATGTGAATTTTGCATTAACCATGCTCTTTTGCTTAATACTTTCAGAAGGTGCATTTGGCCACATTTTCAGAGTTCATTCTGATCTTTTGTAACATGACCTCTTAGGTTTATTTTCAGAACAGCCAATAGGCCTTTGACCTTTTCAGCTCATTAAGATTCTTAAAACTTTTTAATGTGAGGATGATAGTGATATAGAAAGAGTTGATAACTGAAACTAATATTTCAGATATCATTTTAAGTTACAAATGGAGCCTCTTATGTAGAGGAGTGGATATATTAGCCTCCAACGGCTATAAACTGTCTAAAAGGACAAAACTGCCAAAGGCTATATTAAGCCAACGAGTCATAGCCTCAATTAGGGTTGTTCAACGAACCAAACAGTTCGCGAACTGTTCGAGTTCGGTTTGTGTTCAGTTCATATTCGTTCAGTAATGTTCGGTAAATGAGCCGAATTCGAACAGTTGTTTGAGTTTGTTTATTAAAACGAGCCAAACTATTCGTGAACTGTTTGGCTCGTTTAAACAGTTAAAAAGTTATCGAGTCAAACTCAAACCAATTTTAAAGTTCGTTTAGTTAAACGAACCAAGCAGAACAGTTCGGTTAGCTAAATGAATCCAAATTAGAAAACCTAGTATTCGATTCGGCTCGGTTCATTAGCACCCCTAGCCTCAATCACTGAAGTGGTGATTTCTGTGTTATGTAAACTATATGTGTATGTGTTTACAGTATGGGTATATGTGTATTTTGATGTATAATATGTGTATTTCATTGTACATTTCTACACTCTCCCTCAAGTTTGGTGTATATGTTTATACAACGAAGCTTGACTTCTAATGTCTAGAATACTCGTGGAAACCAGCTTGGTGAATATGTCTGCTATTTCATTGCTTGAGGAGACATGTTCTATTCTGATAACCTTGGCTTCAATCTTCTCCCTGATAAAGTGTCTATCTATTTCAAAATATTTGGACTTATCATATTGAAATGGATTCTCTGCCATACTAATTGTAGAAACATTGTCACAATATATCCTGATTGGGAAAGCAATTATCTGACCCGACTCTTCCAATACTCTTTTCAGCTGTAAACCTTCACATAATCCTAGGGCTAGTGCCCTAAGTTCTGTTTCTGTACTGCTTCTTGCTACCATCTATTGTTTCTTGCTTCTCTAGGTGACCAAATCTTTCCATAAATAAGTCCTATACCTAGTGGTTGACCTTATATCTGCCTTTGATTTAGGCCAATGTGCATCTTGGATGCTTCTTGAAGCATAAGCCTTGTCCTGATACCGCCTTTAGATACATAAGATTTCTCAAAGTAGCCTTGAGATGTTCATGAGTAGGATCATGCATGAAATGACTTACAAAACTAACTGCATAGCATATATCAGATCTATCGTGAGACAAATAAATTAGTTTTGCTACTAGTTTTTGATAACTTAACCTGTCTGTGGATGTTCTATCCCACAATTCCTTAGGTTTATGTCCTTGTTATACTGGTGTAAGGGCAGGTGTACAACCAAGCGTTTTTGTCTTATGAAATAAGTCCCAGATATACTTTCTCTGTTATATTCTCATGCTATCTTTTGTTCTCCCTATTTCCGTACATAGAAAGTATCTTAGTATTTCTAAATCTTTTAATTTCAAACTCCTTGGGCAACCGTTCATTTATTAGTTTTACACCCTGCAAATCATTTTCAGTGAGAATATCATCAACATATACAATAAGAGTAGTAAGTTAGTTTACCTGTGTCAGAGAGCTTAGAGAAAAAAGTGTGATCACTCTGGGATTGTCTAAAACCATGTTTTGTAACTGCTCTAGTTAACTTTCTGAACCTGGCTCTATGTGATTGTTTATGGTCAAAGAGATTTTTCAGTCTATATGCCACGTGTTGATTTGCATCATTACTAAAACCAGGTGGGATATCCATGAACACCTCTTCCTGTAATTCTCCATTTAAGAAAGCATTCTTAATATCTAATTGAAATAATCCCAGACCATGTCGATAGCTAATGAAAAATAAATCTTACAGTGTTCAATTTTGTCACAGGTGCAAATGTTTTTAAATAGTCAATTCTATATGTCTGTGTAAATTATTTTGCTACTAATCTTGCTTTGTATCATTCATTGTCATATATGTGTTGTGGTTAATAGAAAATACCCATTTACAGCCTATCGGTTTAATTTCTCAATTTCTTCATAATCAGTAGATCTCCAGTGAGGCATGCTAATGCTTCTTGAATGTTCTTTGGTATAATTTGATTATCCAAAGAATTTGTAAAGACTTTAAAGTATGGAGTATGTTATTCATATGCTGGAATGCTGTATAGAGGATGTTTAGTGCACTCTTTCACAACTTGGTATATTGTCTGTAAAAAGATTTGGATCTGAGAGGCTTTGTGTGTCTGTAGGCGGTTGAACATTGTCCAACTGTGTGTCCTGTGGTATAGACTCTAGATATAGGTATTTTTTATGATTATGTGCTTTAAACTAGATATAGGTAGATTTACTCTTAACAGGTTCTCGGTGTTTCCAGTATTTCCAATATTAGATTCATCTCTTGCATTACTCTCTCTAGTTTCTCCTGCCTGAGCACCATTTTGTATCGGGGTTGATCTTACAATATCAATTACACTCCTGAAACTTTCTTGTTCAAGTATATAATCACCTGAATATGAATGTTCTTCATAAAATGTAACATCTAAAGTTACAAACATTTTCTTATTAATAAGACAATAACATTTATAACCTTTCTGAGTACCTAAATATCTTGAAAAAAATATGCTTAATAAACTTATTATCTAGTTTACTTCTCATGTGAGGTTGTATATGAACATATGCCGTAGTAAAATTTGGTCATTACTTGACCTTGCACTAGTACACGAATAATCTTAGATATGCTATCCTCTTTTATGAATTGTTCTCTCTTCAGCTTGCAAGGCGAAGAGCCCATTTAGTTTCGTAACACTGCTAATCATCTCTCACAGTTCTCTCTTGAAAACAACACTCAGTAGGTGAGAATCATGCAAAACAATTATTGTCTTGTGTTATTTTTCCTATTGATATAAGATTAAAACCTAAGCAGGGGACATGAAGTACATCACATCAGAACAGTTTATGAGTTAGGCTAACCACCCTTTTCCCAATGACTTGTAAGCAAGTCCATTTGCTATTTTAACAGATTTAGGATTATAAAAAGATCATAAGAGAGTAAGAAATCTTTATTATGTGTCATGTGACCAGAAGTTCCTGAATCAGTGATCCAGGAGTGAACCTTACTATTATGTATGTTACCTACACGTGCCATTGTTGCCTAGATTGGTGTGGAGTTTGTGGCAACTTGTTGTTTGCTCAGCAGGTGAAGCAAGGCTTCAATCTGACTTTGTGTTGGTAAAACTTGATTTCTATAAATTGGTACACTGTTGTTATTGTTGTTTGTTGAGTTGGCAACATGGGTCCTTGGGGGTCTTCAATTATTGTTGGTTACTTTAGGTGGTCTTTCTTCTCCTGGTTTTCTGTGTAGCTTCCAGCATTCATATATCAAATGCTCTGACCTTTTGCAATATATGCAAAAAGCTTCATTATTGTCATGCTGGTTAGATGTTCATGTCATTTCGGTGGTAAGAGCGTCTTCTTGTGCATCAATTGGGATAACACTCTGAAAAATTAATGAGTCAGTAACATTGGGTCCCTTATTCGCAAGGAGAGCAGATCCTTCAATAGCTATGGTAGGCAAGGTCCCCATCATAAGTTTCACTACGTTTTCTTCATGTCTTATCTCAGAGAAAGCAGTTTTAAGACTTGGTAAATATGGTACCAATGATTCTTCTAACAACATCAAAGTCCTTGTGTAACCCAATCAAAAACTTGGCGACTCCTAGTTTTAGTAATATTTTTATAAACCTGATTATCAACTTGGCAGGTCACTTCAAAGATATCAATTTGTCGCCTGATTCTAGTCAATTATGTGTAGTATTTATTAATAGGCATGTCTTCCTGTTAGATTTCCTGATGGTGTGCTTCAAGTTCATACAATTCATATGTATTATCCTTTTTTAGGTTAAATTCTTTTGAAGGTGACCATATCTCATCTGCAGTAGCATAGAGGATAAAGTTATCACTTATGTCAGTGGTCATTGATCCAATTAACCGTGACATTATCATGGAGTTTCATATTTCCAGACTCTAAAGCTTGAGTCGTTGAGGCATGAATGACTACATCTCCAAAGAGATAGTCTTCCTTGTCTTTGCCAGTGACAAACAATGTTGTCAATAGCACGCTTGTAGCGCGTAGCGCACGTAGCGCAAGTGTAATCGCTACAAGGTCACGTAGCGTAGCAACCTTCTGGAGGCACGGCTGAGGCGCGCGTAGCACTTGTAGCGCTTGTAGGCTGTAGCGCACGCTTCAACAATTTCAAGTTTTTTTTTAGAAAAAAAGTAATTTCAGTTTTTTTTTTATAGAAAATAGTCATTTTGGTTATTAAAATAAAAGGAAAAAAACTAAATAAAAACCTAGTATGAAGCCGACATCAGTCGGCTTCATCAAAACTCAAGTCGACAATCGTCTCCTTTTCTGAAGAAATACAAAGTCCACATCGCCACACCGCCACACCGCCACACCGCCGTCGCCCCATCGCTGGCGCCATCAATCGCCACCGACGCCAAAGCAGGTTAGTACTTAATAGATCTTGCTTCACCGATTGTCAACAGGCTTTAAACAATCCCAGCTTTAAACAAGTTCTTCAGAACAAAGCTGACAGATATTACAAAGCATTAATAGATTGTGTTTAATTATATCTATGCTTAAACTATTTGAACATTTATGAAATTTTGAGTTTTTACCTAATATTTTAGTTTATTAGTTGTATATGCGCCTCTGATGCATGTAGCGTGCGCTACGCGTTACAAAAATTTTGCCGTCGCGCTATAGTGCGCATCGCGCTATTGACAACACTGGTGACAAACATATCAACTGTCCTGCTCCATGGTAGGTAGTTGTTCTCAGTAAGCTTATGGTTTTTATTCATAATAGGAGCTCCATCAAAAAAAGAGGTAGAAGAGGCGTTAGATCGTGCCCTTGAAGGTTATTTAAGGATGGAAGTTACTTCAGTTTGTTAGTGTATGGCTAGACCGTGATTTGGATATTTATGTTATACGTTTATTATTAATAAAAGAGGTTTTATTATCATTATTGTTGGTTAGTATGTTACACAATTTTGATATATGTCCCTGATTCATTAGTGTTATAGAGATAAAATAATTTATAATCAGTATGAGTATTGATTTGATAATCATGAGATGATTATGTGTATGATGATACAAATCAATCTCATTGATACTTGTTAGGGAACAACAGTGTATTGGATAGACCCATTATGAGATTACTACATGGATTAGCGTTATAAGTAAATCTCATGATAGTCATGTTTTAATCCTTAGACTTGAGATTGTCATAGTTTCCAACATAAGGACTATTATATTTTGACATGATAAAACGTTATCCGTAACTGGATAATAATAAATGTCATGATTGAATGTGATAGAAATTTTGTAGAGGATATTGAACAATCAAGATATAATTTGTCCCTCTCTTTTGAGAGAGATATCTTTGGGCCCCTCGATTAGTGAGACTGTGAAATGCATGGTCGTGCTCAAATGAATTGATAGTGTGATCAATATCATTTGTTTTATCAGTCTACTTAGAGATCGAGTAATCATATGTTTGAACAATATAAGTATGACGCTGACCATGACTTATGTTCAAACTAGATATCGTGTGACAAAGGGATTAATGCATGTGCTATTATTAGGCTAGTTGGACTGCACTCGTATTAATTGGGTAGTCGTAATGCCTTGCTAGAGGCCAATTACGACTTGTTGGTTTAATAGAGATTTAACTGACCGCCAATTAATATGTGCCTATCGGGTCACACACAAGAATGCGTATGGGCTGATATTAATAATATTAATATTAGATATTAATTATTATTATTATTATTATTATTATTATTATTATTATTATTATTATTATTATTTTCGTTTTTTAATATATATGTTTATATCATCGGATAATAACAATAGAATCCATATCTGATATGGATTTTGATTGGTTTTATCAAATCCTAACAAAATCCGTATTTGATACGGATTATGATTGGCATTAACCAAATCCGATTTGAAATCGGATTTTGATATCTATATATATGTATATATCCTGGTGTGTCTTGTACACTACAAAATACAAAAAAAACGAAACCCTAGAATCGTTTTTGAGAAAAGCCGAGTTCTTCAGCCGCGCCGTTTCAAGAGCTAGCACTCTGGGTGGAAGCATTCGTGTGGATACCGACAGAGGGTGATCGTACCATCGCACCTCCTACGTTCGCACGTTCTACGTCTGCAGATTTCGAATCTATAGAGGTATGATTTTTGATTTCTTTCATCGAATTAAACGAACAACATGGATCCTTGGTAGGAAATCGGAGATCAAGCTTTGTTTTCCGCTGCGCGTTTTTGCAGTGATCTTGTCGGATTTTCTAACACAGTTTTACTAATTTCAACAGGAGACGAGGCCATCATTTAAATACGGATTTGTTAAGAAGAAGGAGACGACTCTGATACTATATCGAAAGAGTTGAGGACTACAACTAATATTTCAGATATCATTTGAAGTTACAAAAGGAGTCTCTTATATAGAGGAGTGTATACATTAGCCTCCAACGCCTATAAACTACCTAAAAGGACAAAATTGCCAACAGCTATGTTCACTAACGGCTCTATTAGCCTAAATTACTGAAATGGTGATTTCTATGTTATGTAAACTATGCAAGTGAGTATGTGTCTACAGGATATGTGTATATGTGTATCCACGTGTGTATTTTGTTGTATAATGTGTGTATTTCAATGTACATTTCTACAAGTGAAATTCATTTGGTGGTGTTCAGGACTCAAAGAGATGATAGCATAGACCATTGTCTGGTCAAATATTTTCCTTCTTAATGGACCTCTTTGGTGTGTTCTGTTTTACGAATTCCTTTTCATGGAAAACTACTCATGTCAAATGAAGGTTGATAAGAATTGCGTACTCAAAGATCAACTTATATCACACTTTGATTCTAATTGAATTTGCTTCTATCATTTCTGTACTTCTCTTTCGTTTTGATCTTGTGTGTTATATGAATCTTCATGCTTGACAGATACTTAAAGGATCAAATGCCACCTGATAAGCGCCACAGATACCACTTCTTCAATAGTTTCTTTTTTCGGAAATTGGGTGACTTGGAAAAGTATCCATCTAATTCTTTTGATGGAAGGGCTGCTTTTCTGCGTGTGCGGAAGTGGACAAGGAAAGTCAACCTCTTTGAGAAGGACTTTATCTTTGTTCCTGTTAATAGCAAGTAAGATGTACACCCAAATGTATTTTTTAAGTTGTTTCTTTTCCTTTAACAGTCAAAGTTAGATTGATCAAGTTAACCGTTCTATATCTTATACAGTTACCACTGGAGCCTAATTATCATATGCCATCCTGGGGAAATCCCCTTTCTTAGAGGCAAGTTAAAATATTCGTAGGTGTTCTCGTAGTTCTGTTTGATACATTCCTTAAACATGGCTGGTTGATGTCTTGATTCATGCTTTTTTTTTTTGGTTTTCCAGATGAGGGCATTGGGAAAAAGGCTAAGATACCATGCATATTGCATATGGATTCCATTCTTGGAACCCATATGGAGCTGGAAGGACGTTTACGAAGGTATGGATTTTGCTAGAACTCGATATATTCTAGCACCTTGGATACTAGGGAAATAGCAGAACTCAATATATTGTAGAACTTTGATATATGGTGGTCTTGAGCATTGGATTAGGGTGTTTTTTTTTTTTATGCCTTCCCCCACCTTCCTCTTTCCCTCCCTCGTTTTCTGGTTATTTCGGGTCTCCCGCTAATCGACAGGGAATCCCCTTCTTGAGAAGAAAACCAATTTATTACTGGAATATAAGACTAATGAAAAGTATGTGTGAGTATCTATTGAAGGAAGCTGACCATTACGGAAGCCACACACGAATTGATACGAATTGACAGTCACCTGGCGGATTACATTAGGGTAGAGTTTCAACGCAACATCATTGGATATTGACGGCAAACTGGATATAGTACTCAGAAACACAATTATTCTCATGTTACCTCTGCTGATAAATTGAGGATATACCATTTTATCCTGTGTGGCTTTTCCACCAGGTGGCCGGAAATGTAGTCATCTAGATTTTAGAGATCCCCTCAAATTGCTTCTGATATATTGTGCTCTGGGTCTTGGTTTGTGATTCAAACATCAGATTACAAGTTGTGAATTTTATCCGTAGATTGCAAAATAGTGTCTTTTGAGTGTTGCCAGTCATCCTAATTTACCAGAAAGAAGCGGAAAGAAGAAAAAGGGCTTTTTTCAATTATGTAGTTATACATTGAATTATGCCTTCCATCGACCTGATATCTTGTTTGGTGATTACACCGGTACAATCTTCTATGTCTTAGCTGTCTCTTGATCGAAATAAGGGTCTAGCCCGAATCCGTGACGGCTTTCCTCAAGCTGGCCTTTTTCCCGCTTCCAGAAAGGGTCATAATCCTCTTTGTCAACCCACTTCATTTGATTCACTAATAATCTTCGCTTTGCGGGAACGAAAAAAGACCACCACCTTGGTCTTTCCTTTCTTAGGTGCTAGATGTTTTCCAAGTGATGGGGTTGAAGTGTATATAACCCCTCTTTTAAGCATGCCCGGAAGGAATTGCCAGGTAAAATAAGGATAAAATGTTGGAACCTCACGGGTATGGATGAAGTAACGGTATTTATATACAAATTCATATTCCTAGTTGACAAGTTACTCTCAGATATTCTGGAGTGTACTTTTTTGAAAACCTTTGTTATGTTACCTCAGTTGCCAAAAGAAATATGCCTCACTTTCTTCCAAAGCTTCATGCTTTATCTAATTTAATAAGGCTACCATATTGAATATTCATTAGAACTTTTGCCGTGTGAGCAATGAACTAATTTCCGTGAATTTATCCAACCTTATCTTGGCAAAGTTATGTCCAGTCTACTGTGATTTGCTAAAGTTGAGGCTCCACACCTCTTTGTGAGCTTTATATTAGGTGTTGTAACCGGAAACAAAGTTTTTTTTAACTACTTTATTCTAAATAGATTTCAGCTTTTCCAGGATGGAGAGGCATATTTCTTTTTACCCACCATTTTTGTTATATTTTCTAGAAACAACTAAGACAATTTTTATTTTATTTTTTCCTCTTTATCATTTATCTTTTAACTATAGGTGAAAGATGTTTTCAGATTATACATGTTTTTATGATACATGTTTTTATATACTCCCTGTGTCAAAAATATTGTCGTAGTTGACTTTTTAATATAGTATAATTTACACTAGGTTGAAAAATCAAACAAGGCAATATTTTTGAGACGGGGGAGTACGTGGCATTTTCCCCCTTTTTAGGGTATTGATGATTATAAAAGCTTCTGTATTTGTTATGAACATGAATGAATAGTTCATGAGGTAGTAGTGTTAATTGCTTATTCTCCTGCCAATCAAGGATTTTATTTTTAATCTTGAATTGGAGTAACATTAAGTTATGTCTCGCTTGATTTGTTTCTCATTATTCATAAAATAAAGTGGGACCAAAGGAATATGCTAACGATGTCATGAAGACTCATGAAATAACTAGATACGAGACATGTTGATTAAGTAGCAAATTGACACAATTCATAAAATAATCTCCTCTAATGCTTGAAGTTATTTGTCGTAATCATTGGATTTTGTTGAACCATATTAAGTGTTTTTCCAGTATTCGATCTGATCAAGAAAAGAAAATTAGAAATGAAAATAAACAGCAAAAGAACTTCAGATTTTCCATTAGAGGAAGCACAAAAAGTCCTATACTTCTGTGACCACAGGAGCGTTTTAATTGCAGCTCTGCTGCTTAACAAAGGTTTCTGTATTTTGTCTCTAGCTTGCAGAGTGCTTGTAAAACCCTGTCATTAATCGCTCCCTTAATCAAAATAAAGATCAAGTAGCGGCACTCATGAGCTGTTCTGTTGCAGCAAAATATGATTGCCGTGCTGAATTTGCTGGCCTACAATGTCGTACATACACGCATACATATTATGTCTGTGTGTACATGTATATATGTATGTATGTGTATGTCTAAGTATGTGTATTTTTTAGCATATAACTTGCTTCTGTTACTTGTAGAAGATTTCTATATTAGGGTATTTGTGTAAATATTAGGCTAACTGATTAAGATTGAACCTCAATGACAGTTACCTCTGGGAGGAGTGGAAGGAGCGGCACAAAGAATCAGCTGAAGAGATTGCTTCAAAGTTTTCCAATATGAGATTTATCTCCCTGGAGGTAATGTTTGAAGGATCTCAATTTCTCATCTCGCCATTTTTCTCATGTTACTTCAAGAAAAGCAAATTTTGTGCACACAGTAGTTTTGTTTATGCGAAGATTTTACAAATAATGGTGATTTTTTATGTATCTTTGATCTTTTTGGTCTTTGCTCTGCAATTGACTTTCACATATCATGTATAAACAGGGGCTATAGCAAAGTTGTTGTGGTTTTTGAGAAGATATAACTGGTAAAACATGTTGAAGAATAAATAGGGACCTTGCATCAATCTTCTACGAGACATGCCGCGTTGTTTTGGGAATTTAAGATGGATTCTTAACCTAAAGTAGCGGTTTTCAAAAAGCTATGATGTTTGATAGGTTGCTTAAACAAGAAAAACAAAAGTAGGAAAGGGTTGCACTTTTTCAGCTATGGAGATAATCCGGGAAGACATTTTTTATGAGACAGGTCAGGTAGAGGATTCTTTTTTGCCGTTTTCTCACTATGATCTGTGAGAGTGAAAAGGAAAGTAAACCAAGAGTAATTTTCGAATGTCTGGAGACTGTTCAAAGGGTGTAGTTTGCAGACTGTTATGCTTGTTTTTTCGTAATTGAAACCATTTATACTCTTATAATTGTTGGGAATATATGGTATCAGTGCCTGACATTTTTGCGTTTCTCACTCATCCTCCATGTAGGTTAGTACTACTGATTATCTATGGTTTTACATCTCCAAGAGAAATGTACTATATTATGCCAAATGTACCTGTAAAAGGAAAAGAAGAAGAATAATTGTGTAATGAAATGGAGACTGGGCCAATATATTTATGCCAATCACTTAAAAAACAATATATTACAATTCGATGTAATACTATTTATCCAGCTATTATATGCATCCTAGCTCTCCCCCTCAAGTTGGACGTAATAAATGAAATTCTCCGGCGGAAAGTCCTTCAGTTAATGTATCCTACTTTTCAAGCTACATTAGGTGAGTTTCGGTTTATTGGTTATTGGGAGGATATGGTATATTTTGAGCACTATGGAGAGAAAGGATCCATTTGACTGACCTTGTGGAAACGAGGCTTGACTTTATTCTCGTTATATAAGGTGGAATTTATTTCTTGTTTGTTCTGCAGCATGTGTACTTTTTTTAGCATGTTAATTCCTGGTGTTACCAATCAGGCTTTATCACATCTTTTTTTTCCCCCTTTGTTTTCCTTATGCAGCTTCCACAGCAGCAAAATTCCTACGATTGTGGTCTCTTCTTGCTTCATTATGTAGAGCTTTTCTTGGAAGAAGATCCTGTTTGCATCAATCCTTTTAAAATAACTAAGCTGACTAAATTCGTAAGTGATCAACTTATTGACTACTTCTATTTATTTACTTCCCTTGTGATATTTTTGCTCCAGATGAAAGTATTATTCTGGGTGATGCACTAGATCTGTTCGGGCGAATATTGCTTGGGAAATTGTGTGATTCTCTCCAAAATATGTGACCCATCAGCTGTTTGCAAGAGTAAGGTTTGTTTCAGCAGAAAAGTGGGACAATGCCAATTTTTTGCATCCTACAACTGCCTAAGCCAAAATATCATATATGATGAACTATTTCCTCTTTGGCTTGTCTGTTGTGTGTGCGCTTCAAGTCTTCTGATACTGATTATGGAGCGATTTACAAGTTTCTCTTTTTGTGGGTGCAATGGGAAGCTCTAGTATACCAGCTTAATTGTGAAGACTATCTATTTGTTGGCCTTGTACTGAAAATTTTCTTACTGGTGCACGCTTGTAGTTTCATGGTTTTTTGTACATTTTTCAACTTACACTTGACTCAGAAACTGGACATATCTAGAATGTGAGGTATGCATGATTTGACTGAGCATCAATATAATCTTCAATATAGTATGTAAACACATGCATAAAATGAAGAGACTTACTCTGCTCAATGTCCACTGGCCATTCCCACTGTTACAAACTTTGATAAGGCATGCCTATATGCAGTTTGGGCTAGTAAAATATGCATATTCCAGTATGCTTCTCCATTTGTGTACGGTGCTAAAATGCATCGTTTGGCTGTTGAAGGTCGACTCTAGATTCGACCCGAAGTGGATGTATTATTTATTGTTTATTCATTGGGCTATCAATTGTGAAATATTGGTTACCGATATGTATATGGAACTTTCTTTTTTCTTTTTTCAGAATTATTAGGCCTGGTAGCTTACATTGTAAGCCACCTATATTTCATAGCAGCCATGCATCATGTTGTTTTTAAGCGGCATCTTTTGTAAATTTGTCATTATGGCCTTTTAATGAAATTTACTTACAGAAGAAAAAAAATTAATTAGGCCTGGTACTGTTTAAAGCTGGAGTCTACATGAGGAGCTTTCTCTGAGAGAATGAGAAGCTCGGTCACTGGTTTCATATATTCTGCATGATCTTTTGACTTCAGCTTATGGTGGCTACTTTAATTGCAACATGTGCTACAATACAAAAATGTGTAGACTGTTTTTGAAGTCCTTAACGTCTTGTTTATTTTAATTGTCATTTATAACATTATGGAGATATCCTTACCACGCTTTGCTCCCTCCTGCAGCTTAATGCAGACTGGTTTCCAGTAGCCGAACCTTCTCTTAAGAGACGTGCCATTCAGCATTTGATTCATAGTCTCCTTGGAAATCATTCCCAAGAAGAAAGTTCTCCCACAATTGGTAGTGATAAGGTCCTTGCCTCAAGTAATAGTGAGCCCGAAAATGCTATGGAGTTTCTTTCAAACAGCTTCAGCCTGCCTAAGGGTTACACTGGGGATTTGACCTGTACTCAAGCTGAGAATGGAGTTGAGATGACCGTTTTAGGGAATTCTCATTGTTCTGACAGGTCAGGCATATCGGTTGGAGACCTTTATGCGTCTTTACATCCTGCACAATCATCAGTTGACATTCAGTATCGAACATTTGATCGCATGTCGTCGTTCAATGACTTTAATAGTTCTATAGCATCAATGCAGGTAATTCCATCTCACCTTCCCAGTAAAGTCTTGATATAATGAATGATGTGTGTATATATTAGCATCATTCATGACAGCATCAGATAACATGATTTCAGTGGGTTGTGATATAATCAATATACAACAACACTCGAGCCTTTTTCCCACTGTGTCAAGTCGTCTATATATATCAATCATTTCTCTTGCGCTTTATTTATTTTATTTTATTTTATTTTTTTAGTCGTAAGCTGCCCTCCTTGTGTGTCTCCTAATACCTAATGCATAATATGTGCCTTTAGAACTCTTTCAAATATGTCATAAACGTCATATCATGTCAATATTTTCCTTCATTTTATTAGTATTAAATGTTTGGACTTTGTCGTCTTAGTATGTTGTTATAACTTTAACTCTTTTAAGTAGTTCCTTTTAATTGTTGTTTTTTTTTTTTTTCACTTCCTGCAAAAACACCCTCTCCACCATCTCCCGGGGGACGGGGTTGAACCCCACACCAAAATAATATTGCGCCTTTTTTTTTTGGTAATCTAATTTTGCCAGGAAGCGTGTGCTCCTTTTGGGTATGCTGAACCAACTGAAAATGGCTTCAATATATCTGGGAAAGTTAAATCTGAAGCCCATGATGTTCTTAGCACTTCCAGACAATGCCTGACAGAAGTTTCTTGGAACCAACAATTGTGTATGGGTCCAACTTCTTGCCAGAACCTAGATTCAATGCCTGTGACATCAATTTGCAATGATAATTCGTTAGAAATACATGGGGATGGAAATTGTCAAATTACCACAGGAATTGTCGCTGAAGAAGGATTGGAACAGACAAAATATGCTTTGGGAGGAAATGATGGCTGTTTACCAGGCTCTTTCAAAATACATGGTGGGGAAACATGTCAAATTACTACAGGAATCAGCATCGATGAAGGATCGAAACAGACAAACTATACTTCAGGAGAAAATGATGCATATTTACCAGACTCCATCAGAATACATGGAGATGAAACAAGTCAAATTACTAATGGTGATGAAACATGTCAAATTACTACAGAAATTGTCGTCGATGAAGGATTAAAACAGACAAACTATGCTTCAGGAGAAAATAAGGCCTGTTTACCCGACTTCTTTGAAATACATGGAGATGAAAAATGTCAACTTTCTACAGGAGTTGTCACCGATGAAGGGCTGGACCAGACAAAGCATACTTCAGGAGAAAATGATGCCCGTTTACCAGTACATGGAGATGAAACATGTCAAATTACTACGCGGTTTTTCGGAGACGAGGGACTGGAACAGACAAAACACACTTCAGGAGAAAATGATGCATGTTTACCAGACCCCTTTAGTTCTGCACCAGTTGAAAGTGCAGCTGTTGCAAAATCTGACAACTCTATCCAAGACCCTCTTCAAATTGATAATCCAAACTCACCATCCGAAGCTTGCGCTAAACATATATCTGAAGACTTGAGTAACAGAAACGGTAATGGTAGTAATGATCCGCGGAGGGGATCCAGCCGTGTTGATTCGGATGATTCAGTTATGGATCTAGATGCTCAACATGCTGCAAAAAGACAACGGCTTACATCTCTTTCTGAAGAATGTCCTTAAAGCTTGCAAGTAGATCAAAGCCTCTGACCAACATTTTAAGGTTATGATGAATTTTTTTTTTGGGGAACCTTTTCTTGAAAGGGAAGAAATGTGAAACTGGTTTGTTGTAGTGATGTCAAATAGGGTTTTCAATAGTTTATCTGATCTTAAATTGCAGTCAAGAAGTTGGCACTGCTTTGTATAGTATTGAGTCAATGTCCAAATGGCTATTCACCGCCAATGTCCTTTTTCTTGTCTGGTTGATGAGATGGACCTTTTGTGATAAGTTACTGCTCCTGGGATTTTTCTAACAGCCTCTATGCACTGAACAAAAAATCTTTGTTGGTTCAAGGCTAGATGATTAACCAATGGGGTGAAGACAGATGGACGGTATAGTTTTTGCCAATATGAGTTGGTGTAAGCGGCAGATGCTAGGTCCGTCAAGAAAGATGTCTTCGATTTCAAATCAGATCCTTGCAAATGGACTATACGGAGTATACTCTATGAATGAAATCATGAATGGTACTTTTTTTTTTTTTTTTTTTTTTGGGGGGGGGGGGGGGGAAGTTGGGCATTGTCTCATTTTTCTTTTTCTTTATTCTTTTCTTTTTTCAGAAAGGGGTATCTTAAGGCTCACTATTTTGATCACATAAGAGATTCTACAGGGATAGGATCCTCTCACCGCTCACCCCTGACCGCGTGCGTGACCGCACGACACGTGGCAAAAAAAGGGGGTGGTGAGACTGGGTGAGGGTAACCCCCATCCAGTCTCACCACCCCCTACTTCTGCCACGTGCCGCGTCCTGGGCCGCGCGGTGAGTCACCGTGCGGTGAGGAAATCTCATCCCTATTCTACAATGGAGTAGAACTGGATTAAACTCTTATGCCAGTTGAATGAACTATACTTGGTCACATAAGAGGTCTTTGTCAATTGAGCCTACTGAGGGTTAGGTTCAGCTGGTAAAATTCGTCTCTTTCGTCCTGTAAGATCTCATGTTACCAGTTCGTCTATTTCATTTTATAAGGTTTCAAGTTCGAATTCTAGTGTCATCAATTTCTAAGCTAGGAAAGCTTTCTTTCAATCTAAACTTTCGTGTAACCAAAACAAATGCAGAAAAATAGAAAGAAAGAAGAAACGGAAGGGGGAGAGGGAGATAATATCTCGAGGCTCACTATTTGATCAAAATAAGAGGGGTTCTAATATGCACGTAAAAAAAGGGAAAAAAAAAAAAGAAAGGAGGTTCTAATATGGCCATTCATCTATTGAGATGTGTACCCGTTGATGGAATATAAATTGTCTCGTCCATATTTACTTTTGCTCCTCTAATTTTGGTTTTAAATGGATAAATTGAAACTATATTAGCTTGTATTGCCTTTTGTATGTCCATAAAAGTATCCTATGCTCTTTCTTAATCCGATCGAGAAGAGTAACCAAGTTCTTCCTCGATCTAAACTCCAGCAGTAATATATATATATATATATATATATATATATATATATATATTTGCATTTCGACATTATAAATTTCTCAATTTCTCAACTATTTTCAACAACTCTGTATCACTATTTCTGGGCATTTTTTACTTGGTGAATCAGAGTAGGTGCGATCATCAATGTGGCAAGAACACTCGCTGTGGAGTCAATCATATCTAGTCCGAACTCAGCTATTTCTCTTTGAAGGGACGTCTGTCTGACATGGCTTGATTTTCTGCTCAGTACGTCTGCCACTTTGTTTGCCTTGCATGGGTGGTAATGAATAGTGAGGTCTTAATCTTTGATCAGCCCAACCATCTTCGTTGTCTCATATTCAGTTCCTTTTGAGTGGAAAGATACTTCAAGCTTTTATGGTCGGTATATGCTTCGCATCTTTCGCCATATAGATAATGTCTCTAGATTTTCAAAGCAACAACACCTGTGCCGCCAATTCCAAGGCCTAAATAGGGTAGTTTTGCTCGTAAGGTTTCAACTGTCTCGAAGCATAAGCATAAGCAATTATTCGATCTTTTTTGCATCAATACACAACCTAAAAAAAGGATTAACGCATGTATAATATGGGGAATTTACAATAGTGAAGTTTACTTATTTACCTAGTCCATTTCGGGAAGCATCGCTGTACACTACGAATCTTTCACCAGAGATAGGTTGTGCCAGAACTGGAGCTGAGGTCAACATATTTTTGAGTTCGGTAAAGCTCTGTTTATATTCAGAAGACCATTCAAACCTCGTCTTCTTTTGTGTCAATCTGGTCTGTGGGACTGCAATTCTAGAGAACCCTTCAACGAACTTCCTATAATACCCTGCAAGTCCCAAGAAACTTCTGACCTCTGTCATATTTGTAGGCCTTGGCCACTCAGTTATGGCCTCGATCTTCTTAGGGACAACTGATACGCCTTCCTCGAAGATTACGTGTCCCGAGAATGCCGCACTGTGTAGCCAGAATTCGCACTTACTAAATTTGGCATAAAATTTTTTCTCCTGCAATATACTCAGAACGATCCTCAAATGTTCAGCATGAGTTTCTTCATCAGGCGAATATACCAGAATGTCGTCAATAAATACAAACACGAACTTATCCAGCTGCAGGGCGTTAGCTAATCTAAATGACATTACCAAGAACTCATAATGACCATATCGGGTACGGAAATCAGTCTTAGCAACATCCTCTGCTTTGATTTCCAGCTGGTGATATCTGAATCGAAGGTCAATCTTGCTAAATACTTTGGCACCCTGCATACATGTGTATAGTTCATATTTTGTATATCAGTGCTACTAATGAATTTTTATAAGGTAAATTGCTTACTCTCAGTTGATCGAACATGTCATCGATCCTAGGCAGTAGTACTTTTTCTTGATTGTGATTTTATTCATTTCACAGTAATCGATGCATAGTCTCATACTGGCATCCTTCTTTTTCACGAACAGGCCTAGTGCTCCCTAAGGTAAGATGCTGGGGCGTATAAACTTCTTGTCAATCAGTTTTTGTACTGGTACTTTCAGCTCCTTCAACTCTGCTGGGGCCATTCGGTGTGCGCTTTAAAAATAGGCTCCGCTCCAGGTACCATGTTAATCTCGAACTCCACTTTCCTATCTGAGGGTAATCCGGGCAATTTGTCAGGGAAGACATCAGGAATTCCTTCGCCACTAGAATGCTGAGAAATATGTTTGGATAATTTTCAAAGTCATGATTTTAAGTGGTGAATACTTAAAAATGTCACACATGATGTTATATATAGTTAAAAGTTGAAAAAAGTTGACATCGATCTCTCAGGTTGTTGCACATCGATCGATCTATGTACATAGATCTCTCACATCGATTGATCCATGTAAGGCAGTGAAAGTTCAAGACCTTACTGTGAGACATCGATCTCTAAACCTGAGACACATCGATCGATCTATGTACATGGAACCCTCACTTCGATCGATCGATGTAGGTCAGAGACAAATTCTGAACCTTACTGTGAGACATCGATCTCTGAAGCTGAGGCACTTCGATCGATCGATGTCTAGGGTTTTTAGAAATGTTTTTCTAAAATGTGATAAATTGATTGTTTTTATTTGTATATGATTTATACATGCTCATTATGTGAATCTTATATGATTTTGATGATTTTAAATGTATTGTGACTAACATGCCTTGTAAGTTTCTACAACTTACCAAAAAGAGCAAAATTGATATTTTGATTTTTATAGGAACATCACATGGTGAAAATAATTCAAGGGTGTATTCTTATACTATTTATCATGGAAAAGGTGGTATCATGATTATTTCTGATCATCCGGGTCATTTCTGGAGTTTTCATATACCAGGGGTATTTTGGTCATTTCACCCCCGAGGGTATATTTGATAGTTTCACGCAAGGAATCTCTTGAGCATATTATTATATTCATTCTGTAGCTGATTTATTATTAACTTGAAGATAATATGGTGATTCTTTATCATATTCTCTCACATGATGATATTATTGACTATAGCGGGATATGTGACGATTTGAGATGTCACATTCTTTTCTATCTTGAAGATTCTCTTATATATGTTATAAGAACATATTTATCATCATTATTCAGAGATATCAAAGGTTTCAAAGGTGTGGAAATGTTCACTACATGCAAGAAGAAATAGTTGGAATTTTGGTGATATATATTGACATAATCTTGTCAATTATTATTTGGTGATTTCTTCTTCAAAAGTTTGAGTTGATATACATATTTTTCAGCCTCCAAACGTGTATAAACAGTTGAATATGATGTGTAATTCATTTTATGAGTTGATGACAAGTGAACAAATCAAAAAGGAGCTAGTTGGCAAAAATGCCAACTTGGAAATTTTCAAATATAGCCAAACAACTACTTGGTGATTAATGGATATTTTCAGCAGATTTTTGAAGTCAAACGAAGACTTCACATGTCCTATTATTGTGTTTGAAGTTGGGGATATTTTGATGGTATTATCCTCTCTTATTATTTACTTTTTGGTAAAGGATTATTTCTTGGAAAAATTAAAAGTAGCCAACGGCTACTATGACCTTTCTTGGAGATAACTTTTCATTTGAAATGTTCAAAGCCTCACATGCCTATGTTTATGCCAAGAAGTTGAGGTATTATCTTCTCCATATTATCTACACTTTGCAAAGGATAAATGAGACTATCCATGGTGGAAATTTCGGCCAACAAGGTGTTGCCAAGGTGGACCAATCATTTTGTCTTATTTTGCCAAGTGTACAAGGCCAACCAATGATGAGAAGACATTTAGAATTGATGATGAAGATGGTGACACACTGTAGTTCTTATCTCCAAGGCTCAATTCACACTATAAATAGAGGCAATGGTGAAGAAGATGAAATACATTTGAAGCTCACAAGCATTTGTTGAATTGTCTAGCTATCATCTTCTTCTTGTTGTTGTTCTTGTTCCATTCTTTGTAGCAAAGGTGTTCTTGTTGTTTTTGGTGAGCTACAAGCCTCTTGAGCTTCATTTGTAAGATTGATTAGCCATTCTTATAAGGCTATATCAATAGATTGTAGAGGTGTTACAGCTAAGTGTTGCTTAGAAAGTGATCATCCAAGTCTTGAGTAGGGTTGGTGTATAACCCAAGGATCAAACTTGGTTCTTGTTGTAAAGTGATTGATTTCATAGTAAAATCCAAGGAAAGATGTTCCTTGGGACTGGAGTAGGTCACATTGACTGAACCATGATAAATCCTCGGTGTTCTTGTCTTGTTTCTTCATTTCTGTTTTCTGTCCGTGTTTACTGCAGTTTTGAGAAAACTTAAATTCTGTATTTATCAAGAATTGTTTAAGATCAGACCTTTTGGAAACATCATCTAAACATCCTAAGTAGTGTTTTTATATAAATATCAACCTTTTTGGTTGAGTATTCAAAGAGAAACACGTTTTTCAAAATCAGCAACATTCTGTCCAATTCTGTCCAGATTGACCATCTGAATCTTTTTATTTGTTTGAAGGGCCAAACGATCTTATTTTTGTCTGGTTTTTGGATAGAGTCTTGTAAACACATTGAAGTTAAATTCTGTAAAGTTTTATAATTTTTGGAGTTGTGTACAATTAGTTTTGAATTTTTTTAAAAACGGGTTCTGAATCTGAGGTGGTCTCAGATTCTGTTTTCAAAGGGAATTTTTTTTTACAAAGGGTTGTAGTGTAATTTCCGCTAACCACTATTCTATTGAGAAATATGTTTGGATAATTTTCAAAGTCATGATTTTAAGTGGTCAATACTTAAAAATGTCACACATGGTGTTATATGTGATTAAAAGTTGAAAAAGTTGACATCGATCTCTCAGGTTGTTGCATATCGATCGATCTATGTACATAGATCTCTCACATCGATCGATCTATATAAGGCAGAAAAGTTTAAGACCTTTCTGTGAGACATCGATCTCTAAACCTGAGACACGTCGATCGATCGATGTACATCGAACCCTCACTTCGATCGATTGATGTAGGTCAGAGGCAAACTCTGAAACTTTCTGTGAGATATCGATCTCTGAACTGAGACACTTCGATCGATCAATGTCCAGGGTTTTTAGAAATAATTTTCTAAAATACGTTAAGATATTTTTTTTTCATTTGTATATTAATTATACATGTTTATTATGTGATTATTATGTGTTTTTGGTGATTATTATTGCCTTGTGACTAACGTGTCTTGGAAGTTTCTACAACTTACCAAAAAGGGGCAAAATTGGTATTTTGAGTTTTGTAGGAACATGATATGATGGAAATATTTCAAGAGCATATTCTTCTACTATTTATGGTGACAAAGGTGGTATTGTGATTATTTCTGACCATCGGAGGCATTTCTGAAGTTTTCTCACACCAGGGGTATTTTGGTCATTTCACCCCAAGGGTATTTTTGGTATTCAAGGAATCTCTTGAGCATATTATCATCTTCATTCTGGAGTTGTGTTATTATTATTTTGAAGATTATATGGTAATCTTATATCTTATTCTCTCAACCGATGATATTATTGACTATAGCTGGATATGTGACGATTTGAGATGTCACATTCTACTTTTTCTTGAAGACCATCTTATATGTGTTATAAGAGGATATTTATCATCATTATTTAGAGATATTAAATGTGTCAAAGGTGTGGAAATGTTCTTGACATATAAGAAGAAATATTGGGGAATTTCGGTGTTACACGTTGACATAATCTTGTCAATTGTTATCTATTTGTTTCTTCTTCAAAAATCTGAGTTGCTACACATATATATATGTTAAAAAACGTGTATTATCAGGTGGATATGATGTTGTATATATTTTATGAGTTGAAGACAAGTGGACCAACCAAAAAGGAGCTAGTTGGCAAAATTGCCAACTTGGACTTTTTCAAAAATAGCCAACGGCTATGGCCCTTCTTGGTGAATTTTCAGCAGATTTTTTGAATTCAAATAGAGCTCTCAAATTCCCTATTATTGTGCTTGAAGTTGGGGATAATTTGGTGGTATTATCCTTTCTTATTTTATTAAGAAAAATCAAAATATATTTGTTGGAAAATGGATGATAACCAACGGCTATATGCTGAAATTTGGAGCTGAATTTTGTTTGAAAATGTTCAACATTCACATGTCCTATATTTATGCCAAGAAGTTGAGGCATTATCTTCTCCATATTATCTATTCTTGCTAAGGATAATTCAAGACAATTCCAAGTCACTATTTAGTTGAAATTTTCGGCCAAGATGACATCCAAGGTGGACCAATCATGTTGCCTTATTTTGCCAAGTGTACAAGGCCAACCAATGATGAAAAGACATTTGGAATTGATGATGAAGATGGTGACACATGTGCATTCTTATCTTCAAGGCTCAAATCACACTATAAATAGAGGCAATGGTGAAGAAGATGAAACACACTTGAAGCTCACAAGCATTTGTTGAATTGTCTAGCTTTCATCTTCATCTTCTTGCTGTTATTGTTTTATTCATTGTAGCAAAGGTGTTCTTGTTGTATTGTGGTGAGCTACAAGCCTCTTGAGCTTCATTTGTAAGATTGATTAGCCATCTTTATAAGGCTACATCAATAGGTGTTAGAGGAGTTGCAACTAAGTGTTGCTTAGAAGGTGATTGTCCAAGTCTTGAGTAGGGTTGGTGTATAACCCAAGGATCAGGCTTGGCTCTTGTTGTAAGGTGTTCATTTCATAGTAAAATCCAAGGAAAGGTGTTCCTTGAGACTGGAGTACGTCACATTGACCGAACCAGGATAAATCCTCGGTGTTCTTCTCTTGTTTATTTATTTCTGTTTTTGCCCGTTTTTACTGCAGATTTCACACAACTTCACACAATTTGAAAAAATAGCTAAACATTTTCAAAATTCGTAATTTTTGGTGGAGTTATACTTCAGACTGTTAGCTTTCATTTCCAACAAGAATCTATTGATTTGAGCAAGGGAAAGTTAGTCTTTCAGCCTTTGCAAGATAACTGCTCCAATCTGGCTGCAATCTGACTAGTTTTGAGAAAACTTAAATTTTGTATTTTTCAAGAATTGTATAAGGTAAGAGCCTTTTGGAAACTTCATCTACACATCCTAAGGAGTGTTTTGATATACAGATCAACCTTTTTGGTTGAGTATTCAAAGAGAAACACTATTTGCAAAATCAGCAACATTCTGTCCAATTCTGTCCAGATTGACCATCTAAAGCTTTTTGTTTGTTTGAAGGAACAAACGATATTATTTTTGTCTGATTTTTGGACAGAGTATTGTTAACTCATTGAAGTTCAATTCTGGAAAGTTTCATAATTTTTGGAGTTGTGTACAATTATTTGTGAATTTTTCAAAAAAAGTTCTGAATCTGAGGTGGTTTCAGATTCTGTTTTCAAAGGGGATTTTAACAAAGGGTTGTAGTGTAATTTCCGCTAACCACTATTCACCCCCCCTCTAGTGGTGTTTATTGCAGGTGCACGGTCCAACATTTGGTATCAGAGCCAGACCAACACCACTAAAAAGAAGCAAGATTCAACACCGTACGAACAATACAAGGCCAAGAAACAACAATTCATTATATATTGCTTGTCTCAAATCCAAGGTATATGCAATGGCTATTGTTTCTCACAAATGTGAGTTGGAAGGTATGTCTACACAACGCCCTCCTCTTTTTGATGGCAATAATTTTGTTCATTGGAAACTAAGAATGAGGCTATTCTTAATGGCTACAGACATCGATTTATGGTCGATAGTTGAAGATGGGACGTACACTCCAATGAAAGTTGTACAAGTTAGTGGAGTCACTCAAGAGGTTGAAAAGTATAAAAGTGAATGGTCATCGGAAGATAAAAAGAAAATGCCCATGAATGCTAAAGCTATGCAATTACTTTTAAATGGACTTATAACTTCTGAAGCAGGATATGTATCAAATTTTACAAGCGCACACGACATGTGGAAATCACTTGTATTAAAGCATGAAGGTACTAGTGGTGTTAAAGAGTCAAAAATAAACATGCTTATGACTGAATTAGAGACTTTCAAAATGTTGCCGAACGAATCCATAACATCTATGGATTTGAGGATTACTAATATTTTCAATTCCCTTGAAGCTTTAGGGAAGTCATTTTCGAACAGTGAAAAGATTCAAAAGGTGCTACGAAGCCTTCCTGCTGAATGGGATCCAAAGGTGACTGCAATCGAGGAGACAAAGTCAATCACCAAGATGGATGAATTGATCGTGTCTCTTAAAGTTTACGAGGTTAAATTAAACCAACGAAAGTCTGAATCGTCTAAGTCATCCGGTAAGTCAATAGCTTTCAAAACAACCGAAACACATGCTAGTAACGATGATAGTAATAGTGATACTGAATTAGATGATGACTTGATATTGATAGCTAGAAAACTTAGAAAGTTTTTCAAACGTCCAAATAGGAATAGACAACGTAATTCCTCTTCTTCTTCTTCTTCTTCTCAACCTAGGAAGAATAACACAAACAAATGGTATAATAAAGAATTAAAGTGTTATGAATGCGGTCAAAAAGGACATATTTCATATGATTGTCCCACGAAGAAAAATAATAATAACAACAACAATAATAAACAAGCCAAGGACAAGGAGGCTCAGACGACAAAAACAAAGGAGTCTAAGGCAAGAAAAGGGAAACGAGCAATGAAGGTGAGCACATGGAGCGACTCATCTGACTCAAAATCCGAAACTGAGGAAGCTCAAGTCTGCTTCGTATCTAACGAGGTATGTTCTTCTTCTGATAGTGATTCTGATAGTGACATGACATTTGATGAAATGTATGAAGAATTCTTAAGAATGCATGCTCACTGTAAGAGGCTCTCTAAAGAAAAGAAGAAACTAGTTGAAGAAAATGATAAGTTGAAGACGTCCAACTTGGAATTTTTCGATCAACTAGAATCTCTTAAACAAGAGTCTACTAATACTCTTGATTCTTTAGAGAATAAAATTGAATCATATAGGAAAGATGAACATAAGATAAAAATGGAAAATAATATGTTAAAGTCTAAGTTAGAAAGTTGTGAACATGAAATAATACAACTTAAGTCGTCTAAACTTAACTTAGAAAAAATGTTAGAACAATTTAAATTCGGTACAAACATGTTAGACACACTCATCTCATCACAAAATTATGGTAATGATAAAACCGACTTGGGCTATAAAGAAGAAAATGAAAAAGTGAATAAAAAGACTAAGTTTGTTTCATCTAGTACAAAGTTGCTTATAATACAATAAAATCAACTTTGCCTACTACATCTTCTTCTACACCTTCTACTTATATCAAGGCAAAAATACAACATACACCCACCAATATACACATGCATAAACATACATCTAGGCCAAACTTTGCATCTAGACAACCTAGAAATTATACCTACATGTATACAAATGCAACTCGAAAGAATAAAATGCATCCAACTTATTATGAATCTAAGTATAGGCAACACTCATATAAATCTTATAGAAATGCCTATGAACACACTTATATAGCGCCATTCAAGAAACAAAATCGCATGCCTTATACCTATCATAAATCTCGGCCATCCTATAATGATTATCAACCATGGCACAACATGTATAACAATGCATCTTCACTTATGTGGAATGATCGTGTATATGATAATCCTTTTCATTTTCCAAAATATAACAATTCTAAAAGTGTGTCTAGAAGGTATGCCCAAGTTTGGATACCTAAGGGATATCTAAACAAGGGTAGTGCCCCTAACATTCAAGGACCTAAATAAAGGGTACCTAAAACTTTGTCTCCATTGTAGGATAAAAACAAGGAACGAAAGAAGGAGGCAAAGTCAAAGAATCTAAAAACCAAATGGTTTTTAGATAGTGGATGTTCGAGGCATATGACGGGGACCCCAAACTATTCATCGAATTGGAACATATCAAGATTGGAGGAAAAGTAACATTCGGTGACAACAACAAATGACAAGTTGTTGGAAAAGGAACAATTGGGGACCCTAACACATTTCAAATACGAAATGTGTTGTTAGTAAGCAATCTTTCTTATAATTTACTTAGTATTTCACAACTTATAGATTATGGTTACAATGTCTTTTTTCTTCCCAATTCATGTGATATAATAAATGAAAAAGAAGAAGTAATTTAAAAGGAAATAGAGATGGTAATATTTATACTCTTACCTTAGATAATATGTTAGATGCTAAGGTTAAGTGTTTGATATCACATGACTTAGATGTAAATTTATGACATAGAAGATTAGACCATATAGGAATTTCATCCATTAAGAAATTATCTAAGAAGAATTTAGTTAGAGGAATGCCTAAGTTAGACTTAGATAATTTTCAAATGTGTGAAACATGTATTAAGGGAAAACACATTAAAGAAACCTTAAAACCGAAACATGAAGTGAGTACTAGTCATGTACTAGAATTGCTTCACTTAGACTTATTTGGTCCAAGTAGGACAAGAAGTCTAGGTGGACACTACTATGTGTGGGTCATAGTAGATGATTACTCACGCTACACATGGACATTGTTCTTAACACACAAATACAATGCTCCATTAGCAATCGAAACCCTTATTAAGCAACTTGAAAACATTTATGAAGAAAATGTTAAAAGGATTAGAAGAAATAGAGGTGGAGAATTTAAAAACAAAGATGTAATCAAATTTTGTTAACTATATGGAATTAAACATGAATTCTCACCATCTAGAACACCACAACTCAATGGAGTTGTTGAACGTAAAAATAGAACAATTCAAGAAGTTTCTAGGACAATGCTGTGTGAAAATAAATTACCTAAATCTTTATGGGCTGAAGCTGTTAGCTGTGCATGCTATATTATAAATAGGCTTACTATTAGAAAGAAATTAAATAAAACGCCTTATGAATTGCTAAACAATAGACAACCTAAAATGGATTATCTTAAAGTATTTGGATGTAAATGTTTTGTGCTAAACACTAAGGATAATCTAGATAAGTTTGAACAAAAGTCTATTGGATGCATATTTGTTGGTTAGTCTACTAACTCAAGAGCATATAGGTGTTATAATCCTGCATCTAGAAAGATAATTGAATCTATACATGTGAAATTCAATGAAAATGCATGCTTTGAAGTTAGTGATAAACATCAACATAAACAAGAAACAAATGTTGAAAATATGTTTGATGATGATGTATTACTTGATCCTGTACTTGATCATCTAGAACCAACTCTCCCAGAACAAGACATGCATGAACCCTTAGATGATATAAATGAAGAAACTTTGCAATTGGAAGATAATACGATTAATGATCCAATTACATATGATAACGTTCATACTAATGAAACATTTGAACAAGATAAGGATGAACCTAGTCAATCCAGGAATTGGTGGCATCCTAGAGAATTAATCATTAGGGATCCAAGTGTTGGGGTTAGAACACGTAGAAATATAAGTCAACTTGAGGAATTAAATCAATTAGAACCTAAGAATGTAAAAGAAGCCTTAGGTAATATATCTTGGATAGATGCTATGCATGAGGAATTAAATCAATTCACAAGGAACAATGTGTGGGACTTAGTACCTAAACCCGAAAACAAGTCAATAATAGGAACGAAATGGGTGTTTAGGAATAAGATGGACGAACAAGGAAACATTACAAGAAATAAGGCTAGACTAGTCGCACAAGGTTATAATCAACAAGAAGAAATAGATTATGAAGAAACCTTTGCAACTATTGCACGACTAGAAGCAATTAGATTGTTACTTGCGATTGCAAGTCTAAGCAATATTAAGCTCTTCCAAATGGATGTCAAGAGTGCATTCTTGAATGGATACATCCAAGAAGAGGTGTTTGTCAAACAACCCCCTGGATTCGAAGATCCAAAGAATCCTAACCATGTTTACAAGCTTAAGAAAGCTTTATATGGTTTGAAACAAGCTCCAAGAGCTTGGTATGGTAGATTTGCAAACTTTCTTATTGTAAATAATTATCAAAGGGGAACAATAGACAACACATTATTCCTAAAAAGAACAGGCAATGATTTATTAATAGTTCAAATATATGTAGATGATATAATCTTTGGTTCAACCAACCCTACCTTAGTAAAAGACTTCGAAGAGTGTATGAAGTCAGAATTTGAAATGTCAATGGTAGGAGAATTGAATTACTTCTTAGGGCTTCAAATCAAACAAACCCCTCAAGAAATTCACATTAGCCAATTTAAGTATGTCAATGATATGATTAAGAAGTTTGGCTTTGAAGAATTGAAACCTACAACTACCCCCATGAGTGTTAGCACCAAACTTGATAAGGATGAAAATGGTAAACCTTTTGATGACACACTTTATAGGTCTATGATTGGCTCATTGTTATATTTAACTGCATCAAGACCTGATATTATGTTTAGTGTGTGTATGTGTGCTAGGTTTCAATCTTGTCCTAAGGTATCACATTATAATGCAGTGAAAAAGATCTTTAGATATCTTAAGCATACACTTCACTTAAGACTGTGGTATGATAGAAACGCTAAGTTGGAATTACACGCATATAGTGATGCTGATTATGGTGGTTGCAAGTTGGATAGAAAATCCACTAGCGGTACATGTCAATTCATAGGAACCAATTTGATCTCTTGGTTTTCTAAAAAGCAAGCTAGTGTAGCTCTTTCTACCACTGAAGCCGAGTATATCGCTTTGAGTTTATGTACTACCCAAATACTTTGGCTCAAACAGCAACTTAATGATTTTGGCATTAAAATGAATAAAATTCCAATTTTCTGCGATAGCACAAGTGCAATCAATCTTTCACAGAATCCGGTGCTTCATTCTAAGGCCAAACACATTGAGGTGCGATATAACTTTCTTTGCGATCATGTTCAAAATGAGGATATAGTGATAAAAAATACAAGAACTGATCACCAAATCGTTGACATCTTCACTAAACCCCTTAATCAAGCCACTTTTCAAAACTTACGAGCCAAATTAGGAATGATGACTTACGATACCATTGCATAG
Organism: Eustoma russellianum; assembly: GCA_036186865.1. Lineage (NCBI taxonomy): Eukaryota > Viridiplantae > Streptophyta > Magnoliopsida > Gentianales > Gentianaceae > Eustoma > Eustoma russellianum. Next base: position 33,287,390 of record AP025058.1, read on the forward strand.
TTCTATCTTTTGCATGATTTTCAAAATAAAAGGGGAGATAGAATAAGTACATGATTTTAGTTGATAAGTCATGATGAATCATATGCTAAGTTTTAATTGGTATAAATTTTAGAGCATAGGTTAAAGGGGAGAGTATGAATTGAGAGGGAGCAACATACTATTTAAAAGTTGAAAACATGTGGTTAAATTTTTGGTTATAAGTTGTGACATTAAAATCATGTTAGGTTATTTTGAAAATCATCCAAAAGGGGGAGAATGTTGAGAAATATGTTTGGATAATTTTCAAAGTCATGATTTTAAGTGGTGAATACTTAAAAATGTCACACATGGTGTTATATGTGATTAAAAGTTGAAAAATTTGAAAAAGTTGACATCGATCTCTCAGGTTGTTGCACATCGATCGATCTATGTACATAGATCTCTCACATCGATCGATCTATGTAAGGCAGAAAAGTTTAAGACCTTTCTGTGAGACATCGATCTCTAAACCTGAGACACATCGATCGATCGATGTACATCGAACCCTCACTTCGATCGATCGATGTAGGTCAGAGGCAAACTCTGAAACTTTCTGTGAGACATCGATCTCTGAAGCTGAGACACTTCGATCGATCGATGTCTAGGGTTTTTAGAAATAATTTTCTAAAATACATTAAGATATTTTTTTTCATTTGTATATTAATTAAACATGTTTATTATGTGATTATTATGTGTTTTTGGTGATTATTATTGTCTTGTGACTAACGTGCCTTGGAAGTTTCTACAACTTACCAAAAAGGGCAAAATTGGTATTTTGAGTTTTGTAGGAACATGATATGATGGAAATATTTCAAGAGCATATTCTTCTACTATTTATGATGACAAAGGTGATATTGTGATTATTTCTGACCATCGAGGGCATTTCTGAAGTTTTCTCACATCAGGGGTATTTTGGTCATTTCACCCCAAGAGTATTTTTGGTACTTTCACTCAAGGAATCTCTTGAGCATATTATCATCTTCATTCTGGAGTTGTGTTATTATTATTTTGAAGATTATATGGTGATCTTATATCTTATTCTCCCAACCGATGATATTATTGACTATAGCTGGATATGTGACGATTTGAGATGTCACATTCTATTTTTTCTTGAAGACCATCTTATATGTGTTATAAGAGGATATTTATCATCATTATTTAGAGATATTAAATGTGTAAAAGGTGTGGAAATGTTCTTGACATATAAGAAGAAATATTGGGGAATTTCGGTGTTACACGTTGAGATAATCTTGTCAATTGTTATCTATTTATTTCTTCTTCAAAAATCTGAGTTGATACACATATATATATGTTGAAAAACGTGTATTATCAGGTGGATATGATGTTGTATACATTTTATGAGTTGAAGACAAGTGGACCAACCAAAAAGGAGCTAGTTGGCAAAATTGCCAACTTGGACTTTTTCAAAAATAGCCAACGGCTATGGCCCTTCTTGGTGAATTTTCAGCAGATTTTTTGAAGTCAAATAGAGCTCTCAAATGCCCTATTATTGTGCTTGAAGTTGGGGATAATTTGGTGGTATTATCCTTTCTTATTTTATTAAGAAAAATCAAAATATATTTGTTGGAAAATGGATGATAACCAACGGCTATATGCTGAAATTTGGAGCTGAATTTTGTTTGAAAATGTTCAACATTCACATGTCCTATGTTTATGCCAAGAAGTTGAGGCATTATCTTCTCCATATTATCTATTCTTGCTAAGGATAATTCAAGACAATTCCAAGTCATTTTTTAGTTGAAATTTTTGGCCAAGATGACATCCAAGGTGGACCAATCATGTTGCCTTATTTTGCCAAGTGTACAAGGCCAACCAATGATGAAAAGACATTTGGAATTGATGATGAAGATGGTGACACATGTGCATTCTTATCTTCAAGGCTCAAATCACACTATAAATAGAGGCAATGGTGAAGAAGATGAAACACACTTGAAGCTCACAAGCATTTGTTGAATTGTCTAGCTTTCATCTTCATCTTCTTGCTGTTATTGTTTTATTCATTGTAGCAAAGGTGTTCTTGTTGTATTGTGGTGAGCTACAAGCCTCTTGAGCTTCATTTGTAAGATTGATTAGCCATCTTTATAAGGCTACATCAATAGGTGTTAGAGGAGTTGCAACTAAGTGTTGCTTAGAAGGTGATTGTCCAAGTCTTGAGTAGGGTTGGTGTATAACCCAAGGATCAGGCTTGGCTCTTGTTGTAAGGTGTTCATTTCATAGTAAAATCCAAGGAAAGGTGTTCCTTGAGACTGGAGTAAGTCACATTGACCGAACCAGGATAAATCCTCGGTGTTCTTCTCTTGTTTCTTTATTTCTGTTTTGCCCGTTTTTACTGCAGATTTTACACAACTTCACACAATTTGAAAAAATAGCTAAACATTTTCAAAATTCGTAATTTTTGGTGGAGTTATACTTCAGACTGTTAGATTTCATTTGCAACAAGAATCTATTGATTTGAGCAAGGGAAAGTTAGTCTTTCAGTCTTTGCAAGATAACTGCTCCAATCTGGCAGCAATCTGACTAGTTTTGAGAAAACTTAAATTCTGTATTTTTCAAGAATTGTTTAAGGTCAGAGCCTTTTGGAAACTTCATATACACATCCTAAGGAGTGTTTTGATATAAAGATCAACCTTTTTGGTTGAGTATTCAAAGAGAAACACTATTTGCAAAATCAGCAACATTCTGTCCAATTCTGTCCAGATTGACCATCTAAAGCTTTTTATTTGTTTGAAGGGACAAAAAATCTTATTTTTGTCTGAGTTTTGGACAGAGTCTTTTTAACTCATTGAAGTTAAATTCTGAAAAGTTTCATAATTTTTAGAGTTGTGTATAATTATTCATGAATTTTGTAAAAACGAGTTCTGAATCTGAGGTGGTTTCAGATTCTGCTTTCAAAAGGGATTTTAACAAAGGGTTGTAGTGTAATTTCCGCTAACCACTATTCACCCCCCGCTCTAGTGGTGTTTATTGCAGGTGCACGGTCCAACAGATTCACCCCTCCTCTAGTGGTGTTTATTTAAGGTGCACAGTCCAACATAGAACATTGTCAAGTAAGGGTATCTCTTGCTCGGCATTCAAAGCATACGCTAGAAAACTTCGTCTCCTTTCTTCAATTCCCTATATGTCTGGACTGCTGTCAGATATACATTCTTTAGTACTTTCTTCAATTTAGAGTTTCCCTGATAGGTGAGATCCTTGTGGGCCGGATTTCTAATGATTACTCGCTTCCCTCGGCAATCAATGTGAGCATGCTTCTTGGATAGCTGATACATGCCCAAGATGACGTCAAAGTCGGTCATCTGAATAGGAATCAGAGCGTTATCAAATGGTCGTCATTCCATTTCGAGTTCACAGCCTTTGTATAGATGATGTGAAACAAGAATCTGGTCTCCGGCCGCCTGAACTCGATACGTTGTTTCTAACCACAACAGACAATTATTAACGTTCTTGGTGAAACTCTTAGAGACGAAAGAGTGGCTTGCGCCACTATCAAATAATATGTTCGCCAAAATATTATTCACTAGTATAGCACATAAGGCAGTTATAAGTTCAAACACAGATTCCAATGATTAGGGTACGGTTATTTAAAATGCATAATTTTAAAGTTATCTGTCACCACATCGGGTGTTTACTCGACTTCTACATCAGCCATCACATGTACCCTGGCATTAGCTCGTGCCTTGCCCCTCTGCGTCACTCTCTAGGGCTTGGGGCAGTCTTGAGTAATGTGGCTTGTCTTTCTACAATCAAAACAGGCTTATGACTTCAATAGACACTCTCTAGTGTGCCGTCTCTGAGATGTGGGACATGGAGGAATAGCTGGCTGTGGCTGTTGACGTTGTGGCTGCTGCTGGCGCTGAGCCTGTTGTCGACGCAGGGGCTGCTGCTGGGGTCGGCCACCCTCTCTCCTCGTGGGCTTGGCCCATCTCTCGGACAGATCATCTCTAGCATCTCGAGGCCTCTTGCCCCTGGCCTCCTCATCACGCCTCACTAAAACTTTTCCACTCGATAGCATGCATCAAGTAACTCTCCAAAATTTTTCGGATTAGCATTCACGATCCAAGTGCGAATACGGGAATTCAGACCCTGCTCAAACTTAATCATCTTAAGACATTCATTTTCCGTGGTGGATGGAACATATATCCCTAGAGCCTAGAATTAATTTGCATAGTTTGCTATTATCATACCGAGCTCCTGCTTTAGAGACTCAAACATCTCAATTTTCTATAAAGTCACATACGGTGGAATGTAGAACTTATGGAACTCCTCCAAAAAATGAGTCCAAGCAACTGGCCATGGAAAATTCTGCATATTAGTCTTCCACCACTAATTTGATTGCCCGATGAGGAATGGTCAAATCACATGTGTCTTCATATCGTCGGGTATTTGAATCAGCTCAAAGTTATTTTCTACCTCATCAAGCTATTTATCAGCCATGTTCAGGTCATATGCTCTATCAAAAGTCAGCACAGGATCTCTTCATCTTCCCGTAAAACAAACGAGTATCATACTGCTGTGGTGGCGGTGGAGGCGGATGTGTACTCTGATTATTACTAACGGTCTGACCGATGTGTATCAAGGCATCAATAAGGCCTGTGGAAGGCCCCCTAGTGCATGTGCCAGTGGCGGTGGTGCATGCTCCTGAAGCAGCGTTACATGCCCTGTAGGTGGTGGTATCTGCTCTTGTGGTGGTGGCGGTACGGGCCTAGCCCTAGCAGGTCTCCCATGTGGTCGCTGAGGCATCCTATCATAGACATTCGAATTAGTATAACAGGTCATATATACATAAGGAATTTTTGATTAAAGGTTGTCTATCCATATCCTATAGGAGATGGTTTTTGTTGTGCCATAGTTCAAGGTGTCAGTTAATTTAACAAGTCATAATTACATGTGAAATTCAGTTTACAGTTGGTTAATTTAATCGCTATGGGGACAGTTCTAGTTGTTAGGTTTCCATGGTGTCCATCTACTAATTAAGTAAAGGTGATGTTCTTTCGGCCGCTTATCCCTAAACCGTTCTAGTTTTGCTTAATCTAAGGATGTCATTCTCAGTCTATGATCATTCCTTATGTCTAAGATCATCACTTAGATTCTGAGGCCATCGTTTGAATTTACTGTTTCCACCGTGGATCTAGAGCCTAGGCTCTGATACCACCTGTAGCGCCCCATCCGAGTCTATGGTCTCGGCACAGTTCACTCGTCGTACTCTACTAGAGAAGTACAAGGCATCGACACTATTCATGTTCATGTTAACATAAAAAATGGATTGATATACCGGAAGCAAAGTAAAGATAAACATTTTACAAACGACATGCATACAACTACAATCCGTCATGAATCCATACAAACTATGATGTCCCAAAGTCACAAAATGTTCTAAGTACATAGTCATCAAAATCAATGCTTCTAAGTGATAACTCCTAGGATATACTTCCTCAATCAAGGGTAGTCTATCTGTGGCTCGTCCTCTATGAAACAGGAGTCGTATTCCCTGTTCTTTGCAAAGGTTATGAAAAGGAAGGTTTGAGCGATAACAGATCGCCCAACAAGTAATCCGCTTGGATTCGTTATGTGGATCAAACATGGAGAGACAGGATGATAAAATAATAAGTGCATAAATAAATAAACAACTTATCACGTGTCCATTTCACAAGAAAAGTAGCAATTTATATGCATAAGTATACAACTTATAACACATTCATATCCAACATCGCAAAACAAGGCTAATATTCTTCTTCTATTTAGGCCCATTAAACACATCCTTTTACATGTCCATTCTTATTATCTTAAGTCAAATCTTTTGCCAACATCGTACATATCCCTCACTAACACATTAGCACATCATATCCCTATTATCGTGTCATTTATGCAGGTACATATAGAGCTGAGGGTCTCACTGGAAGCAAACTCTCTATCCCTTAAGATAGAGGCATTGTTTGTCTGCCGCTCACCCTTCCCAGACCCTAGCGATAGCATTTGCTGCCATTGGAATATACTGGGTGTGATTGATTGATTGGTTTCTCCAATGCGATGTTTTCAAATGATGCCATGAAATTTCTATAACGATGAATGATCAAATATGATGTCTGTGCCCATTTTCAATAACAATTTTTCAAATACAATGTCATTTTCGATGTGATGGCTCACTTTTTTCTTACATATGAACGATATCGTCATAGTTCTGGAATGATCCCCCATATAGTCATATACACAAATGACACAAGTTATATGCCCAGACTTCTTATGGTGACTTGATATGCCAGAGATCCCTTGTCCTAGACAAGATGTTACACTCAGGCCAATAACGATACGATACGATATGCCCATGACATCAACCTCCCTAAGTTTCAGTGCCATGACGGCCTCCAAAAAGATAACATACAATATGTCCATGACACCAACCACTCCGGTCATGGTGTCACGACGGCCTCCAATAACGATAACATACGATGTAACATGTCTTGGGATCAACGACAAAATGATATGGTTCGATGTGTAAGGATGAACTTTAAAACCTGTCACGTGATTCAAGATGTTCTAATTCTCGGTTCCTAGGTCCATTCAACCCTCAATATGTCCTCAAATATTTTCCTGCCATCATGTCATTAAAACTCCATACATATGTACATAGTCCATGTATTATAACATGAAAATCTAACTTTTATATTTCATTCCTATGTCTCGGCTAGTAGTCCCTAAAATAGTCCAATTTTTGGACTAATTAACACATCAACACTTTCTTAAAATACACGTTTTACACACAATCCAATGGCACACAATGAGATATTTAGTACACATATGTTCATCAGCTTATAACATAATTAGAATGGAATATAGGAGAATCATAATTCATACCATACCACATTATACATACATACATACATATATATATATATATATATATATATATATATATATATTATATGTCGCCCTTCTCTCTAGCCAGGGCGCCCTTGAGGCGGCGGTAGGCTACAGCCTACCGCTGCCCTTCCGCTTCTCCGCCACTTCTCCACCACTTTCTCCTTCATCTCCTTTCTTTTATCTGCACTCGATTTACACAATGGCAGATCCTCCGCCCTCAACCAACCCCCAGCCGTTGATCGCGTCTCTGGTTTGGTGCTGACAAAATCTTATGCATCGCTGTTTACATCTACTCCCATGCCAATCACGCTGAAGACAATACAGAAATTTAAGGGCAACCTTATGATCGAGTTTTCAGCGGATGAAATACAATCTTTGGCTGCTCCATACCACTTTACATTGGTGAAAACCTTTTGGTTTGACCGTCCTCCGATAGCAACAACACGATCCGCTATTGATCGCATTGGATTTTCTGGGGCAGTCAAGATCGGCCTTCTAGATGCTAAGCACGTGCTTCTTCATTTTGATCATGAGAAGGACTACTTGCGTTGTTTTTCTCGCCAAAGTTGGACGATATCCGGCAAGCATATGCGAGTAACCAAGTGTACGCTGGATTATGATCCTGCCATTGAGGTGCCCATCGCGCATGTGTGGGTTTCTTTCCCTGATACATTTCCACAGTCAAGATGCTCTTTTTCAAATCGCTCGAATGATTGGCACACCCATGAAGTTGGACGCGACAACCACCGCGATAGCATGTCCTTCAGTCGCAGGTATATGTATTGAGATCAATGTCTCCCTTGATCTGCCACAATGGGTTTTTATTCAAGGCCCATCAAAAGTGCTCATGCAGACCGTTGAATATGAAGATTTACCCTCGTATTGCTCTGATTGCTTTCGTCTTGGCCATGTTTCCACCACCTGTGGAAAGCCGCCATCTCCTGATCAATTAGGGCCATGTGATCCTCCGCAAAGCCGATGTTCTGATCAGCATGTTAAGAATAGAAAACAACCTTGGACTCCCAAGAAGAATGTCCCCGAATCAGCACCAATGGTGAATTACGGACTGTCGCAGCTCTGTCCACTCACCCCGTTTTATACACCCTAGTGCCTTCACATGATATTCAATCTCTTCGCTAGCTCAGATGGTGCAATCACCATCCCCTGATATTTGTCCGATCTCGGTATCCAACGTACAAGACTTAGCACATCTTCGAGGATTTGATGACTGTATGTTGAGGGATCCAACGCAACACGCAGATATTTCTTCTGTCTCTGACACTGAATTGGTTGTTCCTCTAAATGTTAATCGGCTGGATACATAAGACAAGGAAATTTATGAATCCATAACTAATGTAATTCAAGCAGCTTTCATCGATGCAAGTAGGACGCTTGTAGACCCACCAGATATCAATGTCTCGCAAGAGAGCGTGCCTCCACAAATACTCTATCGCCCGCATCAAGCAGCACCCCTTCATCGAGAAACACCAGGTTACGCTCAGTTCATATCTCTAACTCCTTTGATGTTTTATCGCAATGAAGATATTAATATGGAATGTGCGAGGTATTCGAACCTTGGAACATAGAGTCCAATCATTAATCCGACGATACAATTTACATTTGCTAGTTATCATTGAACCAAAATCACGTGTATCTTCTTTGTTGTTTTATCGTTTAAACTTTGTATTTACAAAAGCTGTGTCGGCTTGTGACAATCATATTTGGTTTTTTTGGAGGGATTCACTGTTTTCTTTGGAAGATGAACGCGATGGATTCCAGAATCGTTCGCTTAAACTTAAATGTTAGCCTCAGGGGATATTTTCTGGTTCACTGCTGTTTATGGAATGCATACTGTTATTGCCCCTCGTCCACTGTGGGCCGATCTAAAGGCTTTGCATAGTTCGACGGATATTCCGTGGCTAATGGGTGGAGACTTCAACACATTTATCTCATTACATGAGCATAAGGGGCGTTCTATGCCGGCATTGAGATCATTGCAGCATTTCAACGATAAAATTATTGACTGCAAGGTTCAACATACACGTGGTGTGATGGAAGAAGTTTGGGCCGGGTATGGCGTTTTTTGGATCGATGTTTGTGCTTAATGTCCTTTCTGGATTTGTTTCCTGTTATGAACAGTGAACACCTTAACCGGGCCACATCTGATCACTCGCCCATTCTCTTGAATTGTGATTATGACATGCCAACTGCTACTGCTAGTTTCCGCTATCTTGATGTATGGGCCACACATCCGAATTTTGATAATTTAGTTCGCAGTCTATGAGAATCATTTCCTACAGTTGGAGGCATGCGGGGTTTTTCAGATAAATTGCGTTGGTTAAAATCACATCTTCGATAATGGAACAAGGAGGTTTTCGGCAACATTTTTGATGCATTAGCAAAGACCGAAGAAGAGGTTACTAGATGCGAACGTGATTATGATGTTACTGCTTATGGCCATGACCGAGAACTCTACCATCGTAGTGTTGCCAAACTGCGTCTTGCACAATCAAGGGCTCTGATGGATTGGAAGCAAAAAAAGCAAATGTAAAATGGCTTCAAGAAGGTGATGCCAATACCTCCTTTTATCATCAAACAGTCAAGCATAGAAGACGAATCCAAAGTATACAGACAATTTACTGAGAAAATGGAGACGAATGTGCCACTAACACGGACATAGAAGTGGAGGCCATTAACTATATCCAGCACTTATTTTCTGAAGCGCCGTCGGGTGATACATGCCCCATTTTATAATATATTCTGCAAATATTATTGGAGGAGGATAATGCAACTTTGCAGGAGATGCCTACGTTGCAAGAAGTAAAGCTTACAGTATGGGACCTTAGTCCTTCCTGTGCGGCTGACCCAGATGGATATCCTGGTTCTTTGTATAGACATTTTTGGACGACAATAGCAGATGATGTACTTAAGGTTGTACAAGAATTTTTCTTAGGAATTCAAGTTCCTCCTCAAATAGACTCGATGATGATCACGTTGATTCCGAAGATACAAACCCAAAGAACGTTTGCTGATTTTTGTCCGATTTGCTTAGCAAACTTCATCGCTAAGGTAATCACCCGCCTAATTTCTACGCAGATCTCTGGTTTGCTGCCAAGGTCAATATCACCAGAGCAAGCAGGCGTTATGGCAGGAAGAGGAATTACGGAGCAAATACTCTTAGCACAAGAGATGATTCATGTTATTGATCGACCCGCACAAGGGGAAATGTTATGATTAAGTTAGACATGGCGAAGGCATTCGACTGAGTAAGTTGGACATATTTGGAGCAGCTTTTAGTTAAAATAGGTTTTCACTTGAGATTTGTACGTATTGTGTTGAATAATCTCCGCTCCACTCGTTGCTCGGTTATCATTAACGGTAAGCCAGTGGGTTTTTTCTCGGTGGGTCGTGGTGTGAAGCAAGGGGATCCTTTGTCCCCACTGTTGTTTATACTGGCATCTGAAGGTTTTTCCGAGGCTTTAAGGCCATGATGGCAGCAGGTACAACTCAAGGTTTTAACGCAGTCAGAGCGCCTGCAGTCTCTCACTTAGGTTTTGCTGATAATTTATTAATTTTTCTCAATGGCTCGAATAGAAACTTAGCAAGATTCTGAGACTTCTTGATGGCTTATCAAATTGCATCTGGCCAGCTAGTCAATTACCATAAAAGTCAAGTAGTGGTTGGATCAGCAGTTGCAGGATACAGTGCATCTCAAGTTTTAGGTATGAGGCTCGCTTCCTTGCCAATCAAATATCTTGGCTCTTTTTTATATAAAGGTGTCAACAGGGCTTTATATTGTGAGCCACTATTGCAACATTTCGATGCTAAAATTAATGGATGGTCTTCTAAGTTACTGTCCATAGCGGAAAGACTTGTTTTGATACGGTATGTTCTCAATACCATACCCATACATATTATTGCAAGCTGTCGGTTACCAAAAGGTGTGATTAATGTGTTGCATAGAGAAATGGCCAATTTCCTTTAGAATGGTCGATATCATTGGCGATCGTGGGATTCCGTATGCACTCCAGCTGACTCAGGTGGATTGGGCCTTCATAATTTATCATATTTGCAGAAAGCGTATGACTGCCAACTATGGTGGAAATATCATCATGAGCATTCTTTATGTGCGATCTATTGCAGGCAAAAGTATGGATCTCGAGCAACGATATATTCTCATATTTATGATTCTGCAGGTTGAAGCGTATTTGTCGGGTACATGAATTTCTGCAAACTAAGGTTGATGCAGTGTATGAGACCTTAAACTGGACGCCAGACTCTAACAAGCAGTTCTCGATCAAATCGGCATATCACGAGATTTCACAGCATGCTTCTTCGTTTACTTAATCACGATATGTATGGTGGTCTAACACACATCCAGGAATGCGTGTTTTTTTTGTGGTGGTTATGGATGAATTTGCTGCATTTGGTTGATCATTTGCGATGTTGGATGTCGGTTCTTCCATCATAATATGTGTTTTGTCAGCAAGATTCAGATATGCAGGATCACATCTTTTTGCTATGCCCCAGGATACATGCTTTATGGAGGGAAATTGCCATTCTGTTTTTGGGGCCGATGCCTCAAAATCGCATCATTAAGGGATATCTTGCTCGCTGGTGGCACCTATCTTCAGCCATAAATATGCCATGTTAATTATGTGCTATAGCCCCATCGGTGGTGGTTTGGACAATATGTAAAGAATATGCATCTATTATATTTGGTTCAGACAGCTTCTCCTATCAACATCTATACCATCGGGTTCGCACAAATGTTTATACATGGTGCTCTGCTGTGAATGGAAGAAAATTTGCCCAAACTGTGCCACACTTGGTTGATCTATAGTTCTCTCCTCAGCTGCTTTCGAAGCACGTGAAGATAGTACGATGGGGACTGCCTCCTTCTAGAAAGTTAAAAGCTGAACATTGATGCAGCTGTAGGCCACAATCTTTCTGCTGGCGGGGCTATTTTGAGAAATGATCAGGGTGTCTTTGTCTCAGCCATATGTTTTTCCTTGCCGCCTTCCACTCTTATACGGGCTAAGCTATTGGCACTCACGATGTCGCTACTCTATTACGGCACACAACAAGATTGTCTTGTTATTGGAACTGATTGTCTTGGTCTTCTCTCAGCTTTATCCAATGTAACACGGTATACAGGCACATTTGGCCACAAGATGCAGTGGGCGGCAACGTTTTTGCAACACAATGCTGCCACCATTCAATATTACCCAAGGAAAGCAAATACAGCGGCACATACACTAGCTCGCTATGGATATCGCACAGCTGGTTTATGAATTTTTACTTCTCTCCTTCATCTTCCTCCAGAGGTTAGGGGTGCTGCAGTGTTGGATGTTACGGTGTCAGCATTACGTTTGTGAGGTCTCCCATTAGGTTGGCGAATATTATTGGTGGTTGCCTGTATCCGTTTGTGATGCAGGCAACATGGTGCGTTTTGCCTTCCATTCTTTTGTTACTTTCCTGCATTGCATATCTTTCATTATCTTGCTTGGACTCACTCTTCACTATTTTTATGCATGAGTGGTGGCCATGTTCTATTCCCTGCTGCTGACTCAATTGATACTGCATGGAACCGCCAGTCTCCCATTAGGGTTGGCCATCTCCTCCATCATGTTGCCTCGGCCTCATCGAGTCCAAGGCGACGTAGGTATGTGTCTTTACCCTCCTGCTATTCCTTTCTCTCTTCCCACTTGAACATATGCGAATATATATTCTGCTTTTTCGAGTTTGGTACGACATCGGAGATCCTTGCGACAAATAGCGGACATCCATCACAGTGGCAAAGTTGAGCGATTGAGAATTACATTGCCTAATCAAATGACTCTGCAATTACATCACATAGAGGCTCATGTCGGCTTTGATGTTTTTCCTTATCAATTATGTAATACTTTCCGATTTGACTTTTTCAAATTCTTCAATTGTATAAATATGTACACTTTTTCCTTCTCCAAGGTTTTATCCACAAGGGTGGTTTTACTTGGTAAGATTTTAATGCGGCATATCATATATGATTGGAGACTGGTCATTCTTGCTGCTCTACATTATCGTTTTTCATATGATGATAGTTCCCTATGATGTACTATGGTATTCCTCCTCCATTAGTTAGGCCATTTCTTAATAATATTTAGTTTTTATAATATATACATATATATATATATATATTATATATATGTGTGTGTGTAAAAAAATTATTTGTTCCATAGGTATGCCTTAGGGCCATGGGGGGTACATCCACCCACACAACTACTTAAATCTCAACTTAGTCACCTCCCATACATATATCATAAGTTTAACATTTAATCTTCTAACATAGAATGATCTTCCACATAAATCAATAGTCTAGTGAGGTGTAACATGCAACTTACTTTAACTTATTCATTCCACCACAAAATCATGTATCATACTCATGATCTTATATCAACATAATTACATGCATGCTAATTTTTCTCAAATTTATGACTTCAAGGATCAAGATCATGATGATGATCATGATGAAAATTTCATGCAACATAAAAGATGATGGAAAACATGAAAACATACCTTCTTGAGCCATGATCATCAAGATTTTACCTCATCATGAAGATGGATGATCAAGCTCAAGGAGTGGCTAAAAACATCCCCTACCCGTGTATGCAGGTATAGATATAGGCATGATGATCATCAAGAAACGGATTTTATGATCGAGAATTATAGCCATGAATATGATGCACCATAAACATGCTAAATCAATACCACTAAACCTCATAAAAAACGAGATCAACCAAGAAAAACTCATAGATGATGATCACCATGGAAAACACATAAAGAAGGTATCTCAAAGTTAGATTCTTAGTAATCTTTTCATAACATAACACATGACTCCATACTCTTTCACTAAACCCTATCATATCTTACACGCAAACATAATTTTTGCCTATCCATGCTACTAAAACATTGAAGATACTTCATGAATGATCCAAAGTTGAGTATGAACATAGATACTTCAAATTTTTGCAATGCATGAAAGATCTAAGTGGAGTACTTGCATTTTTCTTGAGTTAAAGCTTTAGATTGAAAGGTTTCTTCACCTTAGGTTGGAGAATTTTTCTCCTTTCTGGTGGAGGTCACAGCATGTCTAATAGGAAGATGGATTGATAAACTATGGTAAATGATAAATAAGAGGATTTAGAATCATTCCTAATGGAATTCTTATCTTACTTCTTCTTGCTCCTTGGCTCTACTAACTTTCGGATTCTTGGTTAAAGAAGAATATAAATCCTTTTCTTGAAGGGACGGTGTGGAGTGAAGAGGCACGATTTTCTCCTTTTCTTTCCTTCTTAACTTTTGGCCTATATGAGAGGGGATGAGCTTGGAGAGTTGGTTGTTTCTTGGAGAGGAAATGAAAGTTGCTCTTAGTTAGAAATGGAAGCGTGAAGTGTGAAGTGGTGGGGGAAAATGGATACCCCCTTTTTCTACTCTCCTTGGCCGGTTGTGTCTTAAGGGAATGATAGAATATCTTCAAGGGATTCTTGGGTAGGGAAAAAGTAGACAATTGATGGTTGCATGTCTTGAAGAGTGGGAGAGGTTGAGTGTTGGCAAGGAAGATTCCTTCCCTTTTTCTTCATGTGTGGCCGGCCATAGGAATGTGGGAAGGAGGGGAATGATTTTTTTCTTGAAGGGTGTAAGAGATATGACAAGATGGAAACTTACGAAGGAAAGGTGGTACACTTGTTGGCCAAACCAAGGTGGTGAAATAAAAAATAAAAAGAAAATGTTCCTACTTTTTTTATTTAATATGCACTACATTTGTTACATATACTACTTAATATGACACAACCTATGGTATTTCTGACCCGGTTTTGGGCCACAAATTTTAAAAATGCCATCAGGCTGAAGCTTTAGTAGGAGTAACGTGTAAGCACCATTGGACAATGTACAGCGTTTCTTCTCATTATTATATTTATTATCTGCATTGTTTAGACCTGGTATGCTGTATTATATGTTATATCAACATTGGCTTAAGTTTTTATTTTTCTGAAGTAAACTGTTGAGAGGATGTAATGAGCAAAATTGCATGTTTCATGAGGCAAAATGTTTGGAAAGTCTCCTAAGCACAGATCCTGGTGTTTTTCACTTTTTATAAGGTTGAGTTCGATACTTCTGCAGCACAAATCAGTGATCTCTGATGCATGCATGTTTTTCTGTTTATTGCATATCCTCGAAGCGTTTCCATTTCCAGTAGAATCATGGACACGCTATTCTTTAACTTTGAAATATGATAGAATAAGGCAAAATGACTTACTACATTGACTGCGCTTCTTATATTGTGAAATAGCAGTTGATCGACATAATTTGACGCAATTTTCATTATGAAATATCGGAAAACAACCTCTGTGTGTTTCTAACACATCAGTATGATTGCGTACATCCGATCTTCTCATACTCCGCCATAACCGAGAGCCTTTGAGAACATGGGGTAATGTTGTTGTTGCATATCCTCAAATCCTTTGCGTTCGCTCCAAACTGAACTTTCTTTTTTGTTGTTTCTGTTTGTATTTTTGTGTATCTTCCGTTTTTTTCTGTATGCAATTCATGAGGTTGGCTGCAATGAACTCTGTGATTATCTTCTGATCACAGTACACTTGTCATGCATGTGATACAGGCGATCAAATCAATGAATGTGTCCGTGGACTTTCCCATGGGATGAAGTAAATTTTAAAACATTTTTTTTAAGCAGAAGGCGAAATATCTCGTCCTGGGCTCCCACCGCTCCAGCCTCAAGAAGCATCATGGAGGATGCAAATCAAGAGCCCAACGGTCTCCTAGGTTGGGTGAGGACTTACGCAGTATAGCGCCCAGCCCGAAACGGTCATCGGAACCAGTACATCCGCCGTAGTCTACTATGAGAACTACGAAGCGTCAAAGCAGATCAAGCGTACATCATCCATGACTAAGATAAATCAGCGGAAACGTGGCTAAATTTAAAACTTCACCATCAATAATGTAACTAGAAAGTACAACGGAATTAAAAGGTGTTTGTTCATCTAGCTAACATAAGTTCCAGAACAACACAATAAACATTGAGTTTCCAAACTTAAAGAGAGTAATCAAGCATCTATCTATTTCCATGCCCGTCATCCCATTGAGCCCACTCGCCATCGTCTTCGATAAATATCATCTCATATTCCGGCTCACCTGAAAAAGGAATACAGTATCTGTTCTTAGCGAAAATATCGACAGCAAGTAACCCGTCTAAACACCTTACGGGATCACACACGACGAGTCACCAGTGTACAAGTCATTGCCCAAAATAAGGTGCTCGGGTTAGCAAATAGCATCTTTATAAGAATTTCTCAAAACAGATAAATCACATAAATGACATGCGGATACGAGAACAAACATGTATTAAACAACATATCACATAAATAAGACATAGACTAATCACATTTCTTGCATGTCAAGTCTTATGCTTCGTGTATCATGATCCATGTACTTCTTTCAAACCACACACAACACCCATGCATATGTCTTCTTTCATAAACATGTCATGCGTGTCATTTCATAAAGCATTTCATAACTCTTCTTATCATATTCTTCGCGTAGCAGAACTTTATACCCTGTGGGTGATCAGTCCACAGCAAACAGAACTTTATACCTCGTGCTGAAAGGTCCACGGCCCCATAACTTAATAACTTTATACTCCGTGCTGAAAGGTCCACGGCCCCATTACATACATCATATATCCGTGCTGATAGGTCCACGGCCCCATTACATACATCATATATCCGTGCTGATAGGTCCACGGCCCCATAACATATTTTATACTCTGCTGTTGATTCACAGGCCACGCTTTTATACCCTGCTTTTGCAGGAGTGACTTTTATACCCTCCGATCAACCAGCAGCCATTTGTTTTTCGAAAACTTTAAACTTCTCTTGTACACACATGTTCTTTCTTAAAGCAATTCTCAAATCAAATGCAAGTGCCCATGTCATGATGCAGGATGCACATGTAACTTCGTATCAAACATGTAAAGCACACACACACACATCTTACATATCAGGTATACGGTCTTGCACCTCAAACACTCCATGTTCGTATCTTTCCAAGTCCATTCGTCTCACTAATTCACTTGGGATTCAATCTTATTCTTACTTGATCAAACTTACCATCTACACCTCAAATACCCTTGCATTTTATGCTCAAAAGAAGTGTATAAAGTTACTACACATACATAGAGCGCCTAAAGGGTCAAAAAGACTTCCAGTATACTTCGAACGCTATTTAGAGCGCCTAATGTGGACATGGAGCGCCTATACTAGGCGTTCAAAGTGTTCGGAAATGTGCCGTATACATCGAACGCCTACATGAAGCGCCTAATGTGACATAGAGCGCCTAATGTAGGTGTTCAAAGTGTACGGGGATGCTCTGGGACACATTGAACGCCTACATTAGGCGCCTAATGTGACTTGAAGCGCCTAATGTAGGTGTTCGAAGTGTTCTGACGGTTCTAAACTGCAGTTTTTCTGCAGTAACTTCCACCCAACACCTTTCTTCTTCAACCCCTTTTATGTTCAACCCCTCAAGATCAATCTTAGCACCTTGATTCATCATGCTTAACACACTAACATGAATTGATTCTTAGACATGCCTAATAGTATCCACTCTTAACCTTCTATCATTCACAACCTTCAATAGATATCCTCTACCTTCCCAACACAATAAGACTATAACAAGGCTATCAATCATCCTTCAATTCTCTGCAACTCCTCTCAAACATCTAAGGTGTAGACAACCCACACAAGAACATAACAAAACAATAAACACATCAAAATACACTTTCATGGGCATACTTGATAAATAACAAAGTACCACATAGCTATTCACAGAAATTTGGCCCAAAGAACATGACTTTACACAACTAACAACAACAATTACATATAGTAAAGCATTTAACATAAACAAACCAAAGCTACTAATGTGTGATCCAAGTTTTCTCTTTGTAAGAACATAGGGCCTAAGGTAACAAAATTTGCGTAAAGCGTATAGAAAGATTACTTGCCTTTGTTTCTAGTTAGCCTTACGAATTTACTGCAGAATTTCGGTAAGGATTGAACCTAGGTTGACCGCAAGTTCTTCCTCCTCTTCTTCTTCCTTTCTCTTTTCTCTTCTCTCTTTCCTCCTCCAGGCGTTTCCTTCCCCCCTTTTTGGTATGCTAACCAACGGTTGGATAATGGGGAGGTTATACAATTGTTGTATAACTTCCCCCATAGGCAGTTGGGCAACTTTTGGTATTTGGCCAAGTTCCCTCATTTTCCCTTTTTTGTATAATTCTCCCCTTATGTTTTGTCTAATTAAACTTCATGACCTATACCTTTATTGAAATTACATTTTAAATTGTTTTTCTAATTATTAAAAGCCGGACTAAAAATTTGCGGGGTATGACATTCCACCCCCTTACAAAAAGTTTTGTCCTCGAAACTTACGTACCTTAGTCAAAGAGTTGAGGATACTTCTCCCGCATCTGTTCTTCGAGTTCCCAAGTGGCCTCACGTTCCGTGTGATTGCCCCACTAAACCTTCACATAAGGGATTACTCGCTTTCTCAACACTTGATCCTTCCGGTCTACAATTTTCACGGGTATCTCTTCATATGTAACATCGTCCTTAAGTTCCAAAGGTTGAGCTTCAAGTACATGACTTGGATCCGTCACGTACCTCCTTAGTTGTGATACGTGAAAGACATTGTGAACTTGCGCCAACACCGGAGGTAACGCTAACCTATATGCCAAGGCTCCCACCTTCTCAAGTATTTCATAAGGACCAATAAAACGAGGACTTAGCTTGCCTTTTACTCCAAACCTCATAACACCCTTCGTACGTGATACCCTCAAATAGACTTTTTCACCCACCTTGATTTCCAATGGTCGTCGTTTGGAATCTGCCCAACTGTTGTTGCGATCCTGAGCCGTCTTGAGTCTTTCCCAGATGCTTTTCACCTTTTCTAACGTTTTCTCCAATAGCTCAGGTCCGGTGATGGTCCTCACACCTACTTCGTCCCAATAAACTGGGGACCTACATTTCCTTCCATACAAAGCTTCAAAAGGAGCCATGTCAATAGCGCTGTGGTAACTATTGTTATAAAAAAACTCCATCAGCTTTACCATTCCATCCCAACTCCCTTTAAAATCCAACACGCAAGCCCTTAGCATATCTTCCAAGGTTTGAATTGTCCGCTCGGATTGACCATCGGTTTGAGGATGATACGCCGTACTCAACCTTAATTCTGTACCCATGGCTTTCTGAAATGCTGTCCAAAACTTAGATGTAAACCGTGAATCTCGGTCGGACACTATACTTACCAGGACTCCATGCAAGCTAACAATACTGTCCATATATAAACTCACTAACTTGTCAAGAGGTGCTTCACTTGAAACGGGTAGGAAATAGGCAGACTTTGTTAAACGATCCACGACGACCCAAATCATGTCATATCCACTTCTTGTCTTTGGTAAACCAGCTACGAAATCCATTGTGACATGTTCCCATTTCCATTCAGGAATTTCTAATGGCATCAACAATCCACCAGGCTGTTGGTGTTCCGCCTTGATCTGTTGATAAACCAAACACCTCTCTATAAACTCCGCAATTTGTCTTTTCATCCCAGACCACCAATAGTATTGCTTGAGATCCTTATACATCTTGGTGCTACCAGGGTGTATTGATAGCCTTGAACTGTGAACTTCTTGCAAAATTTCCCTTCTAAGTTCGTCAACATCAGGTACGCATAATCTTTCCCTAAACCATAAGCTCCCATCCTCTTTGGTCTGAAATCTTTCAACTTGACTATGTTTCACTCTTTCCATTATTTCACTGAGGGTCTTATCATTCTTCTGAGCCTCTTTGACTCGATCAATCAAACTCGGTGTGATGGTCAATGCTGTCAGAACGTTCACCGTAGAATCCACCGCCTCCAAACCAAATTCCTCTATCTCTCTTTCCAAAGGCGATTGTTGCGCATGGCTGGACTTCTTACTTAACGTATCTGCCACTTTATTAGCCTTTCCTGGGTGGTAATGGATTGTCAAATCGTAGTCTTTTAGCAACTCCAACCATCTCCGCTGCCTCATGTTTAATCCTTTCTGAGAGAATAAATACTTTAAACTCTTGTGGCCCGTGAATACCGCGCACTTTTCTCCATACAAATAGTTCCGCCAAATCTTTAAGGCGAACACCACTGCGGCAAGCTCAAGGTCGTGTGTTGGATAACTTTGCTCATAAGGCTTAAGTTGTCTTGAGGCATATGCGATGACTCGTTCGTTTTACATCAAAACACAACCTACAAACAAGGTATTAGTCCAACCTTAATTGGTATACAAGATCATAACCTTATACTACAGTTTACGTACCTAAACCGTTCTTCGACGTATCACTATAAATCACAAACCCATCAGTTCCGAAGGGTTGAGCCAATACTGGAGCTGTCGTTAACCTCTTCTTAAGCTCCGTGAAGCTTTGTTCGCATTCCGCCGTCCACTCGAACTTGGACTTTTTTTGAGTAAGTCGACTGAGAGATACGGCTATTCTTGAGAATCTCTCAACAAACTTTCTGTAATAACCCGCTAGACCCAAGAAACTTCGTACTTCGGTAACATTGGTAGGTCTAGGCCATTCAGTGATAGCTTCTACCTTCTTCGGATCCACAGCAATCCCCTCCTCCGATATCACGTGACACAGAAAAGCCACACTTCTTAATCAAAACTCACACTTGCTAAACTTAGCGTATAGTTGTTTCTGCCTTAAAATACCTAGAACGGTTCTCAAATGCTCAGTGTGAGTTTGCTTGTCAGGAGAATACACCAGAATATCATCTATGAATACCACTACAAACTTGTCCAACTGTTCCCGAAAGACGGTATTCATAAGATCCATAAAAGCTGCAGGGGCATTTGTTAATCCAAACGGCATCACTAAAAACTCATAGTGGCCATATCTTGTGCGGAAGGCTGTCTTTGCGATGTCCTTGGCCTTCACTCGCAACTGATGATACCCTGATCGGAGATCAATCTTAGAGAAGATTTTAGCACCCTTGAGCTGGTCAAATAGATCCTCAATTCGTGGAAGGGGATACTTATTCTTGATGGTAACTTTATTCAATTCTCTATAATCAATACAAAGTCTCATGCTACCATCTTTCTTCTTTACAAACAAAACCGGAGCTCCCCAGGGCGATACACTAGGGCGGATAAATTTCTTGTCTAATAACTCCTACAGTTGTTCCTTCAACTCCCTCAACTCTGCCAGAGCCATTCTATAAGGGGCTTTAGAAATAGGTTCAGTTCCTGAAATCAAGTTTATCTCGAACTCGACCTCTCTCGGGGGTGGTACTCCTGGTAAATCTTCCGGAAACACATCAAGAAATTCATTGACCACTGAAATTTGCTCAATGGACGGTACCTCTCGAGTAACATCCATTGCATACACTAGGAATCCCTCAGCACCTTTCCTTAAGGCTTTGCACGCTTGTGCAACCGACACGTACACCTTCTTGGGAACTTTCTTTCGTTCCGGTTCCCCTTGAAACGTTACCTCTTCCATCTCAGCGTTCTTGATTGTCACTTGTTTCAATTGACAATCAATATTGGCATGATGCTTGGCCATCCAGTCCATTCCCAATATAACATCAAAGTCGTACATCTGAATAGGGATCAGTGTGGCGGAGAACATTTGGCCTTCAAACTCTAACTCGCAATCTCGATACTGCTGATACGAAACAATAACCTGATCTCCGGCCGCTTGAACACGATATGGAGTTTCTAACCATTCAGGCAAACTACCAAGGTGCTTAGTCAATCTCTTCGCTACAAAGGAGTGGCTTGCGCAGCTATCGAAAAGTACATTGGCAGGCATCTTATTTACTAAAACCGCACCTAAGGCCATATAAAGTTTTACACAAAAAGTTACACACGTAAACACTTAATTCAATAATGATTTAAACTTAATTCAAATGGTACCTGCTACTACATCGGTAGCCTCCCGCACCTCAGTGTCCGTCATAAGATGTACACGAGCATTTGCTCGTGGCTTTGCTCTCGGCTGCTGAGCCGCTTCTTCCGGATTATTTTTCTTCATCTCCGGGCAATCCCTAATCATGTGACCCACTTGACCGCATCGGAAGCATGCTCCTGCCACTTTCCTACACTCTCTGACGTGTGTTGCAGTGGGGACAAACTCCTATAGCCTGCTGAACTACTGGATTCTGGGGTGGGGTCTCTGAAAATTTCCAACCGGACCTCTTTTCGGAATCTTGACCCAACGTCCGGGTCTTTCACCAACTCTCACATCATCTCTTGGCCTTTTGCCTCTATCAGACCCTCCTGCACTAGCTGCTCTTGCCGCTACTCGGCGAAAATCACTCTCGACACAGAAACACGCATCTAGCATATCCTTCGTCATCTTAAGACGATTATCAGACATAATCGCAGGGGCAAACTTACCCAAGGCATGAAATCGATCCGCATACTCCGACATCGTCATCCTTCCTTGCTCCAATCTGTCAAACACTCTTATCTTGTCCAATATCGCAGTCTCCGGTACGTAGTACTTCAGGAAAACATCGCAAAACTGTGTCCAAGAGATCGGTGGGGTCATTCTCAACACCATTCCGTCCCACCATTCGCCAGCCTTGCCACTTAGAAGGGGTGTGACCACCTCAACCTTTATCTCATTCGGTACTTGCACTAGCCGAAAACATTTCTCCACCTTAGCCAACCAGTGCCGAGCCTCCTCAGGATCAGTACATCCACCAAACTCTGGCACCCTCATCTTTCTCATCTCTCCATAAAAGAACCGGATGTTATGTGGTGGCGGTGGAGGAGGCGGAGGCTGATGCTGCTGAGCAAACCCTTGTGCAATCACCGTTAATGCGTCAGTGAGCACCTGGGGTAAAACCACTTGTGGTGGCTGGTTCTCCTGTCCATTGCCCGAGTTGCCTGTGTTATCTCTTCTTGGAGGCATATTTCCCTGAAAGGTTAACATTGCATTAGCATTCAGTAAATACAAGAGGTTACTGAAAGCTTGAACGCGTACGAATGGGTGAGGTATGTAGTACAACCACTAATACGAAATTAGATGATAAACGCGCTCGCACACACCCAACCCAGATCATACTTAAACACTAAAGAAAATCAGTACTTATAACTAAGGATCAACCTTAAGGGAAGATAATAACTTAGGTGTCTAAAAGATCATGAACCTAAGTTTCCGAGATAGATCTGAAGCCTAGTCTCTGATACCACCTGTAGCGCCCTGGCCAGAAACTGTCATCGGAACCAGTGCACCCGCCGTAGTCTACTATGAGAACTACGAAGCGTCAAAGCAGATCAAGCGTACATTATCCATGACGTAAGATAAATCAGTGGAAACGTTGCTAAATTTAAAACTTCACCATCAATAATGTAACTAGAAAGTACAACAGAATTAAAAGGTGTTTGTTCATCTAGCTAACATAAGTTCCAGAACAACACAATAAACATTGAGTTTCCAATCTTAAAGAGAGTAATCAAGCATCTATCTATTTCCATGCCCGTCATCCCATTGAGC
Organism: Eustoma russellianum; assembly: GCA_036186865.1. NCBI lineage: Eukaryota > Viridiplantae > Streptophyta > Magnoliopsida > Gentianales > Gentianaceae > Eustoma > Eustoma russellianum. The sequence continues at coordinate 33,310,885 of AP025058.1, forward strand.
CCACTCGCCATCGTCTTCGATAAATACATCTCATATTCCGGCTCACCTGAAAAAGGAATACAGTATCTGTTCTTAGCGAAAATATCGCCAGCAAGTAACCCGTCTATACACCTTACGGGATCACACACGACGAGTCACCAGTGTACAAGTCATTGCCCAAAATAAGATGCTCGGGTTAGCAAATAGCATCTTTATAAGAATTCCTCAAAACAGATAAATCACATAAATGAGATGCGGATACGAGAACAAACATGTATTAAACAACATATCACATAAATAAGACATAGACTAATCACATTTCTTGCATGTCAAGTCTTATGCTTCGTGTATCATGATGCATGTACTTCTTTCAAACCACACACAACACCCATGCATATGTCTTCTTTTATAAACATGTCATGCGTGTCATTTCACAAAGCATTTCATAACTCTTCTTATCATATTCTTCGCGTAGCAGAACTTTATACCCTGTGTGTGATCAGTCCACAGCAAACAGAACTTTATACCCCGTGCTGAAAGGTCCACGGCCCCATTACATACATCATATATCCGTGCTGATAGGTCCACAGCCTCTTAAAATACTTTATTTTCTGTGCTGATATGTCCACGGCCCCATAACATATTTTATACCCTGCTGTTGATTCACAGGCCACGCTTTTATACCCTGCTTTCGCAGGCGTGACTTTTATACCCTGCGATCAACCAGCAGCCATTTGTCTTTCGAAAACTTTAAACTTCTCTTGTACACACATGTTCTTTCGCAAAGCAATTCTCAAATCAAATGCAAGTGCCCATGTCATGATGCAGGATGCACATGTAACTTCGTATCAAACATGTAAAGCACACACACACACATCTTACATATCAAGTATACGGTCTTGCACCTCAAACACTCCATGCTCGTATCTTTCCAAGTCCGTTCGTCTCACTAATTCACTTGGGATTCAATCTTATTCTTACTTGATCAAACTTACCATCTACACCTCAATTACAACTCAAATACCCTTGCATTTTATGCTCAAAAGAAGTGTATAAAGTTACTACACATACATAGAGCGCCTAAAGGGTCAAAAAGACTTCCAGTATACTTCGAACGCTACTTGGAGCACCTAATGTGGACATGGAGCGCCTATACTAGGCGTTCGAAGTGTTCGGAAATGTGCCGTATACATCGAACGCCTACATGAAGCGCCTAATGTGACATAGAGCGCCTAATGTAGGTGTTCAAAGTGTACGGGGATGCTCTGGGACACATTGAACGCCTACATTAGGCGCCTAATATGACTTGAAGCGCCTAATGTAGGTGTTCGAAGTGTTCTGACGGTTCTAAACTGCAGTTTTTCTGCAGTAACTTCCACCCAACACCTTTCTTCTTCAACCCCTTTTATGTTCAACCCCTCAAGATCAATCTTAGCACCTTGATTCATCATGCTTAACACACCACTAACATGAATTGATTCTTAGACATGCCTAATAGTATCCACTCTTAACCTTCTATCATTCACAACCTTCAATAGATATCCTCAACCTTCCCAACAATAAGACTATAACAAGGCTATCAATCATCCTTCAATTCTCTGCAACTCCTCTCAAACATCTAAGGTGTAGACAACCCACACAAGAACATAACAAAACAATAAACACATCAAAATACACTTTCATGGGCATACTTGACAAACAACAAAGTACCACATAGCTATTCACAGAAATGTGGCCCAAAGAACATGACTTTACACAACTAACAACAACAATTACATATAGTAAAGCATTTAACATAAACAAACCAAAGCTACTAATGTGTGATCCAAGTTTTCTCTTTGTAAAAACATAGGGCCTAAGATAACAAAATTTGCGTAAAGCGTATAGAAAGATTACTTGCCTTTGTTTCTAGTTAGACTTACGAATTTACTGCAGAATTTCGGTAAGGATTGAACCTAGGTTGACCGCAAGTTCTTCCTCCTCTTCTTCTTCCTTTCTCTTTTCTCTTCTCTCTTTCCTCCTCCAGGCGTTTCCTTCCCCCCTTTTTGGTATGCTAACCAACGGCTGGATAATGGGGAGGTTATACAATTGTTGTATAACTTCCCCCATAGGCAGTTGGGCAACTTTTGGTATTTGGCCAAGTTCCCTCATTTTCTCTTTTTTGTATATTTCTCCCCTTATGTTTTGTCTAATTAAACTTCATGACCTATACCTTTATTGAAATTACATTTTAAATTGTTTTTCTAATTATTAAAAGCCGGACTAAAAATTTGTGGGGTATGACACGCAGTGACCCACACAAGGTGTCCGCCCGCAAACCAGATACTCGGCCTATCATCAGTAGAACAGTCACACTGCGTGTCCCTGTATTCGAACTCTTGACCTCTTGAAATAAATCACAAGCTGAGTACCAACTAGACTATACCCCGAGAGCTTTAAAACATTTTTTTTTTCTTACGTAGCAGTTGGAAGGCTTCTGAATTGCGCCTTAAATCTTGGGACGATCTTCATAAGCTGTGGTATGTGTTGTTGAAGGCGAAAAACATGTTGATGACTCAGCGCCAGATGCTTCACGCCCAAAATCTCCGGTTCCCTAACCCTGAGCGTGTCCCGAAGGTTGGTTTCTCTCTATGCGCATTTGGCTTACTGAGAGAGCAATAGAAGAACCATCAACCATTGAAAAAGTTAGCATATACAATTTTGTACGCTGTCATTGTGAATTATTGTCGCTTCCATTTCCAATTGAGTCAGAGCACATTCTTACTTGACTTTAGAATGTGATAGAATTAAGCAAAATGACTCACTAAATTGGCTGCGCTTCTTATACTGTGAAGTAGCAGTTGATAGACACGCAATTTTCGTTATGAGTCATCGGAAAACAACATCTGTGTGTCTCTAACACATGAGTATGGTTGCGTACATCCGACCCCTCATATCCCGCCATAGACAGGAGCCTTTAAAGCAATGAGGTAATGTTGTTGTAATGTGAGGTATGTGTGAATAATTGAGCTGTATTTGATGTGGCAGGTGAGGAGGTCAATGTGCCGCATAAAACATGTACTTAATGAGAGCAATAGAAGAACCAGACCCCAGGAGGCCAGCCCAGATGAAGAGGATGATCAGTAGTTTATGACAAGCCCTTTGTGAGAATTCACAATTTTATGAGTATGTTACAAGAACCAGGAGAGTTTGATGATTACTGATACAAACCTACAAAGTTAACACTACATGTAGATGGTATGAAATGCCTAAACAAAAATTCTTGAACAATAACACGTTTAGATATTAACGAGCAATAAGTACAACGACAGAAATACTCGACTCTGCCATCCTTTTCAGTATTCGTCCCAGTATTAGTTACAGGCCTCCCTAAGAAGTACTCGACTCTGCCATCCTCTTCAGTATTCGTCCCAGCATTAGTTACAGGCCTCCCTAAAGTACTCGACTCTGCCATCCTCTTCAGTATCTGTCCCAGCATCAGTTACAGGCCTCCCTGTCTCGCTGGGCGTGGAACAATAGGTCCCCACTTCTCAACGTTCAATCTGCCATATGTCACTATATGCTTATTCTACCTAATGATCCAAATAAAGATCCAGAACATGGTGCAGGTGTCGCGCAAGCCGTTACATAGTGTAATTTATTTTGATTGAGTGAAAGCTGAGGTGAATGAGCTGTCAAGTTCACAGGAGATGACTTGAGTTTGTGACTTCACTCCCAAAGGTACCACTAATGCACAACACTTCCATGCATTGACAAGAGTGTTTCAAATAATAACATAAATGGCTGAGATGACCATTATAAAGAAGCAAGCACGAACATAACTGCCTGCATTTCTAGCTCTACTTTCGAATGGGCTTCTCCCAATCATGTCTAGTAATACAACAGGGCGGCTTGATCTGACCAAAACTCCAATTTTTGCTACGTTCCCGGTGCACCAGGCTCCCGCGTTTGCGTAAGGTCCGGAGAGGGGTCGAGTCGCTTCGCGATCGGATGTACACAGCATTACCCTACACTTTGTGCAAGAGTCTGTTTTCGCATATCGAACCCGTGACCTCAAGATCACAAAGAAAAAATAAACAAATCTTTTAAACCAAGCGAAAGCTAAAGGGATGATAAGAATTCGAGCCATATCACATGAGACATATATATCAGCCACAAATGAAGTCACAGCTCTTGACCACCTGAAATGAGAAGATGCAGAACTTAATTTTCACACTACCGAATCCATAAACAAAGAAACAAGATGCAAACAACCACGACCACCATACTCAGTATATTCCAAGGACAACAAAAGTTATCGCTAGAGTTTGGGAAAGATAAGAAGCAAGCAAACAACATCTCCATCCCAAGGGATAGAGAGTTTGTTTCCAATGAGACCTCTCCTCTATGTAAAACAAAAAAAAAAGATGGAATTGTATAATGATAATATAAGCTATATCTTTTAACAGATGGGAAGATTCAACATACAGACTTAATAAACTACTTCATTGGCCTATTATATATCCCACCCCATATTCACTTCTCAGCTTCTTGCTTCACCATGAAGGATAATTAAACTCCCTCTTATATGCTTAATATTACTTTGACCATCAAATTTCCATAAACCGCAATGAAGTCTGCACATAAGGTTTCTATGGATGTGCATTTCCCCCCCTTTTGATAGAGAATGGTGCATCCTACAAAAGCACATTATCATACTTACCCTATAAGAGAACATAATGTTGCCCCACTATAGACGGGAGCCTCTTAGGCAACGGGTAATGTTGTTGTAATGTTGTACTCTTCATGATAATTTAATAGCATGACTCTATATGACAGTCATCCAGGAAAAAGTAGAATCTAGTAAGAGTTTTCAATCTTAAATAGCAAATCTCACACACATGTCCTGCAAATCTGGCAAAAACATTCCCACACTCACTGATACATTGAAGCACCCACAAAAAAAAATAAAGTAAAGGAAAAAAACCCTTCCAAAACTGAAAACAAAACAAATTGAAAAAAAAATAAACCTAAAGTTACTCACATGTGGACAGACCATAGGTATGGAAGTACCAAAAAAAGAGGCATCCTCTGGCACATAAGAGGAAGTGAATTTGTTCTACAAGGATCTCTGAGCGTGTTTTGACTTGGCCATTTCCCTTAAAACAGCACCCACAATTGCTGCCTGCTCAAGACATTCTGCCTTATGCAGAGCATCCAAAAGAACAACACATGTCTTCGAGTATATATTACAACCTTTTAACCTGGTCTCCTCGAATAAACGATACGCATCCAATGCTCTATTTGCCAAACTTAATCCTTCAATCATGGAATTATAACAACCTGAATCAGGTACACCCCCTTTTGACTTAAACTTTTCAAAAAGCTTTTCCGCTTCTAATACATTCCCAGCCTTAGCAAGACCGGAGATCATGGTGGTATACGTAACGACATTGGGATTCAGTCCTTGCTTTTGCATCTTCTGCCAATACACAAAGGCCTTGTTGAACTTTTGAACTCTACAAAGACCATTAATGATAACACTATAAGTAAAGCAGTTCGGTGTACATTTCATGTCTTCCATCGAGTTAAAACAGACGAGAGCTTCATCTACTTCGTCTGCCTTCACTAGCGCGTCAATCAAGCAATTCCATGTGTACTCATTAGGTGTCAATCCCTTCTGCATCATCTCTTCCATAATTAAATATGCTTCATCAATTCTAGACACCTTCCCAAACCCATCTATCAGGCTACTATAAACCACAACGTTTAACACCACGCCTTTAGATTTTGCTTCTTCGAAGAGCATGTAGGCTTCATCAAGCCTGTCGATCTTTGCCAGCCCATCAATTACAGATCCATAAGTAACCACAGTAGGCTCACAACCCTTTTCCATCATTTCCTCCATCAGCTGATAAGCTTTATCCACTCTTCCTGACTTACAAAAACCATATATTATATTGTTATAACCAAGGGTATCTAAGATAACCCCTTGATTCTTCATCTCATAAAATAATCCATAAGTTTCACTCGCAAACCCTGCTTTAATCAGACCATGAATCAGTATAGAATAGCTCCGAACATCAGGAATAAGACCCCTAGCCTTGATTTCCTGGAACAAAGCTCTGCCTTTCTCCACTTCACCAGATTTAAACAGATTATCCATGTAAGTGTTGAGGAGAAGAAGATCAGGGGCAACTCCCATAGAAATCATTTCTTTGTAAACCTTGTGTCCATCTTCTTTCCTCCCAGACTTGAAGAAGTTTTTAATGAGGCACGTGTATACGACAGGATTTGGGGTCCAACCAGAATCTAACATCTGCTCGTATAACCTGTAAGCATCGTCAACCCTACCATGCCTACCCAAGCCATCTATCAGAGAGCAAAAGGTCACTGAATCTGGGGAACAAACTTTGTGATCCATTCCTTCAAATAGCGAACAAGCTTCATCCAACTTTTGAGCCTTACAAAGGCGATCTATCATTATGTTCAGAGTAAGAACGTTAGGAAACAAACCAGCAGCTCTCATCGAATCCAGAATATCCAAATCGGTCTTGTATCTTCCTGTCCTACAAAGCATGTCTACGATGATATTGTATGTTGACATATTGGGTGCTGCATCTTTTTTCATCTCTTCAAAGATTCTTAACGCCTCGTCAACCCTTCCCTTCTTACTAAGACAAGTTAGCACAGAATTGTATGCGATTACGCTCGGTATAGATCCCTTTAATCTCTGACGCTCAAGCAATTTATACGCTTCATCAAACTTCCCAGCAGATCCGTATCCCATGATCATAGTGTTATAAGCATAGGCACATGGGACCGTCCGATTATGCTCCATTTGCTCAAATAGCTCCACAGCTTCATCCAGTTTGTTACATTTGCAGAGAACACCTATCATACTTGTATAAGTAACATCATCAGGTACAAAACCATGTGCTTTGATCTCATGAAAGAATTTCCAAGCCATATCCACCTTACCCGCCTTTCCAAAACAGTCTATACATACGTTATATAGAACAATGTCGGCATGAAACGAGTTGCTTTTCACCTCATCTAACATTACGAGAGCATCATCGACTCGACCCTCCTTTGCAAACACACGGATAAGAGTCGTGAATAGATGCACGTTTACTTCATAACCCAAATCTTGCATCTGACGGAAGAGAGTCAGCATGTGATCAGCTTCACCAATAGCAGACAGAGCACCAAACAAAGTTGTGTAGGCTGAAAATGCAGGACGAAATTTAAACTTCCTCATGGACTGAATTAGATCAAATGCTTTGAATGGTTTTCGAGACTTGACACAACTTGTAACTAACTCAGTAGTCGTGTTCGGTGATGGTCCATATCCAGCAAGACTCATTTCCTCCAAAACCTCTTCCACTTTTTCATACTTCTTAATCCTTGCCATAACCATGAGAAGCATATTGTACGCCTCTGGACGATGAACCTGGCCCGTCTTCCTCTCAACCCATCGGAAGTATTCAAGTGCACTCCCCACGTCCTTCACTTTCCTTAAGACTCCGATAACCAATGCTGAATCAGGTTTCTCATGGTAAGTTGACAAAGCATGTTCCACCGATGGACCCCATGTACTACCCTCCAAGACTCGACATACAGTCTCAACTCCTTTCCGTACATCCTCCAATGTTGCTTCACTACTTCGACTAAGTCCACAATCATAAGAAACCTCTCTGCCTCCTTCCAGAGCAACACCTCCATAGCTTGAGAACAATAATCTCTGGAAAATACCACTATATTTACTCAAAAATGGATAAATGGATTCTGCAACAAAAGCCAAACATGTAAAAAGGTTCAATCACCATAAGCCACTTGGACAAGGCTAAAAAAATTCGGCTACAATTTGGAACTTGGCTACCTCGGTTTAGTAATAAAGCCATCATCACACTTTCATGTGCTTCTACACGGTTTAATCTTCAGATATGCAAAATAAAGATAGTAGTTAATAACTTTCAGGATGCAAACACTCAAAATTTTTATTTGACTTTTGTATTTTCCATCGTTCTTTTTTACTACAACAACGATGCATGCCCAACATATCCTAACGACATCAAAAGTTCTAGCTAAAACAATATCTTGTCGATCCTTTTGTAAATAATTACCGCTTTTCCTTCATATTAATGAAAATCGATTACTTCTGGGGGGGGGGGGGGGGGGGGGGGGGGGGGGGGGGGGGGGGGGGGGGGGGGGGGGGGGGGGGGGGGGGGGGGGGGGGGGGGGGGGGGGGGGGACAATATCGCCGTTGTCGGGGATCGAAGCAAGATTAAGATCAAATTTCAAAATTAAGATCAAAGCAAAACAAAAAAAAAAAAGAAAGATCTCAACTTTCTGCTACAAAGTATCAAGCATCCATCATTTCATATTTCAAAATTAAGATCAAAGCAAAACAAAAAGAAAGATCTCAACTTTCTGCTACAAAGTATCAAACATCCATCATTTTATATTTCAAAATTAAGATAAAAGCAACACAAAAGGAAAGATATCAACTTTCTGCTACAAAGTATCAAGCATCCATCATTTTATATTTCAAAATTAAGATCAAAGCAAAACAAAAAGAAAGATCTTAACTTTCTGCTGCAAAGTATCAAAGCATCCAACATTTTCAACTTTTTACGAACAAGAAACTGAAACTTTAGAGAAAGTTAAAAACCAGGAAATCCAAATGCAACAAGTGCAGGAGCTACACAGGTAACTCATGATTCTGGTTACTAGAACCATTCATAAAACATGATTTTTTCAAAAAAAAAATAATACCAGAACTAAGTATCAAATAGAAAATACAAAAAAAAAATGTTTACTTACTGAATCAGGGGAGAAGGGAAGAAAAGGAGCTGCAAAGAAATCAGTTTAATACATACCCGCAAAAAGCACAAGCAGTGAAGATTCTTAGCAGAAAAGATAATTTGAGCGATATCGGTTGGCCGGAGAGTTCGCCGGGGATGAGGGCCGATAAGTAAGACCAGAAGAAGGCTACTGTTCTTACTCTTGTCCACAGTCGGGGTTAGAGGCCGTGGATCGGGCAAATTACCTTCAATGACCATTCTACCCTTTTATCGGGCTCTTAATTAGACATGACCACATTAAAAAAACTGGGTAAATTTTATAGTGATTAATTAATAATTAGTAAGCATTTATACACTAATATGATAAAGTAATTAAGTTAATGATGAATGTGTAAATCCAAAAGTTTGCTTTCAATTATTATTTTTTCGTTTGATTATTGTATAACTGTATGTCAATAATCATCATAAAATTTGTTTAAAACGATATGTATTGGTTTTAAAACCACAAATTCAGGTTTAAAAAAAGGATGCGCCTTCGATTGATTGTTGTATAACTAGTATGTCAATGATCATCATAAAATTTGTTTAAAAAAACTATATGTATTGGCTTTAAAACCACAAATTCAGGTTTACGAAAAGGGTGCGCCTATAGGTGTTAAGCGAATTGAATAGTTCGCAAACTGTTCAGATCGATTCATATTTGCTTCGAGTTCGTTCGTTCGTTAATTTTAGTTCAACGGGCCGAATTCGAACACCTATTTGGGTTTGTTTACTAAAACGAGCCAAACTATTTGCGAACTGTTTAGTTTGTTTAAATACCTATAGTGTTATCGAACCGAACTCGAACCAATTTTAAAACTCGTTACAGTAAACAAACCGAGCCGAATAGTTCATCTAGCTAAACAAATCTGAATTCAAAAATCTATTATGCGGTTAATCTTAGTCCATTAACGCCCATGCCACCATCTTTTCTTATATTTTCACTGTTGATGAAAATACAAGAAAAAGTGATAGCAATAGTCCATCGAAAAAGAAATCAATTCGAATCTGCTATAAGGAAAGCTGCTGCAACGTTGCAACAAAGACAAATTTGGACATAATTAAAAAAAAAAAAATCGAAAAGCTCTAAAATTGTCGGATTCTTTTTCTCGCCCTGCAACGCGATTCCCTCCCAACCTCCAGCCACCATGCAAGGTTGCCCCCAACCTCTATAATTCCGAACCCAAATCCCAGTCTAATTATTCGGCTTTTATCAACAAAACACCGATTCTTCCTGTCTCCGGCCTTCTACTTTCTTCGCCGGCGAAAGATTGTCTGTATGCTCCTTCCACTATATTAACGAATCCGAGGTAGATCTATCCAGATATGCTTGAATTGCTTGCTACCTCATCTTTTTCGTCCAGATCTGGATGTAGGGAGGTTGGTGGTTGATGGGGCTAAATTCTCACCATAGGTAAAGACAAACGTATTCGGGTGAATCAGTAACAATCAACGTCACCTAGCAGAGAAGAGTCTTGGTCAACATCGCTACTCCCATCTCTGCTCGTACAGAAAGGTGCTGGATGATTATGTTACGATCAGCACAACTCAACGAAACCTATGTGCTCTGCTATTCTGCTACTGGTCTGCCTGGACTTGCTGCTTACGACTTCTCTGCTCGGCCGCGCCTTCAGAGTTGGATCCTTTTTCGGCTCGACCTAGTTGCCTAAGCAGAATCTGCCAGCATGCAACCTCGGCTAGATAACCTGACACTTGGCACTATTTGGCCAACATCTCATAACATGCATTGGCTACTCAAAATGTATAAAAATGAGAAGAAGGACTCTCTGGAGGGAGACAACCGTACAAAAAATAGAGAAAGGCTAAAATGGAATATGTTTTCTTACTTTTACAATACACTAATATGAAAAAACTCATCACTGACTTGAGCGTCGGAGTGTTTTTTTCGGAGCACCGTTGTTCAACCTATGCAGGTTTCTGAGAATGTTATTTCTAGCACCTAGCTATGATCCTACGAGACATTGACGGTATTCTTCATCTGGGTCACCTGAGATCCTGGTAAAAAGACTCCGCCATTTTGGCACTAGAAGGAGGGCCTAAACCTCCGTGTATTTTTGCACAAAAGTATTACACCTTACTGTAAATATAGGAAAAAACACTCAGTATGACTGTGAAGAATCTTCTCATTGCCGACAACAGAGAGGCACAGCTTCCTGCCCCCAGAGCAGGTCTTCAGGGAGCCAAGAGGCCGCATGGTCAGTACCCAGGAGGTCGCCGTGAAGAACATGAGCGGACGGTGCGTTATGTAGCTGAAAACTTGGGCGTATTTAAGGCCATGGTCAAAAGGTTAAAAGGAAAGGCTCTGAAGCTGTACGCATGGATGAGGACCTCTCCCAACACTACGGGGAGGGCTCTCAGGAGCAATTGTCCAAGCCCCGTGATGAATTCATGGCAGATGCTAGAGGAAAGGGCAGGAAACCCTTGACCGAGCCCTTATCGCATGGCAAGAACCCTTTAGGAGCGAGATCTCATCACTCTAAACACTAGCAGTCCCCTCGACGTGTTGTAGTCGCGGTGGTGGAAACGATGGCTCGACGATTAGCCATCAAGAATATGCGTAGATTGTTCAAGAAAGTCCGTTTTCATTGTAGATTGCAGAGTATGTGGCTCAGGATAATTTTAAGGTGCCCATAATGGACACCTAAGACAGCACCTTTGACTCTATTGATCACCTGTTTCAGTTTCAGACCTCCATGAGTCTGAAAAATATTTCAGATCTATTGAGGAGCAAGACCTTCCCCGTATATTTGATGGCGTAATGGCTGTAACTTTTGTTAATGGGTTTCGAACAGGCAGCCTCTTCTCCTAACTGTTGAAGAAACTCACAAGTCCCTTTAGAGAGTGCCTTGAATGTGAGCGCGAGAAAGGTTTCCCCTATTGGCCTTAGCAGGTCCGAGTAGCCTCCCCCGCATAGGGGACCTAAGCCACAACAGGTTTTGCACATGTCTCAGTTGTGGGCATGTGGACTAAGCGCAATTGGATTTATGCATCCCCAACACCCAACAGGTCTAGGTGTCCCAATATAGATACTAAGACTGTAAGATTGCCGCACGAACTCGGCTCCAGCAAGTCTGAGTAGCCGTTTCTCTAATGAATCCATAATATGCTGGTCACGGTTAAGTTGACCTCAGCATGACCGGGGTCACATCACTTGATCCAAACTTCTTGATCCATCACTTGATACAAACTTCAAATGATCAAGAGACATCGCTAATGTCGACCGCCGAAGGTCAGGACTATTCATCCTCATATTATTATAAGAAAGGAAATTTTTGATATTATTACAATTTGAATTCCCCCAATCCTTGAAGCCAAACTAAGAAGAGCCTAGCTTACACATGCTTATTAACAAGTTTACTTTGCTAAATTATAAGTGATATATTTAACCAGTTTTCAGTGTGCTCGAGGCATCTGACTTGCTTAAAGTTGTGAAATATTGTCCCTCATAAACAAAAGCAAACAGAATAAGCTAAGAGAACGAAAGAACAAAGGATGAGACAAATTACCGCTTTATTCACAACATTACAAAAATATAGAAACTATGTCAATCGCAAGCTTATCATGCTACAAGCTAGGCAACCTAATCTACTCTTTGGAGTCCCTAAGGTCGGTCCCATTTCTAATTTGTTAGATTTGTTCATCGAATTCCATCTCTGCATCTAAGTTGTACACAGAATGAGCTAAGAGAACAAAAGAACAAAGGATGAGACAAATTACCGCTTTATTCACAACATTACAAAAATATAGAAACTACGTCGATCGCAAGCCTATCATGCTACAAGCCAGGCAACCTAGTCTACTCTTTGGAGTCCCTAAGGTCGGTCCCATTTCTAATTTGTTGGATTTGTTCATCGAATTCCATCTCTGCATCTAAGTTGTACAAATCAGTAATCTGGGGGTCATCTTGGCTCAGTTGTGGTCCACTTCTTAGCAGACATTGATCGCTTTTGTTTCTTCTATTTCCAAAATAAAGCTCTGCAGCAGGACCATGTTTTCCAGGAAGAGTTCAGACTGTCTGAATTCAGCTACTGCATTCACTCTGATGTCGGTCACCAGCGCTCAAAAGTGCTAGCCAGCTGATGATAAGCCTCCTACAACTGAGCGAGTTGCTGCTCCAAATTAGCCTTGCTCTTCCCTTTAATGTCCAGTTTCCTTTGCAAAGACTCCACATGAGACTGGGCTTGTGCCAATGACAACTCTATGGCCATCACTCTCCCTTGCAGCTCATCCATCCGAAAGTTGGAGGTGGTCAGCCGAGTGTTGGCTTCCTTTTTCCCATTACAAAGCGAAGAGGTCTCATACCGCATGGATTCAATTTACTTAGCCTTCCGCTCGACGCGTCAGGTCAGCTCTATGCATCTCTAGTCATATAGTCTAGCTGCTAAGCTCTAAACTGAATAAATCAATAGAGTCAAATTATACATCTTTGACTACCCAAACTGAAAAATGTGATGTATGTGCTATGAAGAATCCAACTCACCAAGGCCATATTGCTTTAGATACAATTGGTCAGCATATCCCAATCTATGGATTCCGCCATGCAGCAATCAGTTGGAAGGAATGAGTTCTTGTTTAGCTGCGGAGTCACCAAATGATCCACATCCGAGTCTGCTTCTTTGAACTCCCCAGTCAGGGGCCTCGGCATCCTTGGCCTCTGAGAAGAAGAAGCTCATGTAGCCGCTGTAGAAGGGCCCTCATCCCTGCACCTCCTCCTCTGTCACAGGGTTGGCTCCCCTACAGCTTTTGCAGAGGGCTCCTGTTCAATGGTCGCCTGAGCCAAAGAATGGGGCTAAGATGGTAACTCTTCTAACTCTCCTGAGATCAGCTGTGGCACTTCCTTTGCGGCTCAAAAAGGGGGGAGGAAGAAAAATTTAAGTAAATATACAATGGATAAGAGAAGAATGAAAAGACATAAAAATAGAGAACAAACCTGACTCAGGGAGGTCTTGCTCATGAGATTCTACTTGCACTACCTCTTCCTGTCGACCTTCCGGATTCGCCGTAAGTTGACCTGTTTCCTGGATAACCACTCATGGCCTTTCGGCCGCCAGGGGCGTGGCCTCAATTGTGACAGACCCCATCACAGGCTGTCCTCTTTGCCTCCTTGCTCGCCTCCTCACTGTGGCCTCTACCATCCGAGTAGCAGTCTTAGCATCTCTCGATGTCATTGCTCATGCAAAGCCCACGACAACAATATTACACCCCATCTTATCAAAACAATGAACATAAGGATTTATGAATAGACAACATCCACTCTTAACAACTTCCAAACTTTCTCCACCGAGCACCCAGAAACTTGGGTCCGCAGCTAAGTGATCTAGGTCGGCGCTCTCAGAACTGACCTCTCCACATTGTAACAATCGATGACTGCAAATAGATTCTGCAGCCTCGACGCCTCCTGCAAACTTATTGACTCGGGCTCATGTTGTTGGCTTCGTCGGCTTTCTAGATTTCTGACTCGGGCAAACTCTCATGCGTGATATAAAAAAACCAATCTTTTCAATTTTTAGTAAAGGTTGGTATATTCATAACAACAACATTAAACTCCCTATTAGGTGCCCATTTGCAGAAGTAATTGTTGGCACAATCAATCATGTACCAAGACGCAGTCGTACACTGTGTGCATATGAAACAACAAAATAAATCAAACCCGGGGCGAGTCGAGGACTCTGTCCTTAAGACGTATTGCTCCGGTATACTGTGCCCAACCGATATGAGCAATCGTCTCCCAGGATACAACGGGTACCTGTTCATTTGAGCGGCACTGCTGAACTTGAACTCCTTCGAACGCTTAGAGTGTCCTGACTCCTCCCGGACAATATGCAAGACTCACGTGCTACGAATGCAGAATGCTTATGAAATGCTTAGAGCTTGGTGTCTCAATGATTGCACCCTTAGCACTCTTTATATAGGGGAGTCGGTTGGAGAACAAGGAACCGTGACCGTTGGATCAAAACCGAAGTTTGATTTAGACCGTTAGATTAAAACCTCCTATCTAGATAATTAACAACATTTCCATCTACTTTGAGCATTAATTTCACATTCACCCAATACACAATTGAGTGATTCCACATCCTAACATTAACTACTCGTTACGTAGATAATTAAGGATTCATTAGTTTTCGATTTCATTATCGGAAACTCATTAAGCTCAAAGTACGTTGCTCAACCAGGTTTAGCAACACTCATTAACGGGCCAAAGCCCAAATCTTTAAATCTCCAACGATGGGCCAAAGCCCAAACCTTAAATTCTCTAACAATCCCCCACATGAATGGAAATTAATGCAAATGCATATGCAGACTCTGAGGAGAAGTCAGACAAGGAAATATCGCATCAGAAGAGGTAGCTTCTGGCTTTGAACCTTTCTTAGTGATATACCATCGGATTCACTCGGCTAAATAGTAACTTGATGTCTTGAACTAGTCAGCCTTTGTTGTGAACCAAGACAACGACACTCACACAATATTTCCTTTAACAACCCTTTTGGTTCTCATGGTTGTGTTCGTTTTGGCCATGAACAACCTGGTTTCAGAAAGTGTTTTAGAGAAATCTTGCCACCCAGACTTTCTCACAGAAGCGGCCCCACTTCACACTTACATAGGTGATTCCTATCAAGAGTATTCTGCCATACTCTACTTGACGCATCAAGATATAGGACATCATTAAAAGCCTTAGCTTACCCTGAAATCTCTGCAGACAACACTTTTACCAGACGGAATGAGTAAGTGCTAACTGAACCTTCATAACTTAGTTGTCCCATTGAACCAAGATTCTGGGATCTCCAGTCAACAAGGTTGGGTTACCATTACAAAGATTCATGCATTATGGGCTTCAGTCCCATTCCGTTTGTCAATCTTGACATATGATCTCTAGGCAAGCCTTTTGTAAGCGGATCCGCAAGATTCTCCATTGATTTTATATAATCTATGGAAATCACGCCATTAGAGATCAACTGCTTAATGGTGTTATGCCTTCGACATATGTGTCGTGACTTACCATTGTAAATGCTGCTTTGCGCACGTCCTATAGCTGACTGACTATCACAGTGTATGCTAATAGGAGCAATTGGCTTAGGCCAACACGGAATATCTTTCAGAAAATTCCGAAGCCATTCAGCCTCTTCCCCAGCTTTGTCCAATGCTATGAACTCAGCTTCCATAGTGGACCGAGCTATACAGGTTTGTTTCGTGGATTTCCACGACACAGCAGCACCACCAACTGTGAACACGTACCCACTAGTGGACTTCGAGTCCTTACTATCTGATATCCAATTTGCATCGCAGTATCCTTCCAACACCGCTGGATATCTCGTGTAATGTAATCCAAGATTCATTGTGTATTTCAAATACCTCATTACTTTGTTAAGAGCTTTCCAATGATCATCACTTGGATTACTGGTAAACCTGCTCAACTTGTTTACCGAACACGCTAAGTCTGGTCTTGTACAATTCGTTATGTACATCAGACTCCCGATTACCTGAGAGTATTTTAGTTGAGCTACCGGTTCGCCTCGATTTTTCCTTAAGTGCACACTTAAGTCGAGCGGGGTCTTTACCGGTTTCACATCATCTATATTGAACCGTTTCAGAACTGATTCAATATAGTGAGTTTGTGACAGTATGAGTCCCTCAGTCACCCTAGAAATCTTAATTCCTAGAATGACATTGGCAACTCCCATGTCCTTCATATCAAAGTTTCGTGTTAACATCTTCTTTGTATTCAAGATGATGTCACGAGTATTGCCCATGATAAGCATGTCGTCTACATAGAGACACACTATCACAAATGCATCCTGTGTGCTCTTAATATACACACACTTGTCGCATTCATTGATCTTGAAGTCATTTGACATCATTACCTGATCAAATTTTAGATGCCATTGCTTGGGTGCTTGTTTAAGTCCGTACAAAGACTTAACAAGTCTACACACTTTCCTTTCTTGTCCTGGAACGACAAACCCCTCGGGTTGTTCCATATAAATTTCTTCCTCCAACTCACCATTCAAAAAGGCAGTCTTTACATCCATTTGATGGATTTCCAGATCATAGACTGCAGCAATGGCTACTAGCATCCTTATTGAAGTGATCCTAGTCACTGGTGAGTAGGTGTCAAAGAAGTCAAAGCCTTCTTCCTGTCTATAGCCCTTGGCTACTAACCTGGCTTTATACTTCCCAATAGACCCATCCTCTTTAAGTTTCTTCTTGAAAACCCATTTACAACCAAGTGGTTTACTTCCAGGTGGAAGGTCAACCAACTTCCAAGTGTGATTTTGAAGAATCAAGTCTATTTCACTGTTTATTGCCTCTTTCCAGAATGGAGCTTCTGGAGTTGACATAGCCTTGGAAAAATTCCTTGGCTCATTTTCTACCATATAAGTTAGAAAATCTGGTCCAAAAGACGTCGATATTTTGGCTCGTTTGCCTTGACGAGGTTCCTCAGTTTCTTGAGGAGTCGTCTCACGCACTCGCTTACTTGAGCTAGCTTCTTCACTGTCTTTATCTTTCTTCGGAAAGATATTTTCAAAGAACACTGCGTTCCTTGATTCCATGACAACATTCTCATGTATCTCAGGAACGTCTAATTTGTGCACTAAGAAACGATATGCACTACTGTTCGTTGCATAACCAATGAATATGCAATCAATCGTTTTAGGCCCGATTTTAACTTGTCTTGGTTTAGGTATAGAAACCTTTGCCAGACACCCCCACACTTTCAAGTATTTGTAACTAGGCTTATAGCCTTTCCACAGTTCATATGGGGTCTTATCCGTCTTCTTGGACGGAATTCTGTTTAAAATGACGTTGGCTGAGAGAATTGCTTCCCCCCAAAAGTTCTGAGATAAACCCGAACTTATCAACATAGCATTCATCATCTCTTTTAGAGTACGGTTTTTGCGTTCATCAATACCATTTGATTGAGGTGAATATGGCGCAGTCGTTTGATGAATAATGCCATGTTCTGAGCAGAATTCATTAAACGGTGTATCATATTCGCCACCTCTATCACTACGAATTGCTTTAATTCGTTTGCTAAGTTGATTCTCAACTTCATTTTTATAATCCTTGAAAGCATCAAGGGCCTCGTCTTTGCTACTTAGCAAATATACATAACAGTATCGTGTTCAATCGTCGATAAAAGTTATAAAATACTTTTTACCACCTCTTGTTTGCACAAACTTTAAATCACACAAATCTGTGTGAATTAAATCCAACGATTCAGTGTTTCGTTCTGTTGAAGGAAAAGGCGCTTTTGTTAACTTCGCTTCAACACATATTTGGCATTTTTCTTTATTACTAAAGTCCAGTTTGGGCAACAAGTCAAGATTAATCATTCGTTGTATTGACTTATAATTTACATGTCCCAAACGAAAATACCATAAACAGGAAGACTCAAGCATGTAAGCAGAAGAGGAAACAATTTTATTAGCCTCAATGGGCGCAACATTTTTGGGTATAATGGTCATAACATTCAACTTGAACATGTTATCCGAAAGATACCCTTTCCCCAAATACACCCCATTCTTAGAAAGTGTAAATTTGTTTGCCTCGAAAACAAGCTTGAACCCATGTGTGACTAGCAGCGCGCCAGAAACCAGATTCTTCCTTATGTCAGGAACATGCAGCATATTCTGCAGAGTCAACTCCCTTCCTGAGGTCAGTTTCAGGATTACCTTGCTCGATCCTTCGATTTTCGAGCTGTTGGAGTTTCCCATGAACAATTGCTCATTGTTTGTCGTGGGCACGTACTCTCTGAACATTGCCCTGTTCGCACACACATGTCGAGTGGCTCCTGTGTCCACCCACCATTCCCGTGGGTTTCCCACTGCGTTGCACTCGGTCACCACCGCGCAAAGGTTCAAATCATCCATTGCGTTGACCAGATTTGCTTTCGCTTTATTCTGATTCTGATTCTTTTTGGGCTTCCTGCACTCACTACTTCTATGCCCTGGTTTACCACAGTTATAACACTTACCTGTGAACTTCTTCGCAATTTCCTTGCCCTTGGAGTTCACACTCAAAGTGTTATGCTTCTTCTTGTTCTTTGCCTCAGCAACATGAGCTTTGGCTTGACCAGAAGACATGGATGGCTTTCTTTCGGAGCGACGGTTGTCCTCCTCAATACGAAGACGGACTATCAAATCCTCCATCTTCATCTCCTTTCGCTTGTGTTTGAGATAGCTCTTAAATTCCCTCCACGAAGGAGGCAGCTTCTCAATCACAGCCGCAACTAGGAAAGATTCACTGAGCGTCATGCCCTCCTCTTCCATTTCAGAAACCAACATCTGTATTTCTTCCACCTGCGAAATTATAGTTTTGGAATCTAACATTTTATAGTCAAGAAATTTCCCAACTATCAACTTTTTAGTACCCGCATCTTCTGTGCGATACTTTTTATCTAAAGCCAACCATAAAGCTTTTGTAGTTTTAAATGTACAAAACACGCCATAGAGAGAATTATCTAGGCAACCCAGAATCAAATTCAAACAACAAAAATTTGTATACGCCCAGGCCTCAGCACCCAAGGCGTTCTGCATATTTTGTTGTTGATCCTCCACAAGCTCAACCACGGGTGGATCCTCGGACAGCATTCTGGCCAACCCCAACGCCGTGAGGTAGAACAGCATCTTCTGCTGCCACCTCTTGAAGAAGCTTCCAGCAAACTTCTCCGGCTTTTCCACCTGAGCAGCAGTGGCAGCCGGATTCATTTGTGGCCCTCCAGTTGGTGCCAACGGGACCGTATTGATCTACGGCCCGGCAGCAACATTGTGAGCCCCTTCAGGTGCAGACACGCAGTGAGCACCATTGAAGCCTTGAACAGAGTTTGAGCACTCGTGTTCCATTCCTGTTCAGTTTGATCAAAACGTAAAGATCAGAACAGTCACAGGTTCAAGAATGAGTAGAAAGAGACTGCAAAACAGTACGAAACTGCCTTTGCGTAAATAACAAAAAAAAAGGTACAGAATGTAATTGAATAAAATACGTCTTAAGATTGTTGGCACAATCAATCCTGCACCAAGACGCAGTTGTACACTGTGTGCATATGAAACAACAAAATAAATCAAACCCGGGGCGAGTCGAGGACTCTGTCCTTAAGACGTATTGCTCCGGTATACTGTGCCCAACCGGTACGAGCAATCGTCTCCCAGGATACAACGGGTACCTGTTCAGTTGAGCGGCACTGCTGAACTTGAACTCCTTCGAACGCTTAGAGTGTCCTGACTCCTCCCGGACAATATGCAAGACTCACGTGCTACGAATGCAGAATGCTTATGAAATGCTTAGAGCTTGGTGTCTCAATGATTGCACCCTTAGCACTCTTTATATAGGGGAGTCGGTTGGAGAACAAGGAACCGTGACCGTTGGATCAAAACCGAAGTTTGATTTAGACCGTTAGATTAAAACCTCCTATCTAGATTAGGAAGATTTAATCTCAGCCTTTGGATCGAAGATAGATTAGCAGGTTTAAACCTGGATCGTTAGATGGAAACCATATTCAGTTAAGCAGTTAAGACAGTTTAAATCTCGGCCGTTAGATCAAAGCTATCTTCCCTGCCACCGTTAGATCACAACAGATTGATCTTATTTTAAACCAGAGGATAGTGTTAGTTCTACGTTTGAAACTTAACAGCTTAAACAGATCGATTCTGCCCGCTGTCAGACTTCGATCGATCACATCGATCGATCGAAGTGACATCGATCGATCGATGTGATCGACTGATGTCTGACTGAGCACTTCATTCGATCAACTTGATTGATCTAAGTGACATCGATCGATCGAAGTGATCGATCAATGTCCTCTGATTGACTTAGATCGATCTGCCAAGAGATCGAAGGCCTCTGATCCACTTCATCGATCGATCGAAGTGACATCGATCGATCGATGTCATCGATCGATGTCCGTCAGATGCCTTTTACGCCACATGGACCCCTCCAACGTGGCGTTCTTCCACACGGGTGACACATCACCCATTAACAACATTTCCATCTACTTTGAGCATTAATTTCACATTCACCCAATACACCATCATCATCCATACCCAGTATATCCTAACGACAACAAAAGCTATCGTCAGGGTCTAGGGAGGGTAAGTGGTAGGCAGACAATACCTCTATCCCAAGGGATAGAGAGTCTGCTTCCAGTGAGACCCCCGGCTCTACCTGCATAAATGACATGATAATAGGGATAGGTTGTGCTAGTGTGTTAGTGCGTAAATTCAAGAAATACAAATAAAGGTCTTTCGATATTAAAATACACATCACGTATATATATACATGTAATGTAAAACAACAGTAAAATATATGCCACCAAGTAGGAAGTTAACCTAAAGCGTAGATCGTGTCTACGCCTATCTAGGTCCCTACATATACTCTAAAGTGTCCCTATATATGACTTATACCTCGTTAACCTTAATCTTATGTCTCCATAAACTCCTATCCTGGACCATGTCCTCAGAGAGGTGCAAATCTAGTAAGTCGTGTCTTATCTGCTCATTCCAAGTCAGTTTGGGTCTGCCTTTACTCCTGTTTCCCTCTACAATTAGGCTTTCAATTGCTCTGACCGACGCCGTTGTCTGTCTCCGCTTGACATG
This sequence comes from Eustoma russellianum, assembly GCA_036186865.1. NCBI lineage: Eukaryota > Viridiplantae > Streptophyta > Magnoliopsida > Gentianales > Gentianaceae > Eustoma > Eustoma russellianum. The sequence goes on from AP025058.1 coordinate 33,332,300, forward strand.
CCCAAACCATCTTAATCTTCCCTCCCTTATCTTATCGGCTATACTAGCCACGCCTAACCTTTCCCGAAACACCTCGTTTCTGATCCGGTCTAGCCGTGTATGCCCACACATCCATCTTAACATTTTCATTTCTGCCACTTCCATCTTCTGTAGTTGTGACTTCTTGATGGCCCAGCAGTCTGTCCCATATAGCATTGCCGGTCGTACTGCCACCCTATAAAATTTTCCCTTTAATTTAGTTGGAAAATTTTTATCACACAGCACCCCTGAGGCCGCCCTCCATCTACACCAGCCTGCTTGAACTCGATGTGCTACATCATTATCTATGTCGCCATTCTGCTGCAAAAATGATCCTAGGTACTTAAACTTGCTTACATGCGGTACCATTTGACCACCGATGGTGAGTTGGCTATCCTCACTGCCTGCTACGCCGCTGAAGTCGCAGTGCAGATACTCGGTCTTAGAACGGCTAATCTTTAAGCCTTTTCTCTCTAAAACATCTCTCCACTGCTCCACTCTTGTACTCAGAGTATGTCTACTTTCTGCTACTAATGCAATATCGTCAGCAAAAAGCATACACCACAGAACTGCCTCCTGTATCGGCTTTGACAACTCGTCAAGGACAACGGCGAAAAGAAATGGACTCAACGCAGACCCTTGATGGAGACCGACCTCCACCGGAAAGAAGTCTGTATTCCCCACAGCCGTACGAACGGTTGTTTTTGTCCTAGCATACATATCTCTAATTATGTCTATATACTTGACATGGATCCCTCTTGCTTCCAGACTTTTCCATATCAAGCTACGCGGCACACTATCATATGCTTTTTCAAGATCAATGAAAACCATATGTAAATCGCGCTTCTTCTCCCTATACTTCTCCATTAATCTCCTGAGAATGTGTATTGCTTCCGTAGTTGATCTTCCTGGCATAAAACCAAATTGATTCACCGTAACCTGAGTTTCTTTCCTAATCCGAGTGTCGATTATTCTCTCCCATAACTTCATGGTATGACTTAGCAACTTAATCCCTCTATAGTTCCCACAACACTGTATGTCTCCTTTGTTCTTATATAGGGGGACCACGACACTCTTTCTCCACTCATCTGGCATCTTTCCTGTTTTGTAAATATGATTGAACAGAGTAGTTAGCCATTGGACCCCTTCCTCTCCTAAATGCTTCCACGCCTCAATGGGTATGTTATCTAGGCCGACCGCTTTAGCTCTTCCCATCTTCTTCAGTGCTCTCATCACCTCTCCTTGTGTGATGTTCTGGCAGTCGGAGTGATTATGTTGTCGTTGATGGTTAGTGGTGCTTTCTCGTTCTTCGTAGTCGGCACTACTACCGTTGAAAAGGTTGTGAAAGTATGTTTGCCATTTCAACTTGATGTCTTGTGCTTTGACTAACACACGCCCATCTTCTCCTTTTATGAACTTCCCGCCTCCTAGGTCCTGCCTCTTTCGATCCCTAGCTTTGGCAATCTTGAACATATCATGTTCTCCTTCTTTTGTTTCTAGTCTCTCATACATCCTTTTATAAGCTGCAGTCTTTGCCTCTGTCACTGCCTTCTTCGCCTCTTTCCTGGCGATTTTGTAAGTATCCTTCAATCGCACTTTTTCTTCTCCATTGGTGCATCTTAACAGCTCTCTAAAAATCTTTTGTTTGTCTTTTATTTTTTGTTGCACATCTTCGTTCCACCACCACGCCTCTTTATGTACGGACTTCTTTCCTGTTGTTACCCCAAGCGTTTCTCTCGCCGCTTGAGTAATAGTAGTCGATATAGCTTCCCACATCTGATTTGTGTCATCACCTAGACGATCTAGTTTCGCAGAGATGACCTTGTCTCTGAATATATTAATTTTTTCATCCTTCAAACTTCCCCATCGAATATTGGGTGCGAATTTTCCCACCCCCTTACTCTGCTTTTGGCTCAACGTTATAACTACCACTAATAAACGGTGTTGCATCACCGCTGTCTCTCCTGGTATAACCTTGCAGTCTCTCCACAAACGTCGATCTTCACGCCTCATCAGAAAATAGTCGATCTGCGTGTGACGCCCTCCACTGTTAAACGTGATCAAATGTGATTCTTTTTTCTTAAAAAACGAGTTTATAATGCCTAGGTCATGGGCTACTGCTAGGTCTAGCAGATCTCTACCCTGTTCGTTTCTATCTCCATAACCAAACCCACCATGTACCGCCTGAAAACCATCACTATTTTTTCCAATATGTCCATTAAAGTCACCCCCGATACAAATTCGTTCCTCCCTGGGTGTTGCCTTTAACACTCCATCTAAGGAATCCCAAAACATTTTCTTCTCCAGATCTCCTAGTCCCACTTGGGGTGCATAGGCGCAAATCACTGTCACTACCTCCTTATTTAGTACTAACTTCAACACCATAATTCTATCATTATATCTAATCACATCAATCACGTTCGTGTGTAATTCTATCTTTACTAGGAATCCTACCCCATTCCTGGTTCCATCTGACCCTGAATACAACAACTTATACCCATTACACTCTTTACTTTTATTCCCCTTCCACCTAGTTTCTTGGAGGCATGCTATATCTATCTTACGTCTCTTAAGTGTATCTATAACCTCGAACAATTTACCACTTAATGTTCCTACATTCCAAGAGGCTACCCTTAGAATATCTTCATTTTTCTTCCCCTTACCTACATCCCTCTTCCTTAGACATGGTCTCACGGAAAAATCATGACGTATCCTATCAATTATTGCAACTAAAACTACAGTTCCAAGGTATGTTACAGATGTAGAAAGTTTGAAACTAAATGTAAACAATCAAAAGTAGTTCAATGATAATAAGACAAAAATGAAATTATATCACCTGGTTGGATTGTTGTGACACACAAGATTTGACTAATATCAATCAAACTGCCCAAATCTTTCTTTACAATGCTTGCGGACGACGAGAGGACCACAAGGCAGTAGAGTCCTTCGAACGTGTCTGTTGGATTTTTAGAATAATGTCCAAACTTTTCTTACCAGCGATATTGTAGGACAAAGCACTACAAGATAACTTCTTTTTCAGTTATCTTTTGAACATAAACACCAAAAGAAAACGGTGAAGTTCGCAGCTTGCCAGAAACCGTCGCCGGCGGTGAAGTTCACCCAATACACAATTGAGTGATTCCACATCCTAACATTAACTACTCGTTACGTAGATAATTAAGGATTCATTAGTTTTCGATTTCATTATCGGAAACTTATTAAGCTCAAAGTACGTTGCTCAACCAGGTTTAGCAACACTCATTAACGGGCCAAAGCCCAAATCTTTAAATCTCCAACGATAGGCCAAAGCCCAAACCTTAAATTCTCTAACAGTAATACCAACTGTAAGATGTCTTACACATAAAGACGCCTCGAAAGGTCCGAATATCGAATTCGACTACAACTTTTCTAAAAAATAGAAGAAAACATACAATTAACTTCATGCCGTTGGGTTTTCTCTGGGGAAGCCTAAGCTTATAGAACTCTAAAATCAACCTCAAGGGCTCAGAAATAGGAAGATGAAACCCAGACCTAAAATATTCCTCGTACATCGCCTTATATCTTGTGGGGGGGGGGGGGGGTTTCATACGCCGTCTGACCAGAAAATGGCAAAAGAGGATCAAGCAAGGTACAGTCTATTCCATACACTTCACGCAAACACACAAGGTCGACTGTTCTTAGAGTACACGAAGACTTTTGTACTTGGACGGAGAGAGAACCCTTTTAAACTACCCCGAAACCCAAAGACGAAGGATTAACAGCCCGAGGGACAAAGGACGCCGTCGTCAAAGGAGCAACCATAATTTCCGTCTGTGTCGCTGGCGGTTCCGCCACAATGACAGTTTCACTAGACCCAACATTCCTGCTGGGACCAGCGAAAAAAACGAGAGCCCTCCTCAACCTTCTCAAAGGGCGGGAGCTATCATCAGAAGTCGTCCCCAATGAAGAAGAGGATCCATTTCTAATAACAAATTCTAATGGTCATGTCTACACTTAATATAAATAATTAGAGTAATTAAAATTTTCAAATTTTAAAACATTCTAAGATTGATAAGCATCATATTAGGTGATTCGTATCGAATAAAGATTTTTTCATTTTCAATGGAGTCAATGACACACTCTTTTTTTGGCTTTAGAATATGATAGAATAAAGCAAAATGTCTCACTAAATTGACTGCGCTTCTTATACTGTGAAGTAGCAATTGATCGACGCAGCTTGACGCATCATTGTAGGTCATCATGAAACAACCTCTGTGTGTTTCTAACACATAGGTATGATTGCGTACATCTAACTTCTTATACCCCGCCATAAGCGGGAGGCTCTAAAGTAATAGTGTAATGTTGTTGTATCAAATAAAGAACAGACAAATGGAGATGGGCCGACCCACATTAAGCTCAACTATGTATGACGTATAGTTGGGTTTAAAAAGAAAAAAACTGTATGTCGTATAGTCGCTTTCTTATTTTTCATGTGACACTTTTGCCTAATTGGGTCATTATATATATATATATTTCGTGGCTTTCCAGTACCACTTTCTCCTATTCCTTCCTTTAATATTTGGAGAGATGAATTTGAGTATCTAATGAAATATACACATAGTGGTTGAAACTCTTATATTAAATGCAATAATTGCATGCGACGTTCATCAGTATTTACCTATACTTCTTTTAATAAGGGATAAGTAAGTCGGGGTTTATGGTTCTTTATGAACAATTATGTTATTTAGTCACAAGTCGTCGTCGTCATCATCCGTACCCAGTATATCCCAACGACAACAAAAGTTATCGCTAAGGTCTGGGGAGGGTAAGTGGTACGCAAACAATACCTCTGTCCCAAGGGATAGAGAGTCTGCTTCCAGTAAGACATCCGGCTCTAGATGTACCTGCATAGAGATATGATGTGGTCGTGTGTTAGTGAGGGAATTCAGGAAATACAAGGAAGAGGCTTTCGATATCAAAATACACATAACGTGTATATGTGCATGTAATGCAAAACAACGGGAAAACATAAACAAACAAGTGTAAAGTCAATCCAATGCGTAGATAGTGTCTACGTATATCTATGTCCCTATACCTCGTTAACCTTAACCTTATGTCTCCATGAACTCCTATCATGGACTATGTCCTCAGAGAGGTGTAAATCTAGTAAGTTGTACCGAATCTGCTCATGCAAAGTCAGTTTGAGCCTGCCTTTACTCCTGTTCCCCTCTACAATGAGGCTTTCAATTGCTCTGACCGATGTTGTTGTCTGTCTCTGCTTGACATGCCCAAACCATCTCATTCTTCCCTCCCTTGTCTTATCTGCTATACTAGCCACGCCTAACCTTTTTCGAAACACCTCATTTCTGAGCTGGTCTAGCCTTGTATGCCCACACATCCACCTCAACATCCTCATCTCTGCCACTTCCATCTTCTGCAATTGTGATCTCTTGATGGCCCAGCAGTCTGTCCCGTATAGCATTGCCGGTTGCACTGCCATCCTATAAAATTTTTCCTTTAATTTAGTTCGAAAATCTTGTCATACAGCACCCCTGAGACCGCCCTCCATCTACACCAGTCTGCTTGGACTCGATGTGTTACATCACTATCTATGTTTCCATTCTGCTGCACAAATGATCAAAGGTACTTGAACTTAGTTATCTATGGTACCATTTGACCATCGATGGTGAGCTGGCTATTCTCACAGTCGGCTACGCCGTTGAAGTTGCAGTGAAGATACTCGGTCTTAGAACCGCTAATCCTTAAGCATTTTCTCTCTAAAACATCTTTCCACTGCTCTAATCTCATACTCAGGGTATGTCTACTCTCTGCGACTAATACAATATCATCAGCAAAAAGCATACACTATGGAACTGCCTCCTGTATCGGCTTTGACAACTCGTCAAGGACAACTGCAAAAAGAAATAGGCTCAATTGAAACCCTTGATGGAGGCCTACCTCCATCGGGAAGAAGTCCGTATTTTCCACAGGCGTATGAACGGTTGTTTTCGTCCTAGCATACATATCTCTAATTATGTCTATATACTTCATAAGGATCCCTCTTGCCTCCAGACTATCCCAGATCAGGCTACGTGGCACACTATCATACGCTTTTCAATATCGATGAAAACCATATGTAAATCGCGTTTCTTTTCCCTATACTTCTCCATCAATCTCATGAGAATTTGTATTGCTTCCGTAGTTGACCGTCCTGGCATAAAATCAAATTGGTTCACTGTAACCTGAGTTTCTCTCCTAATTCTATTGTCGATTACTCTCTCTCACAACTTCATGGTATGACTTGTCAACTTAATCCCTCTATAGTTCCCACAATACTGTGCGCCTCCTTTGTTCGTATATAGGGGGACCACTCATCTTTCTCAACTCATCTACATCTTTCCTGTTTTATAAATACGGTTGAACAGAGTAGTTATCCATTGAACTCCTTCCTCTCCCAAATACTTCCATGCCTCAATGGGTATGCTATCTAGGCTGACCGCTTTAGCTCTTCACATCTTCTTCAGTACTCTCATCACTTCTCCTTCTGTGTTGCCCCCACAATCGGAGTTATTATGTTGTCCTTGTTAGTTAGTGATACTTTCTCGTTCTTCATAGTCGACACTACCGCCATTGAAAAGATTGTGAAAGTATGTTTGCCATTTTAACTTGATGTCTTGTGCTTTGACTAACACATGTCCATCTTCTCCTTTTATAAACTTTCCTCCTCCTAGGTCTTGCCTCTTTCGATCCCTAGCTTTGGCAATCTTGAACATATCATGCTCTCTGTCTTTTGTTTCTAGTCTTGCATACATCCTTCTATAAGCATCCGTCTTTTGGCATCAGTCGCATACCTTGGATTTTTAGTTTTAGTTGTAATAATTGATAGAAGACGTCATGATTTTTTTGTGAGACCATGTCTAAGGAAGAGGGGTGTAAGTAAGGGGAAGGAAACGAAAGATAGTCTAAGGATAGCCTCTTGGAATGTAGGAACCTTAAGTGGTAAATTGTTAGAGGTTGTAAATACACTTAAGAGACGTAAGATAGATGTAGCATGTCTCCAAGAGATTAGGTGAAAAGGGAACAACGGTAAAGAGTGTAATGAGTATAAGTTGTTGTATTCGGGGGCAAATGGGACCAAGAATGGGGTAGGATTTCTAGTAAAGTTAGAATTACGCGAACGTGATTGATGTGATTAGATATAATGATAGAATTACGGTGTAGAAGTTAATACTAAATAAGGAGGTAGTGGCAGTGATTTGCGCCTACGCGCCCCAAGTGGGACTAGGAGAACAGGAGAAGAAAGGGTTTTGGGATTGCTTAGATATAGTGTTAAAGTCAATACCCAAGGAGGAACGAATTTGTATCGGAGGTGATTTTAATAGGCATGTCGGAAAGGATAGCGATGGTTTTTAGTCGGCACATGGAGGGTTTGGTAATAGAGATAGAAACGAACAGGGTAGAGATTTGCTAGATCTAGCAATGGCCTATGACCTAGGCATTATAAACTCGTTTTTTAAGAAAAAAGAATCGCATTTGATCACTTTTAACAACGGAGGACGTAACACGAAGATTTACTATTTTCTGATGAGGCGTGAAGTAGATAACTTAAAACTTTTTTCTCGATATTGATGCTTCAGTAGCGTATTCAACACATGAAAATTAGATATTTTCTAAGATATGTTTGTGAGTTATGACTTCTCCTTATAGTTTCAATTGAAAAGTGATCTTGGACGTAACATAGTTATATTCATTAACATTTTTAAAATCTAACAGTGAACAGATCATAACGATCTTGAGAAAGATTGATCATCTTGACGTGGTCATATTGGCAAGATTAGTCATAAATTAAAAGAGAAGAAAAAGATTTACCTCAGTTAAGATAGATTTGAGAAAATTAATAGACAAAAAACTTGTATTAATAACTTGTTATAATAATAATATAAAAGACCTCAAGGAATAAGATACTATAGGAGGAATAATGTTATTTCATGGCTGAAATATGAAAACCTTTATGAAAAAGAGGTCCAACTTGTTATAAACTCAAGCAAGAATATAGTAGAGAAGAGAAAAGAAAAACTAGAGAACTATGTATCTCAAGGTATATCTTTCATATATGATATGTGGTCCTATTTATAGGACTCATGAAGTGAAGATAAAATTGGACAAACCCTTTGGATATCTATATCTAATCTGATATTCATGGTATACAAAAGATATAATACTTTGGATATCCACATCTAATATAATGTCTATCTCTACAATGTATATCAACATCATGTTTATCCTTAAGATTCTAATATATCCATAACACTCTCCCCTTGGATATCCAACCAGGAAGGTCAACTACGGAAGCAATACATATTCTCAGGAGATTAATGGAGAAGCATAGGGAGAAGAAGCGCGATTTACATATGGTTTTCATCGATCTTGAAAAAGCGTATGATAGTGTGCCACGTAGCCTGATATGGGATAGTCTGGATGCAAGAGGGATCCCTATAAACTATATAGACATAATTAGATATATGTATACTAGGACAAAAACAACCGTTCGTACGCCTACGGGGAATACAAACTTTTTCCAGTGGAGGTCGGTCTCCATCAAGGGTCTGCGTTGAGCCCATTTCTTTTTTCAGTTTTCCTTGACGAGTTGTCAAAGCCGATACAAGAGACAGTTCTGTAGTGTATGCTTTTTGCTGAAGATATTGTATTAGTTGCAGAAAGTAAACATACTCTGAGTGTGAGACTAGAGCAGTGAAGAGGTGTTTTAGAGAGAAAAGACTTAAAGATTAGCCGTTCTAAGACCGATTATCTGCACTATAACTTAAGCGGCGTAGCAGATAGTGAGGATAACCAGCTCACCATCGATGGTCAAGTGGTACCACAGATAAGTAAGTTTAGGTACCTATGATCATTTGTGCAGCAGAATGACGACATAGATAATGATGTAGCACATCGAATTCAAGCAGGCTGATGTAGATGGAGGGCGGCCTCAGGGGTGCTGTGCGACAAAAATTTCCTAACTAAATTAAAGGAAAAATTTTATAGGGTGACAGTGCGACTGGCAATGCTATATGGGACAGATTGCTGGGCCATCAAGAGGTCACAATTACAGAAGATGGAAGTGGCAGAGATGAAGATGTTAAGATGGATGTGTGGGCATACAAGGCTAGACCGGATCATAAACGAGGTGTTTTGAGAAAGGTTAGGCGTAGCTAGTATAGCAGATAAGATAAGGGAGGGCAGAATGAGATGGTTTGGGCATGTCAAGCGGAGACAGACAACGGCATCGGTCAGAGCAATTGAAAGCCTCATTGTAGAGAGGGAACATGAGTAAAGGCAGACCCAAACTGACTTGGGATGAGCAGATAAGGCACGACCTACTAGATTTGTATCTCTCTGTGGACATGGTCCAGGATAGGAGTTCATGGAGACATAAGATTAAGGTTAACGAGGTATAAGTCATATATAGAGACACTTTAGAGTATATTTAGAGACATAGATATGCGTAGACACTATCTACGCTCTAGGTTGACTTTCCACTTGGTTGGGTATGTTATACCGTTGTTTTACATTACATGTACATATACACGTGATGTGTATTTTAATATCGAAAGTCCTTTCTTTGTATTTCTTGAATTCCCTCACTAACACACTAGCACATCATATCTCTATTATCATGTCATTTATGCAGGTACATATAGAGTCAGGGGTCTCACTGGAAGCAGACTCTCTATCCCTTGGGATAGAGGTGTTGTCTGCCTACCACTTACCCTCCTCAGACCCTAACGATAGCTTTTGCTGTCGTTGGGATATACTAGGCCCAGATGATGATGATGATAGAATATGCCTCATTAAAACCTTGCCAAGAAAAATCCAGTGGGATAAAAACTTAGTCAAAAGGAAAAGAGTACATATTCATAATAATTGGTAAATGTGATACACTGCCTTGTTAAAACCTTGCTAAGAAAAATCCTGTGGGATAAAAAACTTGGACGAATGAAAAAGAGTACAGTGTGCATGTAGTAATCACACTCCCCCTAATGCTGGCAAGAGATCTTTGAGTCGACACATTCCAATGTTATAGACTATCTCTTTAAATGTAGTGCTTTCTTGAACAAGTCAGCAAAATTCTGGCTTAATTGTATCTACTCGATATTAATATCATCATTCTTCTTGAGGTCATACGTGTAGAAGAACTTTGGTGATGTATGCTTCATTCTTTTTTGATGTAGCCATTTTAAACTTGAACAATACATCTACCAATTATCCTCAAACATTGTTTTCGGTGTCTTAGATATGCTGGATCATCGACCTCAACCAAATGTATTCTCAACATGCTTCATGCAACGCCAAAATCTTATAATGATGAAGAGATGGTTGTTACTATCTGTTTCACTCATCTCCATAATATGACCGCACCAAACATATCCATTCCGTGGTCATTATGCGAGTCAGATAGATAGCCAACATCAATATAACCCACTAATTGTGGTGCTAACTTCCTTGAGTAGTATAAACACCCGTATGGTGTTCCAAGAAGATAGAAATGTATTTGACATCATTTCAATGTCTTCATCCTGGTGTTAAACTATACTTTCTCAATAAATTCACTGAAAATGCTATATATGGTATCGAAATTCGTAACATACTTTAAAACACCAACAACACTAAGATATGGTACTTAGGACCTAATAATTCTTTGTTATCTTCTGGTGGTCGAAATGAGTCTTTCGGTTGTACCATGCTATGACTACTCAAGGCTCGATCTGCAGGTCGAGTTCATGATACAACTAGAGGTTTTGGCAGGAGTTCCAACAAGATTTAGATCATCAACATGTATATCCTGCCAGATTGTTTTAATCTATACAATGATTTCTATGTCCATTCATCCTTTGATTACATGCTGTAGGCAATTTAAATCCTTCTAGGATTTTTTATCATCATCGTCATATGAGTAAGCGGTAACTTCAGTCATAACCTCATATCAAAGTTTAAGTGACTGCTAGACTGACTAAATATTGTAATGTTATGGCACCAATTATCGGGAAATATATTTCATCATAGTCAAGCCTAGTTTTTTGTGAAAAACCCATTTATATCCAATATGTTTGATCCCTTCAGGGGTTTGACTGTAAGTCAAATAATTTGCGAATGCGATTTTACCTTCAAGGATTTTGGACTACGGGTCCAAATGCTTTTCGACTTTTCCTTCAGGAGTTTAGATTGCATCTTTTTATTTTGGCCACTCATTTCTGTATCGACACTTTTCAGTTAACATTGGTTCAGGATCCTGATTCATAATGTCATATGAAATCCCTTAATCAAAACATGATCAATAGTGATCATTTGTCTATCCCAATTTTCTCTTATAATTCAAAGATATCTTTTCAAAATTGTGTTCACTTGCTTCTTCCGGAGCAATCAGTTCTTATTTCTATAGTGCTTTCAAGTTGTGAGCATCTAATCTCTTGTTGAGTATAATCTTCTAGAGTATTATTTGTACCATTCTTTTTCGAGGGCTTTTATCTTTTACACCAACTGGGCGTCCACATTTTAGACTTGTTTTTGGTATACCATTATCATGTCTTTCAGAGACATCAAGTCGAATCAGCGTATTCATCGCCAAAACGTGGGATTTTGTTATCATTTCACTTCTTGATCGCATTGATTTATTTGTAAGTTAAGGTGAGATAGTGAAGGAACGTTCCATGTAATTTCATGCTGTTCTTTAGGAATCGGCACTTTCTCTCCCCCTAATGGCGGGAAAACTAGCTCACCAAATCAATGCTGATGCATGTATAATTGCATGTCCCCAAGCTCATGTGGGTAAATTGGACTTTAAAATCAAACGTCTAGCAATCAGTTGTAAACGTTTAATAAATGATACTATTGGGCCATTTTAAGTGTGCACACTTGCAACTGAATGCTCAACGCCAATATCAAAACATACAATAATCATTGAAAGCTTGGGATATAAAATCACATGTATTATCAATACTTAATAAATTTAATCGGATAATCAACTCACATGAACAAGCAATACACACAAAATCACGAGATAATGTAATTCTTTTGTTCATGAAAGAGTTTCTAGAATCTTTTGGTTCTTTAAAGGGTACACATGTGAGCTTTGTACAATTGTACGTATCATTATTCTATCTGAGTGACCAAGTTAGTTATGTCATAAATAACTTTGATTATTGAACTTCTGGTTCATCACAATATCATATTCGACTGGATGTATAGTCACATAATACAATCCATGTAGAAAAATTGAGAGTTTTTCTTTAACAAGCTTCTGGCTTGCATCATTATGTAAAAAAATTTCATATTCTCCTCATTCATGGTTCAATATTAACGCCATTAATACATATATCTATTAAATTCAATAGTTTCCTTTCGACTTGGTGAAAAATGATGCCATATTAACCAATATATGTGTATCATCCGTCAATATACTGGTTGCTCTTCTAGAGTCCTCAATCGATGTCATAGTACATGAACTGCTTTTGCCAATGAGACTCTTCTGGAGCCCTCAGTCAATGTTGTGTGTGTCGTTCCACTGTCAACTAGACATATATTCAAAACATTCATATTGAGTAAAGTTCTAATATAACGTATACGACTCTTATTATTTGATTCCAAATATCAGAAAAAGAATAGTAAAAAAGAAATGCTCTAATTTATTGGAATCATTTAAAGAAAATAATAATAATCATGCAAAACAAATTTATTCAGAATAACAGTAGTGCAAATTCTAACCTAGTTGCATTCTCTACAATAATACATACATACACATGTATGAATATATACATGTGTGTGCATGTAACCCCTAAATGTCTAATGCATGTGAACACTGACACTTTTAGGAGACTAAACTACTTCTATGAAGGTAAGACAACTTCTTTTGTGTAGAAAATAATATAAATCTTTTACTTTTATCACCATAAGACTAAACTAATTCTGGAAAGAAGAGATTTTTTTTCTAGTTTACAAAACAATAGGAATCCTGCAGAAGTTTCATGTGACTTTGATTTATGGATTTTTGCTACTGCTAATAAGATGCATCTAAATTTCAATTAGAATATCCAAATGCCTCATTATACAGTGGTCTCCTACAAGCGAAAATTCTCCAAACGCACCCTTTTTATCTGAAGAAGCGAATAATTAATAACAGTTAAGAGATAATAATTAGTTATTATAATACTAATTTATGTATGTTGACTATTCATGTTTCGAGTACGTCATGCTTCAGGCATGCCTATTAATCATGCTTCAGGCATGTCAATGTTTCAATCAATTGTTTATGCTTCAGGTATATCTAACTATTCATGCTATAGACATGATAACTATTCATGACAACGATTTATGCTTCGAGCATAACAACTATTCATGCTTCAAGTATGTTGACTTCTCATGCTTTTGACATGTCTACTACTTATGCTTCTAGCATGCTAACTACTCATGCTTCCGGCATGTGAACTATTTGTGCTTTTAGCATTTAAACTATTCGTGATTCTGACGTGTGAATTACACATGCTTCTGGCGTGTGAATTACACATGCTTATGGTATTTCGACTATCAATACTGCGGGTATATCAATCATTCATTTTTCCTAGCAACTATTCATACTGCAGACATGTCATCTATTCATGCTTCGGGCATGTCAAATGATTCATGCTTCGGGCATGTCAAATAATTCATGCTTCGGTCATGATAACAATTAATGCTTCAGGCATGTTAACGATTCATGTTTCGGGCATGATAACAATTAATGCTTCATGCATGTTAACAATTCATGCTTCAGGCATGATAAAAGTTTATCTATATGGTTGCAAGCCATATACTATTCTTCCTCTTTCAAAATAAATCTAGACTTCAGGCTAGATTAGTTCTTTTGTAAATATTTCAAATATAAGATAGAAATAGGTAACAAGAGAAACACAACAAATGAACAAATCATAATTCTGAAAAATTTTCTGCAGAAAAATCAATCTCGGAAATTACCATTTCGTCCAGGCCTAGGGGAGTCTAAAACACATCTCCACCGTTCAAAACATATCTTTATGTGTTAGGAGTAATCTCTCAAAATTTGGTGATGATCCAACAGTAGATGACTCAGAAAATTCAGTTTTTCCGTACCTGCGCAAGGCTGGCAGCACCTGCGAAAATTTAAGGATGTTCTCCCTCTTCCCCTTCTTTCTCTAATACTTTTCTTGACTACTTTTTTTTGTTTCTTTGGAGCAATTCGTGCTGATAACGTGTCATAAACTTAAGCAAGAATATAGTATATAAGAAAAAAGAAAAACTAGAGAACTATGTATCTCAAGGTATGTCTTTCATATATGATATATGGTCCTATTTATAGGACTTCTGGAATGAAGATAAAATTGGACAAACACTTTGTATATTTATATCTAATCTGATATTCATGGTAAAAGATATAATACTTTGGATATCCACATCTAATATAATGTCTATCTCTACAATGTATATCAACATCATGTTTTTCCTTGAGATTCCAATATATCCATAACACAACTAAACTTAAACTCTTCACTATTTTTAGGAATTCAGTTGTTTGTTTTAAGAAGCTTTATAAACACTACATCAAGTAGATGATAAGTAGTTTTGTAAGTAGCTACAAGAGGTATCTGACAAATAGATTTGTAAGCATTGAGCCGCGGAAGCAACATCTTGCACAAAGTGTATGGTAAAACTGCATACATCAGATCGTAAAGCGGTCCGTCTATTCTCCGGATCATGTACAAATGCGGAAGACTAGTGCATCGTGAACGTCCGATAACAGATAGTTGACAAGTATCATTAAAAGCAGTTACTGAAAACAGTTGAAGTAAATAGCTTGTAAAATGGATTAATATAGACATTATATAAATCTATCAATAAATAAAACTCATAACATATTGCACTTATGATAATAATGATAATATTTATTATTGCCACAAATATTCTACCAAAACCTCAAATGAAAAGAGAAAAATAACTATTGTAAGTTAAACTTCTTAAATTTAAAACTTTTTTCTCCTAAATCTAATGTACCTGTATCATGACTTTCTGCATTGTTTTTACCGTTTTATTATATCAATTTTTTGGTGACATCGATGAGATCAAATGACTATATTTTATTAAAGTAAATTATATTAAGTCAAGATGTTAGGGTAAACGAATATAGTAAGCCAGGAGACATATCTTACCAGAAAATTTGCCGACCTAGCAGGCCAAAACCAATTAAAGATAGGGTGTTAACGAACCAAACCGAACCGAATACTAGATTTTTAATTTGGATTTGTTTAGATAAACGAGCTGTTTAGATCAGTTCGTTTGTTGTAACGAGCTTTAAAATTTGTTCGAGTTCGGCTCGATAACACTATAACTGTTTAAACGAACCAAATAGTTTGCAAACTGTTCGGCTTGTTTTAGTAAATGAATCCAAATAGGTGTTTGAATTTGGCTCGTTTAAGTAAAATTGACAAACGAACTCGAGTCAAATATGAATCGAACCCCGAATAGTTTACGAACTATTCAGTTCGCTTAACACCCTAGTTAAACATGAGAACATTCAAAATACAATTGGCTGTACCTAAGCAGTATGTAAAATCTACATTAAGTAAGAAAACTTTCACAAGAAGCGACTTATTGAAAATATTTTTCAACTTGAAAGGCAAAAATGGGATACTAACCTACATGCATTACGGGACTGCTCCAGAGCTAGAACGCTATGGAAAAGTCTACTCCCCCAGATATAGCATCGCAGTTCTTCAGAACAGATGGGGGAGTAGCAGGATGGATAGACAAGAGTTTGGCTGCAGGACAAAATGTGGAAGGAAATAACTAGACATGGCTGTACGTTTTTCGGAAAACTATGGCGCACATATGGACATCCAGAAACCAAAGCCTATATGGAGAAGATCCTGCCCCACTCAGTATATCTCAAGCTACGAAGAGGATATTTGATAGAGTGCGAAACATTAGACTTGCATGGCAACTCGACTGTAGTCGTTATGAGGACAGTGTATAGATATTGGACTTCTACATATTGATTGTACAGCATTATGTTTGGTTGATATGAATAAAATGATCCCAAATTCCTAAAAAAA
>AP025058.1:33348424-33368060 GCA_036186865.1 Eustoma russellianum
AAAAAAAAAAAAAAAAAAGCTGTACGCATATATGTCCGACTCATGCCATTCGTCTCAAACAAATACGTCCACATGAATCTTTGCATGCTAGATCAGGAATTTAACTTCTACGGGGAAATTTCGGGGAAAAAATGGTAGTTTTAATTTTTTTTTAAGAAGACCAGATATGCGGTACGAAATGAAAAAATTCTCTAAACAATCAAAATATTATTCTGAATGGCGTTCCAAAATACAAGATTCCAAACGATGTACCTTAATGAAAATAAGTTTTTTCTTGACCTTTGAGATAAAAGAAGGAATATTGAATAAAAAGAGTTCGGGCCTAAGGCCTCGACGGTCTGTTCGCAAGATTTCACCAGAGATTTAATTTGAAGGATGTGTTTAATCGAAGAGGAGCAACGTTACCCTATTGCTTTAGAGCTCTCGTCTATAGTGAGTTATACGAAGTCGGATGTATAAAACCATACATATGTGTTTAATTGAACAAAATGCTCAAATCCAAACTAAAATATTGACAAAATTCAAACTCCACAACATTACAGATTGTTAAACACGATTGCTTTAAATAACCTGATATTTTTCTATTCAACTGTGACATGCGAACGAGTGCATACATTGTGCATCTCACGAGCTGTCCAACTTTGGGTTTTCCTTCCGATAAACCAGAAATAATCAACCGTTAGTCAACAACAGTCAACGGCAGATCTTATGTATAAAGTGTTCAACTCCTGCAGTTCGGCACCCATGCACTGCTGCTCGGCCAAACTGTACCTCGGCTCTACTGGTCACCTCGGCATCCAGCTTCAACCTCAGCTTCAGCCTAAGTGATATGTTTCAGACCACTTCGGCAAGATTCGACATTGCACTTCGGCAAGATTCAACATTGCACTTCAACAAAGGAGTAATGCTACTATCAATTGTGGGACCATAAGGCAGAGGTGTAATTCAAGGAAGAGGTACACATCACTGTTCAGCTTGTATACGCCAAGGTCACATCAGCCGACCTACTGGTCACATCTGCAGACCTACCAGTCTTATCAGCAGACCTACAGTACTATAGGTCTACTGCCCCAAGCAAACGTCTCATTCGCTGTCAGAAGCAGAGGACAAGAGGAAACTAACAAAAGCAAGCTAACGGAGACCAAAGAAAGGAGTGAAACATTTTCATCCTTCCCAGAGCAAACACACCGAAATCTCTCTTCAGTCAAGAACTGTGAGATCTACTTAAATTTTCATACACAATCATAACTCAGTGAGAAAGGCCCAAACTGACTTGAGCGTCGGAGGGTTTTACCCGGAGTCAAACCCCTCGGGACCTCTGATTTCTGCTTCCTTGTGCAGGACTTTCAGGAAGCTATTCTAGTTATTTCATATCACTCAACTGACGGTGTTTATTTTGGATCATCCTTGATCCTTGGTGAAAATCCGGCTTCATCATTTGGCGCTAGAAGGAGGGCCTCGTGTCCCTTAATCTAATAAAAAGTTCAAACTCAAAACAGCCAACATCATTCTATGGCAAAAGGTCGCCGTGAAGGTTTGGATGAGTCATCCAATCAGTCGCGACGAATGACTACACGTTTGGGTATCCCAGAACAGGATTCTCGGGTACCTGAACTGCCTAATCCTACTCCAGAAATTTCAAGGGAGGAAAGAGATAAAGCGATAAGATATGTAGCTGAGAACATGGATGTGTTTTGAGGCTGTGGTACAACAGCTCAAAGGCAAACAACCGGAGGTGGAAGATATGGAGGAAGATCGTCCTCTTCCTCCTAAAGAGGTATCACAAAACAATTCGTCCAGACTCCCTAAAGGTTTTATGGCAGATGCCATAAGATTTAGTTTTAAGGCTCCAACTGTGGAGTCAGAACCTATGACCAGACAGCATCTGAGCGTGAGGTCAAAGTCTTTAAAGGATACCCCTAAAGAAGAAGAAGTTCATCGCAGGCCGAGAACCACTACGAAGAGCACAGGCAAGAGTTTGTGCAAGCAGTCTAGGAAAGTCCTTTTTTTTGGGAATTGCAGAGTATCTAGCACTAGACAGTTTTAAGGTACCAAAGATGGACACCTATGATGGGACAATAGACCCAACGGATCATCTCTTTCAGTTCCAAACTGCGATGAGTTTGAAGAATGTTCCAGACCTTCTGCGCTGCAAAACTTTCCCGATGTATTTACGGAGAAAGTCCAGGAGGTGGTTCCAAGAGCTCCCATCAAAGTCGATGGGGTCCTTCAAGCAACTGGCACAAAAGTTCAAATCACAGTTTGTGTCCAGTACTCCCTTCGTGAAAAACTCATCACATCTGATGACCTTGAGGCAAGGTCCAGATGAATCTGTGCTGAAGTATATGCAGTGCCTCTCAGATGAGTCACTACATGCCAGTGACAGAAACAAGGGCGTGAAAGGAACTGCCTTCATTAATGGGCTCCGAGCAGGTTGCCTCTTCTCACAACTGGCCGAAGAGCGGCCTACGACCTTGAGAGAATGCTTGGAAAAAGCTCACCAGTTTGCCCGAGGTGAAGAGGCAAATAGGTTGAAGAAGGAAGCTGAGCAAGGAGCTCGGCGAGAAAGCCGTTCCAGTTTCAAAAAGGAGGATCGGCGTAATGAAGGAAAGGACCGTGATCGGCGCAGTGCGTTCGATCGCATGGGTTGAAAAGGCAAAGGTGGTAAAGGGAGCTTACCCATGTTGGCCTCGAAAGATCATATTTTGACCGTTATGGAGAAAGACGGTCTGAGGGTTGATCTAGAGCCTCTGAATGGGCCTAGAGGAAAAAGAAACCCAAAACTCTATTGCCGATATCACAGAGATATCGGACATGATACAGAGGATTGCAGGTAACTAGCTCAAGCTATCAAACAACTGATAGAACAGAGTCACTTAAAACAATTTTATGACCCACGTTCATGCCTGCATAATCGGTTGGATTTTCACAAGAACCCTCAGAAGGACAAATACCGACCAGAGTCCCCACCTCGGAATTGCAGGACGGACGATGATGAGGAGCAGGGAAGGCATGGGGCTACAGGTCGGCCCCAAGTCAATACCATTATCTATACTATCTCTGGAGGTCCACCCTGCGCAGGCCGAGGTGAATCTAGCTCTGCGGGGACTTCATCCGGTCCGCCAACAAAGAGAGCTAAGATGGCAAAGGAGTTAACTTACGGGCCAGAAGATCCCATTCCATTGGACTCCAACAATACAGGTTTAGTAATAGACCTGTGTATACACTTAGCTCCTGATAAAATTGTGGAGGTCCGACGTGTTTATGTGGATACCGACAGTGTCGTAAATGTGATGTATTATTGGGTATATCAGCAGCTGGGCTTACCAGATTCTTTGATGAGGCCCGTTACTTCTTCACTGTATGGATTTACTGGAGCTGCAGTTCGGCCAGCAGGTCTGATGACACTCAGTTGCATTTTTGGCAAACCCCCTGCTTACCGTTGTCTATGGATAGACTTTATGGTCATCAAGGATATGTCTGCATACAACATCATTTTGGGGCGGCCAGCTTTGGTGGCATTGGAGGCCATTGTATCGCCTCTGCACGTCAGCATGAAGTTTTCCACTCCAGGGGGAGTGGTAACAATACAAGGTGATACACAAGTGGCGCAGAGTTGTTGTGCTATTGCCACCCAAGGTAATGAAGCAGCTCAACAAGTTAGCCTTGATGAACTTATACCTTCAGATGAAGAACATTTGCAATCAGATGATGCAGTGCAAGACTTCATCCTTGATCCGAGCCGACCTAAAAATGTCATAAAGATTGGGACATGGATGCCGTCCAAACTGCTAGTTCAGCTGCAGGATTTGCTTAGAGAATTTGCTTAGAGAATTTGCAAGATATGCCTGGGATTCCTTCACATCTGGCTGAGCACAAGCTGAACGTTGATCCTTTGGCAAAGCCAATAAAACAAAAGAAGCAGAATTTCGCTCCAGAAAGGATTAAAGTCATTGAAGAGGAAGTTAAGAAGCTCTTGGCTGTAAAATTTATTATCAAAGTACTTTATCCAATCTGGTTGGCCAACTGAGTGGTGGTCTCCAAGCAGGATGATTCTTGGAGAATGTGTATAGACTACACCGATCTCAACAAAACATGTCCAAAAGATTGTTACCCATTACCGAAGATTGATAGGTTAGTGGATTCAACACTTGGACATGAAATCTTTGATTTTTTGGATGCCTTCAAAGGCTACCATCAGATCATCATGGCAATAGAAGATCAGGAGAAAACTGCCTTCATAACAGAGTCAGGTATTTATTGGTATGTAACTATGCCATTTGGGTTGAAGAATGCTGGGCCACTTATCAACGTCTGGTCAACTCTTTGTTCAGTGAACAAATTGGCCGGATAATGGAAGTTTACATTGATGATATGCTTATCAAGAGCAGGTCTCTTGATCAGTACATTCAAAACTTAAGGGAGGTCTTCACTGTGCTGAGAAACTCACACATGAGACTAAATTCGAAGAAGTGCACGTTTAGGGTACGCACTGGAAAGTTCTTGGGATATATGGTTTCCAAGAAAGGGGTGCAGGCAAACCCTGCTAAAATTGAGGCTTTACAAAACATGCATCCCCCTAGGAATGTAAAGGAAGTGCAGAGGTTAACAGGCCGAATTACCGCGCTGAGCAGGTTTCTATCCAAGTCAGCTGAAAGATCTCTTCCTTTCTTCCAGATCCTAAAGAAGAAAACAGCTTTCCAATGAGACGATCAATGTCAAAAAGCCTTTGATGAGTTGAAGTCACATTTGGCCGAGGTGCTAATGTTGACTTCACTTCTGCCTGGAGAAGAGCTCTATGTGTACCTCTCAACGTGTAAAGAAGCTGTAAGTGCAGTTCTGCTCAGGGAGCAGGATAATGTGTAGAGGCCCATCTATTTTGCAAGTAAAATCTTACATGAGCCTGAAGTGAGGTATCCCAATGCTGAGAAAGTAGTCTTACCACTCATAGTGGCTGCAAGGAAGTTCAGGCCTTACCTGGAAGCTCATCCAATCATAGTGGTCACTGATTAACCTTTGAAACAAATCTTGTCAAGGCCAGACACTTCTGGCCGGGCTGCCAAATGGGCTGTAGAGCTTGCAGAGTATGATATCCAGTACAAGTCAAGAACTTCTATTAAAGCCGAAGCATTGGCAGACTTCTTGGCTGAAGGGATATCCGTGGAGGAAGATGTGAAGCCAGCGGCGGATTGGACTTTGTATGTGGATGGGTCTTCCTCCAAGGATGGTTGCGAAGCAGGACTTCTAATCATCAACCTCAACAAGGAAGAATTTGAATATACCTTTTGTTTTGACTTCGAATCAACTAACAACGAGGCAGAATACGAGGCCCTCATAGCAGGACTAGGCCTCGCAAGAAAGTTGAGGGCAGAACGAATCATTTCCCAAAGTGATTCGCAGTTGATCGTTTCTCAGATCAACGGGGATTATGAAGCCACAGAGGAAAACATGAAAAAGTATTTGGCTAAAGTGCTGCAGGTCGGCCGAACGTTTGAGCACTTTAGCATTGAGCATATCCCCAGATCGGCCAACAAGAGACCTGACGCGTTATCTCGGCTAGCTTCATCCACTTCAACAACTTTGGAGAAAAAGATAGTTGTAGAGCTAGTAAAGCACCGTGCTTATGATGCCAACGAAGTGCTGCAAGTTGATTATCGCAATACCTGGATGGATGAGATTGTTAACTTCTTGCAACATGGAATTCAGCCCGAGGATAAACGAGCAGCTCGACGTATCCGATTGAAGGCAGCAAGGTATGCTCTCTTTAACGACCACCTTTATAAAAAGTCATTTTCACAGCCTTGGTTGAAGTGCGTAAATGAAGATGAAGGAGACTACATCCTTCGGGAGATGCACCAAGGGATCTGTGGAAATCATTCTGGTGCGCGGTCGTTAGCAAGAAAATGTTACCTTGCTGGATATTACTGGCCCACTCTGCGCCATGATGCATAGGAGTTGGTTAAGAAATGCCAAGCATGTCAAGTAATGCTCCAATGTCACATTTGCCAAGTAAAGAACTCGCTTCTATCGCAAGTCCCTGGCCATTTGTACAATGGGGAATAGATCTTGTTGGACCCCTGCCCCAAGCTCCAGGTTCAGTTAGATTCTTGGTTGTTGCCATCGGTTACTTCACCAAATGGGTGGAAGCAGAGCCCTTAGCCACTATAACGGGAGATCAGATTAAGAAGTTCTTGTGGAAAAACGTCTTATGTCGCTTCGGCCTTCCACAAGTTCTCATCTCAGACAATGGAAAACAATTTGCTGATGACCCCGTAAAGAGTTGGTGTGCCGAACTCAAAATCGAACAAAGGTTCACTTCAGTGGCACACCCTCAAGCTAATGGGCAAGTTGAATTGGCAAACAGAACAATCAAGGATGGATTGAGAAAACGTTTATACAAAACTGGGGCAAGTTGGGTGGTTGAACTCCCAAGCATCTTGTGGGCATACCGAACAACTCCCTCCACTTCCACTAAGGAAACACCTTTTTCCTTGGTTTATGGCACTGAAGCTGTCATCCCAGCTGAAATTGGGTCCAGCTCTGCTCGGGTAAATTATTATTCTGCCGAGACCAACGATCAAGCGCTGAGGTTAAATTTGGATGAGTTGGAGGAGAAAAGGGAGCAAGCTCATGTTCGCATGACACAATATAAAAATCTAATTGCTCATTACTATAATTCTCGAGTACGACCAAGATCTTATCAGGAGATTTGGTACTACGCAATAACAAAGCAAGTCATACAACACCAACCGGAACTTTTAATCCTAAGTGGGAAGGTCCTTATCGGATAGTGGAAGTGCGTTCAAATGGAGCTTACAAGATACAAACCTTGGAAGGCAAAACTTTACCAAGGACTTGGCATTCTACTCACTTGAGACTTCTACATCAGTGATGTATTTCACCTCAGCAGGTCTGAGTTAGTTGAACAAGACTCAACACAATGGAACAGGTTTCCTAATAAATTCTCTGCCTCAGCAAGACTGAGATGGCCGAGCAGGACTCGACTCAACAAGACCTCAGCAGGCCAGAGGAAAATGCCTATTGAGGGGTAAACTTTTGTGAACAGGATTCACAGTTATTTCCTACTAGCAGTGCTAAGAAAAATGTAAATCATTTGTGTAATTATCAGTAGTGCTGAAGTTGAATAAAACAGTGTTTTATGGGTGTGCCAACATGTGATTTCTTCATTTTGCCTAAATAGATCAAGTAAAGTAACAGGTTTACTTTGTTTGGAATTTATCTCAATTGCGACGATAAAGCTCGGCAGAGCTGCAGTTCAGTCAAGCAACGCAATATTTTTTGGCAGAGCCAAAGATCGAAACTGAAGTCCAACACTTGTGGAAAAATTCAGCAAGAATAAGGTTAAAAAGGCAATAACAGAATCTTTGGCAGAGCCGAGGTCAAACACTTACTACGAAGGATAACTTAAAGAACTTTGGCAGAGCTAAAGCCAAAATAATAGCAACTAAAGTTGAAGAGCACAAGTTGAGAAAAAATAGAATTATCATTCAGAAGTTGATCTATTACAACTACAAAATTATAAAAAGAGAAAAGTCCTATTCTACTCTTCCTCATCATCAGCCTCTCTGAGATCAGCCCCCTCTTTGAATTGTTCTAGTTGTTTATCGAATATGGCTTCGGCTTCGGGGTTGTAGAGATCGACAAATTGAGGATGGTTTTTATCCAAGGCTGGATAGACTTCACTGCAAGCGTCAATTGCACAAGTTTGTCCCATTGCCAGAACAGAGCCTTGCATCTTCAGCAGATTTTCTGAAAAGTATTCAGATCTTCTGAACTTAGCAACAACGGATTTCTTGATTTCTTCGGCTTGAAGCTCAAATTGCAAGATGAGCTCAGCCTTGCTCTTCTTTTCTGCCTCCAGTTCCTGAGCCAGATCATTTTTTCTCTTCTATTCTTCTTCAACTTGGCTCTTCAGATGGGACAACTCCTGTTCACAAGTGCTGAGTTCCTTCTGGAAGAAGTCCAACTCAGCTCGAGTCTTGGTGGACACCAGCTCAATGTTGGCAACAACTTCCTTCAGTTGATCCACTTGCGAGTTTGCAATTGCCAGCTGAGTGTCAGACTCCTCCTTGCCTTCCTTTAGCTTGGAATTTTCAGATGACAACGAGTCCATTTCTGACTTCATTGAGTCCATTTCTGACCTCAATGCGTTCAGCTCTGCATCTATCTCCTCCAGCCTTGAATTGTTGGGCTTTGCCATCTCTGCCAACTCGTCATTAGCCTTTCTCAAGTTGGCATTGCTCTCAGAAAGTTTGACTACCACGTGACGCATCTCTTCTGCTCTTTTGAGCATGTCACATTCTTGGACTCGGTACTGCAATAACCAATATGAGTTAGATAAGGATTTCAACAACTTAAATAAAAAAGTTGGAAATTTTAAAGGAAACCTACAATGGACATGTTTCTCAGATATGTGTTTAAAGTAGTATCCCAGTCCTTATAGGCAAAACGGTCCCAATCCATGGGCAGCACTGGTAGATCTGCTAACTTTCTGGCCACTCCTGGATGAGCAGCGGTATCAGAGAAGGAGAAGACCAGGTTCTTCCAGCCACGGCGATGCTGATGCAAAGGCTCCCCTTCATAGGGAGCTTTTCCATGTGGACGCTGAGGAGCATCTTCTCCTGCAGTTAAGATAACTCCTCTAGTGGGGGCAGTTTTGGGATCATTAATGACTAATCCCATGGGAGGAGCAGAACTTTTTGGTGCAGCAGGAGCTGGAGTAGAACTTTGTGAAGCAGCTGAGGCCGGATTGACAGGCTTGGTTTGTGGCGCAGCAGGGAGAGCAGGTTTGGATTGTGGAGCTTTTGGGGCAACTTTGGTGGGAGGAGTAGTTTGGGGAGTTCCTGCCCCAGCCTTTGCAGCAGGTTTTGGAGGCAAAGCTGGGGTCTCGGGAGTCTTCTTTTTTAGTGGCTGAGCTACAGCCTGAGCAGGTTTCTTGGCTGCAGCAGAAGTGGTGCTAACCGAAGCTTTAGCTGCAACAAAAACAAAGTTTAAAATTGATCAAGTGAAGCAAATAAGGTATCAACATCAAAATTAGAAGCCGTTACCTTGAGTTGGTGGAGCAGCAGGAATAGCAGGCAGAACCTGCACCTCAGATGAGGTCTTGGAAGATGTCTGATCAGAAGAGGAGGGTTTTCCATCCTCTCTCTTCCTCTTTCTGGGAACCAATTTCTTCAACTTGCTAAAGGTTTCGGATACCATGGTTCCTGTAAGATTCAACAGCAAATTGATCAAAACACGTGAGGGATGCCAAGAAAAATCAGAGATATTTAAAGCATTGACACATACCCAGAACTAATGCTAAGGCTGAAGAGCCAAGAGGTTGAAATCAGTGTGTTGGCCACAAGTGGCCCAGGTCGGCAACCTTCACAACCGACCTATCCACCCTTTTCCAATTAACGGCCTGGGGAATATTCAGTAACCTTGAGGCTTCATCGCAGAATTTTTCGGTTGACCTCTTGTTATCTGCAGGTCCGGACTTCCATTGATTTTTCTCGAGTAATCCTATGGCTTTTATAAAGAAGAAACGACCCTTCCAATTTTTGGTAAAAGAGGAGATGTTGATAGCGTGGTTGATTTTCTTATTAGGATGTGTCCTACTAAAGTAATACCAACTCTCTTTGTGTTTACACACAAACATCCCCTTAAAAATAGGAAGATTAAACTCCTCCCCAGCAGCTCTCAGGTAGAGCAGATAACTGATAATTACCTTTAAGTCGTAGGGCATGATTTGGGGTAATCTAAGGTTATAAAAGTTAAGGATATGAAGTAAAGGACCGGGAACAGGAAGGTCAAACCCAGACTTAAAACATTCCTCATAAACTGCCTCAAACCCAGCGTGTGGATCATAGGCAGTTTGATGAGGAAGAGGCAGAATTGGGGAAAAGGTACTTCTGTCTATGCTAAATTCTTTACATAGGAGGGGAAGATCAGCAGCTTTTAAAGTGCAAACTAAACTTTGCACTGCTGGAGAAGGTGAACCTCTGTCAATAGACGGCAAGGGTATTATGAAGTGGGGGTAACCTTAGGGGGTTCACCAGTAAGGCGTAACCTCCTCAAAGGGCGGTTGTCCTCACTGGAATCCGACCTCTCATGGAGGGATTAAACCTCCTAGTCACCCTCCAGATCAGCAGGAAAAGAATAGGCTGATCTGTTTTGGGAATCAGAAGAGGAAGAAGATGGTATAACGAAAGCCATGGATAATAGAAATGGAAGAGAAGCTTACAGAATTTTGAAGGGAAAAACTGAAGGATCGCCAGAGTAGAGTTTGAGGTAGGCTTCAAGAACGAAGAAGAAGAGCAGAGAGCAGAGTAACATTTGCAGAACAAAGGAAAAGGAAGAAGAAAGAATTAGGGCAGGTGTCCCTATTTATAAGAAGGAAAATGAAAAGTTGTAACTTTTCAGTTGAAATTCAAAAAGGGGTGACGGTTCAGTTTTTCCCAACCTTTTTCTCGATTGCTGTGATCGCCGGAGAAGTAATTATGGATTACGTTGAAACTAGCAATGATATTAAAAATAGAGATAACAACTCAATTATGAGGATTAAATGTGCAGTTAGTGGGAAATACGGCGCAGTTAAGAGGATAACTGCCTAATTAATGATGGACATGTCGTCAATTTCCTCAGAATAGATTTGTCTGCCTGCACAGGTCAACTCGGCCATAAAAAATCTGGGGACAAATGATAAACCATAAATAATTAACCATTAGTCAACAACAGTCAACGGCAGATCTTATGTATAAAGTGTTCAACTCCTGCAGTTCGGCACCCATGCACTGCTGCTCGGCCAAACTGTACCTCGGCTCTACTGGTCACCTCGGCATCCATCTTCAACCTCAGCTTCAACTTAATTGATATGTTTCAGACCACTTCGGCAAGATTCGACATTGCACTTCGGCAAGATTCAACATTGCACTTCGGCAAAGGAGTAATGCTACTATCAATTGTGGGACCATAAGGCAGAGGTCTAATTCAAGGAAGAGGTACACATCACTGTTCAGCTTGTATACGCCAAAGTCACATCAGCCGACCTACTGGTCACATCTGCAGACCTACCAGTCTTATCAGCAGACCTACAATGTCATAGGTCTACTGTCCCAAGCAAACGTCTCATCCGCTGTCAGAAGCAGAGGACAAGGGGAAACTAAAAAAAGCAAGCTAACGGAGACCAAAGAAAGGAGCGAAACATTTTCATTTTTCCCAGAGCAAACACACTGAAATCTCTCTTCAGTCAAGAACTGTGAGATCTACTTAACTTTTCATACACAATCATAACTCAGTGAGAATGACCCAAACTGACTTGAGCGTCGGAGGGTTTTACCTGGGGTCAAACCTCCGGGACCTCTGATTTCTGCTTTCTTGTGCAGGACTTTCAGGAAGCTATTCTAGTTATTTCATATCACTCAACTGACGGTGTTTATTTTGGATCATCCTTAATCCTTGGTGAAGATCCGACTTCATCACCTTCAAAGTTTGAAGGAATAAAACCTCAACTTTAGGTTTTTTCCCTCCAAAGTTGCGGTTGAGATCAGGAGATGCTAAAAGTGAGGCAAAATATGAGGGCTCCAATCACGCGCCGGCACGTGTAAAAACTGTTTTTTTAAAACAAAATTTTTTAAACCATTTTTCTTTTTTACACGTGGCGACGCGTGATTAGAGACTTCATATTTTACCTCACTTTTGACCTCTCATGATCTCAACCGCCAAAGTTGGAGTGGAAAAGAATGCCTCCAACTTTTCACATTGTAATCTCAAATTTGACATTTTTCTTGGTTTTCACGGTCAATTTCTTTCGACTAAAACATTAGAAAACATACGTTGCACATGTGACTCTAAGTATGGAACGTAGCATTACGGATCAAAGGTCTAATCATATTTCAAAGTCAAGAAAAAAATGTGTTAATGACTCTATTGAAATGGAAAGAATAGGCTACCAGATAAAACTGAATGTTGTTAGATAAAGGTATTGGATGAAATTAAATGTTGTTAGATGATGGTAAACTAAGCACAACCATAAGTACTCAGACGTTACAAAATGATATCGGAGCGGGCTAGCAACTAAAAGAAACACTGGGGGTTGTTAGACCTTCGTGGCGTGAGCTGCCTCTATACAACAACAATATATATCCAGCATATCTCAACAGCAACAAAAGCTATCGGTAGGATCGAGGGAGGATGAGAGACATGCAAACAATACCTTCATCCCAAAAGATAGAGAGTTCGCTTACAGCGAGACCTTTGGCTCTATATGTACCTGCATAAGTACATAATGAACGACAAATAATGAAAGACAAAAACAAACACAAAAAGTGCAAAGTCAACCTAACGTTGAGAGAGTATCTAAGTCCCTTTATATACTCTAAAGGTGCCTCCATATCCTGGCTAAACTTCGCTAACCTTAATCCTCTATCTCTATGAGCTTCTATCCTGGACCATATCCTCGGAGAGGTGCAAATCTAGTAGGTTATGCGTAATCCGCTCCTCCCAAGTCAGTTTGGGTCTGCCTTTACTTCTATTGCCTTCTACAATGAGGCTTTCAACTGCTCTGACGCTGTTGTCTGTCTCCGCTTGACATACTGCAAACCATCTTAGTCTCTCCTCTCTTATCTTATTGGCTATACCAGTTATTCATAACCTTTTCTTAAATGCCTCATTTCAAAAAGTAAACTTCCAAAGGAGACGATTTGATGAGTTCTCTTCCACTTATTATATGACTAGAAAACAAGGACTCAAATGAAAAATCCTAACATTTCTGGAAGATACCCTCTTCTAAAATCCAGTTACCTCGTCAAAGACTATGTTGGAAGCATAAGAATAATCAGCATCAACATCTATACGCCTGCAGAAAAATTAAACTATGTGATACATCTGTCTAATAAATTAAAAAAATTGAATGATTCAAAACATCAAATGTTTGAAAATATCCTTCGACTTTAACTATTATCTGTTTGTTTCAACTCTGGGAAAAAATGCCAACACGTCAACCATGAAGCACTCATGCGCACAATTGTCGGTTTCTCTAGCAGGCTGGTGTAAAGATGGCAGTTTATTATATTATTTATATTATATTATATAATATTATAAAGGGCAGAAGAACTTTGACTATCTCTGTGTTGGGATTGCGGAACAGCAGAAACAACCACGAGATTATTAACAAGAATGCACAATCACGTTGTTGCGATACAAACGTAATGAACAATAATCAAAGAAAACGATAAACGAAGAACATACAATTTTACGTGGAAAAACCCTCAAGGGGAAGAAAAACTTACAGCGGTGGCAAGCTAAATATTCACTATCAACCAACTGAGATTTCAATTACATCAATTCTCCGTGTAACAGGGGATTTTATAGGGTGAAAAGGATCAACGTGATTTATGAAATTCTCCTTTTGCAATGCTACATTACTATAAATAGGACTTTATCAGATATTCCTTATAAAAGATAAATATGAAGAGTTTGACTCAGACCAGGTTTCTCTTCAGCCAAATCTCTAATCAAGGAATATTTCATCCTGTAAACTTCAGATGTTCTGCCTGTTCAAATCTTGAGACCAATGTTCTTGATTTCTCATTGATAATTTTGATGTACATTCGGTACCCTACTTATACACTGTATTCGCCTCATATACAAGGAAACATTTTCGCTACCTAATCAATCAAATTAATTTCTCCAGCTAATCAAATCAATCAATCTATCTATGGTAAGGGTTGACTACGTTACATATGGTAAGAAAATATTATGTACACAATCTCTTAACATTCCCCCTCAAGTTGAATCAACAGGATCCCTGATGTTCAACTTGTGTAAGACACTTGCGAATATTCGTCCATTGACAGCCTTGGTGAGTATATCTGCGAGCTGGTCCTCTGAGCGGACAAAAGGTAGAGAAATAATGCCGCTACCAAGTTTTTCCTTAACAAAGTCTCTGTCAATCTCGATATGTTTTGTTCTGTCATGTTGAACCAGGTTTTCCGAAATGCTGATTGAAGCTTTGTTGTCGCACTTTAGACATGTCGACCCTTCCACCAGGAGACCAAGTTCACCCGTAAGCTTTCGTAACCACAAAACTTCAGTAATACCTTTCACAATTCCTCGAAATTCTGCCTCGACACTGGATAATGCAACCACTGACTGCTTCTTGCTTCGCCAAGTTACCAAATTGCCACCAACTAACGTGAGATACCCTGATGTGGAGTGCTTATCTACCACATTTTTGGCCCAGACTGCATCAGTATATGCCTCAATGTTGAGGTGCACATGATTCTGAAATAGAATTCCTCTTCCAGGTGTGTCTTTAAGATATCTCATGATTCTAAAAACTGCGTCAAGATGTTTTTTTTGTGGCCTGTGCATGAACTGGCTCACCACCCCGACGGCATAGGCAATGTCTGGTCGGGTATGAGAGAGATAAATCAATTTTCCAACCAGTCTCTGATACTGTTCTCGTTCCACCAGTGGTGCTCCCTGAATTATTTCCAGCTTCTGGTTCAGAATCATCGGAACATCTACAAGTTTTTTCGTCCAATAGTCCCACTTCGGTTAGTAAGTCCAGGATGTACTTGCACTGGGATATGTAGATTCTTGATGATGACCTTAGTACTTCAATACCCAAGAAATACTTTAGCCTCCAAGATCCTTCATCTCGAACTGGGTGAATAGATGATCCCTGAGACAAGAAATTTCATTAGTATCATTTCCGGTGATAATCATATCATCAACATAAATTATAAGACATGTAATACGACTTTATTTTTTTTGAAGAAGAGGGTGTGATCCGCATTGCTCTGTCTGTACCCATCTTTTTTCATCACAGTGGTGAATCGACCAAACTACGCTCTGGACGACTGCTTGAGCCCATACAATGCTTTCTTTAGACGACACACTTGATTTTGTTCAAACTCATCAGAAAACCCTGGTGGTGGTTCTATATAGACTTCTTCCTTTAATTCTCCTTATAGAAATGCATTTTTTACATCGAACTGGTGTAACGGCAAACTTTGATTTGCGGCGATGGAGAACAATACTCGTATTGTATCAATTTTGGCTACCGGGGAGAAAGTTTCTGAATAGTCAATACCATATGTTTGTGTATACCTTTTGCAATGAGTCTTGCCTTGTGTCGCTCAATACTTCCATCTGCTTTGTACTTGATTGCGCCCATCTGCACCCTACTGTTTTCTTTCCTGCAAGCAACTAGCATTTTTCCCATGTTTGACAGGGTATCTAGAAGCTTGAGCTACTTTAGTAGGTGAGTACCGTTCAGGTGGTACTCCTCTGTTTTTTCTGGATGGAAGTATACGTCCCTGTGTTTCTGAAGACAGTGGTAGTTCATGTCCCTGGTTCTCTGAAAAGGAGTTAGTACAGTCGTATGTATTTTGAAAGATGGGGGTATCAGGATAACCTAATATATTATGATTATGTTCAATCTTAGTAGTGTTGTCATCATGTATAGTATCGCTTACCTGTTGCGGAACATGCATCTGAGGAACATCATTGGTTGGTGCTGGAGTGGTGTCATCCTTATCGTAGATTGCTGCTGTGCGGTCAGCGTCATCTACTTGCCGTGTTGGTTCAGTCGTCGGCCAATATGGTCCTGACAGCCAATCGAGAGTATCGTCGCCAGCTATCTCCCCCTGAGACTGAGATTGTGTGGCAAAGAATGGTTCGGTCTCAACAAAAGTACAATTCATAATGATATGGATTCGGTGAGTGCGGGGGTTATAACATCGATATCCCTTTTGGGTAGAGGAATATCCTATAAAAGCACATCTCTTAGCACATGGGTCGAATTTGTCACGTTGGGTTTTAGGAATATGAACGAAAACAGTACAACCAAAGACTTTAAGTGGTAGTGTCAAGTTGGACGGGATGTGTTTTTGGGTTGCTAGTATTTGGAAAGGGGGTTTTATGGTTAAGGATAGATGTAGGAAGTCGATTACTAAGGTAATTTGTTGTAGCCACTGCATCCGGCCAGAAACCTCGAGGAACATTAGTATCAGGCATCATGGCTCGGGTCATTTATAAAAGAGTGCGGTTTTTTCGTTCGACAACTCCATTTTATTCAGGAGTGCTGGGACAAGATGTTTGGTGGATCATGCCGTTATCAAGAAAATTTTTGTTGAGTGCCCTGTCTAAGTATTCCTCACCATTATCTGATCGAAGGATTTGTATAGATGTATTGAATTGTGTTTGAATCATTTTATGAAACTCCATAAACTTTGTGGGAACCTCAGATTTGTGTTTGAGGATATATAACCATGTCATGTGGGAAAAATCATCGATAAAAATGACAAAATATCTATACCTGAGAAGAGTAGTATAGGGGGCAGGGTCCCATACATCTGAGTGAACTAATGAAAACATCGTATCAACACGAGTATTATTAGCCTGACATATAGCTTGGGACTGCTTGGCCCGGAGGCAAGTGTTACAAGTCAAATCATGCAATTTGTTTATTTAGGAAGAAAACAAATCTGGAAAAAGAAACTTAAGATAACTAAACGACGAATGTCCTAACTGGAGATGCCAGAGCCACAATTGGCTAGTAACCGATCCGAAGGCAAGATTAGACCGGCCCTGTCGCTCTACAGCATCTACATAATAGAGACCACCACGTTCAGTACCACGTCCAAGTCTGTTCCTCGTATGAATATCCTGCAAGATGCAAAACGAAGGATACATGAGAACAACACAATTTAATTCTTTGGTAATTTGACTAATTGATAATAATTTTGTGGAGAGAGTAGGGACAAAGAGACAGTGTGAGATAGTGATATCAGGTGTGATGGCGATAGCATCGCCTCCACGGACTGGTATATTCTCGCCGCGAGCAGTTTCAACGTGGGACTTTAAAGGTGGTGTTTGGCTAATAAAGTTATTTGGGTCAAACAACATAGTGTCAGTGGCTCCACAATCAAATATCCATTCGAAATTGGGTTGAGGATTGGTATTTCGCATGTGATAGGCGGAATTACTATTAAAATGGGGGCAAGGGTCGGCTTTTTTGTGGATAGGTAATTGAGAGATTGCTGTTAAGTTAGTGGGTTTGGGTGGACTGGATGTTGGGTTAGATATAATTTGAGGGACCAAACTGTTCTTTTCAGAACCCTCAGGGACCACTCTCACTCCTTTAGAATCTCCAGGGACGTGTACGTTCATTTCAGGGGAATTAGGGACTTCATTGAACCTGTTTGAAACTTTAGGGGCTGGGGATGTAATTTTCCCATATAAAAACAGTTGGGGGCTAGGGTTTCCCTCTAGCCCCCATTTACCTCCAGCCGCTGCAAGTCCCTGCACACCTTGTGCTCCCTGTGCCGTCTCCTTCCTCTGCTGTTCTGAACTGCTTGGAGGTGTGGGGTGCTCCTCTGGGGTGATGCTACCATCCTCCACTGGGGGAATAAAGGCAGCTGCTCCAAATCCAGTTGTGGGTTTCTTTTCTTCCCACCAATCCGGGTAACCCACTAGTTGAAAGCATTTTTCCTTTGTATGTCCTTTTTTCTTGCAATGACTGCAAGAAAGTTGGCTTTTTTCCTTTCCATCCCGCGATGATCCAGTTGAGCAGGATGGATTTGACCCTGTACCTCCTCTTCCTCGGCCTCTGCCTTCTATCGTGGTTTTTGCGGTAAGTCCTTGTCCCAACCCCACTGATGAAGCCTCTTCTGAGGGGTAATGTCCCCTGAGGACACTGTTTCGGGCCTCAGCTCTTCTAATTTCAGTGAAAGCTGCTTCAAACGTTGGTAGTGGATCTCTTTTGACAATCTCCTTTTTCTCCTGTTTGAATTGATCACTGATGGCCATAAGAAATTGGTACGGCCTTGATTCCTGAACTTTTCGGCTGTACAACCCGATATCTTCTGGGTAGTGCATCAGGTTTGGGTTTTTGGTGTCAATAGACACCCATACATCCTGTAACTTGTTCCAACAATCTTCAATAGTGCCAGTCCCCTGCCGGATTGTGCTGGCCTTTTTATGTAGGTCAAAGATTTGTAGCCCATCCCCACCCATTCCATAGTTGAGGGCTAGACCTTCCCATAGAGTCTTGGTCGTGGGGTATCTTGTGATGTTGCTTATCATGATTGGCTCCACATTCTGTAATATCCAAGTAAACACCTTGTTATCATCTTGCTCCTATCTGGGGTACTGCGGGTCAGTGATATGCGGTGCAGGTGGGTTGCCTGTTAAGTGTGATATTTTTTCTTGGCCAATGATTGCTCTATAAATGACAGTGGACCACAGTGAATAATTTCCACTGTTTAATTTAACAGAGATGTGCAGTGTTTCAGGTGTAGGAGATGGCAATATCGGTTGTGTTGGTGATGGATGTAGGCTTTCTCTGAGAATTTGGGCTATTTGCATTGCCCATTCTCCGATATTTTGGTTGTTGGAAGATGATTCTGGTATATTTGATGGATTTTTGGTTTTGCCAGTTTTTGACATTTTGATTTTTTTCTTTCAGGATTCAATTAGTACGATTGATATGATAAAGCAACACGGCTCTATTGCTGTGAAGATTTAATCAAAGAGAGAGGATAAGGCCGTTTGGCTGAGATAGATATGTCGAATGGTTGAGAAAGGTATAAGGCGATGATGAGAATATTCGGAGCCTAGTTTTGCCCAGAAATCTTAGTAGATTTGTTCACAAAGAGGAAATGTCCTGCTCTGATACCATGTTCAAATCTTGAGATCAATGTTCTTGATTTCTTATTGATAATCTTGATGTACATTCGGTACCCTACTTATACACTGTATTCGCCTCATATACAAGGAAACATATTCACAACCTAATCAATCAAATTAATTTCTCCAACTAATCAAATCAATCAATCTATCTATGGTAAGTGTTGACTACGTTACATATGGTAAGAAAATATTTTGTACACAATCTCTCAACACTGTCGAGCTGAGATCAATGTCCAGCTCAGCTTGGCGACGCTGGTGTCTAGCTTAGCATGGCAATGCTGCTGTCCAAGAGATCATTTGCCATGAAGGTCAGCTCGGCACTATCCAGCTCAGCACTATTCAGCTCAGCACGACATCTGTTCACTTTTTTAAGTTTTGTCCAGGTTAGCTTAAGTTCAGCACGGCAACTCAGCTTGGCTGCTGACTTCAGTTCCACCAAATTTAACACTCTGTACAAAGTATGATCAAGACAACCTGAAATTGCTGCAGTCGGTAGAAACGGGGTAGATCTGCTGACCGCCCAAAGACAGTGATTGCCAACTAGTAACTCTTATGTCGTCGATAATTTAGTAAAAAAAGATCAATTGATAATTTGATAGCTTATGGTGGACAATCACCTAACATGCCGTCTGTCATACCCCGTGACTTTTAAGTACTACTTTCAATAATTAGAAGTCGACTTTAAATATAATTTCATTAAATGTATAAGTTTACGAGACTGAGTTAGATAAATATAGGGAGAAAAATAAATGAAATGGAAAATTAGGGAATTAGGGTAAATTACCGAAAGTACCCCTCCCCACTTAAATGAATGGGGAGTTACACAAAAGGGGTATAACTCCCCATTGGCTACCATCGGTTATAACACCCAAAAGGAGAGGGGGAAAACCGCCAGAGAGAAAGGGAAGGAGAAAGAAGAGAGAAAGAAGAAGAA
>AP025058.1:33368070-33432475 GCA_036186865.1 Eustoma russellianum
AAAGGGAAGGAGAAAGAAGAGAGAAAGAAGAAGAAGAGAAGAAGAAGAGGAAAGAAGAAGGTCAATCTAGGTTCAATCTTTACCAAAATTCTGCAGTACACCCGTAAGCTTATCTAGATTCCAAGGCAAGTAATCTTTCTATACGCTTTACGCAAATTTTGATACTTTAGGCCCTATGTTCTTACAAAGAAAAAACTTGGATCACACATTAGTAATCTTGACTTGTCTATGTTGAATGCTTTACTATATATAAGTTTTGTTGCTAGTTGCGTAAAGACTTGTTCTTTGGGCCATATTTCTGAAAATATTTGTGTGGTGCTTTGTTGTTTGTCAAGCATGCCCATGAAAGTGTATACTTGATGTGTTTATTGTCTTGTCCTATTCTTGTGTTGATAGTCTACACTTTGACGTTGAGAGTAAGGGCAGGAAATTGAAAGATGAGTGATGGCATTGTTGTAGACTTGTTGTGTTGGGAATGTTGATGATATCTTTTGAAGGTTGTGAATGATTGAAGGTTAAGAGTGGATATGGTTAGACATAACTAAGCATCAATTCATGATTAGATGTATGTTAAGTATGATGAATCTAGATGGTAAGATGGATCTTGAGAGGTTTAACATGAAAGGGTTGAAGGAGGAAGGAGATGGGAGGAAGTTACTGCAGCAAAACTGCAGTTTAGAATCGTCAGAACACTTCGAACACCTGCATTAGGCGCTTCAAGTCACATTAGGCGCCTAATGTAGCGTTCGATGTGTCCTGAAGCTTTCCCGTACAGAAAAACTGCAGTTTAGAACCGTCAGAACACTTCGAACACCTACATTAGGCGCTCTATGTCACATTAGGCGCCTAATGTAGCGTTCAGTGTGTCCTGAATCATCCCCGAACACTTCGAACACCTACATTAGGCGCTCTATGTCACATTAGGCACTTCATGTAGGCGTTCAATGTCTACGGAACATCCCCGAACACTTCGAACGCCTAGTGTAGGCGCTCTATGTCACTTTAGGCGCCTCCTGTGGCGTTCCAAGTATACTGGAAGTCTTTTTGACCCTTTAGGCGCCCTATGTATGTGTAGTAACTTTATACACTTCTTTTGAACATAAAATGCAAGAGTATTTGAGGTATAATTGAGGTGTAGATGGTAAGTTTGATCAAGTAAGAATAAGATTGAATCCTGAATGAATTAGTAAGACGAATGGACTTGGAAAGATACGAACGTGGAGTGTTTGAGGTGCAAGACCGTATTCTTGATATGTAAGATGTGTGTGTGTGTGTTACATGTTTGATACGAAGTTACATGCGCATCCTGTATCATGACATGGGCACTTGCATTTGATTTGAGATTTGCTTTGCGAAAGAACATGTGATTACAAGAAAAGTTTAAAGTTTTCGAAAGACAAAATGGCTGCTGTTTGATCGCAGGGTATAAAAGTCACGCCTGCGAAAGCAGGGTATAAAAGCGTGACCTGTGAATCAACAGCAGGGTATAAAGTATGTTATGGGGCCGTGGACCTATCAACACGGAAAATAAAGTATTTTATGGGGTCGTGGACCTATCAGCACGGATATATGATGTATGTAATGGGGCCGTGGACTTTTCAGCACGGGGTATAAAGTTATATGATATAGGGTCGTGGACCTTTCAGCACGGGGTATAAAGTTCTATTTGCTGTGGACTGATCACCCACAGGGTATAAAGTTCTGCTACGCGAAGAATATGATATGAAGTGTGATGAAATGTTTTGTGAAATGACACGCATGACATGTTTATGAAAGAAGACATATGCATGGGTGTTGTGTGTGATTTTAAAGAAGTACATGCATCATGATACACGAAGCATGAGACTTGATATGCAAGAAACGTGGCTAGCTTATGACTTGTTTATATGAAATGTTGTTTTAGTACATGTTTATTCTCGTATCCGTGTATCTTTTATGTGTTTTATCTGCTTTGAAGAATCCTTATAAAAAATGCTACTTGCTAACCCGAGCACCTTATTTTGGGCAATGATATATACACTGGTGACTCGTCGTGTGTGATCCCGTAAGGTGTATAGACGAGTTACTTGCTGGCGATAATTTCGCTAAGAATAGTTACTGTATTCCTTTTCAGGTGAGCCTGAATATGAGTTGATAATTATCGAAGACGATGGCGAGTGGGTTCAATAGGATAACGGACATGAGAATAGATAGGAGCTGGATTATTTTCTTTAAGATTGAAAACTAGCTAGGTGAACAAACACCTTTTATTTCCGCTGCATTTTCTGGTTGTAGTATTGACGATGAAGTTTAAAATTTTATGACGTTTCCGCTGACTTATCTTATGTCATAGATGATGTGCACTTGATCCGCTTTGACGCTTCGTAGTTCTCATATTAGACTACGGCGGGTGCACTGGTTCCGATGACAGTATCGGGTCGGAGCGCTACAGGTGGTATCAGAGACTAGGCTTCAGATCTATCTTGGAAACTTAGGTTCATGATCTTTTAGACACCTAAGTTATGATTCTCCCTTAAGATTGATCCTTAGTTATAAGTACTGATTTCTTTAGTGTTTAAGTATGATCTGGGTTGGGTGTGTGCGAGCGCGTTTATCATCTAATTTCGTATTAGTAGTTGTACTACATACCTCACCCATTCGTATGCGTTCAAGCTTTCAGTAACCTCTTGTATTTACTGAATGCTAATGCAATGTTAACCTTTCAGAGAAATATGCCTCCAAGAAGAGATAACACAGACAACTCTGGCAATGGACAGGAGAACTAGCCACCACAAGTGGTTTTACCCCAGGTGCTCACTGATGCATTAACGGTGATCGCACAAGGGTTTGCTCAGCAGCATCAGCCTCTGCCGCCTCCACCACCACAGCACAACATCCGGTTCTTCTACGGAGAGATGAGGAAGATGAGGGTGCCGGAGTTTAGAGGATGTACTGATCCTGAGGAGGCTCAACACTGGTTGGCTGAGGTAGAGAAGTGTTTTCGATTGGTGCAAGTGCCTGAAGAGATAAAGGTAGATGTGGCCACACCCCTTTTGTGTGGCAAAGCTGGCGAATGGTGGGCCGGGATGGTGTTGAGAATGACCCCACCTATCTCATGGGCACAGTTCTGTGATGTTTTCCTAAAATACTACGTGCCTGAGACTGCGATACTGGATAAAATAAGGGCATTTGATCGGTTGGAGCAAGGAAGGATGACGGTGTCGGAGTATGCGGATCGTTTCCATGCTTTAGGTAAGTTTTCCCCTGCGATTATGTCAGACAATCGCCTTAAGATGACGAGTTTGAGAGAGGTT
Source organism: Eustoma russellianum (assembly GCA_036186865.1). Lineage (NCBI taxonomy): Eukaryota > Viridiplantae > Streptophyta > Magnoliopsida > Gentianales > Gentianaceae > Eustoma > Eustoma russellianum. The sequence goes on from AP025058.1 coordinate 33,371,364, forward strand.
TGGACTCAAGGATACAGTCGGCAATAGTGAACGCGGGAATGAAAACTTACGAGGACATGTTGGATGCGTGTTTCCGAGTTGAGAGTGATTTTCGCAGGGTGGCAGCGCGAGCAACTAGTGCTGGAGGGCCTGATAGAGGCAAGAGGCCAAGAGATGATGTGAGAGTTGGTGGAAGACCCGGACGTTGAGTCAAGATTCCAAAAAGAGGTCCGGTTGGAAATTTTCAGAGACCCCCACCCCAGAATCCGGTGGCTCAGCAGGCTATAGGAGTTTGTCCACACTGCAACAGGAACCACGTCGGAGAGTGTAGGAAAGTGGTTGGAGCATGCTTCCGATGCGGTCAAGTGGGTCACATGATTAGGGACTGCCCGGAGATGAAGAAAAATAATCCTGGAGAGGCGGCTCAGCAGCCGAGAGCGAAGCCTAGAGCAAATGCCCGTGTACATCTCATGACGGACACGGATGTGCAGGAGGCTACCGACGTAGTAGCAGGTACAATTAAAACTAAGTTTAAATCCTTGTTGAATTAAGTATTTACGTGCTTAATCTTTCGTGTATAACTTGATACGGCTTTAGGTGCGATTTTAGTAAATAAGGTACCTGCCAACGTGCTCTTTGATAGCGGCGCAAGCCACTCCTTCGTAGTAAAGAGATTCACTAAACACCTTGGTAGTTTGCCTGAGTGGTTAGAAACTCCGTATCGTGTGCAAGAGGCCGGAGATCAAATTATGGTTTCGTATCATCGGTATCGGGACTGTGAATTAGAGTTTGAAGGACAAACGTTCTCCGCCACACTGATTCCTATTCAGATGTATGACTTTGACGTGATATTGGAAATGGACTGGTTGGCCAAGCATCACGCCAACATTGACTGTCGATTGAAGCAAGTGACAGTCAAGAGTGCTAAGATAGGAGAGGTAATATTTCAAGGAGATGCGGAACGAAAGAAAGTTCCCAAGAAGGTATATGTGTCCGTTGCACAAGCAAGCAAAGCATTGAGGAAAGGTGCTGAGGGATATCTAGTGTATGCTATGGATGTTACTCAGGAGGTACCGTCTATTGAGCAGATTCCAGTAGTCAACAAATTTCTTGATGTGTTTCCGGAAGATTTACCAGGAGTACCACCCCCGAGAGAAGTTGAGTTCGAGATCAACTTGGTTCCAGGAACTGAACCTAATTCTATAGCCCCTTATAGAATGGCTCCGGCAGAGTTGAGGAAGTTGAAGGAACAACTGCAGGAGTTATTAGACAAGAAGTTCATCCGCCCTAGTGTATCGCCCTGGGGAGCACCAGTTTTATTTGTAAAGAAGAAAGATGGTAGCATGAGGCTTTGTATCGATTATAGAGAGTTGAATAAAGTTACCATCAAGAATAAGTATCTCCTTCCACGGATCGAGGATTTATTTGATCAGCTCAAAGGTGCCAAGATCTTCTCTAAAATTGATCTCCGCTCAGGGTATCATCAGTTGCGAGTGAAGGCCGAAGACATCGCGAAGACAGCCTTCCGCACAAGATATCGCCACTATGAGTTTTTAGTGATGCCGTTTGGATTAACAAATGCCCCCGCAGCTTTTATGGATCTTATGAATACCGTCTTTCGAGAACAGTTGGATAAGTTTGTAGTGGTATTCATAGATGATATTCTAGTGTATTCTCCTGACGAGCAAACTCACACTGAGCATTTGAGAACCGTACTAGGTATTCTGAGGCAAAAACAACTTTATGCTAAGTTTAGCAAGTGTGAGTTTTGGTTAAGAAGTGTGGCTTTCCTAGGTCACGTAATATCATAAGAGGGGATTGCTGTTGACCCGAAGAAGGTGGAAGCTATAACTGAATGGCCTAGACGTACCAACGTTACCGAAGTACGAAGTTTCTTGGGTCTAGCGGATTATTATAGAAAGTTTGTGGAGGGATTCTCAAGGATTGCCGTACCTCTTAGTCGCCTTACTCAAAAGAAGTTCAAGTACGAGTGGATGGCAGAATGCGAGCAAAGTTTCACGGAGCTTAAGAAGAGACTAACGACAGCTTTAGTATTGGCTCAACCCTCCGGAACTGATGGGTTTGTGATTTATAGTGATGCGTCAAAGAACGGTTTAGGTACGTAAATTATAGCATAAGGTTATGATCTTGTATGTCCATTAAGTTTAGACTAATACCTTGTTTGTAGGTTGTGTCTTAATGCAAAACAAACGAGTCATCGCATATGCCTCAAGACAGCTAAAGCCTTATGAACAAAACTATCCCACACATGATCTGGAACTTGCCGCGGTTGTGTTCGCTTTAAAGATCTGGCGGCATTATTTGTATGGAGAAAAGTGTGCGGTATTCACGGATCATAAGAGTTTAAAGTATTTGTTCTCACAGAAGGAATTAAATATGAGGCAGCGGAGATTGTTGGAATTACTAAAAGACTATGAACTGACTATTCAATACCACCCGGGAAAGGCTAACAAGGTAGCCGACGCCTTAAGCAGGAAATCCAGCCATGCAAGGCAATCACCACTAGAGAGAGAGATCGAGGAATTTGGTTTGGATTTGGTGGAATCCACGGTGAACGTCCTGACAGCATTGACTATCACACCGAGTTTGATTGATCGGATAAAGGAGGCTCAGAAGAAAGATAAGGCTCTAAGTGAGATAATGGAAAGGGTGGAACATAGTCAAGTTGAAGGATTTCGGACCAAAGAGGATGGGAGCTTATGGTTTAGGGAAAGATTATGCGTACCGGATGTTGACGAACTTAGGAAGGAAGTTTTGCAAGAAGCTCATAATTCGAGGTTATCAATACACCCCGGTAGCACCAAGATGTATAGAGATCTCAAGCAATACTATTGGTGGTCAGGGATGAAAAGACATGTTGCAGAATTCATAGAGAGGTGTTTGGTTTGTGAACAAGTCAAGGCGGAACACCAGCGGCATGGTGGGTTGTTGATGCCGTTGGAAATTTCGGAATGGAAATGGGAACATGTCACAATGGATTTCGTAGCTGGTTTACCAAAGACAAGAAGTGGATATGACATGATCTGGGTCGTCGTGGATCGTTTAACAAAGTCTGCCCATTTCCTACCCGTTTCAAGTGAAGCACCTCTTGACAAGTTAGTGAGTTTATACATGGACAGTATTGTTAGTTTGCATGGAGTCTCGGTAAGTATAGTGTCCGACCAAGATTCACGGTTCACATCTAAGTTTTGGACAGCATTTCAGGGAGCCATGGGTACGGAATTAAGGTTGAGTACGGCGTATCATCCCCAAACTGATGGACAGTCCGACCGGACTATTCAAACCTTGGAAGATATGCTAAGGGCTTGCGTGTTGGATTTTAAAGGGAGTTGGGATGGAATGGTAAAGCTGATGGAATTTTCTTATAACAATAGTTACCACAGCGCAATTAACATGGCTCCTTTTGAAGCTTTGTATGGAAGGAAATGTAGGTCTCCGGTCTATTGGGATGAAGTGGGCGTGAGGACCATCACAGGACCTGAGCTATTGGAGAAGACGCTAGAGAAGGTGGAAGTCATCCGGGAAAGGCTCAAGACGGCTCAGGATCGCAATAAGAGTTGGGCAGATTCCAAACGACGGCCGTTGGAATTTGATGTGGGTGAAAAAGTTTATTTGAGAGTATCACCCACGAAGGGCGTTATGAGGTTTGGAGTCAAGGGCAAGCTAAGTCCTCGCTTTATTGGTCCCAATGAAATACTGGGGAAGGTGGGAGCCTTGGCTTATAGGTTAGCGTTACCTCCCGTGTTGGCGCAAGTCCACAACGTCTTTCACGTGTCACAACTAAGGAAGTACGTGACGGATCCTAGTCATGTACTTGAAGCTCAACCTTTGGAACTCAAAGACGATGTTACATATGAAGAGATACCCGTGAAAATTATAGACCGAAAGGATCAAGTGTTGAGGAGGCGAGTGATTCCTTATGTAAAGGTCTAGTGGAGCAACCACACGGAACGTGAAGCCACTTGGGAACTCGAAGAACAGATGCGGGAGAAGTATCCTCAACTCTTTGACTAAGGTACGTAAGTTTCGAGGACGAAACTTTTTGTAAGGGGGGTGGAATGTCATACCCCGTGACTTTTAAGTACTACTTTCAATAATTAGAAGTCGACTTTAAATATAATTTCATTAAATAAGTTTACGAGACTGAGTTAGATAAATATAGGGAGAAAAATAAATGAAATGGAAAATTAGGGAATTAGGGTAAATTACCGAAAGTAACCCTCCCCACTTAAATAAATGGGGAGTTACACAAAAGGGGTATAACTCCCCATTGGCTACCATTGGTTATAACACCCAAAAGGAGAGGGGAAAAACCGCCAGAGAGAGGGAAGGAGAAAGAAGAGAGAAAGAAGAAGAAGAGAAGAAGAAGAAGAAGGAAGAAGGTCAATCTAGGTTCAATCTTTACCAAAATTCTGCAGTACACCCGTAAGCTTATCTAGATTCCAAGGCAAGTAATATTTCTATACGCTTTACGCAAATTTTGATACTTTAGGCCCTATGTTCTTACAAAGAGAAAACTTGGATCACACATTAGTAATCTTGACTTGTCTATGTTGAATGCTTTACTATATATAAGTTTTGTTGCTAGTTGCTTAAAGACTTGTTCTTTGGGCCATATTTCTGAAAATAGTTGTGTGGTGCTTTGTTGTTTGTCAAGCATGCCCATGAAAGTGTATACTTGATGTGTTTATTGTCTTGTCATATTCTTGTGTTGATAGTCTACACTTTGACGTTGAGAGTAAAGGCAGGAAATTGAAAGATGAGTGGTGGCATTGTTGTAGACTTGTTGTGTTGGGAATGTTGATGATATCTTTTGAAGGTTGTGAATGATTTAAGGTTAAGAGTGGATATGGTTAGATATAACTAAACATCAATTCATGATTAGATGTGTGTTAAGTATGATGAATCTAGATGGTAAGATGGATCTTGAGAGGTTTAACATGAAAGGGTTGAAGGAGGAAGGAGATGGGAGGAAGTTACTACAGCAAAACTGCAGTTTAGAATCGTCAGAACACTTCGAACACCTGCATTAGGCGCTTCAAGTCACATTAGGTGCCTAATGTAGCGTTCGATGTGTCCTGAAGCTTTCCCGTACAGAAAAACTGCAGTTTAGAACCGTCAGAACACTTCGAACACCTACATTAGGCGCTCTATGTCACATTAGGCGCCTAATGTAGCGTTCAATGTGTCTTGAATCATCCCCGAACACTTCGAACACCTACATTAGGCGCTTCATGTAGGCGTTCAATGTCTACGGAACATCCCCGAACACTTCGAACGCCTAGTATAGGCGCTCTATGTCACTTTAGGCGCCTCCTGTGGCGTTCCAAGTATACTGGAAGTCTTTTTGACTCTTTAGGCGCCCTATGTATGTGTAGTAACTTTATACACTTCTTTTGAACATAAAATGCAAGACTATTTGAGGTATAATTGAGGTGTAGATGGTAAGTTTGATCAAGTAAGAATAAGATTGAATCCTGAGTGAATTAGTAAGACGAATGGACTTGGAAAGATACGAACGTGGAGTGTTTGAGGTGCAAGACCGTATTCTTGATATGTAAGATGTGTGTGTGTGTGTTACATGTTTGATACGAAGTTACATACGCATCCTGTATCATGACATGGGCACTTGCATTTGATTTGAGATTTGCTTTGCAAAAGAACATGTGATTACAAGAAAAGTTTAAAGTTTTCGAGAGACAAAATGGCTGCTGTTTGATCGCATGGTATAAAAGTCACGCCTGCGAAAGCAGGGTATAAAAGCGTGACCTGTGAATCAACAGCAGGGTATAAAATATGTTATGTGGCCGTGGACCTATCAGCACGGAAAATAAAGTATTTTATGGGGCCGTGGACCTATCAGCACGGATATATGATGTATGTAATGGGGCCGTGGACCTTTCAGCACGGGGTATAAAGTTATATGATATGGGGCCGTGGACCTTTCAGCACGGGGTATAAAGTTCTATTTGCTGTGGACTGATCACCCACAGGGTATAAAGTTCTGCTACGCGAAGAATATGATATGAAGTGTGATGAAATGTTTTGTGAAATGACACGCATGACATGTTTATGAAAGAAGACATATGCATGGGTGTTGTGTGTGATTTTAAAGAAGTACATGCATCATGATACACGAAGCATGAGACTTGATATGCAAGAAACGTGGCTAGCTTATGACTTGTTTATATGAAATGTTGTTTTAGTACATGTTTATTCTCGTATCCGTGTATCTTTTATGTGTTTTATCTGCTTTGAAGAATCCTTATAAAAAAAATGCTACTTGCTAACCCGAGCACCTTATTTTGGGCAATGATATATACACTGGTGACTCGTCGTGTGTGATCCCGTAAGGTGTATAGACGGGTTACTTGCTGGCGATAATTTCGCTAAGAATAGTTACTCTATTCCTTTTCAGGTGAGCCTGAATATGAGTTGATATTTATCGAAGATGATGGCGAGTGGGCTCAATGGGATGACGGACATGAGAATAGATAGGAGCTGGATTATTTTCTTTAAGATTGAAAACTCAATGTTATTATGTTGTTCTGAAACTTATGTTAGCTAGGTGAACAAACACCTTTTCTTTCCGCTGCATTTTCTGGTTGTAGTATTGACGATGAAGTTTAAAATTTTATGACGTTTCTGCTGACTTATCTTATGTCATAGATGATGTGCACTTGATTCGCTTTGACGCTTCGTAGTTCTCATAGTAGACTACGACGGGTGCACTGGTTCCGATTACAGTATCGGGCCTGAGCGCTACACCGTCACAGCACCGGTTAGCTGATCTCGGGGTGGATCTTTTGACCGCTCAGGGATATTGATTGCCAACTACGAACTGTTATGTTGTCGACATTTTAGTAAATTTTTTCTTTTGAATTGATGATTTGACAGCTTGTGGTTGACGGTCACTTGACATACCATCACAGCACCAGTTAGCTGATCTTGTTCAGAACAGTCTATGAATCCTCAAGACATCCTCCATTCATATATCTGTAGACAGGAACTTTGTACTCCCATGTACAGGATGCAACCTAATTTGAACTTTTAAGTTTTAAGCATATTAGTGGTTTGGATCCCTGTTTAACTGACTTGAACATCGAAAGAATTTTCCAAAAAACAAGTTTCAGGAACTCTAGGTTTTTTGTTTTTCTGTCGGAAAAAATTCATTTATTACACTAACACAAAGTTCAACATCTCAATTAAGCTCAATTCCAACTCAATCACAGCTCAACTGGTCAAAAAAAAAAAAAGAAAGGTTAGAGTTCCTCCAAGGACGGGCACCTGCTTGGTCAACAACTTTTTCACTTTGGAAAACACGGCAGATAGGAGACGCCCCCCCCCCCCCCCCCAACCCCATACAACACATTGTGGTTTTCTTGTTCAATTTAATATTTTTCTTTCCAGACGGCTGAATTTTTAATGTGTTTTTAATGTGTTTTTGGAGCAAATTCTAACATGAATACCAACTGGACTATGCTCTCGAGGCGTCTTATTCCCTTACTACAATTGGCAAAGATGTGGTCAACTGCCTTCAAGACAAGCACAATAATTCAACGAATGAGTACCTGCACCCGTGTACAGAATCTGCTTACTAATTGTATTTATTTTTTAAGTTGATAACGATTTAACTTTTACTAATGCAAATGTAGATGGCGATCAAAACAAGAAAAGATTAGCTATTGACTGTAATCCAATACAATATGCTTTGACAAATACCCATTCCCTCAAATTTTGTCCTCTACATATGATAACAAGATGTTACTTTGCTAGTATTTCTCCTTTCATTACACAAATTTTAAAATCAAATGTTATTGTTAAATAGAAAATTACTAATACAGTCATTTAACTATGTAACGACCATTTAACTAGCTAGTTTCTGTTACAATATAGAAAGATACTTACATACATATATAAACATACATACATACATATATATATATATATATATCTATATATATATATCTATATATATATATATATATTTGGGCTCACCAAAAGATGAAACCCTTCAAAAATAAGCGTATGCCACCAGATGCAGAGCGCATACGGTATTCTTTAGTAAAAGGCGAAAGAATAGTTCGCTTTGTGCTCACTGCATGGCTGCGTGTGTGTATATATATATATATATAGATATAAAAATATATATTTTAAAATATATATATATATTTTAAAAATTGGGGAGGGAAATCGAACTCGAGACCCGAGAATGGTGTAAATGCTACTCAACCGCTAGACCTAAAGATTTTTCGCACGCACACACACATGTGTGTGTGTGAAAAATCTTTAGGTCTAGCGGTTGAGTAGCATTTATGCCATATTTATATAGAGAGCGTCAGGGATCTGTTAGTGTATGTGCCCTAGGCCATGATTTGGATATTTATGTTATGCATTTATTATTAATAAAAGAGGTTTTATTATCATTATTGTTGGTTAGTATGTTATACAATTTTGATATATGTCACTGATTCATTATTGTTATAGAGATAAAATAATTTATAATCAGTATGAGTATTGATTTGATAATCATGAGATGATTATGTGTATGGTGATACGAATCAATCTCATAGATACTTGTTAGAGAACAATGTATTGGATAGACCCATCATGAGATTACTACATGGATTAGTGTCATAAGTAAATCTCACGATAGTCATGTTTTAATCTTTTGACTTGAGATTGTCATAGTTTCCAACATAAGGACTATTATATTTTGACATGATCAAACATTATCCGTAATTGGATAATAATAAAGGTCATGATTGAATGTGATAGAAATTATGTAGAGGATATTGAACAATCAAGATAGAATTTGTCCCTCTCTTTTGAGAGTGATATCTTTGGGCCCCTCGATTAATGAGACTGTGAAATGCATGGCCGTGCTCAAATGAATTGATAGTGTGATCAATATCATTTGTTTTATCAGTCCACTTAGAGATCGAGTAATCATATGTTTGAACAATATAAGTATGACGCTGACCATGACTTATGTTCAAACTAGATATCGTGTGACAAAGGGATTAATGCATGTGCTATTAGGCTAGTTGGACTTTACTCATATTAATTGGGTAGTCGTAATGTCTTGCTAGAGACCAATTACGACTTGTTGGTTTAATAGAGATTTAATCAACTGCCAATTAATATGGGCCTATCGGGTCACACACAAGAATGCGTATGGCTGAGATTAATAATATTAATGATATTAATATTGGATATTAATTATTATTATTATTATTATTGTTTTAATATTAATAATATTAATATTGGATATCAATTATTATAAATATTATTATTATTATTTTCGTTTTTGTGGTTATATGTATATATATATATGCTGTCGGATAATAATGAGAGAATCCATATCTGATGTGGATTTTGAATATCCTGACAGAATCCATATCTGATATGGATTTTGATTGGCATCAACGAAACCGATTAGGACTCGGTTTTTAATATCCATATATGTGTATATATATCTATGTATCTCGTACATAGAGACATACGAAATATACACGAAAACAACAGAAACCCTAGAGCCGTTTTTGGAGAAAAACGAGTTCTCTCAGCCGCGCCGTTCAAGAGCTAGCACTCCGGGCGGAAGCATTCGTGTGGATACCGACAGAGGGTGTTTGTGATTTCGTACCTCTTCCATCTGCGGATTTCGAATCTTCGGAGGTAATTTTTGAGTTTTTTCATCGATTAAACGAACAACATGGATCCTTGGTAGGAAATCGGAGATCAAGTTTTGTTTTTCCGCTGCGCGTTTTGCAGTGATCTCGTATGATTTCCTAACAGGATCTCGTTGGAAGCAAACCTTCTATCCTTTGGGATGAAGGTATTGTTTGTCTATCTCTCACCATCCCCAGACCCTAGTGATAGTTTTTGATGTCGTTGAAATATACTGAGTATGTGTTGTTGTTGTTGTTCTTGTTGTGCGTGTGTATGTGTATACATATACATATATAGAGAGAGAGCCGGGGGTCTCATTGGAAGCAAACCCTCTATCCTTTAGGATGGAGGTATTGTTTGCATGTCTCTCACCCTCCCTAGACTCTAGTGATAGCTTTTGATGTCGTTGGAATATATAGGGTATGTGTTGTCGTAGTTGTGTGGTGTGTGTGTGTGTGTGTATGTGTGTGTGTATATATGTATGTATATATATTATATATATATATATATATATATATATATATATAATAACAAAGCATGCAAAGCATTAAACCATCAAAATACTTGATAGAATAAATCCAAAAAGAAAACTTCCAAAGACAATGAATTGATGACATTTTACTCCAATTATTGTGACTACGAAACCAGCAGGAAGAAGAAGATATCCTATAGTCCAAATATCCAATGGCCTCGTCAAACATTGTCGTCCAACCATAAGAATCATCAGATCCAGTATCTGTGGGCATGCAGAAATTACATATGATATATCAATATAATAAATAAAGAATTTAATGGTTGTATTATATGAAAATATCCGCCAACTTATAACTCTTCTTTTCTGTTTTTATGGGAGAAGCCAACACGAAGATCATAAAGCAGTCATGCGCTCACCAGTTTCTGTTATGTTTCCATGATTTTAAAAACATGATTTTATTAAGTGTTAAAATATTCATGAAACATAAAAACGTACCACTCTATATTATCAAAATATCAAAAAATTAAAAAATTATAAGGAATTGACATCAATTTCTCATGTCAAGACATATCGATTGAGCGATGTGCATATCAGTCTCTCAAAAGAGATATAGATCGATCATTGTGTGTGAAGATCAAAACTAAAAACTTACTGGAAGACATCGATCTCTCAACCTGAAATACATAAACCGTTCGAAGTGACTTTTCAATCCTTTTTTCAAACATCTTTTAATCTTCTTCAAAACATTCGTATTTTAACAATCTCTCCTTTTTTAATGAGAACAAAATCATATTCCAACAATCCCTCCCTTTTTGATGATTTCAAAACCATAAACTTTTAAAAGATATTTTGTTTGAAAAACTATATTTGATCTCGCTAAAGGTTTCAAACCTTGGAATTTTATTTTTCCCCGGAGTCAATGCATTTATGCTTCTCTTTAATACATGAAACATATTCTAGATTGCAAAACCAATAGATATGATGTATCTCAAGTTCATTTCAAACTCTCCTTCAAAACAAGCATTCTTTACACATGCATCATATTCAATGTTCATATCCTCCTTCTGTATGTGAACGTGAAAACATACTGTAGATTATTTCAAAGACTTCAAAACTCTCCCTCAATATATAAGCATCCCAAAACTAAAAATATGCTTCAAACTCTCCCTCAACACAAGCATGCAACATTTTTAGATATCAAAATGGCAATGCATACATCATTGCATATTCTTCCATCCAACATTTATGCTAAGCATCCGACATAAATGCCACTCATGCCAAAAAAAATTCAATTTGAAGCCTACCATATCAAGCATATCCAAGCAACATATAAGCAACCATACATACAAAAACCTATACCAGCACATATATCAAGCCTTCATATCTATAAGACAAACAAGTAAGCAAGCAAGCAAGCATACTACGTTTACATATACCAAGCCTTCATATCCATAAGACAAACAAGTAAGCAAGCAAGTATACTATGTTTACACATCCCCCTTATTAAACGAGCTTACATATCCATTATGTCCAATACATACAAGCATATCCAATTTCCAATTTTCATATCCAAATTAGCATTTCTAAATATAAACACACATTTTTCTTCCCCTTTTTGAAAACGTCAAAACACAAAGCAAAACATCTTGAATTCATTCAAACATAACAAGAGAAGGTTAGTACATCTTAAACTATGACATAGCTAAATTAAGCCCATGGGAATAGTGGGATAGATACTAATCCTAATCCTCAGTGGACGAGAAAGTGAGACCTGAAATGCACGCCTTCATCTTTTTCTTAAGTTTTGCGAATCTAGACTCCTGCATTGTCACTTTGGCCTTTAAGTCATCCACTTCTTGTTTAAGTGCAATGACATGAGCTTGTAGCTATACTCAAGCCACTTGAGCCTTCTTGGGTACCAGCCATATGAACTTTCTAATTTCATGGAATTTCCTCGTCTTCAGCCCCTTCCTCTAAATTTCCCTTTCCATTTCTAGCTTCTTATCTTGCTTTTAACACTTGTTGGATATTGACTTTGTCGTTAAAGTCCCTATGAGTGATTTGGTCTTCATCCATATCATCCATATCCAATCCCGATTTCAGTAGCATACGATAGATAAAATTGCTATACGAGAGGACTTTATTCTTCTTTATTGCAGCTTCTATCATATTTATGCAAAAAGTTACTATAGCAAGTAACGTCCGATACACTAAAGCATATCATTTGTATTCTTAGTCGTATGAAATCCACAAAGTCTTAACTTCATCTTCAGTGATTTTCCATCAGGTCGTATTTCACTTCCACACTCAAATTCATAATAACCTTCATTTGGTACTCCAATTAACTCACAAATGGTACCAACATCCCATTCAAGATGTGTATCATCTGTCACACTATGCAATGCTAATGGAAGATCGTTTATGTATTCTATCCATAGATTTGTATAAAAAAGTCTAGTGTACCTAGTGGACATTTTGTCCATCTCTTTTTCCGTCCAAATAGATCTCCATTGTTAGACATCCAACCAGTCAATGATCGGCATCAACTTATTATTGCTCACGATATCATTGATCTTAAGCAACTTAAGAGGAATGGTAGCCCTATCATCTCTCTTTCACTTATCATACAGAATTTGGGCATGACGAATGATACACCTAAGATTACCTAGGGGTATATGTTCATCCAATGGTTCCTTCGCTTCCTTAGACTTTATCCAAGGAAAGTTTGTGAGCGTCAAGCCCTGCACCAGAGTAGCCAACTTGTTGGCTTAACTAAAGTCCATTGGTTTTTTTCTTTGGTGGGTTCTTGCATGGGTCGTGAGCCTTGTCCTTGGGAAATGTTGCTTGACCCTCCTTCTTCACGTTGAGATGTTCTTGCCAGTTTAGAAGTGATTTTACTCTTTGTAGACATTTTGGATGCAATTAGGTCTTGAAAATGAAGTTTGTCTAGAAGAGGATGAAGAAATTTAGGAATGTAAAGCAAGAATCAAGTTAAGTGAGGATGAAATTTGAATTTTTCTTTGAATATAAAGAATGATGTTGTTTTTGGAGAGAAGGCGTTGTGGTTTTGGTGTGTTCGATTGAGTTTGGAGAGGTAGAAGTGAGACAAAATCACGTTTTGGATAGAATATATTCCGTTGTAATTAACCACGTCGATCTATCGATGTACATGGATCGATCGATTGTCAGAGATCCATGTATATGTGGATCTCTCAGTTTAATACATGAACTGATCCATATATACTGTTTTCTAAGTTTTGTAATTTTGAGCTTTTATACATTCTTAAACATTCTCAACCTTGCTCTAATTGATTGAAATGCCTCCGTAGAAAGTCTTTTTGTGAATATGTCTGCTAATTTACTATTGGTTGGAACAAATTCAAAAAAATGAACCTTATCACACTCAATTTCTTTTGAAGTGATATATAACCTCATTATGCTTGGTTCTTCTTATTATAAATCTCTCATAGTTGAGGCATTATCACATAAGATATGCTTTTAGTCTATCTTAACCTTGTAAACATTCAAGGTTTGTGTCATCCAAATCTATTATACACATCATAATGCAACCTACATATTTGGATTCTACCGTAGAAAGTTACACACTGTTTTGGTTCTTAAAAATCCAAAAAACTAATCAATTTTCAAGAGATTTACATGTCTCAGAGGTGCTTTTCTTATCAACAAGATTTTTCCGTCAAATAGGTCTCCATTGTTGGACATCCAACCGTCAATGATTAGTCTCAACTCATTATTGCTCATGATATCATTGATCTTAAGCAACTTAAGAGGAAAGGTAGCCTATAATCTCTCTTTCACTTATCACATAAAATTTGGGCATGACGAATGTATACCTAAGGTTACCTAGGGGTATAGGTTCATCCAATGGTTCCTTCGCTTCCTTAGACTTTATCCAAGGGGAGTTTGTGAGCGGTTGAGCCCTGCAAGAGAGTAGCCAATTCGTTGGCTTGACTAAAGTCCATTGGTTGTTTTTTTCTTTTGTGGGTTCTTGCATGGGGCTATGAGCTCTGTCTTTGGGGAGGGTTGCTTGACCCTCCTTCACTTTGAGATGTTCTTGCCCTTGTGGAAATGATTTTACTCCTTGCTGACATTTTGGATGCAATTAGGTCTTCAAAAGGAAATTTGTCTATAATAGGATGAAGAAATTTAGGGGTATGAAGCAAGAATCAAGTTAAATGAGGATGAAATTTGGATTTTTCTTTGGATATGAAGAATGATGTTGTTTTTGGAGAAGAAGGCGATGTGGTTTTGGTGCATCTAATTGAGTTTGGAGAGGTAGAAGTAAGAGAAATTGTGTTTTGGATAGAATATATTCTGTTGTAATCGACCATGTCGATCGATCGATGTCTATCAATTGATGTGAATGGATCAATCGATTGTCAGAGATCTATGTATACGTGGATCTCTTAATTTAATACATAAATCGATCCATGTATACTGTTTTCTAAGATTTGTAATTTTGACCGTTTATACATTCTTAAACATTCCCATCCTTACTGTAATTGATTCAAATGCCTTCACAGAAAGTCTTTTTGTGAATATGTCTGCTAATTTACTATTAGTTGGAACAAATTCAAAAAACAAACCTTATCACACTCAACTGCTTTTGAAGTGATATATAACCTCATTATATTTGGTTCTTCTTATGATAAATCTCTTAAAGTTGAGGCATTATCACATAAGATATGCTTTTAGTCTATCTTAACCTTGTAATCATTCAAGGTGTGTGCCATCCAAAACTATTATGCACATCATAATGCAACCTACATATTCAGATTCTACCATGGAAAGTTACACACTATTTTGTTTCTTAAAAGTCCAAGAAACCAATCAATCTCCAAGAGATTTACATGCCTCAGAGGTGCTTTTCTTATCAACAAGATTTTTCTAGCATATTACTCTCTTAAGCCAAAACACCCGCACTTAGATTAAAGCAACTCAAAATTTAAAGTAACTTTTTAAATCCTAAAGGTAAGTTCTTAAGGCAGCTAGATTCAATTTCCTAAGCATGCTTTAAAATTTATCACATATGCACATAGCATGTAATATATTTGTCCAGCTAACAGTCAAACAAAGTAAACCACCAATCATATTCTTATTTTTTGTTACCTTGACCGGCTATCCTTTTTTTCTTTTATAAAGCTTTGTACTTGACTCCTTTGTGTGCTTACGATTCTCAAGTTTGTATTTCTTGAGAGAATCCGTTGTGTGGAGAAGTACACTTCATCCTTAGTTTGCTTGATTTGACGCTCAAAGGAGGTAGTTGAGTTCATCCATCATACTGATCTCAAATTCTTCTTCTTTAGCAAAGTGCTTATGAAGACAATCATTAATAGAATTAAAAACATATATTTGAGAAATGAATGATTACTTCCTTGTTCTTTGAAATACATGGTAACATCAATATTTCTTCTTAAAAGACCATTTTTAACAGGAAATTTTTCAATTTCTCATACCAAACTTTAGGTGTTCAAGTCCACAGATGGCTTTTTAAAGATGTGATTTGAATAATCGTAATCTTTAAAACCTATTGGTTGGGCTACAGGAGATTTATAGTCATTTGATATCACACAATCATATTCCACAATTCTCTTACTTTCCATATATGTTTTTGCACATAGTTTGAGTCAAATGCATTTCATAATTTGCATAGTATGAAACTCAAGAAGAAAGTTACGTTTTTGTCATTGTACTTTTATCAAAACTTGTCATGCATCGGTTGGTGCACATTTTCCACAAACACTTCCATATTTAGCCCAAATGTATCACCGACATGGATATGTACAAGAATAATATAAAGAATATGATTACTCAAAGCTATTTTACCCTCTCATAACAAGCTATAGGAGCTTGGTTCATGTCATTCAAGAAATGTTCCAGCATGTTTGACTCATTTAGATCTTTGATATTGAAAGATTCAGCCTACAGGTTCATGTAGTTATCCAAGATGGTCAATTTGACATATAATTGATTTTTCTTAAAGACTTGAATGATCCACCAAACTTCATGTGTTTTCCAAATTTTAAAAAACTTACATAGCTTAGGGGTTTTCTCTTTATTTTTGATCTTCATGAATGTTCAAATAACCATTGTCATCTAAACACTTGAATCATCAAGTTTTACGTAGAATTTTTTCTAAAGTAAAATATTCAAGTTACTTCAACTACATACTCTTATTTGATGTGTTCATTATCCATTTATGTTCAAGTCTCTCTAAATCCTCTTTGACCTCAATTATGAAAGTTTTACATAAAATGTCTTAGAGAAAGGATTATACACACGCAAGCACACAGATATATATATATATATATATATATATATATATATATATATATGTATATGTATGTATGTATGTATGTATGTATGTATGTATGTATGTATAATCCTCATCAAATTTATAAAACAAAAGATCCAAATCGTCAAACCGTCTGATAGACTGAAGGGATTAGGGTAGTAATGAATAAAATTAAGACAAAAACCAGGGAGTACAAAAACGAGTAATCTTATTAATATGAATTTCTATGGATACATATAATGGTAAATTTCACAAGAGAATGTAGTCGTATATTGTACCTTCGAGCGAACACAACCTTTTATCTTTTGGGGGAAAAAATGTGTGATTATGTTAAGAAAGAATGTCTACTACATCTAGTAGAAACTTCATGTATGTAAAATCTTTTTTGCTATTTTGTTACTTAGGTATTCCACATGTGTAACATTAAGTACTTATCCACGGTTTTATTATAACGTGGATAAGAACTTAATGTCAGCCTTAGAGGTTTATGCCATAATGGCGGAGTATGATGGCCGGATGTTAAACATCCAAAATAACAAATTAATCTATTCTACACAATGCCATGCAGAGATTGTTACTAGACTTCTGTCTTGCCATCCAAGAGAAATGGCTCTTCCATCATCTTTTTCCAAAATTCGAAATCCACCATTGCCTCCATCAATTGGAACAGGTGAGCTATGTGATCTGATTTTCAAGAGCAATCTTGCTTGTATCATAGATTTGGAGCTCAATTTACTCCTTTGAAATCCATGATTCTCCATTCTACCCTTCCAAGTTTCCATCCTTTCATATTTAGGACATGAATTATTTGAATAGTCCTTGTCAAAGTTCATCACACTTTTGATCTCTTTTCCCAGATGATTCTTCTCAATGCTCAATCTCTCAATGCTATCAGCAGGTAGACAATCATCCAAAGAATCGAACATGGCCGCGAAATAATGCAATGATTCCATGAATCTTGGTAAGAAATTTTGTGGGCTTCTACTACCTTCTTGTTCAAGTATCACCACCAATGAAGGATCAAGCAAATGTATAGATTTCAAGGTTTCAGATATCTTTGTATAACTATTCAAAGTGTTGAGATGAAAAGCCAAGTTCACTACAAGTGTTTCATTTGTCTTTCTTCTTAGATTCCCAATCTTGGATCCTCCCAATAGGCCATGGAACTCAAAAACTAGATGTCTAAATCCTTTGGCAAAATTCAAGAGTCTTACCTCAGTTTCTTGCAATTCTTCTAAGCTTCTTCCAAATCCGGTTATCTTGAGACATATTCTACTTGTAGGGGTTGCCATCTCAGAAAGGGATTGTATAAGGGATGGCCATTGAAATCCATAGGAAACATCAAAATCAATGACATGCAAAGATGGTGGGCTAATGGTATTAGTGTGCATAACCCTATCTTTCTCAAAGGCCTCAATGATGGATTGGTTGGCAGTGAAATGAGCAAACTGGTAGAAAGGTGAGACCTTGTAGAACTGTGTGAAAGACATGAACTTTTCCTCTGGGGTGGGATCCTTCATGATCATATCGAAAAAAGGCGATTTTCGGGTTAGGATCCTAGCAACCAATCCATCAGCAAAATAGGCAGCAACCCTTTGAAGAGAATCACCAAGAAGTGAGATGTTTTGGTAGATTTCATATAGATGCTCCACTGATGAATTCAAATCATTCCCATCAACTGAGGTGGCAGCTATGAGCAAAGAATGTATCAAATGAAGCCCTTTCCCATTCTCAACACCTCCTCCATTTTTCTTCTCCTTGTTGTTATTTTCAATCTTTAACCTTTGCTCTCTCATCTCAAGAAGCCCTAATATCTTCCCTTCACAACTTTCATTCAAATCCCACTCCAAGATTTCTTCTCTTCTCTTCCTCTTAGGCTTTCTTGGGCTGCAAGTAGAATCACTTCTTGTTGTAGTAACTGAAAGACTTAAACGCAAGAACTCATGATCATCAGCAAATTCCATATCAAGAGCTGGCATAGGGAGATGGAGGAAGCCGGATCGGTTCGTGATCGGACCACGACGTCGAATTGATCAAAGAGTTGATGGAGGAGGGAAGAGGAACAAGAGTCATATGGAGGGCATTTTATGGTTGTGTTCAATATAAAGGAGAGGGAGAATACTGGATTGAAATACATGCAAGAGAAGAATTCTTTTTTCTGTCCTCATTGTGGGATAAGACAAAGTGAATAAGACAAGAAGTTCTTTATTTATTTGTGCACATTGTCAATGAGAAGGATATCATTGGCTGTTTGGTGTTTCTATCCAAATTATATATATGTGTGTATGTATATATTAAAGGAGGAATATCCAAATCTCACCGCTTACAAGAATTACATCATACTTTTATACTTTAATTTGATTGGTAAGTTGGATAATCTTGGACAAGACTTTCTTGTTCAAACATTTCTGGTATCTTATTTTAGTTATTTGATAATGGCAGAGCAACTGGTAAAATTGTTACTTTGTGACCTTAAGGTCACAGTTTGAATTGCAGAAACAGCTTCTTGCACAAAGTGTAGGATAAGACTGCGTACATCAGATCGTGAAGTGATCCGGCCTCTCTCTAGATCCTATACAAACGTGAGAGCCTAGTGCATCGGAAGCGACCTTTCATAATTTTAACTCATCTACTCCAACAACATTACCCTACTGCCTTAGAGTCTCCCAACTATGGCGAGGTATAGGGGGTCAGATATACGCAATCATACACATGTGTTAGAAATATAAAGAGGTTGTTTTCCGATGACCCATGATGAAAATTGCGTCAAGTTGTACCGATCAACTGTTAGTTAACACATAGTTTGTTCAAATTTCAAGTGCAAGAAACGACCTTGTCAACATTGACATACATAACTTAATAGGACGTTACTTTTGAACAAATTGGACATTCAAGGTTGTGTATGTTGGATTAAATCTAGTCCGGTATCTGCAATCTCTTAGTTATCAAATATGTTTCTTAGAACCATGACTATAGTCATATTTTTTTTTTTGTTATACCTAGTTTTTATTGAAGTTTTTCTCCCCCCCCCCCCCCTCCTCCTACATGTCCGGCATTTGAAAAAGAATAACCCACTCATAAAATTTTTATATAACAGTTTCACAAATAAAAAGTGTTTACAGTGCAATAGGCTCCAGTATTTGCGTATGGTCCGAAGAGGAGCTGGATCGCTTCGCGATCTGATATACGCAGTCTTACCCTACATTTTGTGTAATTAAGTGGATGTTCGAACCCGTAAATCAAGATCACAAAACAACAACCTTATCAGTTACTCCAAATCCGGTGCTATAACACTTCCACAAATAATGGGCAAACTTAGCCATTTTAGCAATTTCATTTTCTTTTGTTTATTAAAATTTCTTTCAATATTTAGAAGCCAAGGACAGAAGATGGAAAGAGAGGCATCTTCCAAGTTCCACAGTCTAGCATTCTCCGTATACATAAATTATTTATTTTACATGATCAAATTGCCTATACATATATATATATATGTATATA
This sequence comes from Eustoma russellianum, assembly GCA_036186865.1. NCBI lineage: Eukaryota > Viridiplantae > Streptophyta > Magnoliopsida > Gentianales > Gentianaceae > Eustoma > Eustoma russellianum. The sequence continues at coordinate 33,391,325 of AP025058.1, forward strand.
TATATATTCATTTTTGATGATTCATATAAGGACTTTTGGCTGATTTTGGGGATCATTTCTGACGCCGGATTTAGAAAAAATTCACAAACTGCCAAAAAGAAATTGACAAAAAAGCTACGCGGAAATTCAGGAATCTGAGCTAGCATTTGAAGACTCCAATGCAGGCTTACCCTGCCTTTTTTAATTAGATGCCCTAATTTTTATTTTATTTTTGTGTTTATAGTAGATTAGATGCGCATTCATTTTTTGAATTTTTTTCCTCCTGCTTTACCTGCCACGGACGGCCATATATAAGTTACACAATATTAGACCCAAAACTGTGAACCTCGACTAAAACGATATTGTATCTAATTTTTGTGAGAAAGAATATGCATATGATCAATCAATTTAAAAAATAAACACTTATGGAAAGGATTATACTACTACAACAACAACATTACCTCATTGTCTTAGAAGCTCCCATATATAACGGAGTATGGGAAGGTCGGATGTAAGCAACCATACACATGTGTTACAAACAAACATAGATTGTTTTCCAATGACACAAAATGAAAATTACGTTAAGATGTGCCTATCAATTTAGCAGAAGTATTATACAATTAAATCTCAAATCCATGTTCCCCTACTCCCTTGCCCCTCATATTTTTCTTAAAATGAAAGGAGCGGGGAAGAGGGTTAATATTCGGTTAAGAATTAACTATTTCAACATCAATATTACCTTATTGTCTTAGACGCTTTTGTTTATGGCGGGGTATAAAGGAGTTGGATGTACGCAATCATACCTGTGTGTTAGAAATACATAGAGGTTGTTTTCCGATAGCCCATCGCAACCATACCCGTGTGTTAGAAATACACAGAGGTTGTTTTCCGATAACCCATAATGAAAATTGCGTCAAGCTATATCGATCAACTGCTACTTCACAATATAAGTAGTGCAGCCAATTTAATGAATCATTTTGCTTTGGTGCATCATATTACAAAGTCAAGAAATAGTGTGTCTTTGGTTACATTTAAAATGAAATCATTAAGAATTAACTATTAAAATATCTAATAATTTTTTTCCATATTAAAATGCATACGTTCTATGTCTTATATGAAGATTGCCCATTTAGATATCAAGGATAAAACAACAACAACATTATCCCATTGTTTAGAGGCTTCCTTTCGTCTATTTCGTAGTATAAGAGTTCGAATGTACGCCATCATACCCATATGTTAGAAACACACAGATATTGATTTTTGATGATCTACAGTGAAAATTGCGTCAAAACTGTCGATTAATTTGCTACTTCAATTCTTGATGCTTTTGAAGTCTGTGATATAAAATATTCGCCTACAAAGATCTGCCGCCCGTGTAGATAAACAAACAAGCTTACGAGTCATGCTGGTTTATTATTTTTTGGATGAAACAACAAAGCTAATCAAATTGGCATATTTCAAATATATATTTTGACCAATTCAGTTCTCCAGTATAGAAGAGGACAAAAATTGGAGAAACAAGAAACTGTTTGCTGAATTAGCTCCAGCAGATCCTCATGTGCCATTTCTTTTTGCTGGCCCCAAGATGCTGATGCTGATTTTTTATTATTATCTGTTAGCGTTCCTATTGTTTGCCGACCTACCGACCTGACTTGACTGTCGAGCTCAGAGCGGCAGTCTACTGACTGATGAAACGAAATAATTACATGTTAGTCAACAAACAGTCAACGATAGATTTTAGGTATAAAGTGTAAAAGTCCCGCAGGTCGGCACAAAAGCACTGTTGCTCGGCCAAACTACATTTCGGTTATACTCATATCATCAAGGGTTTACACCCCGGCATCCAGTCTGAACTGCAGCTCGGCAAGGATGCACTTCTTCACAATCTTCCTAAAGTTTATTGAAATAGCTAAGGCAAAATCCACTATAAATCCTGTTCAGCTCGGCCACGTGCTTGAGTCAAGCCGGCACTTGTTGATACATGGTCAAGAATTGTAGAAGTGAAGGCTTGCATAACACTTCAGAATATTTCATCCCGGCACGGCAAAGTCGTATATTTACAGTCAACCTCGGCAGAATGATTCGTCATCTCGGCCTCGGCCGCGTATTGGTTTTGCCATGCTAAACTATCGGATAAGATCAAGAGAAGATATTCTCTATCGTCTGCTGGGACCCACTAACCGGCTCTGCAGAATAACTTTCCAAATGGCAAGCGATGATTGGTCCAGAATAAGGACATCATTATAAGTCGACCTACACAACAGCTACGGTCTCAGGCTTTAGTCCCATCGCACTGCATCTCTGCAACTGATTACATCACCGTCTTATCAACCAAACGGGGGGTCAGTCCTCCACAATCTCAAGTATACATACCCCTCTACCCAGACGAGGAAGGGGATCCGAATTCTGGGGGAACAACTAGAGCATTACTTCCAGAACTCCATCTCGACCATAACACTAAAACTCACAAACTCAATGAGATCGTTTTCAGGCTTTATCTAAACCTCTATTCCAGCATAAATTGCATAGGCAAAACAACCATAACTGACTTAAGCGTCGGAGGGTTTTTCCCAGGGCAGCGCCCTGGGACCTCTAACGTTTTTCTTCTTTCTCAGGCTCCATAGATGGATTCATACAGAAGATTCACAGCATAATACTCGGGTCATCTCTGATCCACCCGGTGAGCGATCTCAGCCTCATCACTGACCATGCTGTTGTTGACGATCTAGACTCACCTGTTGGTTGACCTGACCTGACTGTCAAGCTCAGCTTGGCAGTCTGAAGAGCGCTGATTACGGGTGACTAGATATGATTGTAAATATCCAATCTAATCAAATATATCATATTCATTGAGTTTATCTTGTACATAAATATAGAGATGTGATAGGATTTGTATTGATCTTGTATTGATCTCTTTAGCAATAGATTAGCATAAATTACTCCCTTGTATTTACTGTAAATTGACCCATTGATCAAATAGAATAGGCAGAGATCTGAGTTGCCAGATCATCTTTGTGCAAATCTTCTTTTACATGGTATCAGAGCGATCACTGGTTTTCGATTTCTAATCTTCTTCCTTTAGAAATTTTCCTCCCCAACCATAGCAGCCGAATCCTGTTCCTCTCAAACCACGACAATCGAATCTTCTCACAAGAAAATTATGCCCCCTATGATCTGCACTCAGGTGATCATCCTGGATTCCTCATTACCCCTGTCCAACTCACAGGATCCAATTATGAAGAGTGGGCAAGGGCCATTTGCAGCTCCTTGCTCGCCCGACAAAAATATAGATTCCTCGATGGAACCATAACTCAACCTGATGATGGGTCTCCCAACATGCCAGATTCGGAGCCTGTCAACTCAATGATCGTGGTGTGGAATTTAAACACGATTGAGCCAAGCTTGCGTTTCAGTATCTCTTACTCGAGAACGCTAAGGATTTGTGGGACAACATTAACAGTGCTTTGCTGTTATGAATGCTCCTCGGGTGCAGCATTTGAGGAAAGCATTCACAAATTGCAAACAAAATGGAGATTTTGTCATGATTTATTATGGCAAATTGAAGAAACTCTGGGATGAGCTGAAAGACTATGACAACATCCCAATGTGCTCCTGCAACGGATGCAAATGTGATCTATGACACACACTTAGTCGTTGCAAAGAGGCTGACCGAGTTCATCAGTTCCTCATGGGACTTGATAAACATACTTATAGAACAGTCCGCTCGTCTATTCTAAGATAGGAACCTCTTCCTACCTTGAACAGGGTCTATCACATGGTGGTTCAAGAGGAAAGTCTGGGTTCTATTGCACTAACAGAAGACAAGCATGAATCTCCTGCCTTTTCCCTGACAGTGATAGGAAAGTCAGGCGCTGATAGGAAGAACTTCAAACCTGCGGTGGTGTGCACATATTGTCGTAGGAAAGGGCAAGAGGCCAGTGGATGCTTTCAAATCATAGGTTATCCTGACTGGCGGGGTGACCGACCTAGAGGACATATCAAGCCTAAAGGTCCTGCACATCTGACATCCTCTCGGCCCAAGGTCACAAGCAACGCTGCTCATATGGCAACTACCCCATCAAAGGTTTCTACCACCCCGGATGATGCACATGGGGGTGTGAAGATGTTGGACGAACTCTCCAAAACGGAGCTGAGCTCACTCCTCCTAGATCTTAGTACACGTAAGCAAACAGCTCCTAAATGTCTGAGTGGTAAGCCTACTGACTCTTTTTGGATTATTGATTTGGTAGCTTCTCGTCATATGACAGGTGATCTAAATCTTTTACATAATTTCTCTCCAATCCCACCGTGCAATATCTGGCTGTCCGACAAGTCTGTAACCCAAGCACAGCACTAAGGGTCAGCTCGGCTGAATGAAGAACTGACCCTTGACAAAGTGTTCTTTGTTATAAACTTAACTTGCAATTTGCTATCAGTTTCATACTTGCTGCACAATCAAGATTATATTGTTAAATTTACTAATGAAGGTTGCGTGATACAGGACCAGAATACCACGACTTGGATTGGAGCAGGTGATGTGATCGAAGGGATGTACATCTTGAGGAGAGAAAATCCTATCGATGCATGCGGCAAAGAAGCACTCCGATGTCTCCTTATGGCACAATTGGTTGGGACACTTTTCCAATCGGGTTTTGTGTCTGTTACATGGTGTCATACCTTCTTTTGATAAAATTAGTACAACTTGTTGTGAAGTCTGCTTTCGTGCAAAGCAGACCAGATAATCTTTTGATTTGAGTAATACTATTGCTGAACGCTGTTTTGATCTGGTTCATTGTGATGTATGTCTTTATCGACATAAAAATTCGCGTGGTGCTTCTTATTTTTTTAACTTTTGTGGATGACTATTCTCGGCCTGTGTCGGTATACCTATTAAAAACTAAAGATTGGGTATCAACTTTGGTGAAGCAGTTCTTCACCATGGTCAACCCCCAGTTCAACCAAAAGATTAAGATTTTCCGCACTGACAATAGAACAGAATTCTTACCACTAATCCTTTTCTTTGCTGACCAAGGTGTGATACATCATCTTTCATTCGTCATACTCCCTAACAAAATGGAAAATCAGAACGTAAACATCGGAACATTCTTAACGTGGCACGTGCCCTTTGCTTCCAAGCTAACCTCCCCTTAACCTTCTGGGGCGAGTGCGTCCTGACCGCGGTTCATCTTATCAATCGCACTCCCTCTACCTTACTCGGCGGCAAGACACCCTATGAAGTTTTATCCGGCCGACCTCCTAATTACACCCATCTTTGAGTTTTCGGTAGCCTGTGTTACGTTCACAATGATCAATGGCATTGTGACAAATTTCAACCACACAGTCCTAAATGTATCATGGTCAGATACCCATCTAGAAAGAAAGGATGGACTGTATATGATCTGGACACTTTTGAATTCTTTGTTTCCCGGACCTTTGTTGAGACCACTTTTCCATTTGCCAGTAGCCCGTCCTCCATTCCTTCACCATCCTCTTCAGATCATTTGCTACCCAACAACTCTCCCATTGATCGATCCATTGACACACCTCTGGCACTGCAGAAACACCTCCTTCTTCACCCGAGCTGACCTCAACTGAACCAAGCCCATCACCCCAGCTTAGTTCGGCCGAACAGACCCCAACACCCGAGTTCAGCACGGCCGAATAAACTCCAATACCCAAGCTGACCTCTCTAGCTCCTCCCTCGCCTCCTTCACCTCAAATCGGCCGTGGGCAGCACATCAAGAAACTTTGTGCAAGACTGGTGGATTACGACATGAATGTTGTTTAGCTCAGCCCTTCGCTCACATCACCTGGAACGATTGTTTCCTTAGATACTCCCTACTCTCTTACCAATTTTTTTAGTAATCATCGATTTTCTGTTGCCCATCGCACCTTTCTTATGGCTATCACTTCGAGCACATAACCAGATTCTTACTCGCAAGCAGCACAGGATCCTCACTGGCATGCAGCCATGCGCGAAGAGCTGTAAGCTCTTGAGAACAATCAAACATAGACTTTAGAGGAGCTACCTCTTGGGAAACGTGCTATCGGCTATAAATGGGTGTACAAGATCAAACATCATTTTGATGTGAGTATTGAATGCTATAAAGCTAGGCTGGTTGTGCACGGAAACCATCAAATCGAGGGACTTGACTACACTGAAACCTTTGCCTCCACTGTTAAGATGGTCACAGTTCACGTACTCTTGGCTCTTGCGGCTGCTCGACAGGTTTCTACATGTCAGATGGACGTACGAAATGCATTTCTTCATGGTGATCTTAATGAAGAGGTTCACATGAAACTACCCCCTGAGTTCACAGCGACCTCGCCCGGCACCATCTACCGCTTGCGTAAATCGTTATATGGCCTTAAGCAAGCACCTCGGTGTTGGTTTGTCAAGTTTTCTGCTGCTTTGCGCTCTCATGGTTTTGTTCAGTCCTATTCAGATTTTTCTTTGTTCCGTTATGCTCGTGCTCATATTCATCTTTATATTTTGATCTATGTTGATGACCTTATACTTGTGGGCAATGATTCTCAGGCAATAGAGGTTGTTAAAACCTATTTAAGTACCTACTTTCATATGAAGGATCTTGGTTCTCTAAAATATTTTCTCGGACTTGAGGTCGTCCACAGCACTGCAGGTACATTTGTGTCCAAGCGTAAGTATGCCCTGGATATAATTCTAGATCGTGGATTGCTCGCTTCAAAGCCGGCCTCCATAACCTTGGAACAACAACATCAACTTGCTCAGTCCACTAGCTCTCTTCTAGAAGATCCGTTATTATATCGATGTCTTGTTGGTCGCTTGATTTATTTATCTGTCACTCGACCTGAGCTCTCTTATGTCATTCAGACGCTCGGTCAATTTATGTAATCACCTCGGCTTAAGCACTGGCAGGCTGCTCTGCGCGTTGTTTGGTATCTCAAAGGCAGCCCGGGCCAAGGTCTTGTTTTCCCATCCACCAATGATCTCCAATTAAATGCCTACTGTGACTCGGATTGGGTAAGCTGTCGCCTCACTTGACATTCACTTTCGTTCTACTTTATTTAACATGGAACAACACCCATCTCATGGAAGACTAAAAAGCAATACATTGTCTCTCATTCTTCTGCCGAGGCAGAATATCATGCCATGGCCTACACTACTTGCGAGCTGAAGTGGCTGCTCGACCTTCTCCGTTTTCTCCGCATTCCTCATTCAGCAACTGTTACTCTCTTTACCGACATCAAGTCCGCATTACATGTCGCCCACAATCGCATCGCTCATGAACGCAATAAACATATCGAGGTTGACTGTCATTTTCTTCGGGATGCAATCTTATATGGACAAATCCGCTCTCTTCATGCCTCTAGTACACATTAGCTGGTAGATATTCTTACCAAGTCTCTTGGCACTCGCGATTTTCGTTTTCTGTTGTCCAAGTTAGGCGTTGCCGATCTTCACGCGCCAACTTGGGAGGGTGTTAGTGTTTCTACTATTGGCCGATCTGCCCACCTAGCCTGATTGTCGAGCTCAGCTCGGTAGTCCACTGACCATGTTGTTGTTGATGATCTGGACTCACCTGCTGGCCAACCTGACCTGACTGTCGAGCTCAGCTCGGCAGATCTGAAGAGCACTAATTACGGGTGACCAGATATGGTTGTAGATATCCAGTCTAATCAAATATATCATATTCATTGAGTTTATCTTGTACATAAATATAGAAATGTGATAGGATTTGTATTGCTCTTGTATTGATCTCTCTAGCAATAGATTAACATTAATTGCTCCCTTGTATTTACTATGAATTGACCCAGTGATCGAATAGAAAAGGCAGAGATTTGAGTTGTCAAATCGTCTTTGTGCAAATCTTCTTTTACATTATCTTATCCTCTTACTTCTACTATGTATCTGCATTTTGTTATGTTATTACGTGTTATTTGTATAACTGAATGATATTTAAAATACATAGAGATTGTTTCCGATGATTCATGATGAAAATTACGTCAAGCTATGTCGATTAACTTGCTACTTCAAACATGATGCTACTTCAATTCCTGATCCTTTTGAAGTTTGTGATATAAAATACTCGCCTACAAAGATCTGCCGCCCGTGTAGATAGACAAACAGGCTTACGAATCATGCTGGCTTATTATTTTTTGGATGAAACAACAAAGCTAATCAAATTGGCATATATCAAATATATATTTTGACCAATTCAATTCTCCAATATAGAAGAGGACAAAAATTGGAGAAACAAGAAAACGTTTGCTGAATTAGCTCTAGCAGATCCTCATGTATCATTTCTTTTTTGCTGGCCCCAAGATGCTGAGGCTGATGATTTTTATGATTATCTTGTCCTCTTACTTTTACTATATATCTGTATTTTGTTTTGTTATTACGTGTTATTTGTATAAATGAATGGCCTTTAATTTATTTGTGTTTACGAAATTTTTTCACTAGTACATTAGCACACTATATTCCTATTATTATGTTATCTATGTAGGTATATATAGAACCGAAAGTCTTACTGGAAGCAAATTATATATTTATTGGGATGGAGATATTGTTTGCCTCTTCTCATCCTCCCCAGACCCTACCGATAGTTTTTGCTGTCGTGATGAGGAGATTGTACGGTTTGAGTTCATACTCTTTTGTTGAAGTTGGCGATTCGATTTTCTTGTGCATTCTTATAGGATGAAATTTGAGTGGTTTGACATGAGCTCTAGTTCGAACCTCTCTTTTAGAGGAGAAGGTCACATATCTTATCATTTATATCATAATAAGTGAGATCATATCATATGTATTATTTTGACATTATTTAGGTACACAGGACATGACCTCCATCAGTGTGATAGACGATGTGATACATATACGATTTACATCTTCTCAGAATCATGGGGTTTATATGTAGATATATGAGTTCTCTTCTTTGTAAGACCTGTGAACTTTCCCTTCACCAAACAGAAATAACTAGAATCAACAAACATTACCCTATTGTCTTAGAGGATTCCACCTATGGCGGGGTATGAGAGGTCGGATGTATGCAACCATGCTCATGTGTTAGAAACACACAGAGGTTGTTTTCCGATGACCTATAATAATGCGTCAAGCTATGGCGATCAACTGCTACTTCATAATATAAGAAGTGCAGCCAATTTAGTGAGTCGCCTTCTTTGTGGTAATGATGCAAAAATTCAAACAAAATATTTATGAAAATACGAAATAGAATAATTTGACCGTGTCACAAACTTACGGTGTTATCATGGAAGAAAAATTGGCCCGGCCAATGGTCTAATTCGTTTATTACTATTGTTATTATTTGTTTAAAATGGTTTGATCAACAAATGGACAATCGTAAAGGAAACATAAAATAAAAATAAAATAATAAAAGACGTGTCTTTTTACGAATCAAAGATCCTTTTATATCGATATTTTCGATTGAGCTATTTCAATCGAGCAAAATGGAATTTAGTTTGTGTATTTTTCTCTTTCATAGCCGTTTGTTGCTATAATATACTTATCAACACTTCCTCAGAAACAGAATAGTAGATATGATGCAAAAACGACTCACTAAATTGTCTGCGCTTCTTGTATTGTGAGTAACAATTAATATACACAACTTGATGTAATTTTTATTATAGATCATCCGAAAACAATCTATGTGTGTTTTCAATACATGGGTAATGTTGCGTACATCCGACCTTCCTTTATCCTGCTATATATGAAAGCCTATAAAGCAATAGAGTAGTGTTATCGTTTATGAAAAAGACAGATCTATGCCAGAAATGGCCAACCAAACTAAGTTATATCCCTTCAAAATATGGGATTTTGGCTTTGAAATGATGTTTGGAAGAATATCATTGATGGCACACAAACAATTTTTTAGGAACTTAATTTATTAGTGGATACCTTGTTACAGAAAAAAAAAACACTCGAAATTTTCTTGTCAATATTCTTGTTGTCATAGAAGAAAGATTATGGTGCTAAATAAATATAAAAATGGCTTATACCATTTCATGCATTGTGTTCTTGACATATGGCAGACTTTCAGAAGTTTTGCCAACGTATATAGTTTAAAACGTCAAAAGTTTCTACTTGTTTTTAGTGAAAAGATAAAAATATATTCTCGATACACTAGACTTTTGCGTTTGTACAGAATTCGGAAAGGGGTCGGATCACTTTGTGACCTGAGGTACATAATTTTCCCCAACACATTTGTGCAAGAGGTTGTTTATACGGCTCAAATCCGTGATCTCGATATCCCAAAGTAGCAACCTTACCAGTTGTTCCAATCAATATAAAAGATATCAAGTAACTTTAGCAACCTTTTTCTTGTTTTGAAAAATTTTGGACATGGATGTGACCTGATGTACATAACTTTACCTACATTTTTGTGTAAGAGACTGTTTCTACGGCTCAAATCCGTGATCTCGAGATCACAAAACACCAACCTTACCAGTTGTTCCAATCAGCTTTTTCTTGCTTTGAAAAATTTTGGACATGGATGCGACCTGATGTACATAACTTAATAGCTATTCTTTTTGGATAATGGCTCATTTACAACCATTCAACCGGCAGCAGGCAGTCATCAAAACATATATTAAAAAATTGCAAAGAAACAGACCAGCCGGTCATTAAACGGTTGAATAGCTGTAGATGAGCCATTATCCAAAAAGAATGAATGTTAAGTGAGTTTTATCAATGTTTGACTATTTAAATGAGTAATTGGCCAAACATTTGGCTATTAAATGAGATTCCTTTATTTTTTTTCTTAGAAACCTATTCTTAAAAAAATATTGTGTCTCTATGCAGGAATCAAATGGAGAATGAACATGATACCGCCTGTTAACGGATATTAGATTATCTTTGAAGAGAAAAAAAAAGATTCTAAGAGGTTGATAGACATATGCTCATTTTCATTGTATGTCATGAAAATGAACACACCATCATCATCATCCGTACTCAGTATATTCCAACGACAGCAAAAAACTATCGTTAGAGTCTTGAGAGGGTAAGTGGTAGTCAGACAATACCTCTATCCCTTGCTTCCAGTGAGACCTCCGGCTCTATATGTACGTGCATAAATGACATAATAATATAGATATGATGTGTTAGTGTGTTAGTGAGGGAATTCAGGAAATACAAAGAAGAGACTTTCGATATTAAAATACACATAACGTGTATATGTACATGTAATACAAAACAACGGTAAAACATAAGCAACCAAGTGTAAAGTCAACCTAAAGCGTATATAGTGTCTACGCCTATCTATGTCCCTTAATATACTCTAAGGTGTCCCTATATATGACCTATACCTCGTTAACCTTAATCTTATGTCTCTATGAACTACTATCATGTACCATGTCCTCAGAGAGGTGCAAATCTAGTAGGTCGTGCCTAATCTGCTCATCCCAAGTCAGTTTGGGCCAGCCTTTACTCATGTTCTCCTCTACAATGAGGCTTTCAATTGCTCTGACCGACGGCGTTGTCTGTCTCTGCTTGACATGCCCAAATCATCTCATTCTTCCCTCTCTTATCTTATCTGCTATACTATACACGCCTAACCTTTCTCGAAACACCTCGTTTCTGATCCGGGCTAGCCTTGTATACCCACACATCCACCTCAACATCTTCATCTTTGCCACTTCCATCTTCTGCAATTGTGACCTCTTGATGGCCCAGCAGTCTGTCCCATATAGCATTTTCGGTCGCACTACTACCCTATAAAATTTTTCCTTTAATTTAGTTGGGAAATTCTTGTCACACAGCACCCCTGAGGCCGCCCTCCATCTACACCAGCCTGCTTGAACTCGATGTGCTACATCATTATCTATGTCCCCATTCTGCTGCACAAATGATCCTAGGTACTTAAACTTACTTACATGTGGTACCACTTGATCATCGATGGTGAGATGGCTATTCTCACTGTCGGTTATGCCACTGAAGTCGCAGTGCGGATACTCGGTCTTAGAACAGCTAATCTTTAAGCATTTTCTCTCTAAAACACCTCTCCATTGCTCTAGTCTCATACTCAGGGTATGTCTACTCTCTGCGACTAATACAATATCGTCAGCAAAAAGCATACACCACGGAACTGCCTCCTGTATCGGCTTTGACAACTCGTCAAAGACAACTGCAAAAAGAAATGGGCTCAACGCAGACCCTTGATAGAGGTCTACCTCCACCGAAAAGAAGTCCGTATTTTCCACAGGCGTGTCCCAAGTTGTTTGGTATAAAAGTTAAAATGAGTATTATTACCATACATGCTGTTTGGAATACATTTGAGAGGGAATGAGAATTAAAACGCGTGCATACACACGGTGGTGTCGTGGTGGTGCAGTGGTGGCAGGGTGGCGGCAAGGTGACGCAATGGTGGCACGCTGTGGTGGCGTGGTGGTGCCATGGTGGCGGTGCAGTGATGGCACAAGGTGGCGTAGTTGCGGAAAGTTGTGACGGTCGGAATAGAAAAATGAGTTTTGATATCCGGTTTTACTTAGGTATCAATCTATGGACTTAGTTGGTTTCACTTGAGTATCAGTCTATGAGTTTAAAAGGTTTTGATACATATGCCTTTCAAACAAATACTAATGGTACATGACGGAGCTTGGATGGAGATATCTGTTCCAGGAGGTGGCTTACGGGAGCTGGCTTTGGAGAAACCGGCTTGTGCATAATACCGTAGATAGGTTGTTACCCCCCGCTATTTTTGTGAAGGAAGTGTTTGCTAGAATGCGTTCGCTTATTTTGGTCTATGAGCTGGACACATCGCTATTTTTGTGTACATCGTAGGGGATAGACTTGGTACGCCTGATATGGCTTTTTGTTAAGTTTTATGATTGATTCTATAAAATAGTTCCTTTTCTGGAAAAAAATACTAATGGTACATGTTTCTTGATTCTCAAATCTACCAACCAAACGTGTCCCAAGTAGTTGCCTTGGCTGTTCAAGTGGAATATTACCTTAGTATTTGACAACATATTTGCAGCTTTCTGAGGATTTAGGAACGATAAAATCTGTCGTTACTGGCGTTGGAACTCTCCTTCACCGTTGACAATTATTATTATAGTACAAATTCAACGAATCAGCAACAACCTCAATTTTGTCTGTTTTGTATCAAATCCAAGATCCATATAGCTTGTTTTTGTTTTGGCTTAGGGAGAAACCTATTTGTATACATAGACCGAGAAAATTGTACATAATTTTAACTCAACAGCAAAATTTTCCGCATCACAAAATAACGATGTTCGATCTCGTCAAATTTTTACATAGACGTAGAAAATTATCAGATGCTCAAGTCAGTTTTGGATTTTACCATTTTTGTATGCTGGAATATTAGAGAAATCTATCTCATTTTTGTGTTTTATTTACAACAACATTACTCATTGCCTTAGAGGCTACCGCCTGTGGAATGATTTTTGTGTTTTATCTAATATTGTCAAATCATCAAATATTGATTTTTTTTCCTAAATATTCCCATCATAAACAAGATGCTTGTATTGAAAGTTGTGCATTTTATAAGGACAACATGGAAAAATTATACCATTTTTGTTACCATTTAAAGAAAATAGACTTATATTTTTAGGACATCCTAAAATAAAAAAATAAACATATATTTTAGAACGAAACAGTAATAAATTTCTTTACTAACTTAATTTTCAATATATTCTTCTATAGATAAATACATAGATCACGATACTGATGTTAGATTCAATCTGACACAACTCAGAGAAGCCAACGGCAAATGACAATGACATGGGCGGGTGTTCTAAAGTTTGATCAGTTCAAATCTTCAACTTGAAAAATAAAAAATTACAAACAAATAAAAGGGAAAATTATAAGAAAAAATTTTATGGCATGAGCATGTAACAATATATCATCATATATAGGTGTAAGATTATAGAGTCGGGGTGTTACTAAAAGCAAACTCTCTATCTCTTGAGATATAGGTATTGTTTGTCTGCCGCTTACCTTTCCAGACCTTAACAATAGTTTTTGATGTCGTTAAGATATACTGTTGGAGAAAAATTTGTAAATGGGTTAGTCCAAAGTTGGTGAACAACATACTTTGAGTTTAATTAAGATTAGTTTTCGTTAATCAAAAAATAAAAACTAATGGATCCTAAATTATCTACGTAACGAGTAGATCATTTTAGGCTTTTGAATCACTCAATTTCGATACCGGGTGAATGAGAAATTAATACTCAAAGTAGGAATAAAAATTGGTTGCAAATCAGAAAATTGGTGATGTGGCTTCATGAGAAGAAGACGCATCATCTTTTTGCAAATATATCTTATTGTCAAATTGAAGGGAAAATGCCATCAAACATAGTGCTAGGAGAGGCACTTTAGATGTGCTCTTAGGTCATGAGAATTTGACCGGAGGGAAGACTTAGAAAGTGCCACGCGTGCGCCGCTGACGCCCGCCCGTCCGGCCGGCTCAGGCTCGGGCTCGTGGCTCGCCTGCCCGGTTCTCATATTTTTGGACAAATTTTCTTTTAAATTTTTCTAGAAAACAATTTACTTGATCCTATGGTTATGATTAATCCTACGATCTAACGGTTCAGATTAAGCTGACAGTTTCAGCTGACTGATTCCTACCAGTCGTGGGTTACTCATCGATCAGAGGCAGTCGTGGGGTGCGTGGTGAACGTGGGGGTTACTGGCCGATTAGTGCGGTCATGGATTGCTGTAATCTCAAAGATTTCCCTCTATAAATGGAGGCAGTGCACTGCTTCTGAGAAAGACAGAAATTTTCCTTCTCTTCTCCTACTGCATACAAGCATTCTGCATAAACTATTGCTGCATACTGCATACAATGCTGCTGCATTTCATCAATTCAAGAAGTCAGAACATTTGTCAGATTCGTGGAGTTCTTACGTAGTAGCGCCACTCGTTCGAACTGTTAGCCATTGTAACATGGGAGACATTTGCAATTTGTGGTTGGGCACAGTATACCAGAGCAATTCGTCTTATGGACAGAGTCCTGGACTCGCCTCGGTCCCGGAGTTGAGCTCATCCATGTGTTTAGCTCATCTCTGTGTTGAGCTCATCTCTGTGTTGATCTCGGCTCATCGCTGTGATGGCCTCGGCTCATCACTGTGCTTGCCTCGGCTTATCCTTGTGACGGCTTCGGCTCATCCCTATGCTGAGATCGGCTCATCCCTGTGATGGGCTCGGCTCATCCCTGCGCTGAGCTCAGCTCATCCCTGTAATGGCCTCGGCTCATCCCTGTGCTAGCATCGGCTCATCCCTGTGCTGAGCTCTTCTCTTTCTTGTGTTGTTCAGAATGTCAGTTTCGTTCTCTAATAAATCTGAGTTCGTATATGGAAGAACAATCTTAAGACAAATTTTTTGTTCTTATCTCAGTTCTGTACCGGTTTATTTACAGTATTCTGTTAATATACTGACTTCTTGTTTCACATTTGTCAGAAACTGAAACGTGATGGAGAACAAAAGCTCTAATTCATTCAATGTTATGCACGTTGGTTCTCAGGAACAGAAAAGTGCTGTTCCAATTGCACCTACTGTTGCTGCACCTGTTCCTGCTCCTGTCCCTGCGGTTGGACAGGTTGAGAAGCCGGAAAAGTTTAGAGACAGTTTCTTCAAACGTTGGCACCAAAAGATGCTGTTTTTCTTGACAACGATGTGTTTGGCTAAAATGCTGACTGAGGATCCTCCGGAGGTGGTTCTGGTTGAAGATCAAAATCATAATATGCAAAACAGTTTGATGGCTGAAGCGTGGGATTATAGTAATTATGTTTGCTTGAGTCATATTTTAAGTTTTTTAGACAATTAGTTGTACGGACTGTATTGTACCTTTAAAACTGTAAAGTCACTATGGGTGGCCTTAGATAAGAAGTTCCACACGGAGGATGCCGGTACAAAGAAGTTTGTCGTTGGCAAATTTCTTGACTTTAAAATGTCAGACTCCAAGACTGTTGTTTCTCAGATTGAGGAACTTCAGATGTTAATGGTCGAAATGGAAGAAGAGGGCATGTCGCTCAGTGAATCTTTCATAGTGGCATCTGTGATTGAGAAGCTACCTCTTTTGTGTAGGGAATTTAGAAGCTATCTCAAACACAAGCGAAAGGAGATGATATTGGAGGATCTGATTGTTCGACTCTGTATAGAGGAGGACAACCCAAATCCGAAAGAAAGCCAAGTTCGAGTTCTGGTCATGCAAAGGCGCATGTCGCAGAGGCAAAGAAAAAGAAAAAGGTAAATCCTGTCGGAGTGAACCCTAAAGGCAAGAAAGTTGCCAAAAAGTTCACATGAAAATATTATAACTGTCGAATTCAGGGGCACCGCAGTGTTGACTGTCGTAAGCCCCAGAAAAAGCAGGAAAAAGCGAAAGCCAACCTTGTCATCCAGATGGATGATCTGGATTTGTGCGCTGTCGTTTCTGAGTGCAACGTAGTAGAAAATCCTCCTGAATGGTGGATGGACACTGGAGCCACTCGACATATCTATAAAAATAGGCGATGTTCAGAGACTATTCTCTGGCTAAGAATGATGAAAAGCTGTACATGGGGAACTCTGATAGCTCGAAGATTGAAGGTTCGGGAAATGTGATTCTGAAGATGACTTCAGGAAAGGAATTGACTCTGCGAGATGTACTGCACGTTTCTGACATCCGTAAGAACTTAGTTTCTGGAGCTTTACTAGTCAGTCATGGATTTAGACTAGTATTTGATTGTAATAAATTTATTCTGATTTAAAATCGGGTGTTTCTGGAAAAGGGGTACTTCACTAGTAATATGTTCAAGTTAAGTGTAATGACAGTTGTACCCAAGAAAACTTTGCTCGAAGAGGCTAATAAGAATGCTTGTACTTCTGCTTATATGCTTGAGTCTTCTTGTTTATGGCATTTTCGCTTGGGACATGTTAATTATAAGTCAATACAAAGAATGATTAATCTGGACTTATTACCCAAACTGAACATTAATAAAGAAAAATGCCAAGTCTGTGTTGAAGCAAAAATGACAAAGACGCCATTTCTTTCAATAGAAAGAACACTGAACTTTTGAATTTAATTCATAGCGATGTGTGTGATTTAAAATTTGTGCAAACAAGAGGTGGTAAAAGTATTTCGTAACTTTTATCAATGATTGCACACGATACTGTTATGTCTATTTTCTAAATAGCAAAGACGAGGTCTTTGATGCTTTCAAGGACTATAAAAATGAAGTTGAGAATCAACTTAGCAAACGAATTAAGACAATTCGTAGTGATAGAGGTGGCGAATATGACACACCGTTTAATGAATTCTGTTCAGAACATGACATTATTCATCAAACGACTGCACCATATTCACCTCAATCGAATGGTACTGCTGAATGCAAAAACCGTACTCTAAAAGAGATGATGAATGCTATGCTGATAATTTCGGGTTTACCACAGAACTTGTGGGGGGAAGCAATTCTCTCAGCCAACGTCATTTTAAATAGAATTCCACCTAAGAAGATGGATGAAACCCCATACGAGCTTTGGAAAGGCCACAAGCCTAGTTACAAATACTTAAAAGTGTGGGGGTGTCTGGCGAAGGTTGCAGTACCAAAACCAAGATGAGTTAGAATTGGGCATAAAACAATTGATTGCATATTCATATGATATGCAACTAACAGTAGTGAATATCGATTCTTGGTGCACAAGTCGGACATTCCTGACATACATGAGAATGTTGTCATGGAATCAAGAAATGCAGTGTTCTTTGAAGATGTCTTTCCAAAGAAAGACAAAAACAACGAAGAAACAAGCTCTCTAGTAAGCGAGTGCGTGAGACGACTCCTCAAGAAATTGAGGAACTGCGTCAAAGCAAACGAGCCAGAATACCAACATCTTTTGGACTAGATTTTCTAACATATTTGGTAGAAAACAATCCAAGAACCTTTTTTGAGGCGATGTTAACTCCAGAAGCTCCCTTCTGGAAAGAGGCAGTAAACAATGAAATAGAATCGATTCTTCAAAATCACACTTGGGAGCTGGTTGATCTTCCACCAGGAAGTAAATCACTCGGATGCAAGTGGATCTTTAAGAAAAGCTGAAAGAGGATGGGTCTATTGACAAGTACAAGGCCCGGTTGGTAGCTAAAGGCTATCGACAAAAGGAAGGCTTTGACTTTTTTGATACCTACTCACCGGTAACTAGGATCACTTCACTAAGGATGCTAGTTGCTATCGCTGCAGTCTATGACTTAGAAATCCATCACATGGATGTGAAGACTGCCTTCCTGAACGGTGAGTTAGAAGAAGAAATTTATATGGAGCAACCTGAAGGGTTTGCTGTACCAGGACAACAAAAAAGGTGTGTAAACTTGTTAAGTCTTTGTACGGACTTAAACAAGCACCCAAACAGTGGCATTTGAAGTTTGATGAGGCAATGTTGTTAAATGGCTTCAGGATCAACGAGTGTGACAAGTGTGTGTATATCAAGAACACACCAGACGCTTATGTGATAGTATGTCTATATGTAGACGATATGCTTATCATCGGCAGTACTCGTGACATCATCTTAAATACCAAGAAGATGTTAACACGAAATTTTGGTATGAAATATATGGGGGTTGCCAATGTTATTCTAGGGATTAAAATTTCTCGGATAACCGAAGGCCTTGTTATGTCGCAAACTCATTATATTGAATCTATTCTTAAACGATTCAATATGTTTGATACAAAACCAATAAAGACCCCATTAGACTTAAGTATACACTTAAGAAAGAATCGAGGTGAACCTGTAGCTCAATTGAAATACTCACAGGTAATTAGAAGTCTGATGTATATAACAAATTGCACAAGACCAGACTTAGCTTGTTCAGTAAACAAATTGAGCAGGTTTACCAGTAATCCATGTGAAGATCATTGGAAAGCTATAAATAGAGTGATGAGGTACCTGAAGTACACAATAAACCTTGGATTATACTATATAAGATATCCAGCAGTATTGGAAAGATATTGTGATGCGAATTGGATGTCAGATAGCAAGGAATCTAAGTCCACCAGTGGATACCTATTCGCTGTTGGTGGTGTTGCTGTGTCATGGAAGTCTACAAAACAAACGTGCATAGCTCGGTCCACTATGGAAGACAAGTTTATAGCGCTAGATAAAGCTGGAGAAGAGGATGAATGGCTTCGAAATTTCCTGGAAGATGTCCAATGTTGGCCTAAGCCAATCGCTCCTATCGGCATACACTGTGATAGTCAGTCTGCTATAGGACGAGCACAAAGCAGCATCTACAACGGTAAGTTACGACATATACATCGGAGACATAATACCATTAAGCAAATGATCTCTAATGGCGTGATTTCCATTGATTACATAAAATCAAAGGAGAATCTTGCGGATCCGATTACAAAAAGCTTGCCTAGAGATCATATGTCAAAATTGACAAACGGAATAAGACTTAAGCCTACTACACAAGAGTCTTTGTAACGGCAACCCAACCTTGTTGACTGGAGATCCCAGAATCTTGGTTCAATGGGACAACACAGTTATGAAGGTTCAGTTTAACACTTACTCATTCCACTACATAAAAGTGATGTCTGCAGAGAATATTTAGGGTAAGCTAAAGCTTTTAATGATGTCCTATATCTTGATACATCAAGTGGGGTACGACACAATACTCCTGATAGGAATCACCTATGTAAGTGTGAAGTGGGGCCGCTTCTATGAGAATTCTATGAGGCAAAGAAATCTCTAAAACACTTTCTGAAACCAGGTTATTCATGGCCAAAATGAACACAACCATGAGAACCAAAAGAGTGTTAAAGGAAATGTTGTGTGAGTATTGTTGTCTAGGTTCACAGCAAAG
This sequence comes from Eustoma russellianum, assembly GCA_036186865.1. NCBI lineage: Eukaryota > Viridiplantae > Streptophyta > Magnoliopsida > Gentianales > Gentianaceae > Eustoma > Eustoma russellianum. The sequence continues at coordinate 33,411,094 of AP025058.1, forward strand.
GCTGACTAGTTCAAGACATCAAGTCACTACTTAGCCGAGTGAATCCGATGGTACATCACTACGAAAGGTTCAAATCCAGAAGCTACTACTTCTAATGCAACATTTTCTTGTCTGACTTCTCGTTAGAGTCTACATCTGCATTTGCATTAATTTCCATTCATGTGGGGGATTGTTGGAGAAAAAATTGTAAATGGGTTTGTCCAAAGTTGGTGAGCAACATACTTTGAGCTTAATTAATATTGGCTTTCGTTAATCAAAAAATGAAAACTAATGAATCTTAAATTATCTACGTAATGAATAGATGATTTTAGGCTTTTGAATCATTCAATTTCGATACCGGGTGAATGAGAAATAAATGCTCAAAATAGGAATAAAAATTAATTGCAAATTGAAAAATTGGTGATGTGGCTTCATAAGAAGAAGACACATCATCTTTTTGCAAATATACCACAGTGGCAAATGGAAGGGAAACTGCCACAAATATAGTGCTAGGAGAGGCACTTTAGATGTGTCCTTAGGGCATGAAAAGTTTTTGACCAGAGGGAAGACCTAGAAAGTGCCACAAGCGCACACACGTGCGCACGAGCCGCCGCCGTCTGCTTGTCTGGCTGGCTTGGCTTGGCTCGGGCTCGTAGCTCGTGGCTCACCCGTCTGGTTCTTATCTTTTTGGATAAATTTTCTTTTAAATTTTTCCAGAAAATAATTTACTTCATCCTACGGTTATGATTAAGCTGACAGTTTCAGCTGACTGATTCCTAACAGTCATGGGTTACTGGCCGATTAGAAGCAGTCGTGGGGTGCGTGTGTACATAGGGGTTACTGGCCGATCAGTGCGGTCGTGGGTTGCCGTAACCTCCAAGATTTCTCTCTATAATAGGAGGCAGTGCACTGCTTCTGAGAAAGACAGAAATTTTCCTTCTCTTCTCCTACTGCATACGAGCATTCTTCATAAACTACTGCTGCATACTGCATACGCTGCTGCTGCATTTCATCAATCCGAGAAGTCAGAACATTTGTCAGGTTCGTGGAGTTCTTACGTATAGTGCCACTCGTTCGAACTGTTAGTCGTTGTATCCTGGGAGACGTTTGCAAGTTCTGGTTAGGCACAGTATACCGAAGAAATTCGTCTTAAGGACAGAGTCCTGGACTCGCCTCGGTCCCAGAGTAGAGCTCATCCCTGTGTTGAGCTCATCTCTGTGTTGAGCTCATCCCTGTGTTGAGCTCATCTCTGTGTTGAACTTGGCTCATCACTGTGATGGCCTCGGCTCATCACTGTGATGGATGGCCTCAGCTCATCACTATGCTGGCCTCGGCTCATCACTGTGCTTGCCTCGGCTCATTTCTGTGTTGGCCTCGGCTCATCCCTGTGTTGGCCTCGGCTCATCCCTTTGATGGCCTCGGCTTATCCCTGCACTGAGCTCGGCTCATCCCTATGCTGGCATCGGCTCATCCCTGTGCTGAGCTCGACTCATCCCTGTGCAGAGCTCTTCTCTTTATTGTGCTGTTCAGAATGTCAATTTCGTTCTCTAATAAATCTGAGTTCGTATATGGAAGAACATATATTGGATATGATTGATGATTGATGATTATGATATAGGTGTAAGATACTGAAATTTGATTATTCTTTTGTTTGGCCAACTGTTTGACGAGGCAATTGGAGTTAACCTGATGCGTTTGTTCAATATGATTGGATGAATTTGCAATCATCAGTAATATCTTTTACAGGTTGGTTTTTTTTACAGGTGGATGTTTAAATGAGAAAACAAGGCTCTATCAAAAAAATAATTAAAAAAAGGAGAAAACAAGGCCTTGATTGCAGCGAGGAGTTTCCATTTCCAACGGAGTCAATGACACACTCTTCTTTGATTTTGAAATAGATAGAATAAAGCAAAATGACCCACTAAATTGGATGCGCTTCTTATATTGTGAAGTTGCAGTTGATCGACACAGCTTGATGCAATTTCCATTATGGGTCATCAGAAACAACTCCGTGTGTTTCTAACAGATGGGTATGGTTGCGTACATCCGACCCTCCATACACCGTCATAAGCAAGAGTCTTTAAGGCAATATGGTAATGTTGTTGTTGATTGCAACGACCACCGCCCGCCTCGCTCCCTCTTGCCTCTCCCCATCAAAAGGACTCTTCATTTCTAAACTACAAGAACAAAAACATTACCTCATTGTCTTAAATACTCCTGTCTATGGCGGAATATAGAAGGATCGGATATACGCAATCATACACGTATTAAAAACACATCGAGATTGTTTCTTAATGATCCATAATAAAAATTATGTGAAGCTATATCTTTGTTATTATTTTAAATTAGGTAAGACTAATCTTCAGGTTTTGTACGAGCGTGAAACATGTTATGCGCCCAAAGGACTCTTGATATTGTGTGGATCACAGGATATCTCCAAGAAAACATGACAGTGCCCCAACTTAACGACAAACATATTCACCTCCAAATGAGCACACGAATTCAAACAGCCGGCCTAATGCAAAGGATGAGATATGTAAATACTATGCTCATAATTACTAGAATGCCACAAACAGTAAAAGAAACTGGTGAGGACAAAATTATCTTCTGAACAATGATAAGTATAATTAACATGGTCTGTTACAGTTAACGTTATTTGATCTTTACAGGATGTAACTCGCCTAGGATTCACGACAATTGCTTGGGGTCCAAATACACAGTCACGTCAGCATGTCACAGGAAATCTCTTCGACGTCGACAAAGATCTCAGGTCTGCATCAGTGAAACTCGTTCAGAAGCGTTAATGTTGGACACCTCGGCCACAAACGACGATTTAGTTTAGTCGCAGCTACCACATCGGCTCTAGCGCAGCTTAGTCATGCTCTGCATGTCGGCCATGGGCTCAGTACCCCCAACCTAGTATGCTCAACTCGGTAAGACAAGCATCTGCCAAAGTAGACACCTGCCACGTAAGCAGCTTAGCCATGTAACGTGACACATGGCGATACATGGCAGTCATGCACAAGCAGGACATGACACTTGGCACTCTCCCACAACTTTTCAACATGCATTGGCTGCTCATGTTGGAATATGTTAAGTTTTGATTATTTGCACATTTGACACTTCGAACACCTACATAAGGCGCCTAATGTGAAGTGTCTGAAAGTCAGTACACTTCGAACGCCTACATAAGGCGCCTAATGTAAAGGTTCTGGAGAGCAGTACACTTCGAACGTCTACATAAGGCGCTTCATGTGAAGTGTTTGGATTCCAGTACACTTTAAACGCCTACATCAGGCGCTTCATGTGTCAAAAAGAAAAACAGTACACTTCGAACGCTTGAGCAAAGCGCTTCATATGTATTACAAAGTCAAATTGACTTTTCTCTCCCAAAATGGGCACGTATATCAAGTTACTTTTTGGTAAAAGACAGAATTACTTCGAACAAGTATGAAGGCTGAGATGAGGCGCTTCATGTGACTTCGAACGAGTTCTGCTGTCCACTTAAGGCGCTTTATGTTACATCAAACGCCTGTTCAAAACCACATTAGGCGCTCCATGTCACATTGAACGCCTGTTCAACAAACACTTAAGGCGCTTCATGTGACTTATGTCACAAATGTTTTATGCTGAACTTTCTAACGTTTACTTGACATTTGTACCCTCCCTTTTAGTGCAAGTTTCACAGGTTTTCTCTCTTGGAGAAATCATCTTTCCTCTTCAACTTTCAACGAGAAGCTTTTCATCTATCCAAGAGAAGATCTCCAAAGATGAGGACATGCCATCAGAAGAAGACAAATTCCATTATTGGCTCATGCAGAAATTTCAAATGGCTAGAAGATTCAAGGAAGATAAAACAAGGGTTCCATCTCTTTCTTCCTCCAACTTTCTACCAACAAGCTCTCAAATTTCTCTCAAGTTGTAAAGCTTTCAAAATAGTTGTATCATTGTATATTTTACTTTATTTGTGAGAGTGTGCTATAAAGAAGAAGACGAGTCTTCTTCTTGTTGAGTGAAGATTGTGAGAGGCCAAGTGTAGATTGTTGGTCAAGAACCAAGAGTGCTTCTTATTTGAAGAAATCCAGACCTTGGAGGGTTAGTTGATAGTGTGGTGGTGCACTATACTCCCTACAAGAATTCTTTGAAGAGCAAAGAAGTTCTTTGGAGGTTAGACTTCAAGAGGTTGGCTTCTTGGTTGTGGTCTAGGCGAGTTGCACGTTTTTATTTGTATTTGGATTTTGTTTTGATGGTTGTTTCCCCTCAAAGAAATAATAATCCCCCATTCAAAATCCTTCTTGTGAAAAATCAAGAAGGTAGAGGAGTAGAGTGATTTTGACTTGAATCTCTATACATATTGTGTTCTTTACGTTTTCGCAAAGTCTATTCATATCAAGAACACTTCCAAGTATTAGGTTGCACTCAAAAACGAAAAACATCAAAGAAAATATCCATACTTGGTGAACACACTATTCAACCCTCCTTCTACTGTGTTCTAAGGGACCTGACAATTGGTATCAGAGCAAAATCTTGAGTATTTGAGTTCAAATAGCAAGATTTGATCTTAAAGTATGGATCTCTTTAGTTTTGAAGATGCTAGTTCCCCTAGTGGTGATGCTTCTAGAAGAAAAAGGCAAGAATCACTACTCCTTTCTATTTCTAATGTCCATGTCAAGGTTCCTATGTTTGATCCTCTCAACTACCCACTATGGAAATCAAACATGGAGACATATCTACGTTCTTGTGGGTACCGCATAAGGAGAGAGGTGTCAAAAGGTTCCACCATTCCTTTTGATGTTGATTATCCTACTCCGGAGGAGGAGTTACAATTTGCAATAAATAGCAAAGCACTTGCTATTTTGAATAGCTCTCTATCACCAAATGAGAGAGCTCAAATACAAGGAGTCCAATCCGCACACGAAGTTTGGACAAAGTTGGAGATGATCCATGAAGGAACATCTCAAGTGAGAGAAGTCAAGAGGAGACAACTTATCAAGCAATTATGTAATTTCAATGTCCCTAAAAGTGAAAAGATTGAAGAGTCAATCCAAAGATTCACCAAGCTTGTCAACCTACTTACGGCGGTTGGCAAGAAGATAGAGCAAGAGAATCTCAACCATTGCTTCCTAAATAGTTTAGGAAGAGAATGGAATGCAAAAGTGACGGTCATCGAGGAATCCAAGGATTTAGAGACTATTACCTTGGATGAGCTTTATGGGAATCTCATCACTTATGACATTCATCTTGAAGCTCAAGAGAAGAATGATCACATCTGCAATTCGTCAAAAGCTCTCGCATGCGAATCGGAAGATTCAGACGATGAATTCGGACTTCTTATCCGAAGGTTTATGCGATTCGCAAGGAAGAATGAGGATGAAACTAAGAGGTTCATCAAGGAAAAGTTCTCCAAGGACAAAGTGAAGGACCAAAAAAATAAATGATATAAATATGGGAAGATTGGTCACTTCATGAAGGATTGTAGGGTGAAAGAGCCGCAATTCAAAGATACGAAAACCATCCACCAACGGAAGAAGGCTTTACAAGCGGAAGTAGCCCATTGGGAGAGCATTCTTTCCAGATCCGAGAGCGACAATGGCGACAATGATGATCTACCTCTCACAGGGGTCATCAAGGACGATCTTGACAAGGATTTATAACCTCTCATGGCCATTGACGACGACATGGAGGTATGCACTATTCATCTCATTATAGATTGCAAGATGAAAAGCATGATTCAGTGCAAGAAAATGATTTTTTAGATATGAAATATAAACGTGTCAAAAAGGATTTTAGTGTATGCTTAAATGAATATAATGACACATTAGAAAATCACATTACATTACAATTAGAACATGACATCTTATTAACAATGCATGTGATTTCACTAAATGAGAAGCATGACTTGATGAAATCGAGGTCATCTTCTCAAAGCCTTTTGAAGAAGAAAATTCCTCAAAAGGAAAGGGCTAAAAAGGATGAGAAAATTAAGGATGCATCTACATTGAGCATGAAATCAAAGGCCAAACCTAGTGTCATGTATGCATCTAAGAAGGGAAAATCAAAGGAGCAAGCATCATTCATTTGTTGAGAAATATGTTTGGATAATTTTCAAAAGCATGATTTTAAGTGGTAAATATTTAAAAATATCGTACATGGTGTTATATGTGATTAAAAGTTGAAAAGGTTGAAAAATTTGACATCGATCTCTCAGGTTGTAGCGCATCGATCGATCTGTGTACATAGATCTCTCACATCGATTGATCCATGTAAGGCAGTGAAAGTTCAAGACCTTACGGTGAGACGTCGATCTATAAACCTGAGACACATCGATCGATTGATGTAACTCGATCTCTCACTTCGATCGATCGATATAGGTCAGAGACAAAACCTGAACTTTTCTGTGAGACATCGATCTCTGAAGCTGAGGCACTTCGATCGATCGATGTCTAGGGTCTTTAAAAATACTTTTCTAAAAAGTGTTAAAATGGTTGTTTTAATTTGTATATGATTTATACATGTTTATTATGTGATTATTATGTGATTTTTTGGTGATTATAAATGTCTTGTGACTAACATGCCTTGGAAGTTTCTACAACTTACTAAAAAGGGCAAAATTGGTATTTTGAGTTTTGTAGAAACATGATATGATGAAAATGTTTCAAGGATGTCTTCTTATATTATTTATCATGACAAAGGTGGTATCATGAATATTTCTGACCATCTGGGTCATTTCTGGAGTTTTCACATACCAGGGGTATTTTGGTCATTTTACCCCCAAGGGTATTTTTGGTATTCTTATTCAAGAAATCTCTTGAATATATTCTTATCTTCATTCTGAAGTTGTGCTAAGATTATTTTGAAGATTATATGGTGATCTTATATCATTTCTCTTATTTGATGGTATTAATGACTATAGCTGGATACGTGACGATTTGAGATGTCACATTCTATTTCTATCTTGAAGACTCTACTTTATATGTTATTGGAGGTTATCATTCATCATTTTTCAGAGGTTTTCAAGGTGTTAAATGTGTGGAAATTATTACTACGTACAGGAAGAAATAGTTGGAATTTTAGTGTTATATATTGGCATAATCTTCTCAATTATTATTTGGTGGTTTCTTCTTCAAAAATCTGAGTTGATATACTTCTATATATGCTTAAAAACGTGTATTATCAGGTAGGAATGATGGTGTAATTATTTTATGAGTTGGTGACAAATGGACCAACCAAAAAGGAGTTAGTTGGCAAAAATGCCAACTTGGAAAAAATTCAAAGTAGCCAACGGCTACTAGGCTTTTCTTGGAGATAATTCTTGCTTTGAAAATGTCAAAGTATCACATGTCTATTGTCTTCCCAAGGGGTTGAGAAGATGATGGAGTTGTCATGGCCATATTATCTTCACATTTTCAAGATAATTACTAGTCATTTTTGGAGCTAAAAATCGGCCAACAAGGTGTTTCCAAGGTGGACCAATTATGTTGTCTTATTTTGCCAAGTGTACAAGGTCAACCAATGATATAAAGACATTTGGACTTGATGATGAAGATGGTGACACATGTGCAATCTTATCTCCAAGGCTCAACTTCACACTATAAATAGGAGGCAATGGTGAAGAAGATGAAAGACACTTGAAGCTCACTTGAAAGCATTTGTTGAATTGTCTAGCTATCATCTTCTTGTTGTTGTTCTTTTTCCATTCTTTGTAGCAAAGGTTTTCTTGTTGTATTTGTTGAGCTACAAGCCTCTTGATCTTCATTTGTAATATTGATTAGCCATTTCTATAAGGCTACATCAATAGGTGGTAGAGGTGTTGCAACTAAGTGTTGCATAGAAGGTGTTCATCCAAGTCTTGAATAGGATTGGTATATAATCCAAGGAAGATTGGTCCTTGTTGAAAGGTGATTCATTTTATAGTGAAATCCAAGGAAAGGTATTCCTTAGGACTAGAGTAGGTCACATTGACCGAACTAGGATAAATTATCGGTGTTCTTGTCTTGTTTCTTCATTTCTGTTTTCTATCCGTTTTTACTGCAGTTTTCACACAATTTCTCACTGTTTGAAAAAATAGCTAAACACTTTCCAAATTCGTGATTTTTGGTGGAGTTATACTTCAGACTGTTAGCTTTCATTTGCAACAAGAATCACTTGATTTGAGCAAGGGAAAGTTAGTCTTTTAGTCTTTGCAAGATAACTGATCCAATCTAGCTGCAATCTGACCAGTTTTGAGAAAACTTGAATTCTAATCAAGAATTGTTTAAGGTCAGTGCCTTTTAGATTCATTAACTACACATCCTAGGGAGATTTTTGATATAAAGATCAACCTTTTTGATTGAGTATTCAAATAGAAACACGTTTTTCAAAATCAACAACATTATGTCCAATTATGTCCAAATTGACCATCTGAATCTTTTTATTTGTTTGAAGGGACAAACGATCTTATTTTTGTCTGATTTTTGGACAGAGTCTTGCTAACATATTAAAGTCAAATTCTGGAAAGTTTCATAGTTTTTGGAGTTGTGTACACTAATTTTTGAATTTTTCAAAAACGTGTTCTGAATCTGAGGTGGTCTCAGATTCTGTTTTCAAAGGAGATTTTTACAAAGGGTAGTAGTGTAATTTCCGCTAACCACTATTCACCTCCCTTCTAGTGGTGTTTATTGCAGGTGCACGATCCAACAATTGGTATCCGATCAAGGTCTACACCACTCAAAGAAGCAAGATTTGACACCATGCAAACAACACAAGGCCAAGAAACAATAGTTCAAAATATCCTGCTAGTCTTAAAACAAAGGTATTTACAATGGCAATAGTTTCTCACAAAGGTGAGTTGGAAGGTATGTCCACACAACGTCCTCCTCCTTTCGATGATAATAATTTTGTTCATTGGAAACTAAAGATAAGGCTATTCTTTAGGGCTATAGACATTGATTTATGGTATATAGTTGAAGATAGGCCGTACATTCCAATGAAAGTTGTACAAGTTAGTGGAGTCACACAAGAGGTTGAGAAATATAAAAGTGAATGGTCATTGGAAGATAAAAAGAAAATGTTCATGAATGCTAAAGCTATGCAATTACTTTTGAATAAACTTACAACTTCTAAAGCAGGATATATGTCAAATTGCACAAGTGCATACGATATGTGGAAAATCACTTGTATTAAAGCATGAAGGAACAAACGGTGTAAAAGAATCAAAATAAACATGCTTATGACTGAATTAGAGTCTTTCAAAATGTTGCCGAACGAATCCATAACATCTATGGATTTGAGAATTACTAATATTTTCAATGCTCTTGAAGCTTTAGGAAAATCATTCACGAACAATGAAAAGGTTCAAAATATGCTGCGAAGCCTTCCTGCTAAATGGGATCCAAAGGTCACGGCAATTGAAGAGACGAAATCGATCACAAAAATGGAAGAATTGATAGGCTCACTCAGAGTATACGAGGTAAAATTAAACCAATGAAAGTCTAAATCTTCTAAGTCATCCGGTAAGTCAATAGCTTTCAAAACAACTGAAACACATGCTAGTAATGATGATAGTCATAGTGATAATGAATTAGATGATGACTTGATATTAATAGCAAGAAAACTTAGAAAGTTTTTCAAACGTCCAAATAGGAATAGACAATGTACTTCTTCTTCTTCTTCTTCTCAATCTAAGAAAAATAATTCTAACAACAACAAATAGTATAATAAAGAGTTAAAGTGCTACGAATGTGGTCAAAAAGGACATATTTCATATGATTGTCCAACAAAGAAAAATAATAATAATAACAACAATAATAAACAAGCCAAGGACAAGGAGGCAAAAACGACAAAGACAAAAGAGTCTAAGGCAAGGAAAGGAAAACGAGCAATGAAGGTGAGCACATGGAGCGACTCATCTGACTCAGAATCCGAAATTGAGGAAGCTCAAGTCTGCTTCGTATCCAACAAGGTAAGTTCTTCTTCTGATAGTGATTCTGATAGTGACATGACATTTGATGAAATGTATGAAGAGTTCTTAAGAATGCATGCTCACTGTAAGAGGCTCTCTAAAGAAAAGAAGAAACTAATTGAAGAAAATGACAAGTTGAAGACGTCCAACTTGGAATTCTCCGATCAATTAGAATCTTTTAAACAAGAGTCTACTAATACTCTTGATTGTTTAGAGAATAAAATTGAATCACTTAGGAAAAATGAACAAAAGTTAAAAACGGAAAATAGTATGTTACAGTCTAAGTTAGAAAGCTGTGACAATGAGATAGTGCAACTTAAGTCTTCTAAACTTGCCTTAGGAAAAATGTTAGAACAATTTAAATCTGGTGCAAATATGTTAGATACACTTATATCATCGCAAATATATGGAAATGATAAAACTGGATTAGGATATAAAGAAGAAGATGACAAAGTAGGTAAAAAGACTAAGTTTGTATCTTCAACTACTAAACAACCTTATAAAGTTATAAAAACAACTTTGCCTGCTAAATCTTCTTCTACTCCTTCTTTTGTTTATTATAAAGCAAAAATACAACATGCACCCATAAAAGCACATACATATCAACGTACATCTAGGCAAAACTTTGCATCTAGACAACCTAGAAATTATGCCTATATATATATGAATAAAACTAGAAATAATAAAATGCATTCAACTTATTATGAATCTAAGTATAGACAACACCCATATAAGTCTTATAGAAATGCATATGAACATACATATAGAGCACCATATAAGAAACAAAGTCACATGCCTTATACACATTATAAAATTTGGCCATCCTATAATAATTATCAACCATAGCGCAACATGTATAACAATGCATCTTCACTTATGTGGAATGATCATGTATATGCTAATCCTTTTTATTTTCCAAATTACAATGCTAAAAATGTGCCTAGAAGGTATTTCCAAGTTTGGATACCTAAGGGATATCTAAACAAGGGTGGTGCTCCTAACATTCAAGGACCCGAATAAATGGTACCTAAAACTTTGTCTCCATTGTAGGACAAACGCAATGAATGCAGGAAGGAGGCAAAGTCAAAGAATCTAAAAACCAAATGGTTTTTAGATAGTGGATGTTCAAGGCATATGACGGGCAATCCCAAACTATTCACCGAGTTGGAACATATCAAGAATGGAGGAAAGGTAACATTCGATTACAACAACAAAGGACAAGTTGTTGGAAAAGGAACAATTGGGGACCCTAACACATTTCAAATACGAAATGTGTTGTTAGTAAGTAATCTCTCATATAATTTACTTAGTATTTCTCAACTTATAGATTGCGGATATAATGCCTCTTTTCTTCCCAATTCTTGTGATATAATAAATGAAAAAGGAGAAATTGTATTAAAAGGAAATAGAGATGGTAATATTTATACTCTTACCTTAGATAACATGTTAGATGCTAAGGTTAAGTGTTTAATTTCACATGACTTAGATGTGAATTTATGGCATAGAAGATTAGGCCATATAGGAATTTCAACTATTAAGAAATAATCTAAGAAGAATTTAATTAGAGGAATGCCTAAGTTAGACTTAGATAATTTTCAAATGTGTGAAACATGTATTAAAGGAAAACACATTAAAGAAACATTAAAACCGAAACATGAAGCGAGTACTAGTCATGTACTAGAATTGCTTCACTTAGACTTATTTGGTCCAAGTAGGACAAGAAGTCTAGGTGAACACTACTACGTGTGTGTCATAGAAGATGATTACTCACGCTACACATGGACATTGTTCTTAACACACAGACAATGCTCCATTAGCAATCGAAACTCTTATTAAGCAACTCGAAAACATCTACGAAGAAAATGTTAAGAGAATTAGAAGTGATAGAGGTGGAGAATTTAAAAACAAAGACGTAATCAAATTTTGTGAACTACATAGAATTAAACATGAATCCTCATCACCTAGAACACCACAACTCAATGGAGTTGTTGAACGTAAAAATAGAACAATTCAAGAAGTTGCTAGAACTATGCTATGTGAAAATAAATTACCTAAATATTTATAGGCTGAAGCTGTTAGTTGTGCATGCTATATTATAAATTAAATAAAACACCTTATGAATTGATAAACAATAGACAACCTAAAATAGATTATCTTAGAGTATTTGGATGTAAGTGTTTTGTGTTGAACACTAAGGATAATCTAGACAAGTTTGAACAAAAGTCTATTGAATGCATATTTGTTGGTTATTCAACTAATTCAAGAGCATATAGGTGTTATAATCTTGTATCTAGAAAAATAATTGAATCTATACATGTAAAATTCAATGAAAATGCATGCTTTGAAGTTAGTGATAAAACTCAACATAAACATGAGAATAATGTTGAAAAATGTTTGATGATGATGTAATATTTGAGCCTGTACTTGATCATCTAGAACCAACTCCCCCTGAACAAGACATGCATGAACCCTTAGATGAAATAAATGAAGAGATTTCGCAATTGGAAGTTAATATAACTAACTTACAAGATGAGTCAATTGTATACGACAATGTTCACACTAATGAAATATTTGAACAAGATGAGGGTGAACCTAGTCAATCTATGAATTGGTGGCACCCTAAAGAATTAATCATTGGGGATCCAAGTGTTGGGGTTAGAACACGTAGAAACATAAGCCAACTTGAAGGACATAGCTTAGTCTCACACATAGAACCTAAGAATGTTAAGGAAGCCTTAGGAGACATATCATGGATAGATGCCGTGCATGAGGAGTTAAATCAATTTACAAGGAACAATATGTGGGACTTAGTACCTAAACCTGAAGACAAGTCTATAATAGGAACTAAATAGGTCTTTAGGAATAAAATGGATGAACAAGGAAATATTACAAGAAATAAGGCTAGGCTAGTCGCATAAGGTTATAATCAACAAGAAGGAATAGATTATGAAGAAACTTTTGCCCCGTTGCACGACTAGAAGCAATTAGATTGTTACTTGCAATTGCAAGTTTAAGCAACATCAAACTCTTCCAAATGGATGTCAAGAGTGCATTCTTGAATGGACACATCCAAGAAGAGGTGTTTGTCAAACAACCCCCTGGATTTGAAGATCCAAAGAATCCTAACCATGTGTACAAACTTGAGAAAGCTTTATATGGTTTGAAACAAGCTTCAAGAAATTGGTATGATAGATTTGCAAACTTTCTTATTGCAAATAATTATCAAAGGAGAACCATAGACAACACATTATTCCTAAGAACAAAAGATAATGATTTATTAATAGTTCAAATATACGTAGATGATATAATCTTTGGTTCAACCAACCCTACCTTAGTAAAAGACTTCGAAGAATGTATGAAGTCAGAATTTGAAATGTCAATGATAGGAGAGTTGAATTATTTCTTAGGACTACAAATTAAACAAACCTCTCAAGGAATCCACATTAGCCAACATAAGTATGTCAATGATATGATTAAGAAGTTCGGCTTTAAAGAGTTGAAACCAACACCTACCCCCGTAAGTGTTAGCACCAAACTAGATAAGGATGAAAATGGAAAACCTTTTGATGACACACTTTATAGGTCTATGATTGGATCAGTGTTATACTTAACTGGATCAAGACGTGACATCATGTTTAGTGTGTGTATGTGTGCTAGGTTTTAATCTTATCCTAAGATATCTCATTACAATGCAGTGAAAAAAATCTTTAGATATCTTAAACACACACCTCACTTAGGACTTTGGTATGATAGAAACGCTAAGTTGGAATTATACGCATATAGTGATGCTGATTATGGTGGTTGCAAATTAGATAGAAAATCTACTAGCGGTACATGTCAATTCATAGGAACCAACTTGATCTCTTGATTTTCTAAAAAGCAAGCTAGTGTATCACTCTCCACCACCGAAGCTGAGTATATAGCCTTAAGTTTATGCACTACCTAAATACTTTGGCTTAAACAACAACTTAGTGATTTTGGCATTAAAATGAATAAGATTCCAATTTTCTGTGATAGCATAAGTGCGATCAATCTTTCACGAAATCCGGTACTTCATTATAAGACCAAACACATTGAGGTAAGATACCACTTCCTTCGAGATCATGTTGAAAATGAGGATATAGTTATAAACCATATAAGAACTGATTACCAAATAGAAGATATCTTTACCAAACCCCTTAATCAAGCCACTTTTGAACACTTACGAGCCAAGTTAGGCATGATGACTTACGATACCATTGCACAGTTCTATCTTTTGCATGATTTGTAAAATAAAGGGGGAGATAGAATAAGAACATGATTTTAGTTGGTAAGTCATAATATGCTAAGTGTTAATTGGTATAAGTTGAGCATAGGTTAAGGGGGAGAGTACAAATTGAGGGAGAGCATATGAATACATGAGAGTTGAAAATTTAAAAATAATGTGAAAACAATTAGTAATTGGTTGGAGATTAGTTTCTAAAAAAATTGGTACAAATTTGGTGAAACAATTGATAGATTTATGATAAACAATTGGTTATAAGTTGTGACATTAAAATCATGTTAGGTTATTTTGAAAATCATCCAAAAGGGAGAGAATGTTGAGAAATGTGTTTGGATAATTTTCAAAGGCATGATTTTAAGTGGTAAATATTTAAAAATATCATACATGGTGTTATATGTGATTAAAAGTTGAAAAAGTTGAAAAAGTTGACATCGATCTCTCAGGTTGTTGCACATCGATCGATCTATGTACATAGATCTCTCACATCGATCGATCCATGTAAGGCAGTGAAAGTTCAAGACCTTACGGTGAGACGTCGATCTCTAAACCTGAGACACATCGATCGATCGATGTACATCGATCCCTCACTTCGATCGATCGATATAGGTCAGAGATTAAACCTGAACTTTTCTGTGAGACATCGATCTCTGAAGCTGAGGCACTTCGATCGATCGATGTCTAGGGTTTTTAGAAATATTTTTCTAAAAGTGTTAAAATGATTGTTTTAATTTGTATATGATTTATACATGTTTATTATGTGATTATTATATGATTTTTTGGTGATTATAAATGTCTTGTGACTAACATGCCTTGGAAGTTTTTACAACTTACTAAAAAGGGCAAAATTGGTATTTTGAGTTTTGTAGGAACATGATATGGTGAAAATGTTTCAAGGATGTATTCTTATACTATTTATCATGACAAAGGTGATATCATGAATATTTCTGACCATCTGGGTCATTTTTGGAGTTTTCACATACCAGGGGTATTTTGGTCATTTTACCCCTAAGGGTATTTTTGGTATTCTTATTCAAGAAATCTCTTGAATATATTCTTATCGTCATTCTGGAGTTGTGCTAAGATTATTTTGAAGATTATAAGGTGATCTTATAGCATTTCTCTTATCTGATGGTATTAATGATTATAGCTGGATATGTGACGATTTGAGATGTCACATTCTATGTCTATCTTGAAGACTCTATTTTATATGTTATTGGAGGTTATCATTTATCATTTTTCAGAGGTTTTCAAGGTGTTACATGTGTGGAAATGATTACTACGTACAAGAAGAAATAGTTGGAATTTTGGTGTTATATATTGGCATAATCTTGTCAATTATAATTTGGTGGTTTCTTCTTCAAAACTCTGAGTTGATATACTTCTATATATGCTTAAAAACGTGTATGATCAGGTAGGAGTGATGGTGTAATTATTTTATGAGTTGGTGACAAGTGGACCAACCAAAAAGGAGCTTGCCAACTTGGAAAACATTCAAAGTAGCCAACGGCTACTAGCCTTTTCTTGGAGATAATTCTTGCTTTGAAAATGTCAAAGTCTCACATGCCTATTATCTTGACAAGGGTTTGAGAAGATGATGGAGTTGTTATGGCCATATTATCTTCACATTTTCAAGATAATTACAAGTCATTTTTGGAGCTAAAAATCGGCCAACAAGGTGTTTCTAAGGTGGACCAATTATGTTGTCTTATTTTGCCAAGTGTACAAGGTCAACCAATGATGTAAAGACATTTGGACTTAATGATGAAGATGGTGACACATGTGCAATCTTATCTCCAAGGCTCAACTTCACACTATAAATAGAAGGCAATAGTGAAGAAGATGAAACACACTTGAAGCTCACTTGAAAGCATTTGTTGAATTGTCTAGCTATCATCTTCTTGTTGTTGTTCTTTTTCCATTCTTTGTAGCAAAGGTGTTCTTGTTGTATTTGTTGAGCTACAAGCCTCTTGATCTTCATTTGTAATATTGATTAGCCATTTCTATAAGTCTACATCAATAGGTGGTAGAGGTGTTACAACTAAGTGTTGCATAGAAGGTGTTCATCCATGTCTTGAATAGGGTTGGTGTATAATCCAAGGATCAAGCTTGGTTCTTGTTGTAAGGTGATTCATTTTATAGCGAAATCCAAGGAAAGGTGTTCCTTGGGACTTGAGTAGGTCACATTGACCGAACCAGGATAAATTATCGTTGTCCTTGCCTTATTTCTTCATTTCTTTTTTCTGTCCGTTTTTACTACAGTTTTCATACAATTTCTCACTATTTGAAAAAATAGCAAAACACTTTCCAAATTCGTGATTTTTGGTGAAGTTATACTTCAGACTGTTAGCTTTCATTTGCAACAAGAATCACTTAATTTGACCAAGGGAAAGTTAGTCTTTCAGTCTTTTCAAGATAACTGATCCAATCTGGCTGCAATCTGACTAGTTTTGAGAAAACTTGAATTCTGTATTAATCAAGAATTGTTTAAGGTCAGGGCCTCTTGGAAAAATCAACTACACATCCTAAGGAGTGTTTTGATATAAAGTTCAACCTTTTTGGTTGAGTATTCAAAGAGAAACACGTTTTTCAAAATTAGCAACATTCTGTCCAATTCTGTCCAGATTGACCATCTGAATCTTTTTATTTGTTTGAAGAGTCAAACGATCTCATTTTTGTCTGATATTTGAACAGAGTCGTGTTAACATATTGAAGTTAAATTTTGGAAAGTTTCATAATTTTTGGAGTTGTGTACACTTATTTTTGAATTTTTCAAATACGAGTTCTGAATCTGAGGTGGTCTAAGATTCTGTTTTCAAAGGGTATTTTTATAAAGGGTAGTAGTGTAATTTCCACTAAACACTATTCATCCCCCCTCTAGTGGTTTATTGCAGGTGCACAGTCCAACATCATCAAAGAGTCTAAGACCTCCTTGAAAAAGAAAAGCCACATGCCTAAATGTAAGGCTAATTCATCAAAGGTGTCAAAACCTTTGGTAAAATCTGCGACAAATGCCTCTTCCTTGATTCCAAGGAATGTCATCCCTAAAAGGGAATTACAGAATGTGCCAATGCATAAGCATACACATCCACACAAACACATTCCTACATGTTTTTATTGCAATAAAAAGGAACATATAGAAAGAGTGTGTAGGGCTAAAAACAATAAGAATCTTGTGTGGGTGCCAAAAGACGAAGTGAAGGTAACTAACCTTCAAGGGCCCAAAATAAAAAGGGTACCAATATCATATAGTTCATTTGCAGGGCCTAGCACTAAATGGAGAAAGCGACGACAAGAAGGTCAAATAGGTCGTGGACAGTGGGTGTTCCAACCATGCATTAAGTAAGACAGGACACTTGGCAATGTACCACAGCTCTTCAACATGCATTGGCTGCTCAAACCATACAAAAGAAAACATTGACGTCCTTCAACGTCCATGTTGAATCCATTAAGCAAAAACTTTCAGCCACAACACCATAACAAGATAGGTTTCTCTAGTATTCCAACATACAGACATACTAAAACCATAAACAGACTTGAACGTCAGAGGGTTTTCTCCGAAGTAACAACTCTGTGACCTCTAACGTTGTTCAACTTGTGTGGATTCCTGATAATGTTAGCTCTAACAATACGTTTGTACGAGAATCTGATGATGTTGTATCTTAATTGAATTATCTTTGATCCATGTGAATATCCGACTTCGTTATAAACACACAAAAATACGAAGTGGTGTCTCCCTAAAGATTAAATATCGTATTGACATTGATGATTGAGGTATTATAGTCGACCAAAATGGTATATTTAGCTTGTCTATTTTTTCTTTTTTTTTCATAGTCATGTGTTCACTTGTCATCCTTTCTATGCTTTATTTCCATTTGGAATGAATTGATTTCTTTCATCCATTTGGCATTAATGTATAAGGTAGGTCCATGCAAAAGTAAATTCATCCACAAACATAGCCAAATGAAAAGTATATGCGTCCAAAATATGGGATTTTGCTTTAGAAATGATGTTTTGAAGAACATAATTCATACGATACAAACACAACAAGAGCTGTCTTAATATAATAAAGTTTAATTTTAGTAACGTTGTCAATAGGTACCTTGTAGCAAAGAAAAATCCACATAGTTTTTGTCGATCTTCTTGTTTTCATAGGAAAAAGATTTTGAATAAATATAAGAAAGGTCTTGACGTATGTCGGAGTTTCTAAAGTTTTGACAACGTATATAAGCTGTAAAATTAAATTTTTCTTGTAGTTGCATTTGTTGAAATGGCAGCAAGAAAATTTGTTAACTTTTTTCTTTATTTGAGTTCGATCCATTAGGTTCTTTAATTTTTTCAAAAAACGAGAGACAAAAAAACATCTTTTATTACGATAAAAAAAAATACACATGATACATGCGTATTTTACATCAGTGCTAGAAACTCAAATATTATCAAGAAAAATGAAGGGTTGATGTCTCCTTTCGGTTAAGGAAGCAAGAAGTAGAGGAAACTTAAAGCTAATTATAGGACTTTCATAAGTCCTGTAGACTCATTCCCATTTTTTCGGTGGTTGGTCATTCGATAACCTTTACTCATAAAGGATCTTACGGTCAGGAAAACTATGAGGTAATATTGAGATCAGATTTAGGTGAACTTTATGAACTTAAGATGATATATATACTAGATATAAGATAATGCTGAGATCAGATTTATCTAAACTTTATGTACATAGCATCAATTGTACAAATTCGTGACGAGGGCCGGTTTAATTCAGGACAAATGATGAACAAAAACTATTTTCAGCAAATATACGTTTTTTTATTTGATCAATCATTAAAAATAAATCTTGAGATGAAATCAACATTGTAAAAATGACAAAAATGCGTATTATCCATGACAATTATTATTTGATAAAAGATTTACCAAAATATACATCAGATATTTCATATGTTTCCAGGAGATATAGAGGTATTTTCTCCTCAAACAATAAGCCTCATGGGCTATTTGCTTTTCACACTTGAGAATATATTGAAATCATCTTCTCTTTTCTTGAGGTGGGGTGTTAACAAACCGAGCCGAGCCGATTACTAAGTTTTTGAATTCAGATTCGTTTAGCTAAACGATTGGTTCGAGTTTGGTTCAATAACTTTATAACTGTTTAAACGAGCCGAACAGTTCGCGAACAGCTTGGTTTTTTAACTAAACAAATCCGAATACCTGTTCAAATTCAGCTCGTTAACAAATAATTACCGAACGAATACGAATCGAATTCGAACTGTTTACGAACGTTCAACAGTCCTATCTTGAAGTAATTGGTATAATGATCAAAGATACTGTTGTATCTTGGAAAAATAGTCAATGTTGAATTTTGGCGAATGAGATTTGCTGAAATAAAATATGCCTTCGACCCTAAAACAAAGCAAGACGTCTTACTTTGTTTTGTAGTTCATGTAAAATTTCACATTAATATTTAACATAGCTACACAATAAAGTAACACATTTTAGAGTTTTGGGCGTGTGTTTCAAAGTCTGATCGGTACAAAATCTTTGATGAAGCCGGATCTTCTCCAAGGATCTAGACGACCTCAAATTAGCTCCGTCAGTTAACTTGAAGAGTTGTTAACTGGGATTGAAAGTTTGTAGCTGGAATAACGCCAAATATACCCTGCACAAGTAAGCACAGGTCAGAGGTCCCGGAGGGTTGGCCCCGGAAAAAACCCTCCGACGCTCAAGTCAGTTTGGGCCATATCTCACTGAGATTGTAATGTAAAAGGTGAGTTAGGAGTTTCTCACAGTATATGCCGAGGAGCAAAGTGTATGAGTTTGATTTGGAATATGAATGTTTGAATTCTGGATTCGGGGTCTTGGTCTTCTTCTTTGTCTTGGTTGGCTTGCCTTTATAGACCTTTTTCCCGCTTTAAGCCCCTGATAGTGGATTGTGGAGAGGACGTTTGCTTGGGGCAAAAAGTCTAGGACGCTGTAGGTCTGCTGATGTGATCAGTAGTCTGACTGATGTGACTAATAGGCCGGCCTGGTTGATGTAACTAATAAGCCGGCTGTTGTGACCTTGGCGTGTTCAGGAAGATTAACCAGCTGTAGTCATTATATTTGAATTGTACCTCTGTTCGAGGGTCCCACGAAGTAACATCATATTTGGTTCATTTGCTGTGGTACACAGCTGAACTCTGTCGAAGTGCATGACTAGGCCTTGCCGACGTGCATGACTTGGCTTTATCCCGCTGAAGTGGTCCGAAGTGTAGCATTTGAACATAAACTGAAGTTGATGCCGAGGTGCAGACCTTGGCATATTCTTCGATGTTATAAGGGCGTCATGCCGCTGAACAGCCATGCTTGGGCGCTGAACTGCTGAACTACAGTACTTCGTGTGTTGAACTACTGGAATTGAACTGTTGACTGTCGTTGATTAACAGACGATTCAATTATGGTTTATCAATCTTCAACTTCGAAAATGAATACTTACAAACAAACAAACAAAAATGATTCTGCTGACACAAGCATATACTAATGTATCATCATATCGTGCACAGATAAAGAAAGTTGTATCGAATTTTCGTATTCGATTGGTGATGACCGAGGTATTTAAAGATAGTATCTATATTACACAGAGATGACAAAATTTGTCTTTGTTCGTTGTTCAATGGGTGATTAACGAGGTATTTAACGATAGAGCCGGGTATTTCATTGTGTTATCTATGCAGATACATATAGAGTTGAGAGTCTTACTGGAAACAAACTCTCTATCTTTTAGGATAGATGTATTATTTGCATACCCCTCACTAGGGGTGATAAGCGAATCGAACAGTTCGCGAACTGTTCGAGTTCGATTCGTATTTGATTCGAGTGCGTTCGTCAATTTTACTTAAACAAACCAAATTCGAACACCTAATTAGATTCGTTTACTAAAACAAGTCGAATTGTTATGAACTGTTTGGCTCGTTTAAACAGTTATAGTGTTTTCGAGTCAAACTTGAATCAATTTTGGAACTCATTACAGTAAATGAGCGGAGCCAAACAATTCGTTAAACTAAACAAATCCGAATTTGAAGACTTAATATTTGGTTCGACTCGGTTCAGTTTGGTTCGTTAATACCTCTACTCTCGCCATTCCCGGACCATGTTGTTTTTTTATATTTTTTATTAGGTCGCTTGTTCGATATTCTATGGCCTTTTGTGAAAAAAAAAAAAAAAAAATCTTG
>AP025058.1:33432485-33692514 GCA_036186865.1 Eustoma russellianum
AAAAAAAAAAAAAAAAAAATCTTGCCCTAAGGCTCCGTCTCCTTTCATCTTTTCATTGAATTGAATCATGCAATTCACTTAAAATCTATATCGATTTTCCAGATGTGCTATTGTTAATCTGCTTTTATTTTAACTCTTTATACGTGACCAAGGCTCAGACACCTTATCAACACAAGTGTTAAGTTTCTCATCTAAAAAGCTGTGAGTGACATAATTGAATCTTCTACGAAATTATATTGATGCAATAGAGACTCTTGAGATCAAATCAAGATATCAACGGTCTTCTAGATTGGAGAGGTCATTTATAAGGAGCTCACACAAGATATATACTACAAACTGGACCTTTGGTTCAGACAGCAGTGAAACATTCACACTGGACATGTCTTTTGAATCGAACTCGGTTACTTTTAGAACAACTTCCAACCTGAGTATCAACTGAGATATCGTCTGATGACGAGTCTTATCTTATTTTTTTTAAAGATGTTGTTTCCGTGACTCGAAGTCATAATCTAACTGATAAAGTTTTTGTTAAAAGAAAAGACAATGTGAAAATAATTAACATAGAAAAAGAAAAACAGATTCGTCTTTTTCAAGTGTTCTTGAATTCTCTACTACCTGTCCTCTTCTGCTCGCTGCTGATTCGATTCTGTACCAAAGATCCAGAAATTGATTACAAATCCAAATTCGTATTCGAGAAGCAGGCCCTGCAGGAAAAATGGAGGACATTGCTGCTGCATTCAACGCCCACATGGACCAAATGGCGGATCTGATTGAGAAATTAAGCACTGAATTTCGGTCTGGTCTCACCCCTGCTTACAACAACTTCATGGGATTCTTTCATGCAATTGATTGGAAGGTAATTTAATGCTCCGAACCTCTCTTTTTCATACAGTTTGATATGGCGCTTTTTTTTCTTTTTTTTTTGGGGCAATTCGATATTTATGGGGTTTTGCTGGGTTAAATGTTGATTTATGTATGAAAGTTACGGTTTTTCTATCTGTTTTTTTCATAACTGTGTGAATTAAGTGAAATAACTTGTTGGAATATTTGGGACATCGATATAAATTTTCTTGATCCATGGAAAGAGTTTCGGTATATTGTTAGTTTCTGAGAAGAATACTTCAGATGTGGACTGATGAGCTGTCCTTAAAGTTTAAATTGATTTTGAGCATTTGGTGTCGAAAAGTTAGCTATATTTCAGGCTCAGAATTCTCATACATTTAAGTTTTTCACCCTTCTATTTATTTATTTTGTTAAAAATGAAGAAAGATAGATTGTAGAAGGCGAACATATGGCATTATAGAAGTTTAGCTTAGGATATTCTTTAAACTTGGTGTCTTTACTTTAGTTTTATCATTTGCATGTTATCGTATAGAATGGACATAGGACAGCTTGATTGAAGATATAAGCTGCTAGAGCTAAAAGATCTAACTAAATATATTGCATCTGAAGAATTCTAGTCCGTTCTTAGCACGTGCATGTTATCATAAAGCTAATGTACATAGGGCAACTGACTAGAAGATTTTAGCTGGTAGAAAGAAAAGATATAACTATATCTATTAGATATTGAAGTTGAAGTTAGAGTCATTATTAGACCTTGAGGTCACGGGTTCGAGCCGCGGAAACAATCTCTTGCACAAAGTGTAGGGTAAGGCTGCGTACATCAGGTCGCGAAGCGATCCGATCCCTTCCCGGACCATGCGCAAACACGGAAGCCTAGTGCACCGGAAACGCCCTTTTTATGTTTCCATAGATGCTAGAACTAATAAATTGTAGTTTAGTGTTGTGCATTGACTGGTTGATATAGGGCCTCCTTTTCTTCCAAACCCCACCCCCTGGGGGAGGGCATGGGATCTCTCTTTCTTCCCCTCTTATATTTTGCTTTCCAGATGTTTTATACATTTACATTCTCAGCTTTTGTCGGGGCATCACACCTATATGGAGACGACCTCCCTGTTTCTCCTTCCCAGAATATAATATGTGATTGCTCCCTGATCTGTTGTGATCTAAACCTTGTGGAAACTGATTTTGATTTTTTGTTAATAAATAAAGCTGGACACGTAGTGTATAACAGAGAAGGGAAGTCACTCTCCTGAAACTGTGTTGCATATTGTTTACTTTTATTCAGAATCTTACTAAGTTCACTAAAACATTTAGAGGTTTACAGTCAATTTATGTAACTGGTTCTTTGGATGACCTAAACCGTGTGCATGCTATTTAACCAGCATGTTGAACCAATAACCTGAGGATCTTAGCTCAAGTTATGGCCATCTCATGAGATACACATCATCTTTTTATTAACTGCGCGAACAGTCTGAATCAACAGTTAGAGCCAGGTCACTAATATAGCAATTTAAAGAGTATGATGCTTACAATTTCTGGTTGAAACAGAAACAGCTCTGATGGCTTCGAAAGGCGTATGGCATTAGTCTTCCAAGCCAGAAACTATGTACTAGTAGAACTAGCAAATGCATGATAACTTTAGTGGCTTTCGGTCTTACATCCATATTAGAGCAAAAGGTTGACTGAATGAGGGGCTGGGTACTAACAATGTGGTAAAGGGTGATTGATTATGCGGGAGGCACATCTTTTTCTTTTATGTCGTTTAGCATATCTTTCGTTCTGGTATGTCTTCATTTGAAGTGCCAATTCTGCCGAAAAGTAGCTCATATGATGATGATGTTTCTCCTCTAGTCCTCTTGTGCGTGCAGGACTACAATATTTACTTTCAAACTTAACTTTTTCCTGATACATATATATGGTTTGGTATGCAGGAACCTTGGCTGGTTTGCTTACTTGTTTTCCATGCTGTCATGCTTCTTGTCACAATCTTGTCAAGAAGGAATATCAATTTTCAGATGTGTTTGTTCTTTCTTGCATGTAAGTTTCCTGTTTCCTTTATGCATTTTTGGGGCTTTATTGATCTTTATACATGTGCTGATGTATACTTGTATTGTGTGTGTCTTGTCATATATATTTCTTTGTTTACTGAAGTTGACACAACTTAATTCTTCTGATGCTTTAATTAATGGATTGTGGAACTTAGAGGGAAGTAGAAGCTGGAATTGCTCATTATTGATTGACATGAAATTAAGCTGTCACTTTACTTGCAACAAGGCTTCTTTGTTCTCTGCTGTACTGATCTTGTGTGCCTTTCTCTCTATTTTTGTTATGGAAGCTATAGGAGATAAGTTGAGGTTTTTTCTGGTGATATCATCTGTAGGATACTACTATAAGGTTTCCAGTTAGTTAATGTTTCTTCTGTTCTTCATGACTACAGCAATTGCAATGCTCATGTTCTCGAACAATGTTGCAGTATACTTTTCGAGCACAGCCTAGTAAACTCAGTCTCTAGGTTGCATGTGTGGGTTGTCTGGGGCATTACGAGTCCATAATCACATGTTGCACAAGGTTTTGCATGACTATCAGTATTATATTAAATTTTAAAGAAGTTACACACATGAAAAAAACGTACTGTTATTTTTTTTTAAAAATCATTTTTTTATTTTTTATTTTTGGCGCGGGTTGTGTAGCCCAACTTTTAGACCCCTCATTTCCTCAACTAAATTCTTTGGTGGCTAGTTCCGTACATAGTGAACAGTCAAAAGGCATTCGCCTGTTGAGGATCACTTTTCTAATGGTGGTGAAATAGTGATATGGGAGGTTGTGATACCGATCATTTGCCTCAGCAGACGCTGAAGGACACTTTAATGGGAAACAGTGATAGTTGCAACTTGCAACCTGCAAGTGCTGAGTTGTGAAGTTTGGTTTTTTGGTTGACATGGACACCACGGAAATGAGTGTGGAGTTTAGTGTTGGTTGATTGAACATGAATAAAAATGAGAGTTGCGGAAATGGGAAGGATACTTTTGATGAGAAAACACAAGGAATCATGGTTGAGACAGTATAGCCATGTGCAGAGGTGACTGTCAGATGCGTGTTTTGGCATCATATGATCAACGAGGAGACTAGGTTAAAACAGGAAGACGGAAATCAAGACACGGAGACTTTTTTACATTGTCAAAGTTATGGTAAATGGCAAAGCACAACGGGAGCAAAGTGTCCATGTAGCCTACTCTTATCTTGTGAGAATAATTTGTGCATATTTTTAATATTGTCTTCTTTTTTTTTAAAAAAAAAAACTTCATGCTTTTGTATGATCGTCAAAAAAAAAAAAGAAAAAAAATTCTTCTCTTTCTAAAAACCATGTAAGTAATGATGGCCATCAGTTGTTTAGACTAAAAATGATTAGCTAATTCGTTTTCTTCTACAAACTCTTCAGTCTTCTCTAGAGAATAACATTGTATCTCAACTGAGAAATGATTTAAGAAGATTCTTCATACCAAGTGGATCTAGTTCATCAGTGGCCTAAAAATGTACATGTGCGAGTAGTCTCCTAGAGATAGGAGGTTTATTTTAGGACTTCAATTTCTGGGACGGCCATATGAGCTGTCAAACTATTATTAACAGCGTATGCTGATAATGTTTGACACACTGGTACCAAAGCGGCACACTGCTATCTTCTTGGCTCCCTTCACACAATGAGCACCAGCTGTCTTGAATTAGTCCTCAATCCTTCAGTTTTAAGACTTGAAACCTTTGTTTTCATATGCTCGTCTCAGTATACAGCTGAAGAGATATACTGAAGATTGAGAGGAGAGGTGAAACGGGTGGATGTGGCACGCATCAAATTTTTCCTTTCCAAAACTTTATTCACAGTGCCTAGCAGATCTGAATGAGTATCATGTGTAAATGTTGACAAGGGTTGTCATGGAGAAATTCAAAAACTACATACCATATTCTAAGAACATAAGAAGCAAAACTGAGAGCTGTTGCTCGACAGTTTCAGTAGCTAATTTTCTTCTTACTGGCATGTGCATAATGTGGCATGCTAGATTTAGTGATCCAGCTACAACTTTGTTTAAATATTATATTTTTCTTTGCCTGTTTCTTTCTTTTATTGAAAAAAAGAAATTAACTTTTATAAAGATATATATTCTGATAAATGTATATGTGACCTCTGTGGAGCTATTAATCCTTGGTCGTCTAGACCTTGCAAATTGCACACTTGGGTGAAATACTTGAAGTTCGTTTTGTCTTGAGCAGTTTAGCTAAACAAATTGCACTTTCTCTCACCCTCCCCAGACCCTAGCGATAGTTTTTGCTGTTTTTGGGATATACTGGATATGTGTTGGTGGTGTTGTCAGAAAATACACTAACATAGTGGATATAGTGGCAGGAGTATATCTGGCTGAGAGACTGAATGTTATCTTGGCCAGAAACTGGAAAAGCTTTGCAACACAGAACTATTTTGATCCCCATGGTGTCTTTCTTTCAGTGCTCTGGTCTGGGCCTCTTCTGATTGTATCAATGGTTATATTGGTGAGTCTTCATACCCTTTCCCTCCCAAAACTCCTCCTACCAGAAAAGACAAGAAAAAGAAAAGGAAAAACAAAAAAGAGCTCTCTTTTCTACAGGCTACATTAAAAAAAGGTGTTTCCGGTTTACTAGATTTCCGCGTTTGCGCAAGGTCTTGGGAGGGGTCGGATCGCTTTGCGATCTGATGTACGCAGTCTTACCCTGCATTTTTGTGTGCGAGAGGTTGTTTCCTGCTCAAACTCATGACCTCAATGTCACAAAGCAGCAACCTTACTGATGGCTCTAATACCTGCCCATCATTATAGACTATATTAACATTCATCAAATAATTTTAAGTGAAGTTTTTCATTTCGATGCTTTCTTGCTGCAGATAAACACATTATTCTCATTGTGCTACCTCATCGTTAGATGGAAAAAAGCTGAGTTGAGACACCGTGCTAGACTTGCACGCAACAAGCAAGATTGATCCCATCTTGCATCAAGATTCCATTGTTCTTATTGCGCTAACCTGATCGTTAGGTGGTGAACACTGAGCTGAGACAATCTGCTAGACTTGTTGGTTACATACAAGATTTTGGGCTCCATTTTGCATCACCATTCTCCTTTCTAACTGTGGTAGCTTATATTTGGTGGAAAAACGCAGGGATGAAAAACCTGTGTTATACTTACAAAAAGAAAAACCTGTGTAATGCTTGCCCTTCTAAACAAGATTTTGAGTCCTCTTTGCATGGAATCTTTATCTTTGCGTGATAAATTAGTGGTAACTTTTCTTTTTCTTGTGTTTGTCTTTTTTTCTTTTATTTGTCTTTCGTTATTTGTCTACGTAGGTATATATAGAGTCGGGGTCTCGCTGGAAGCAAACTCTCTATCCTTTGGGATGGAGGTATTGTTTGTCTGTCTCTAGCCCTCCCAAACCAGATAGCTTTTGCTGTCGTTGTGATATACTAGGTATGTGTGGTTCTTGTTGTATTAAAATTGTAGTTCTTCCTAAGTTGGCAGATAGCTTACTGGTATTCAGTTCAGATTTTGTACCATGGGTCACCTGAATAGTCTCTCTCTCTCCCCCCCCCCCCCCCCCCCCCCCTCTTTTGGGTAGTATTATTTCCGGTCTAAGGTTGATTCGGTTCGAAATGGTTAATCTGTTCTATTCTTGCTAACCTAGAAATTGAATTGAGCTCGGGAGTAAACGAATTGAAAACTTTTATCAACCTTCCTAGGTCGTTGTCAGCTGGATCTACAGACATTACTTCATGGGACGTTTTTATTATTTGTTTATTTCATTTTAATTTTTCCATAAGCAGTGCATGTGAATATTTGGGGTTTATACACATAAAAGAAATAAGTTTAGGAGATCAAGATTTAGTTTTTTTGATATAAACCATTCGTATGCTGAGCACACAAATTTCCATTCCGAAGGGAATCAGGACACTCTCTTCATTGACTTTGGAATATGATGGAATAGAGCAAATTGACTTACTAAATTGGGTGCGCTTCTTATATTGTGAAGTAGCAGTTGATCGACACAGCTTAACGCATCATTATGGGTTATCGGAAAACAACCGCGGTGTGTTTTTAACACATAGGTATGGTTGCGTGCATCCAACCTCTATACCCCACCATAGGCAAGAGCCTCTAAGCCAATAGGGTAATGTTGTTGTTGGTGTATGCTAAGCACACCAATTATTAATAAATAAAAAGAAAATTTGTTATACTTAGAGCGGTTGAAACCATCAAACTATGCAATACAACAACAATCATACCCATACTCATATCCATTATATCTCAACGACAGTAAAAGCTATCGTTAGGATTTAGAGAGGGTAAGAGGCATGCAAACAATGCCTCCATTTCTAAAAGTTACTGAGTGTTACATTTTCCAGAAAAGAAATGATTAAGAGTAGTTTAATGTGTATTTTTGCAGTATTGTTATCAACAGTTTCGGATTAAGTGGAATGGGTCAAACCTAATCTGCAAGTGTATGGATGAGATGTTAAGACAAAATAACCTAAGCCCAGTGATGAAGCCGGATCTTCACCAAGGATCTATACGACCTCAAAATAGTTCAGTCAGTTAACGTGAAGAATTGTTAACTGGGATTGAAAATGTATAGTAGGAATAGCGCCAAATACCCTGCACAAGGAAGCACAGGTCAGAGGTCCCGGGGGGTTGGCCTGGGAAAAACCCTCTGACGCTCAAGTCAGTTTAGGCCATATCTCACTAAGATTATAATTTAAAGGTGAGTTAGGAGTTTCTCACAGTATATGCCGAGGAGCAGAGTGTATGAACTTGCTTTAGAGTATGGATGTTTGAAATCCAGATTCGGATCTTGGTCCCTTTCTTTGTCTTGGTTGGCTTGCCTTTATAGACCTTTTTCCCGCTCTAAGCCCCTGATAGTGGATTGTGGAGAGGACGCTTGCTTGTGGCAGAAATCCTAAGGCGCCGTAGGTCTGCTGATGTGATCAGTAGTCTGACTGATGTGACTAATAGGCCGGCCTGGTTGATGTAACTAGTTGGCCGTCTGTTGTGACCTTGGCGTGTTCAGGAAGATTAGCCAGCTGTAGTCATTATATTTGAATTGCACCTCTGCTTGAGGGTCCCACGAAGAAATATCGGGCTTGGCTCTTTTGGTGTGGTACACAGATGAACTCTGCCGAAGTGCATGACTAGGCCCTGCCGAAGTGCATGACTTGGCTTTATCCCGCTGAAGTGGTCCAAAGTGCGGCATACGAACATAAACTGAAGTTGGTGCCGAGGTGCAAACCTTGACATATTCTTCGATGTTATAAAGGCGTCATGATGCCCTGCTGAGGTGCAGCCGAGGCTGAACAACCACGCTTGAGCGCTGAACTGCTGAACTGCAGTACTTCGAGTGTTGAGCTACTGGAGTTAAACTGTTGACTGCCGTTGACTAACAGACGATTTAATTATGGTTTATCATTTGCCCCCAGATTTTGTGTGGCTGAGCTGAACTGCGAAGGCAAACAAATCTTGCTTTAATGGACCCATGACGTGGCAGTCCTTCATCAATTGCGCGGTTATCCTTTTACTTGCGCAGTAATTCCCGCTTTTAATGTAAGCGCTAATTCCGATGCCTTATCATTACTTTTTCGGCGATTCCACTCCCCGAGGATGGGAAATGCATATACTTCTGCCTTTTTGAATTTCAAACGAAAATGAGCGACTTTTCGCTTTCTCTAACTTATAAATAGAGACGATTTCTTCTATTCATTCTGCATTCTCCATTTATCTTCCTCGTCTTTGAAGCCTATCCTTGTCTTCTACAGTGCTCTTCCTTTCAATCCAGCCTTTCATTTTTATGTAAACATTCCAAAACATGTATACTCCCTCTTACCCAGAGGATCTGGAGGATGACCGTGAGGTTCAATCCTTCCATGAAAAATTTGGCTCTAATGGGGACAACCGTCCTTCAAGGAGGTCATGCCTTACTGGCGGATCCTCTTCGGTTACTGCCATATCCTTCGCCTTAGTACCTCTGCCATCTCTTGGTACGGGTTCTCTTTTAACACATCCCTTTCCAGCAAAGGATTCATTTTGCTGCACTTCAAACATGGATAGGTCAAATAAATCAGTCCCTTCTGCAAAACGAGCATCCCGATCTATGGTTACATGGCAAAGCAAAACTTTACTGCTACCATATCTTGAAGATGGACTGCGAAGAATGTAATCGCAATTGTTTCTTGCTTCACTGGAAGAAGAGGGATTTGTGTGATTGATGCCTGTCAAGGAGTCTGTCCAGATCTGGATAAGGAGCATTATGAGCTTGCTGACCTCCATAGTCCTAAGACTGAAGTTGTAGTTAAAAATCAAAGTGCTTAGTTCCAAAGTGGAATTGATCTCAGAGAAGAGGAGATTTGCAAAGTAGAATAAGATTTTTCCTGTAAATAGTTGCAGTTGTAATAGATTTTGTACTTCAATGAAAATCCATTTTTTCCAACTTTTGCTCTTCAGCTTCTGCTTTTGTCTTCAGCATGTGAAGTTTTACTTGCTTTGTCAGCAAATATTTGTCTTCGGCTCTGCGAAGTTTTGCTTGCTCTTTTTCCGCAGTTTGCAAGTGTTTCAGCACTGCAAAGTTTTATTTGCTTTATGCAAATATTTGGCTTTAACTTGCTCTAGGCTGATAGTTTGCAAGTATTTGTCTTCAGCACTGCGAAGTTTCAATTTTATTCGCTTTATGCAAATATTTGACTTCAACTTTATCAAAAGCTTCACTTGCTTTATGCAAGTATTTGTTTTCAGCTCAGCCAAAAGAGTATCTTTTGTATGCTGGCTCTCTGCATAGGTACTGAGCTTTGGCCTTTATCCTTGGCTCTTCAGCTCTGCTGTGCCTTGATGAATTTTAAGAGGTGAGAAAACCTTTATCCTTTTTTGTCAAGCCTCTTAGCTTTGCTGAGGTGCATATATAGAGAACTTATCCCGCTATTGAGACTTGCTCAACGTCTCAGGCCTGCTGAGGTGAAGATATAGGGAACTTGTCCCGCTGTTGAGGCCTGCTCAACCTCTCAGTCCTGCTGAGGTAAAATTATAGGGAACTTGTCCCGCTGTTGAGGCCTGCTCAACCTCTCAGTCCTGCTGAGGTGAAATTATAGGGAACTTATCCCACTGTTGAGGTCTGCTCAACCTCTCAGTCATGCTAAGATGAAATTATATGGAACTTATCCCACTGTTGAGGCATGCTCAACCTCTCAGTCCTGCTGAGGTAAAATTATAGGGAACTTGTCCCGTTGTTGAGGTCTGCTTAACCTCTCAGTCCTGCTGGGATAAAGATAATGTTGAGACCTGCTCAACCTCCCAGACCTGATGGGGTAAAGATAATGTTGAGACATGCTCAACCTCCCAGACCTGCTGGGGTAAAGATATAGGGAACTTATCCCACTGTTGAGGCCTGCTCAACCTCCCAGACCTGCTGGGGTAAAGTTAATGTTGAGACCTGCTCAACCTCCCAGACCTGCTGGGGTAAAGATAATGTTGAGACCTGCTCAACCTCCCAGACCTGCTGGGGTAAGATAATGTTGATACCTGCTCAACCTCCCAGACCTGCTGGGGTAAAGATAATGTTGAGACCTGCTCAACCTCCCAGACCTACTGTGGTAAGAATATCGGGAAACCTATCCCATCCTGTTGAGACCTGCTCAACCTCCCAGACCTGCTGGGGTAAGAATATCGGGAAACCTGTCCCATCCTGTTGAGACATGCTCAACCTCCCAGACCTGCTGGGGTAAAGATAATATGCCCCCACTTCCGTTGTGGGTAATAGATAGGTATAAATTATTGCTCCATGCACCATAAGGTGACTTAACGTTTCCTGGCTGAATGCCAAATAAGAAAATCCAGTTGAATATAAGAAACTGATCCCTTGATAACATAAGGCTGAACCAGAAGATACCGGATGAGCACAAGAAGAGATAAACCATGATTCGATTGAATCAGGGACTGTTGCCGTTATGTCAGTCTTATATGCTCAGGAACCCGTAACCCCCTTTCATCAGGATCTGAATCCTCATCACTTAGAAAACCTTGATGAGACCCAGGTTTACAACTCTCATCTGCAGGGGGTTTACCAAAGTCTAGCCTGTTGTGGAGCCTAGACCTCGGATTATAAAAACGTTGCAGGTGACCCAACTCGATAAGGTGCCCAATCTCTTGCCCGAGCTGCCTACAATCTTCTGTATCATACCCGATATCATGATGATAGAGGCAGTACAGTCGATGGTTTCTTTTGTGGATTGGTCCAGCCAGGGGCTGGGGTTCTTTTGCCAGAGATTTTTTCCTCATGTAGGAAAGAATATGAGCTTTTGAAGCCAACAGAGAGTTTTTTCCTTTCCTCGGCCTCTTAACCAAATCTTGACAGAGCACCTTTCCTGCAACGGTGTCTTGCCTTTATTGTCAACTTTTCTTCCATGTTTAAATGGCAAGGAGGCCTTCTGAGTACACTTTAAGCTCTGATAGCTACATCTTTGTTCTGGCCATTTCGCCTCAGCCATAAACTCGGCCTGACGTTTGGGAAAATAACCAGGCCGAGTGGGAGAATACTCCAGATGTTCCAGTGGGTGAGAGTTACCAGAATGGGACCCACTGGACTTTACTACAGAGGCCTTCCCCTTCATCTCCCTCACTACTGCTTGGAAGACCTCTGGGTTCTGAGCCACATAGCGAATGGCTCACCTGTGTTCTTCATATGTGAAGGCAATGGGAGTTGAATATTCTCCCGGCTCCATAGAGCATTGATCAGTTTGTTGCTGAGAAGACCTTTGGCTCCTCCTGGATGTCATAGATTGCTTGGACCCTTGACTATCTTCTTTACTCATCTTTCTCTCAATAGCTTCTAAGGGCAATTAGAAAAGCTCTGAGTAATTGTTAGAAAAGCTTTGAGTAACTGTTTTCTGGGTTAAGGGACTAAGGGGCCCTCCTTCTAGCACCAAATGATGAAGCCGGATCTTCACCAAGGATCTATACGACCTCAAAATAGTTCAGTCAGTTAACGTGAAGAATTGTTAACTGGGATTGAAAATGTATAGCTGAAATAGCGCCAAGTACCCTGCACAAGGAAGCACAGGTCAGAGGTCCCAGGGGGTTGGCCTGGGAAAAACCCTCCGACGCTCAAGTCAGTTTGGGCCATATCTCACTGAGATTATAATTTAAAGGTGAGTTAGGAGTTTCTCACAGTATATGCTGAGGAGCAAAGTGTATGAACTTGCTTTAGAGTATGGATGTTTGAAATCCAGATTCGGATCTTGGTCCCTTTCTTTGTCTTGGTTGGCTTGCCTTTATAGACCTTTTTCCCGCTCTAAGCTCCTGATAGTGGATTGTGGAGAGGACGCTTGCTTGGGGCAGAAATCCTAAGGCGCCGTATGTCTGCTGATGTGATCAGTAGTCTGACTGATGTGACTAATAGGCCGGCCTGGTTGATGTAACTAGTTAGCCGTCTGTTGTGACCTTGGCGTGTTCAGGAAGATTAGCCAGCTGTAGTCATTATATTTGAATTGCACCTCTGCTTGAGGGTCCCATGAAGTAATATCGGGCTTGGCTCCTTTGCTGTGGTACACAGCTGAACTCTACCGAAGTGCATGACTAGGCCTTGCCAAAGTGCATGACTTGGCTTTATCCCGCTGAAGTGATCTGAAGTGCGGCATACGAACATAAACTGAAGTTGGTGCCGAGGTGAAAACCTTGGCATATTCTTCGATGTTATAAGGGCGTCATGATGCCCTGCTGAGGTGCAGCCGAGGCTGAACAGCCACACTTGAGCGCTGAACTGCTGAACTGCAGTACTCCGAACAGCCACGCTTGAGCGCTGAACTGCTGAACTGCAGTACTTCGAGTTTTGAGCTACTGGAGTTAAACCGTTGACTGTCGTTGACTAACAGACGATTTAATTATGGTTTATCACCCAGCATGTGTAAGGTTGTGGAGGCATTATGCAAAACTAATATGGCGGGACAAGGCAGCAGACACTTGCAAAGGGATTAGCCAAATGATGTAAGCTCGTAGACGATTGTGTTAAAACTGAGTTTGGACTAAAGCAGTGTGCATCAGCTGCTCAAACAGTCAAACTCAAGGGAAGTGCTGCAGTAAGGATGATGTGGCAGTTTCAAATGGTACTGGTTAACAAGCTAATACACAGATCAATCTCAAGCTAACATATGATTGGTGGATTGGACAGCTACTGGATTAAACAAGAAACACAAATTTCAACTGAAGTACTACGGATCAAGTGCCAACTCAGAAGAGGAGAAGCGTGTTGGCGTAGCATAGGGTGTCATCGTTGAATAGCGGTTATAGAATAATGTAGATGATAGTTACTTAGTAGAAAACAGTATATAAGGCTTTGTAATCAGTGTTGTAGAGTTGAGTTTAACAGAATAACCGCAATTCTTCTTCTTCTGATTTTCTCTGAAACTGTTTGATATTTTGTCTTCCTTTGCGCAATTTGGCGCGAACGTTTCTATTCAAATTTTATCCGTTGTTTCATTCATCATTTGATCTGAATTGATATTGTTTAATGTTGTATTGATGATCATGATGGAGTTGTACTTGTTGTTTGTAGTTTTCATGGTGACCATACTGATTTTGTTGGATTGGTCGCAACAGATACTTGCAAAGGTATCAACAAATGGATGATTGGTCAAAGGATGATTGATCGAATACAAGGAGATTGGCCAAAGGATGCAAGGACTTTGTATGCGAGTAAGCAAAATGAATGGAATTGGTTGAATGATGCAACAGCTCGTAGACAAATGGTCGAAGCGTGTAGAAATAGATTGTCATTGCCCATAGCATAGCATGTTAGTGCAAGATGGTCCAAGGGATGTTTCAAACCATCCATTTAAGTTGCATGGTCAGTTTTGGGGTGCCTGACTTTCAAAAGGATTAGCCAACCTATGCAAGAGTAACGTGGATATGGCTCAACAAGGCACACACACCTGCTCAGGGATGGACCGAAGGATGACAATTGGTTTAGGGGCATAGTGTATCGTAGATCTAACAGCAGGAAATATAATGTTTTCTTTTAACTGTTCTATTAATGATTAACTCAAGTTGACATTTATTTGTCAAAAAATTTGACATGTCCATATTTATACATTATGTTTTGTTTTGCTTTTTTGGATATAAAATGAGGTGTTGAACCTTGTCAAGAGAAAGTAACGGTGAAACATTCATTTTTTAAAATACCTACCGGGAATATCAGTTGGTACTTGCAATGAGAATAACTATCGGGCAGAGTTGAATCAGATAAGAAAATATTTTACGTATAGATCTGCCTAAAACTGAAAAATAAATAAATGTAAAAAGCTTAGCCATGCAGCATAAGACATGTTTCTTTACTATTCAAGCCTGCCCATCGATGGCCTGCTCCGACCAGCGATTGAGGCCGTCTCTCTGCCTTCGTCGATGAGAAGATTGTTGGACCGTGCACCTACAGTAAACACCACTAGAGAAGGGTGAATAGTGGTTAGCGAAAATTACACTACTACCCTTTAACAAAATCCCCTTTGAAAACAGAATCTGAAACCTCCTCAAATTCAGTACCCGTTTTTGTAAAATTCAAAATCCAATGTACACAACTTCAAAAATTATGAAAATTTTCAGAATTTGACTTCAATGTCTCGACAAGAATCTGTCCCAAAATTAGATAAAAATAAGATCGTTTGACCCTTATAACAAATAAAAAGATTCAGATGGTCAATTTGGAGAGAATTGAACAGAATGTTGTTGAACTTTGAAAACATGTTTCTCTTTGGATACTCAACCAAAAAGGTTGATCTTTATGTCAAAACACTCCTTAGGATGTCTAGCTTATGTTTCCAAAAGGCCCTGACCTTAAACAACTCTTGATGAAAACAGAATTCAAGTTTTCTCAAAACTGGTAAGGTTGCAGCCAGATTGGAGCAGTTATCTTGCAATGACTAAAAAACTAACTTTCTTTTGCTCAAATCAAGTGATTCTTATTTCAAATGAAAACTAACATTCTGAAGTATAACTCCACCAAAAATCACGAATTTTAAAAGTGTTTTGCTATTTTTTCAAAACGTGAGAAGTTGTGTGAAATTTGCAGTAAAAATAAACAGAAAAACAGAAAAGAGAAAAGAAGACAAGTTTACCAAAGATTTATCCTGGTTCGGTCAATGAGACCTACTCCAGTCCCAATGAACACCTTTCTTTGGATTTCACTATGGTATGAACAAACTTACAACAAGAACTAAGCTTGATCATTGGGTTAAACACTAACCCTATTCAAGACTTGGATGAACACCTCTATGCAACTCTTGGTTGCAACACATCTATCACCTATTGGTGCAGCCTTATAGCATTGGTTAACCAATCTTACACAAATAACCCAAGAAGGTGTTTATATATAGCTCAACAACAATAAGAAATGAAACACCTTAGCTATACAAAGAAAGAATCAAGAAGAAGAGAATAGCAAGAATGATCTTCAAGTTTGCTTGAAAGTTGTGTGTTCTTTTTCTTTACCTTTGCCTTCTATTTATAGGGTGAAATGAGCCTTGAAGATAAGATCTCCAATGTGTCACCATCTTTATCATCAATGCTTAAGTGTCTTCACACCATTTGTTGGCCATATAATCACCTTGTACACTTGTAAAATGAAACAACGTAATTGGTCCAGGCCAAAATTTCCACCTCAATTTGTCTTGAAAATAATGAAGATAATATAATAGGATAAGATGGCATAACTTCTCCACTATCCTCTCAACTTCTTGCCATCAGAATAGGCATGTGAGGAGCTTCAACATTTTGAAGAAATCAGCTCCAACAAACCATAGTAGCCGTTTTTTTTCAAGTTTGAAAATTCCAAGTTGGCAATTTTGCCAACTACGCTTCTTTTTTATTGGTCCACTTGTCACCAAGTCATAAAATGAGTACATCATCATTTCCACCTGTGTATACATGTTTTTGAGGCTGTGTATATGTATATCAACTTAGATTTTTGAAGAAGAAAATAATAGGTAAAAGTTGACAAGACTTTGTCAACCAACAATTCAAAATTCTCACATTTTTCTCCTTGTATGTTGTGGTGAATTTTACACCAAGAAAATCCTCATATACTCTACAAAAATATAGATGATAACCTCCAATAATATAATCATAAGAGTCTTCACCAAGAAAATAGAATGTGACATCAATATCAGTCACATATCCCGTTATTGTCGATAATATCACCAAATGAGAGATAAGATAGAAAATCACCAAATAATCTTCAAGATAACCATAAATGAGCTTCAGAATGAAGATAATAATATACTTTAGAGATTCCTTGAGTAAAAATACCAAAACTGCCCTTAGGGTAAAATGACCAAAATACCCCTAATAAGAGAAAACTCCAGAAATGACTCGGATGGTCAGAAATAAATATAATAACATCTTTGTCATGATAAATAAGATGAGAATAAGTCCTTGAAATATTTTCACCATGTCATGTTCCTACAAAACTCAAAATACCAATTTTGCCTTTTTTGGTAAGTTGTAGAAACTTCCAAGGCACATTAGTCACAAGACATTTATAATCATCAAAAACACATAATATCAACATATATAAATCATGTACAAATGAAAACAACCATTTTATCACATTTTAGAAAAATATTTCTAAAAACCCTAGACATCAATCGATCGAAGTGTCTCTGCTTTAGAGATCGATGTCTCACAGTGAGTTTCTGTGAAACGTGGATCGATCCATGTGAGGGGATGACGTACGTCGATCGATCCATGTGAGGGGCTAACAATTGGTCGAGGGACATAGTCTATTGTAGATCTAAAAGCAGTAAATATAGTGTTTTCTTTTAACTGTTCATATTTATGCGCTATGTTTTTTTTTGCTTTTTTCGGTATACAATGGGATGTTGAACCAAATCAAGAGAAAGTAACGGTGAAACTTCAGTTTTTGAAAATACCTACCGGGAATATCAGTTGGTACTTGCAATGAGAATAATTATCGGGCAGAGTTGAATCAGATAAAAAAATAATTTACGTATAGTTCTGCCTAAAACTAAAAATATATAAATGTAACCAGGTTATCCATACAGCATAAGACATGTTTCTTTACTATTCCAGCTTGCCCATCGAAGGCATGCTCCGATCGGCGATTAGGGTCGTCTCTCTGCCTTCGTGGATTAGAAGCTTCCTCACCTTCATACTGGATATTTTTATCTATTTCAAAATGATGTTATATGGATTTTAGTAAGGTAAGATGTGAATTAAGACATGAGGCCCTTCCTTCTAGCACCAGATGGTGAAATCAGATTTTCACTTAGAGTATAGATGATCCTACGACGGTAGTTGCTGGAGAAAATCCTGCACAATCCAACAACGTTAGAGGTCTCCAAAGTTTACTCCAGAAAAAATCATCCGGTGCTCAACTCAGTTGCGGACTTAACCATATTCTTATGCTGGAATAGTAAAGAAACATGTTTTATTCTTGTGTTTAGACTGGAATATTTGCTTCTAGAATTAAACATGGCAACTGAAGGGCGTCATTCTTCCTTTTGTATAGTTTGCACAACCAATGCATGTCGAGAATCTACGGGAGAGAGTCAAGTGTTATGTCTTGCTTGTGCATGACTGCATGTGTCGCCACGTATTGAGCTGCATGGTTAAGCTGCTTGATGGCAGGAGTTTGTTCTGGTAGGAGTCTTGTTGGCCGAGCCGACTAGGATGGCTATGGGCAACGAGGCCCTGGCTAACCTGCTGAGGAGACCCGTGGCACACATTAATGCCGAGGTGACAACTGAAGCTGAGGTGACAGGCAACTGAGGCGGCTAGACTTGGATTGATTTTACTGATGCTGACATAAGATCGATGTCAGCGCCAAGGAGTCGTCCTACTTTCCTGAACCATATTGACTTGACTGTGTATTTGGACCAGCCTAGCTGAGGTGAACTCTGAGAAGGTCAACTAACGTTACACATGGGTTTTGTCCTCCTCAAGTTATCTTCAGAGTTATTGATGTCAATTTTCTATATTTATGTGAGTTCATGCTTCAAGATAAGATTTTTGTTGTTTGATTTATTATTTCGAGTTTTCATTTTCTTATGTTTCTTGATAGTTTCTGACAGTCCTTGACATTTATTTTATAATTTCTTTATTTTGGCAGTCTTTTTTAAATTTTTTTGGTTTTAATTAGTAGTTCACTGAAATACTTGACCTTCCCTGTTCTTGAAAATTAGAAATTTGCAGTTTGATTTGTTCTTTTGAGATAATTAGAATTTTCTGAAGAATAATGGGGTTTGGTTATTATTCAAATTATGATCCTCCTTGGAATTTTCGTACAATTCGCTTGCACGTGTCCGACGAAGTCCTGAAAAATGCAAACAGAAACGACTCATCCATGGAGATTTGAACAAAGCTAGAAAGCTTGTACATGTCCAAAATGATGACAAATAAATTGTATCTTAAGAATCAGCTCTATATACTCCAATTGAGCGAAGGTACAAATTTTTTGTCTCATCTGAATGATTTCAATGGCTCCATATCTCAAATGGCGAGCCTTAATGTTACTATGGAGGACAAGGATAAGGCTATTATGCACTTGAGTTCACTTCCACCCTCCTTCAATGGTTTGATGACCACTTTACTCCATTGTAAAGATACAATCACATCGAAAGAGGTCATATCATCTTTGTTACTGCACATTAAGATGATACAACCAGAGAAGCAAGGACAGATACTTCTTACACAAGAAAGAGGAAGGAGCCGAAATAGAAACTTCAACAGTCATAATAAATCAAATGATTATGACAAGTCCAGAGGTCATTCCAAATCAAAAAGTAGAATGATGTGCTGGAACTGTGGTAAGAATGGTCATCTTAAAAAGAATTGCAGGTCTTTGAAGCAAGACAAAGATCGAGGTCAAAAGTAGGTGGGAGATAGCAACACAGTAACAATAGCGTCAAGTAGTGACGGAGATCCAACGTTGGTTTGTCACCAAAATGAATATCGTCATGACACAAACATAGACCTAAAATAGATCGTGGATATAGGTGCTTCGTATCATTATGCTATTAGCAATGAATACTTATCTATATACAAAACTGGAGCCTTTGGTGTGTTGAAGATGGGAAACAAAAGCACCTCATCGATCATGGGAATGAGTGGTATCACTGTGGAAACTTCACTTAGTTGCACATTCACATTACGAAATGTGCGCCATGTTCCAGATATAAGATTCAATCTTTTATCTGCAAACGCAATGGACAAGAAAGATTATGAGCATTTCATTGGTAATGCGACATGGAAAATTACCGAAGGTTCTCTTGATGAAGACATAGAATATAACCCATAAGTAGAAGACGTGCAGAGGATCATAGAGGGAGGAAGCATATCCGAGGAGGCGCCAAAGGGACTAGTCACGAGCAGCAAAATTAAGAAATAAAACTAGACGTTATCGTGATACTTGCATAACTTATACGATACCAGGAGGACAATGTAGTTGAACATTCATGCTATCTTAGAGCCTCAAAATCGAATTTGATGAAGAAAGAAAGAGCATAGGATGGAGGGTGGCTTGGACGAAATGTCTAAGCATGCTTGTGTATCGATCGCGTATAAAAGGCCTTACATGGCCTAGTTTTCGGCCGTCATAGCTTGTACTCTTTTATAATACATTTTAGAGTCATATTACAGGTTTTTCGAGTATTTTTGGGTATTAAATACGTTAGTGAAAAGATAGGAAAATAGGCTTTCCAAATTTGGAAAAAATGCCTAAAAATAGGGTTTTCACACGATGACCCTATCTTGGTATTTTGGTCATAACTCTCTCATAATATGTCTTTTTGAGGTGATTCAAGATGCTATGGAAACTAGAAATCTAGGGCTACAACTTTTTATATGACCCTATTGACAGATTCAGCCTCAAGGTAACCGAGATAACACGTGGAAGTTTGGATAGATGGTGAGATGAAAATTTTCAAGTGGAAGTCATATCTTATCTTTTGTAAACTAGGGTTAGCATAGGGAACAATATGTATAAGCATCATGTAGCCTGAAAAAGTCAGTGTTGAATGAAAATATAATATTTTCGGCCAAAGACTGCCCAGCAAGGTCCAACCTTGTGATTTCTTTGATCATCGATCAAAACTAAATTCTATATCAACGTCTTGAGCGAACATTGTGGGGAATCAAATCCTACAATCTTAAAGACACATACTAGGGGTGGTTTGTCATTCTTGGATCACACACAAGTTTCAAGGAGGCGGATATAGCTCAGTCCAAACATGAAACACACGGCCAAGGGTGGTTCTCGAACCGTTCTTGTCATCGAACGAGGTTTTTTGTGTAGGACATGTGTAGAACGAAGGAAAGGTTGCAAATTTTCGTGGTTCTTTGTTCTAAACTCATATTTTCCATTCGGTCATATTTCCTATACCATCCGTCCCCCATCATCCTACAAGAAAAAACTATACATTCAGCCGCATACCCCCTTCCTTCACCCGCATGAACTTTGTTCACTTCTTACACCCCTTGTTTTATATGCAATTGTGCTGAAATTGTTTCTCATTGAATTACACATCACTCGGCCTAATTGCTTATTTCATAGAAAAAACTCTCAGTCGAACCCTAGTCTACACCCATTAGGGTTTTGCATCTAAAGTTTGCATATTTTCTTGTATCTTGGACTTCACTTGTTATCTCTTATGTCTTGCTTGTTGATTTGGGACCCTAGGACTTGCATCTAGCCACACATCAACCGAACATACAAAAAATGACTAAAGAACTACCTAGGCTTATCTTGCATTTTAGTTGCTTAGAAACTCTTAGTTAGAGTTGGTTCTTATTCGTGTAATAATTGTGTGAATTCTAGTTGGTTTATGGTGCACGAAGTCATCCCTTCAAAAAACCAAAAAAGAACCGAAATTGCCATAAAAAGAACCATATACCATAAAATTAACTACTCCACAACCAATAGGCCAGCACCCCTAAACCAACAGCCTCACACCCCAATTCAAGAGCCTAAACAATATAAATCTAACCCCAAATAAAACACCATACACTCGGCCAAACCCTAAAATAACACCCTCAAACACCCAAGCCGACGTGCAACCAGCCCCTACACTATTTAAACCCTTATCCCCGGCCCTACTTACCCCATCAATATACCCCTCAAATAGCCCCACCCGAGGGCAAGCACAAAGGCAAAATTGATACACAATTCATCACAAGCTAAAGCGAAGCGTGAGAACTTGACGAGAGCCTTGAACAATATCAACACACATTAAGGAGGCATTGTATAGGCACTGCCCCTTTGTTCAAAACAACAGAGGCAAAAAAATCAGAAAGTGTGAATTCGGCCCAAAGGTATTTTTACAAAGATATATTCATCCTAACTTGGTGCATTACTGAAAGGAAGGATTGGAGCCGTACATGTATCACCTAATAATCCTTGTTGATTATCGAAACCCTAACCTACCCAAGCTATAAAATCCAACCAAATACGTCATATAAATTTTGGAACGAATTTGCTACACCTTAGGCCACTAAAAGCACATAGTTGAGTCATATACTTGGCCAAATTTGACTAAAGATTGCCCAAAGCAACCCTTTAGTGATTCTTTGGCTCAGCT
The DNA here is from genome assembly GCA_036186865.1 of Eustoma russellianum. Classification (NCBI taxonomy): domain Eukaryota; kingdom Viridiplantae; phylum Streptophyta; class Magnoliopsida; order Gentianales; family Gentianaceae; genus Eustoma; species Eustoma russellianum. The sequence continues at coordinate 33,453,962 of AP025058.1, forward strand.
ATTACATATTCTTTCGGTTTCTTGCATTTCTTTGATTCTTAGTTGACCTATGTTTGAGACTCCCTACTCTCTTGGATGCCGTGTTAAGTGACATACATCCTCTTAAAGAAGATATACAAGCTAAATTTAGAAGACCACAACTTGTTTGTTCGACTTAATATCGTTTTCAATTTAGCATCTTATGGAGATACACAAGACGAGTGGTAAACGGCTTGTGTGTAGTGTGAATAAAAAGAGGGAAGGTAAAAGCAGAAGTGAGTGACTTCATACACGAGTCTAGAAAGGCAATATACCTTTGTTTTTGTTTACACTAACGTAATTATATTTCTTTCGTCTTAATGTTGTTTTTCTTTTTTTTTCCTTTTTTAGTTTTATTTCATGTTGAATCTTATAAATGGCAAACATACCCAAGAGTATTGCTTCAGCCCCACACCCTTCGAAAGTGGCCAATCTTCCCGTGACATTAGAAAACCTAACGTAAATGATGGCCAGAATGTCTCACAAAATGGACCAAGTTGTGAGCCGATTGGAGGACATCGAGGTGACTCAAATGTCCTAAAACACTGTTAGTGAAATGGCTGCCCATTTTGAAGGTAGAGGCCACGGAGGAGGAAGGCAAGGCCGAATTCCTATGAGGATGCCGCCGATGGAGTAAAGACGAGAAGGCACTGAGTGGCACCACTTTGCGGAATTACTCGAGGAGGAGGTGAATTCCTCGATGTACCCTAACGCTACCCATAGCCCAAACCAAGAGGTAAATAAAGTCAGTATGAAAATTCCTCAATTCCATGGTAGGAGTGACCCCGAAGCCTACTTAAGGTGGGAAAGAAAGGTAGATCTCATATACTCTTGTAATTCATTTTAGAACTAAATGAAGTACATTTTGCAGCTACAGAGTTTGTAGATTATGAACTCATTTGGTGGGATCAACTACAAAATGTGAGACAAAGAACCAGGGAGGGCCAGATCACCACTTAGGAAGAAACAAAACAAGCGATGAGCGACGTTTTATACGTCAAAACTACAGAAGAACTGTTCCAAAGATCGTAGCACCTTATGCAGGAAACTAGAAGTGTTAACGAGTATTATAAAGAGTTGGAGCTGTTGATGATTCAGGCCAACGTGCAAGAAAGAGAACAAGCCACTATGACACAATTCTTAGCACGCTTAAATCGAGACATCGCTAATATGGTGGATTTGCACCCATATGTAGATATGGACTCTATGGTTCACATGGCGAAGAAGATGATAAATTAACTCAAAAGGAGGACTATGCAATGGCTTAATGATTACGGTGAAGTGCATGTAAGTGAACAAGTTTTGGTACCATTCTCTATTGGTGGTTATAACGATGAAATTTTGTGTGACGTTGTTCGTATGCATGTTAGTCATATCTTATTAGGAAGACAATGACAATATGATAGGAGAGTAACTTATGATGGTTTCCTTAATAGATACACGTTTAAAATGAATAACAAGTTGGATAAACTACATGCTTTGTCTCCACAAAAGGTTTTAGAAGATCAATGTAGAATGTATAAAAATCGGGAGTTAAAAGAAGAAAAAGAAGCAAAACAACAGTTCATTGAGTCAATGAAATGAGAGCATAGGAAGAGTGACTCGTGGACTAAACAAAAAAATAAAGAAAAGAAAAACAACCCGCTAGAAAGTCAGCCCAACGGCCTACTTTAGAGCATGAAAACTCACCTAAGTCTAAGAAGTCAATTCACACAAAATCCTCTGAAATTTTACATGCTTTGATGTCGCATAAGACCGTCCTTATATCAATTTTTAAAGACTCTTTGTTTACGTTGTCGAATTTACGTTCCACTTTGCCGAGTGGAGTTGCCTCTTTGTTACATGAATTCTCAGACATGTTCTTGGAAGAGGAGCCCACAGGACTACCGCCCTTGAGAGGAATCGAGCACCAAATTGATCTTATACCAGGTGCAACACTATCTAAACGTCCAGCATATCGAGCCAACCTTGAAGAAATTAAGGAGATTCAACATCAGGTTGAAGAACTTTTGGTTAGAGGACGAATTAGGGAAAGCATGAGCCCATGTGCACTGCCGGTCATTATAGTGCCAAAGAAGGATGGCTCATTCAGGATGTGAACGGACTATCATGCCATCAACAAAATCACGATACAATACAAGTACCCGATTCCTAGACTGGATGACATGCTTGATGAATTATATGGTGCTAAGTACTTTACAACCATCAAGTTCGAATAAGAGAAGGAGATGAATGCAAAATTGTATTTAAAACTAAATTTGGATTGTATTAGTGGTTAGTCATGCATTTCGATTTAACTAATGCACCTAGTACCTTCATGCGATTAATGAACCAAGTCTTGCGGACATTCATTGGTAAATTCGTGGTTGTCTACTCTGATGATGTCTTGATCTATTCTAAAACATTGCATGAGCATATTGCTCATCTACGTGTTGTTTTAAAAACATTTCAAAAGGAGACTCTATATACTACTTTTAAGAAATGTTCATTCTGCCTTGATAAAGTCACCTTCTTAGGATATGTTGTTAATGCGAATTGCATTGGAGTAGATCAAGGAAAAATTAAGTCTATCATAGAATGGCCTACACCTAAGAACGCTAGTGAAGTTAGTAGTTTTCATGGACTTGATAGCTTTTATATGCGATTCGTGAAAGACTTTTCTTCTATTGCTGCCCCCTTGAACGAAATAGTGAAGAAAGAAGTTGGATTTCATTGGTGCGAGACGCAATAAAAGGCTTCTGAAGTGCTAAAAGAGAAACTTACCACGGCACCTATTCTTAAGGTACCCAAATTTGAAGAAACTTTTGAAATAGAATGTGATACATCGGAAATAGGTATAGGGGAGGTCTTGGACCAATCTAGACGGCTGGTTGTGTATTTTAGTGAGAAACTAAAAGGAGCTCAACTAAATTATTCGATGTATGATAAAGAGTTTTATGCGTTGGTTAGAGCTTTGCAAACTTCGCAATATTGCTTACAGCCCAAGGAGTTTGTGATTCATACGGATCATGAATCCCTTAATTATCTAAAATGCCAAGGAAAATTAAACAAGAGACATGCTAAATGGGTAGAATTCATTGAACAATTTCCTTATGTGATTCAATATAAGTAGGCAAAGATAATACCGTAGCTAATGCATTATCTAGGTGATATGCTCTGATTACTTCACTTTCATCTAATTTACTTAGATTTGATTCCATAGGGGAAATGTATGCTGAAGATCGAGACTTTCGTTCTATCTATAAGGCATGTGTTGCATCTTCTTTTGGTAAGTTTCATATAACTGATGGATTTTTGCTTAAAGAAAACAAGTTGTGTATTCTGCGATGTTCAATTCGTGAATTGTTAGTTAAGGAAGCCCATGGAGGCGGCCTTATAGCCCATTTTGGCATTTTTAAAACTTTGGAAATTTTTTGTGAACATTTCTTTTGGCCACATATGCGTATAGATGTAGACAAAGTCTGTTAGTTCAATTGCATGTAAGCAAGCGAAATCTAAAACTCAACCACATGGATTGTATAAGCCATTACTGGTTCCTTCTAGTCCTTGGTCCGATATTTCTATGGACTTTGTTCTTGTTTTACCGAGGTCTAAACACGGTAAGGATAGTATTTTTGTGGTTGTCGATAGATTTTCCAAGATGCCGCATGTTATTGCATGCAAAAAGGTTGATGATGCTCCTCATGTTGTTGCATTATTTTTAAGAAGTAATATGTTTGCATGGTATGCCTCGAACTATTGTTAGCAATAGGGATACTAAATTTTTGAGTCATTTTTGACGTGTTTTGTGAGTAAATTAGGTACTAAGCTTTTGTTTTCTACTACTGCATACCCACAAACCAATGGACAAATTGAAGTCATTAACGGAACATTATCTCAATTGTTATGTGCCATAATTCAAAAGAATTTAAAGAATTGGGAGGATTGTTTACCGTATATTGAATTTGTATATAATATGAATGTTCATATATGTACTACTCATTCACCTTTTGAATTTGTTTATGGTTTTAATCCCCTATCTCCCCTTGGCTTGTACCTTTGCCCACTAATGAATGTGCTAACTTAGACGGTAAGCTGAGTATGTTAGGAAATTGCATGAAAAGGTAAAAATGTAGCTTGAAAAGAAAAATAAACAATATACTAAACAAGCTAACAAAAGAAAGAAGCATGTGACCTTTGAATCAGAAGATCTAGTATGGTTCATTTGCACAAGGAGAGGTTTCCAAAGAAGCGGAAGTCCAAATTACAGCCAAGAGGAGATATCCCATTCAGAGTACTTGCTCGCATGAATGACAACGCCTATGTCATCGACCTTCCTCCCAAGTAAGTATGGTCATGTTTCGAATACTTTCAATGTTACTGACTTATCTCCATTTCGTGCAGATTTCGATTCAAGGACGAATCCTTTTGACCGAAGAGGGAATGATGAAGACTTGGAGCATAACCCACAAGTAGAAGATATGCAGAGGGTCGGAGAGGAAGGAAGCATATTCGAGGAGACACCAAAGGGTCCAGTCACGAGAAGCAAAGCGAAAGAACTAAAGATGGATGTTATCTCGATACTTGTGAAACTTGTACAACACCACCAGAAAAATGTAGCTGAGCATTGGTGCTATCTTTTAGAGCCTCAAAATTGGATTTGATGAAGAAAGAATGAGCATGGGATGGAGGGTGGGTTGGACTCAACGTCTAGGCATGCTCGTGTATCGAATTTGTATAAAAGGTCTTGCACGGCCTAATTTTCAGCTGTCATGGCTTGTACTCTTTCATAATATATTTTGGAGTCATATTACAGGTTTATTAGAGTGTTTTTAGGCATTAAAAACGTTGGTGAAAAGATACAAACATAGGACGTCTCATATGATGTCTTTTTGAGGTGGAAACTAAACATCGAGGGCTACAATTTTCTAGAAGACCTCATCGATAGATTCGGCCTCCACATAACCGAGATAATGTGTGGAAGTTCGGATAGATGCTGAGATGATAATTTTCAAGTGGAAGTTCTATCTTATCTTTTGTAATTAGGGTTAGCATAGGGAACTATATGTAAAAGCAGCCTGCCGCCAAAAAATTCAGTGTTGAATGAAAATAGAATATTTTTGGCCAAAGGATGCTCAGCAAGGTCAAACGTTGTGATTTCTTTGATCATTGATCAAAACTAAATTTTATATCAATGTCTTGAGCAAACATTATGGGAAAATCAAATCCTACCATCTTGAAGGCACGTACCAGGGGTGTTTTGCTGTTCTTAGATCATGCACAAGCTTTAAGGAGGTGGATATAGTTCAGTTCAAACAGGAAAAACACAACCAAGGGTGGTTGTTGAACCGTTCTGGTCACCAAACAAGGTTTCTTGTGGAAGACATATTTAGAACGAAGGAAATGTTGCAACTTTTTGCGTGAGACACGCACCAATTCTGGTGGTAGCAAACGGGAAGTTATATTGTAATTTGTACAAGACATACTTTAAGGTGTGTGAAAATCAAATAAATGCAGTAGAATACGGTGCTTCCCCAAATGTGTAGCAAAAACATTTGGGACAAATTGGCCAGAAAGGGTTGCAGTTATTGGCAAACCAAACCTTGATATCATTAGACAAAGGTAAATCACAAGACCCATGTGATTACTGATAATAGGAAAACAACACCATGTCTCTTTTCAGAAGAACTCCAAGATAAAAGAAAACAAATTGGAGTTGGTACTCTCAGGCGTGTGTTTCCTATTGAAGTGGAATCTCTAGGTGGAAACAAATACTTTGTTACTTTCATTGACGATATTTCTAAAAAAACATGGATCTACTTGAAAGAAATAAAATTCAAGTATTCAAATGTTGTCAAAAGTTTCATATAATGGTGGAAAGTGAGACTGGAGAAAAGTTGAAACGCCTTCGCATTGACAATGACGGTGAGTACATATCAATAGAATTTGAAGAGCACTGCACAAAACATAGCACAAGACATGAAAAGACAGTTTCTGGTACTCCACAGCATAACGGAGTTGTAAAATAGATGAATAGAACCATTGTAGAAAAAGTGCGATGTATGTTCAAAATGGCTAAACTGAACCAGTGCAGAAGGATCTTTTACTGGGGTGCACAACCCATTGGTGATGTGATGTATATTTGATACTCTCTCCTGAAAATAGTATATGTATAATTAGTGCATGAGAAATTATAGTTTCAACAATATAAATATATTAAACTGAAGCCAAAGTGACACTAAATTTGGTTCTGAATCTTTTGATAGTAAAACTTAATACTCCACTCCCATAAGTATTGTTATAGTTGACTTTTCAATATAGCGTAACACTATGTTGAAAAGTCAATTGTGACAATATTTTTAAGGCGTGGGGAGTATATAAAAATTCTGCAAGAAAACATGCAAACTGTTGGCTCATACGCATTAATCTCCCTCTTCTTCGAAGTCCTCCAAATAGTTCTCTTCATCTTTATTGCCCTGCTCATCGTCTTTATTATAGTAATAGTCAACATCATCGGCGACGTTTTCTCCATCTTGTGTACATGGTTGATTTTCTACTAACGCTTTCAATGACCTTCTCCCTCCAACTTACTCTCATATTCCTCAACAATGCTTGTGAATTTTCACAAACGATATTAAATTTTTTTGTTAAATTTATTATTGGTACATCACGAATGCTCACGTATATCTCCACAGATGGAAAGCTTAGACATTGTATCGGAATGTCTAAAGTTGACTTGAGATCTTTATCATTTGAAATACTAAAAGCACTGAAAATGTATCCGGTCACATCTGTAGAACAAGGAAAACGAACACCACATGAATTGCTCCCATATCTACATATAATCCAAGTCTTGTTTTAACACGTTGGACAAACTCTAAATAAGATATATTTCGCGGAACACTCATCAATCGGTTGAATTACTATTATATCCAATTCTGTTGTGTAATTGCACCATTTTACTTCCGAAATATAAAGATATTTGAATGGTTAAAAATGTCATTTTATCTAAAAACTGACACAAACTTATATTGTTATTGAAAATTGAGATTTTTTTTATAGAAAATATGCGTGGTCACAAAATAATTGTGTAAAATGTTCTTCTGAAAAAAGTTTAGTGGACTCTCCCATTCTTTGCCAATAATAATACTTATACTTATGACATTCTTTCCCAATAATAATAATATTAATACTTTTTTTAGTGCATTTGTGGAGAATGATTTTCAATTTTTTTCACTGTGGAATATGACCGAATAAAACAAAATGACTCACTAAATTGACTATGCTTCTTATATTGTGAAGTAACAGTTAATCAACATAGTTTCGTGTAATTTTCATTATGAGCTATCGAAAAACAACCTCTATAGCATAGACCCGAGGCTCCAAGACGATGTATAAAATTGTTGTTGAAAAAAAAATGCTCCAATATACTATGAAAAAGAATTTCAAAAAGGTGCTTCTAAATTCTAAACTTCGAATCCCGTCGGAAAACAGTTTGTTATTGACACAACCGCGTTGACAAAGTCAACTGGCTCTCGATCGCCGGCTAGATTCCTTGTCCGGCGCTCTCCGGTGGTCGTTATATATTGAGTATCAGTAAAGTTTCTTGAAGGATTCATCTCTAGGTAGTGGTGGATTCTAGAAGTGTCATCTCGATTTTCAGATGGCAATAAGCTCGATGAAATGAGTGGAGGATATATGAACATTGAATTGGAACGGATGAAGCGTTACGTATGCATAAACGACGATGATTTGTCCGCAGATGTTTACTGCGATAATCGCATTTCGAATAGGAAGTATACTGTGTGGAATTTTCTTCCGAAGAACCTCTGGGAGCAGTTCAGGTAAGTCCCTACTCCAATACATATTGCTGAAACGCAAAGTTGCTTTGGATCGGTTGACAGATAATTCGTTATTCTAGCTGCGGTTTAACTGGTTATGTCTTTCGGTTTCTTGCGTTTTTCATGGTGAACTGGAGTGATCATACTCTGATTCGTCTGTTGTGTTATTCTGTTCGTTTCTTTGTAAGAATCATGATTTTAACCATTGAAGATTCTACCGAACGAGTAAAAATTTAGCTGAGGTGGAATTATTTTTGCGTTGTTGTAACTTTGATGGAATTGGTTGAGCTTAAGTCCTTATTCCAGTACATATTGCTTGAATACCAAGTTGCTTTGAAACGGTTGACAAATAATTCCTTGTTCTGGCTGCAGTTTGACTGGTTCTGTTTTTGTATATTTCAGTTTATTGCGTTTTTTAGGTTGAATTGGATCATACCTCTGTGACTGTAGCATTCTTTTCTTTTACTTGAGAGCATGATGATTCTTTTTTTTTTTTTCAGAGAATGATGGTTCAATAATTAATAATTCAGAAAGGTGTAGATCTTTAGCTTAAGTGGAATCTTCTGGTGCTTGTATTAAGTTTGATGAAAAGGGTTGAGATCATGAAGAAGGCAGTATGATAGTAACTTTACTTTGATTTACAGCTGGGAAAATGAGGAGTTTTATCTGATGCATGACTCGCCTGAGAATTTACATGCTGGATACATAACTACTGAAGTGATGCTCATAATCTATGATGTACTTGATGTTGTTTTATTAAAAGATACGTGTGATAGAAAGTAAATTAATTGCCCTGCTATACTTTGCAAGTTACTTTTTTAATTTATGATCTCATTGTTTATAATGGATTGTAAAAATTCTGAAACTGTATTGTTGACTTTGGCACTTTTTCCTACTGCCATTATCTGGCTTGTGAAGTTCATACCTTTGTTGATTTCTTAGTAGTCGTTTTCACATATTTTATTTTGCTGTTGGACTATACATTTGGAAAAGCGCCTCTTACCTTCACTTTGTTTGATGTGCTTCCAGCCGCTTCATGAATCAGTACTTCTTGTTAATTGCTTGCCTTCAGTTATGGTCGCTCATAACTCCAGTGAATCCTGCAAGCACTTGGGGTCCTCTTATCTTAATATTTGCAGTTTCGGCTACAAAGGAGGCATGGGACGATTACAATAGGTATCTTTCCGACAAGAAAGCAAATGAAAAAGAAGTCTGGGTCGTCAAGCGTGGCGTTAAAAAGCATGTAAGGGGCTTTTTGTTTTTTCTTCTTCTCTTTTTTTGTTTTGTTTTAATAGCATAAAGCTTGACTCTTTGTTTTGTCTATTACATCTCTGGCGAAGATATTACGTGCAAATAATCTGTAGCATACCTTTGTCTCTTTTACAAAATTAGTTGCTCGATATAGAATCGATTGTGGTAGCAACATAGGGGCATAGAATTGGAAATGAGCTGGGTCGAGTTTAGTATTGCGTTATATGACTTCAATTAAGGAAAAGTTTGGGTCCAATCATAAGCTTGGTATGGTTTTTGAAGTCTAGTTTGATTACTTTCAGTTTTTTATTTCAAAAATATTGTGGAGATATCTCTAATATACTCTCTTCTTTGTTGTCTTTTGTTTTCTCTAGTCTTTTTCTTGATTTTTCGTACTTTTGTTGGAAGTGGTGAATACACTGCTCATGAATTAGTTGTGAAAAGGATAAGTGCGTTTGAGCAAGAGTTGTGAAATTTATTAAATCTGCAATCTTTTGTGATCTTGTATGTCTTGACGCATTTCTGTTCTTATCAGGTGATTGTAATTAGTGTGCCACTGAACTGTTCAACTCTTTTCATTTGGATTTTGTTTCTTGAATCCTTCGTTTCCTTTTATTTGTCAAGTTTTTGGTTTTGTGTTGCAATATTTGTGTTCATTTCACAGATTCAAGCACAAGACATTCATATAGGCAACATTGTTTGGCTGCGTGAGAATGATGAAGTTCCTTGTGATCTTGTGTTAATCGGCACCTCTGACCCAACAGGACTTTGCTATGTTGAGGTATGTACGAAATCTTTTCACTTGTTCATTCTTACAATATTTTTATTATCTTTGCTACTGCAGTGAATGACTTTGCATTTCTTGAAATATTTTAATCTACAAATTGTTCATGTTAATGGAGTTTTTGCTGAACATATTTTTTCTGATAGAGATGTGGATATAAGGTGTAGAAAACCTCTTTTCCATGTATAAGGTTGTATATATTGTATTCCTGTTCATTAATAAAATAATTTTAAGCACAGGTATTTTCTCTTTTGAAAATAACAAAAAGCGTCTTAACTAATGATCCATGTTTGGAGATCCTATTGTCATCTTCCCTTAAGCTCTATTGGTGTCGATAATCGAATAGAAAGGCAAAATATTATTGTAATTGCCCCCTACTCTTCAACCTTGTGAAGACAAGTTCCCAAACTCTGATGCAGTATCAATGTCTAGCAATTATTTGTGGGAGAGTGAAGATCTGTTTGTATGGACCGTTATGACATAGTAAGAGCATCTTACTAAATGCATTGCATTATTCTTTCTGTCCCTTTGAGATATGACCGAACCTATTATGTTACAGACTGCTGCTCTTGATGGAGAGACTGATCTTAAGACTAGAATGATACCTTCATCTTGTGCTGGAATAGATACTGATTTGCTGCACAAAATCAAGGCAAGATAGTCCCTTCCTCCATTCTGTGTGAGGACGTTTTCTTACTGGGTCTAAAACTTAACCGTCTTTTTTGTGGTGCTGATTCATATTTCCAAGGACATGTTTTTACTATTTGCATGTCATGCTTGCTTTGTAGGGTGTAGTTGAATGTCCAAATCCAGATAAAGATATTAGAAGATTTGATGCAAACTTACGTTTGTTTCCTCCTTTTCTCGACAATGATATCTGCCCCCTGACAATAAAAAATACGCTCCTTCAATCATGCTACTTAAGGAATACAGACTGGGCTTGTGGTGTTGCTGTATATACAGGCATGTCTTTACCTTCTCTTGACCTTATGCTACTGCCCTGACTGAGGTTACAAGTTTTTGTGTAGTGACATCTAACATTAGGCCATATGGAGTTCTCATTGCAAAATCTTTAGTAAAAGCATGCAGCTCTTGTGCTTTATGTGATGTTTCCGAGTGATATTGGTGAATGAAAAAAACATCGCTGATGCAAAGTAATGTGAATGAGATCCTGATCAATTGTATCAGAAAAAGAGGTAACATCAATTTGGTCTTATAGTCAACTTGTGAATCTGAAAAATGCAGTGTCAGAATGTATAACAGGTGCCTTTTTGGTGTGCGTAAGCAGAGTGATTAAGTAATTCTAAAGTAAAGTTTTGTGTATTATATGAATAAACTTAGTTTTGTTAGCTTGTAAAAGACCAGTTTCAAAGTGAGTTCATTAGGATCTATAGTACTTCATTAGCACATTTTGTCGTGGAAGGAAAGGTGGATTCGTATCTTGTGTTCCCTTTTTGCCCCTTCAAAAGTGTGATTCCTGGCGTGCAAAGTTTCCCGTTACCTTTTGGTGCGAGGAATGGACCAAACTGTGCATGTTGTTTTCTATGAGCAGTTTTCCATAACGCAACGCAGACAAGCTTATGCTTACCCCCCTGGGTGTCGAAGTAGGGTATAACTCAAGTGCTGGTTTCTGACAATAGCTCCCCATACCTTTTCACTTCTTTCTTATTCCTCAGGCAATGAAACCAAGCTGGGTATGAGTAGGGGAATTCCTGAACCAAAGCTTACAGCAATGGATGCTATGATTGACAAGTTGACTGGTGCAATATTTGTGTTCCAGATCGTGGTTGTCATTGTTCTGGGAATAGCTGGAAATATTTGGAAGGAAACAGAAGCGCGGAAGGTATTTTATGGCATCTACTGGTTTGTCAATGTTTCGCCAGGAATTATATGTAGAAACTTCTCGTTACGTCCTTGGCTGGATTTTTTTCTTAAGCTGGGCACTGATTAAGTTCTTTAGAAGTCATTTTGTAAACTTTCATCAGCAATGAATTTACAACATTAATATTTATGGAATTTTGAAGTTTGAGAGTGATTGTTTCTTTTCTAAACCTTGATTTACCAAAGCAATTTTACTCTATGTCCGTGTCTCCAATTTAATTTCATAACATTGATATCACCTGAATTGTTCACCCCCACCCTTGGAGGAGAAAAGGCTGTGGCACATTTGATAAGGTTTAAAAAAGTTATTTCTTTGACGTGAGAAGGTGCTAAATCATGGTCTCAAACCATTGAGGTGGTATGGGAAATTTACAAAAAAAAAAAAAAAAAAAAAGAGGTGGTATTGGGAAACACTACGAACATCTGTGTTATGATTTTTGGACAAGAGAGAGTGGGTTTTCTTTGTAGTTCCACACATGTTTTTCTCTTCCTTTATATATTGACACACCTGTACTTGATTTATGTATTTTATTCTGCTCGTCTGTTTCTTCTGCTCATGTTTGTGGATAATATCCTCTGAGTTTCTGTATTTTGAATTTATGATTGATTGTGGATTTATTTGGTTGTAGCAATGGTATGTTCAATACCCTAATGAGGGCCCATGGTATGAACTGTTGGTCATTCCTCTGCGTTTTGAACTTCTTTGCTCCATCATGATTCCGATATCTATTAAGGTGAGGCTGACATTTTGTTTTTCTTTCCTTTTTATGTCTTTTTGGATATTTTGTTTGCCAGAATTGCTACTTGTTTTGTTTTGTTCACCAATGGACAAGTGTCTTTATAACCAAACAAGGAATGAGATGTGTTTTTCAGGATAGTTAAAAATGTTCTCTCTTTAAAAAAAACGCGCCTCTCTAACTTATCTGACTCCAATGGAAATAAACCACCACAACAACATTGCTTTTTCTCTTTCTTCTCCATCCCTCAATCACAGCCAATGGTCTTTTCTCTCTCCTTTTTCTGCCTCTAATAAATACATCGCTACCCTCTCTCAACCTCTACTCTCCTTCTTTCTACTTTTAATCATTTGGCACACAACCTTTGTCGCCTTCTCTGGCCATTAGCCACTGCGACAAGTGGTCGGAGAACAAAATCTTTATTTATCTCTACTCAAAATGGCTGGGCTTTACTAATTTAACTGAGGTCTTAACATGAAAACCATTGTGCGTGCAAAATCAGTTTAGATTTCACTTCTCTAGCGTGATTCAAGCCGATTTCAAGCCTGAAGCTTCGTTTACCTTTTTGTCTGTCCACACTAATAATGACAATTGGAAGCGCTTCTTTGCAATCAACCCTGAATCAATTACTGTGGCAGAAACAAAAATGAAACTTCAATATTGTTGGACAAATAATGAAAGGATTGACTCAACTTTTAAAAAGAAGGAAAAATCCTCAACTCCTGTTTTAGTTTTCACCCAAAATGTGAGCAACTAAATCTCTCTTTACTAGCCTTTCAGATGACCTTTTCATTCTTTCAAAGGCTAATATTAACTCTAAGAAGGTCATAAAAGAGGCCATGTGTCTACTTGGGTTGGGGGAACTGCATTTCACAAAGTCTCAAAAGGCGCTGGAACTGGTCACTTGGTCTTCCTCATACCCCCTCTTCCTACACCTAAATTCTCTAACACACTACGAATATGCCCCTGCGTGGCTCATTGTGAGTCTGAGCCGTAGACTACAAAGCTACTGGTTTGTCTGGGTTCAAAGCAGATCAATCCAGGCCATCTTACTAATGCATGAGTTGGTCACGAGATACACAAAAGTTTAGGTGTCCTATTAGTTGTGCTATCAGGATAGACATTATGAAAGCATTTGACACTGTCAATTAGAATTATTTGATAGAAATCCTCAAGATCCTATTAGCTGTGCCATCTTTGTATCTCAACAGTCTCCTACTCAATAAATCTCAATGGTTTTTTATTTGGTTATTTCAAAGCCTTAAGGAGTATTAGACAAGGTGACCCCCTGTCACCATATCTGTTTACTCTTGTTATGGAAGGTTTCACTCAACTGTTGAAAGCAAGAATGGAAGATTCTCAATTTAAGTTGCACCCCCAATATAATTATATAAACTTAGCTCTCTGGTTTTTGCGGATGATTTGTTCATCCTTTCTAGTGCTGATATTCTTTTTGTAAGGATCATTAAAGAGGTTTTGGACAAGTTTGGTGAGCTTTCACGCTCAAAGACAAACCTAGAAAAGTGTGAAGTCATTGTCCCTGGGTCTCCAATTCAAAGAAACTAGCCATTTCTGAAATCCTAGGGGTGCCTAAGTACCACTAAAGAGTGGAAACTCTCATACTTGGACCGTAGCCTTGTGTTGGACGGGATCAACAACATGATAAACAATTAGTCTGCTTTTAAACTTTCTTATGGTGGCATACTTCAAAAGTGCTACGACATCAATCATGCTAGCAACACCTTTAGTGTCTTGGGCCAATATTGTCTGAGTAAACATCATCTTCCTAGATATGCATTTATCTTTTGGCTTGCATCTTGGAAGAGAACGTTGCTCAAGACAAACTTTTATTATAGGGCATTATCGAAACTAACATCTTTTTGCTTTGTAGCAAGGCTACTGAGGACCATGATCACATATTCCTACAATGTACATTCTCATAAAATATGTGGAAGGCTGTTTTGAAACAATTGAGATGCAAGGACTTCATCTTCTCATGGGATAACTTGTTGGATTTGCTTCAACATAACCACTGGTCTTGGCCACCATTGTTTATTCAATTTGGAGGGAAAGAAACAAAAAACTTTACCATTCTATTCAAAGAGATGGGCAAAGTATACTAAAGGAAATTCTACAGAACATCAGATATTTGCAACTTCTTGGAAGAATATCAAAATGAAGAAGGAAAACTGGGAGCCATCAACTTAGGCTTACCAATGAAGATCTTCAGCAACTAGATTCTACACCCTCATACTGTTTTCTACTCCTTTCTATATTCCAGTTGGCTCCTGCTTCTGGTTTTGGTTACATATCAATAAGGCCCCTTCCAGTCTACTTCCGGGGTCTACTTTTCACTTTTCCATCATATAGAACAACTGTTTTTAATATGCAAAGTGGCCAAATCTTGCACTGAATATAGTTACAATATCGTGTGGCTGGATAAATTTTGATGGACCTGACAGGATAACTGCTTCACATATGATTCTACTTTTAGTCTTGGATCCAGTTTATATGGCATTTGAACATGCTTTTGTTTTGATTGTTTCGTTCTAAAAGCCTGGAAGGCTTACTTTTGTACATTTTGTCTCTCTTTTCCACCAGCCGAGTTTTCTTTTGGTGTTTTTGAATCTCCTCTGCTTTACACATCTGGGGAGTGTTTTTTTTTTTAATGGAATAGGGAAAAGGGCTTTGCTTGGTACTAGATTATGGATAGAATTAGCTAGTAACACTTCGTGCCTTTTGTATTTTGAGTAAGTCATTTTTGTTATTGCCCATCCTAGCAACCATTTTGTAAATCTGTTTTTGCTTTTATGTGAAATTTTAACTTTAAAAAATGTGTTTTTCAGTTGTAGCAATTACGATGGGAGGTAATGAGTTTACAGCGGATTCTTCTTATCTTTAAGGAACTGTCATTGATGCTGACACTCTTGACAAAACGTTAATTAAGGTCCATACAGGATATTATTAGCAAGGCTAAGCATGAGCAGTTATTGGAAGTATTTGGCTTGTGACTAGATGACCCTTTTGCTCTGCACGTAAATCTAGCTCCCTATATCTACCAACTGGAGTCCCTCTTTTCTTCTGGCCTCCTCTGTTTAGGATGCCATTTTGTCTATTGAAGTAGGTTTTTTCTTCTAATATCTATTGTGCGCTGAGCAGTAGTCTCCTGACATTGCCTATTATAAAGGCCACCTTTTTGTATATTTGCGTATATCTATGAAATTTGACTTACAAAAAGAAATTATTTGGCTTGTGTGTAACTATACTTGGAGAGCTGTAAAGTTCTGATGTAAATGTAGATGAGAGTGGCTGTAGAATTGTAGCAATGACCCTTTTAAATGGGAGTACTATATTGAGAGATACTATGGAAGTTTCTGTTGGGAACTAGTATTTTCTTAGAGAAGGATGTGAATAACTGCACCAGTTTTGAGTGAATTCGAGCATTGAGGTGTGTCCTGTTTATATTGGTTTCAGCTTTCTGAAACGTTCTTAATTCATTCGGCTTTTTCTGTGTATGTGGGTTTTTGGTTTCAAGACTCTGAACTTCTTTGAGCTTGAGTACTTTGGCCTGGTTACTGGAAAATAATTGGTTTGCCATTTTTCCTTTTTTACTTCTTTGTTACAAGAAATTGACCTGGTGAACATTAAATGCTAATGGAAAGGCTCTCAGTTTGAGGCTTTTGATTGGATAATTAAGTTATTCAAATCTTATACAACATGATCTAAGAATAATGATTTTAAGTGTTGTAGACTGACAAAATGGAGAAACACTCAAAGTCAATTTCTCAAATTCCTACTTCAATACTCTTGTTAATACTTGGGTATTTTGCTCTCCTCCAGGTTGCCATTGGTTTCTTTTTGTATGTGATGTAAGTTTCTTTCTAACAGGTCTCGCTGGATCTTGTGAAAAGCTTGTACTCAAAATTCATTGACTGGGACAGCAAGATGGTCGACCAAGAAAGTGGCACACCAGCTCATGCAGCAAAGTAAGGAAACCTCTGCTTTTGAATATCTTCTTGCTGAAGCATATATGAATATGAGGACATGAAAAATATATGCCTTCAATGTGGCAGCACAGCAATCAGTGAGGATTTGGGGCAAGTTGAGTATATATTGACCGATAAAACAGGAACTCTTACAGCGAATAAGATGGTTTTTAAAAGGTGTTGCATCAGCGGAACTTTTTATGGGAACGAAAGTGGAGACATGCTGATAGGTACTACTATATCCTGTCTCAATCTCTTGGCTTGCTTGCGCTCAGATTCTTGTAAATTATGTTACAGCTCAATCATTCTGCTTTGTTCTGTTGTCCTACTTTGTGTCGGCCAGTAATGCTGTATCTGGGAACAGCACATTGATTTTTAAACCCGTTTAATAGTGAATTTAGGTTTTGCTGTTGTCACCTGCTATTACTTTGAGTATGTGTTTACGTTTAAATCTTTCTTGTAGTCTTGCATGGTTCGGTAGTTGTACGAATTAATGGACATATATAGATGGGTAGTTGATTGTCCAATGGAAGTAATATTTTTCATTTAACGGTGAACAGAGCAGGAGATACATGGTGCTGTTGCTACTGGAGCTTCAGATGTTTTGCGGTTTGTGACCGTTATGGCACTATGTAATACGGTCATTCCTGTAAAAGGGTAATTATACACATTCCTGAAGCTCCCTTTGATGGTTAAAAGGAATTTGAAGCAATATTGTTAAAATATAAATTTCCTATGTGCAATTTCGTGTTTAGCTCTTGTTTTCTGGGGTGTCAGATTTTCAAGTTTAATTTCGATGGTATGTCCTATCCTTATGACTCTTTGGGACGTGTACAGAAAAAACGGAAATGTAATGTACAAGGCGCAATCCCAAGATGAGGAGGCTCTTGTGCGTGCTGCTGCGAGATCGAATATGGTCTTACTCAACAGAAGTGGCAATATTCTTGGTATGGACAAATTACATAAATTCCATGGGAGTGATTGATTGGATGATCATATTTGTTCTTGAAATTTTACTGTGCTCATTCCTATAATCTTGTTACTGCAGACGTCAATGTCAATGGTTCTTTGGTGCAATATGAAGTGTTGGATACACTGGAGTTCACTTCTGATAGGAAAAAGATGTCTGTGGTTGTAAAGGGCTGCCAGGAGGGGAAAATTTTCCTTTTGTCCAAAGGAGCAGATGAGGAAATTCTTCCATACGCTTTAAGAGGTATGAATTTTGTATAATCCGAAACTTCTCAGTGGCATTAATGGGTTGAAAATTTAGCATGGATATACTTTTGGGACAGTTGTGGATTTTAGTACTGTATATAAGGTTTTGTATAGAGTCGTTTCAGGTTGTGAAGCCATGAAATGACTAATTAATAACTGAAAATGCTCCTATATCACTGATTTGGTGGCTCTACGGCAGTATTTTGTTCCAAGAGAAAATTTACTTCCTAAGATAAAACATAAATTTTGGCAATATTTTGTTCCAAGAGAAAGTTTACTTCCTAAGATAAAACACCATTTTTTTTAACTTTTTTTTGGGGGAAAGGTAGAGGATTTGGCAACGAACTTTCGTTTCTTGAGCTGGTACTTCTGTGATGCTGTTTGCTAGATGTAGTTTTCTGTTTGGATACACCATGTTTACTCGGTGAATAGATTTTATGTATGTGGCAAGCAGAAAACTGATAAGTTTCTCCTAGTGGATTGTTTTGCCATGAATTACATATCTGCGTTGATGTGATGGTTATCGATTACTGTTAGTAGAACTGCAAAGATTGCTGGTTGCTGAGCTGAAGCCTATAGGCCCTTAGAGGCAAAAGAGCTCGATATGTTTTAGCATGCGCAAATAGTATGTTTTCATTTTTTTTTTCCTTGTCTTGGCGTGCTATAATCCAATGGATTTCCAGGACAGCAGACAAGGACGTTTGCAGATGCTGTTGATCATTATTCTCAACTTGGACTGCGGACACTTTGCCTAGCTTGGCGTGAATTGGATGAAGATGAATATCGAGATTGGTCTTTGGTGTTTAAAGAGGCTAATAGTGCATTGGTTGATAGAGAGGTTATACGTGGATTCTGGTTTTGCTGTTAGATTTCCTTTTAACTTTCCTCCCAGAAATTTGGTAAGTTGACAGCTATTGATCTCTGTCTGAAAATGCAGTGGAGGGTGGCCGAGGTATGCCAAAAACTAGAGCGTAATCTTCAAATTCTTGGAGTTGCTGCCATCGAGGATCGGTTACAGGTGATGCCGTCTTTCTTGACTGCTCATTTAAGTGGTTCAGCACTTCATTGATTAAGAGCCTATGATATCTGAAGTTTCGGCTGATTTTGTACGGCTTACTGAAAAGCTTGAACTTATTAATTGACATGATTCCCACTCAACGCTTAAGTAGAACATTGATAGGAGTAGTGTTACAGGGTTGCTCTAACAAATAAGAATCAAAGACATGAGGTGATAGTTCCCCTCTTTGTCAATCAAAAGTAAATTCCATATTTCAGCACAAAATTCTACAAATTTGCTTTATTGGTTTAGGATTCACTATGGAAGATATCCTGCATTTTGCACTTAGCCTTATCAAGAATTATTTCATAATCATCTGTTTAATGTCTATTTAACATATAGGATGGTGTGCCTGAAACTATTGATACTCTCCGGAAAGCTGGAATAAACTTTTGGATGCTTACTGGAGACAAGCATAATACTGCTATACAGATTGCACTATCTTGCAATTTTGTATCTCCAGGTTCTTTACATTTTGATCATTCCTCCTACTTCATAGTATGCATCTCAGGAGGGGGGTGGAGGGTGGAGGGTGAGGGTTTTGCTGATGGTGTCTCAAGAAGATTCTTCAATCAATCGATCGTACACAGTATTTCCCAACGACAGCAAAAGCTATCGCTAGGGTCTGGGGAGGGTAAGCGGCAAACAAACAATACCTCAAGAAGATTCTTGATTAACTTAATATATTTTGCTAGGGTTTACGATGGTCCCACTTTTCTCTTCAATTCATTCCTTTTGTGCTTGAATTACTTCGGATTTCATAGCTCGCACCAAATCTGATCAAAATTATCTTCTAAGTGAAAACTATCTGGGCAGTATTTGTTTAGCGTGTAAAAGCCAATTACAAGCTAGTTTTAAGAAATATTTCACTTTCCATATATCTTGCTTTGCTCTATCTCTCAAATACGTAACCATTTCTTTTAAAATTCTAATATGTTGATTGTCTCTCTCCTATCATCACAGACAAATCAAAATGAAATTTCATGGAATAACCAAATGATATTTTATTAAAGAGCATAAGTTTATGATTAATACGTTTACCATTTTTTTTTCTTTGGATGAATTAATATAGACACCATGTTTTGCATCTTATACTCAAATGTGAGGCTTCTCATACAAACTTCTCCTTTGTTTCCCCTCTCTTGAACATCACATTCAAACAACATCTCTCTCTCTCTCTCTCTCTCTCTCTCTCTCTCTCTCTCTCTCTCTCTCTCTCTCTTTCCGAGGGCATGATTGTAAACTCTGTCCAAAAAGCCGCTTAAAGTTTAGGGCCGATGCTTTACGTAATGTTCTTCTTGATTCTACATACACCATTTTTTTAGGACGACTCCGGAATTGTTCCTGGCGTGATCTCTTTGTCCATTTGGTCTGTACCTGCTGTTTCAATGACCAACATTGGAATAACTATGCAGTTGGAACTTAAGGAGCCCTTATTTTGCTCTATCCATTTTGAGTACTTAGTCAAATTTTTTCCTTTTCCCTCTTGCAGAGCCTAAAGGCCAGCTTCTGATTGTTGATGGGAAAACTGAAGATGAAGTACATCGAAGTCTGGAGAGAGTTCTACTAACAATGAGAAATACTAGTTCAGAGCCCAAGGTGCAGCTGCTAAAATTTTGTTTATCCTCTCATGTACTTGTAGTTTTCATTATTTGTATGTGCATTTCTTTTTGACCTATGGATTCTGGTTGAAGTTTACCAAGAACAAGTTATTTCTTGAATTAAATGACCTCATGTTGCAAACTTTGAAGTTTTCCTTTAAACATTTCCAAAACTCTCGTATGTTGGTTAGATGCTTCTTGTTATTATGTTGTTACGTAAATTTCAGCATTCTTTTCCTTTTTGATCTTTATTGTGTTGCGCTCACTGTGAATATAATCATTACTAATTACAAAAAAAATGTATATATATAATCATTAGAGAATGTACATTTTGCATAAAGTTAGAAATGTCCCACGTTGGGATCTGCGTTGTATTGCATTGTAAGGAGTATGACTACATGGGCCAATCTCCATTTCGAGGAGCATTATATCGTGATATTGTCTTCTAGCACGTATCAAGTGCATCGGGTTAGCCGATTTTGGTCCTTGATGTTTCTCTTTTTCTTTTCCCCTTCTATTGTTATTACTTTTTCTGTAGGGGATCTTCTACTTGGATCTATGTCAGATCTTCGATAGTGGATACGACAAGTGTTTTTTAGTTAAAGCGTTGAATTGGAATACAAAGAGATGGACCAAACAACTTCAGATGATTTGGATGCGGAGGATGCTTTGGGATGTTGGTCATAAATTATATGGCCCCATGCAATCATATTGCTATAATCAAGTCGCCTGTGTAATTTTAGTGATATTCCATTAGTAATGAAAAAGGAGGTGGAGGGGGTCCGTATGTTTTGTTCAGGTCGATTAAAGGACACAAAAATAGGTAGAACTGATAAGACTATTACTGGATAATTCAATAATGAAAATTCATAGGTAGAACCAATGAAGTTGAACTATACCAGTTACCAATATTAGCTGGATTAAATGAAGTAAAGCTCCGGTGTATAGAGTTTTATTCGTTGATTAATGAGGTTGGCTGTCATTTTCTACCAGAGAAGTTTTGAAATGAACCATTTCATTATCTCATGTTCAAACGGAAGAGCAAATACCTATTTGTATTTACTAAAGATATGGAATCAGGATAACAATTCTTTGTAATAAGCTGTGGGTTATAAAAATCATTACTCCCATTTTGAGGGGAGTGTTCGAGGATGTTTACTTTGCACAGAGTCAGAAGTGTCCCTTGTTTGAAACTCTGTTGTCTTATAGATAGGGAGTATACATATGTTGGCGCAATCTCGATATTGAATTCAACATCACGTAGTACTTATTGTCTGTTCTGATTATAATTTGTTAAGAATGAAAATTTTATCTTATGGTTTTATTTATTTGTTTTCTGTATGTCCACTCTGCACCTTGCATAACCATTATCCTATCTCCAGCTTTGCCATCCCATCCTACATCTAAATTGCAAATGTGTTCTGATGACAGGATCTGGCGTTTGTGATTGATGGGTGGGCTCTAGATATTGCTTTAAGGCATTATCTTAAAGAATTTACTGAATTGGCTATATTGTCAAGGACGGCTATTTGTTGTCGTGTTACACCTTCTCAAAAAGCTCAGGTGCCAATATTCATTTTCATTTCGATTTGGTTTTCCTCGTCTTCGATTTTTGGGAGTAACAGAACAATCTGATGCCTTTCTATTCCTTCTCCTTAGAATTAGCTCAGGTGCCCACTTATGAATTTGGGGTAATGGTTAGGTTACATCAATGTTATTTTTATTGTTTCTGGGTTTTTATGTTCGTTGGCGCTGGTGTTTTTTATGCTCGGAGTGAAAAAAAAGTTTGGGTGGTGGGGTTTGTGCAGAATGAGGTGGTAAAATCAGAGCAATCAAGAAATTGTGATTTTGGTTACTGGGAAGAGTAACCATGAGAAAAGGATATCTGTGGACGGAAAAAGGGGCACTGATAGATAACCTGAAGTGAAATAATCAAGCTACGAGGAGTTTCTCCATCTTGTGATGCTACTGTAGAAATATACTGTAAAATACAATGTGCATACACATATACGTATACTCTGTATACACAGCTCATATACATACACATACATAGTAGAAATATACTTGTATAGGCCTTATACACTTAGATAAGTCACTGGTTGAGTGGCTTACACAATATAGCAGTTAGAAGCATTATAACTGTTGGGGCTTTTTAGCCGTTGGCCAGTCATAGCCACTTAATGCTTTTGTTAACAGTCTCTATAAAAGGCCATCTCTTGTATATTTTTGAAGTTAAGTTGATGAATAATAATTCATCAATTCTCTATAGGTACTTAATTTCCAAAACTTGAAGACTTTTAGTTGAAGTGTAATTTTTCTTTTTTCTTTTTTGGTTAAAAGGGAATCCTTCCTTTAACCAATGAAATAGATTGACACCAGCTATCTATTTCTTTAACTTTTGAAGCGTTACCATGAAGCGTTACTTTTTTTATGGCTTAAGAGGAAAGAGGAGTCAGCTTGTCAAAGTCCGTTGGTTCTTATGTTGGATTTAAAGTTTAGAGAAGGAAACAATTTACTATGTTCTCTTCATAATTAACTGTTTCTTTTAGAACTGCTCCACATGGTTTTCCACTGGGATTCAGGTAGAGTTATGTCCAATTCAATGATAAGATTATGGGAATCATAATGGTCATTATGGAACATGTAAAGATCTGAAAAAGTAATGTTAAGGGTCCTTTTGGAAAGGAAGATGATCATAATCGTGATTTGAATCATTTTTAAATGATTGTGATCAGAGTCAAATCTGACTTGAATCAATGTTTGGGTCATGTTCGTTTTGATTTATACACTTGATACAATAAGTTTCCATTATGAATAGTGTAATATTTAATTTGGTATTTATTTTAATTATTGTACTGCACTCTTTAATTTAAGGTAATTGGGTGTTACAAATAGTGTGATTATTTTTCTCAAATGTTTAAGTTTTCTGTATTTTGAAGTATGAGAGAAAAAGTTGAATTGAATCTTTTTTTTTTTTTGAAAACGTTTTTCTTGATTTAAATCATTTTTTTGGACATGATGACTTGAATCATTTTAATTTAAAAAAAAGACTTGAATCATTTTGGCTCAAACCATGATTAAAATTTCCATCACAAACACAACCTAAGTGAGTGATGTTGCAGTTTCAGAACATCCTCCTGTGATTAATATTGTTGATTTTGATGATTTTGTTAAATATGGGGGTATTAGCAAGTTTTCTTTTTTCCTTGGCTTTTCATCAAACTTGGTATCTACAAATTTGTGTTGTTACTTAGTGTTTTAATGTTTTTCTTCAAATCCCATAAAAATAAAATTGAAGTAATAAATAGTCGAGAACTATCTCATAAAGACATCATCTTCCTTGTTTCAGCTCGTTGAGATCATCAAATCATGTGAATATAGAACCTTGGCAATCGGAGATGGTGGAAATGATGTTAGAATGATCCAACAAGCTGACATCGGGGTAGGCATCAGCGGAAGAGAAGGACTCCAGGCAGCCAGGGCAGCTGATTATAGTATTGGAAGTAGGATATTGACTGTTTGATGCGTTGAATCCGTTCTCTCTAAAAAAATGTCTCTTGTCTGACTTATTTGTTCATTTTGTTATTTTTGAGTGATAGTTCTTTAGATTATATGGTCGTTGGTTCTACTTGGATGGTTGTTTCATTTCATATTCATTTAAAAGATTAAGTGTCAGTGAGTTTTGCTGCATATAGATTCCCAGACGTGTTATCACATAAGTAGGACAGGATAATTCGCTGTGGTACCACCAGTTTGAACTTGCAGGAAATTGTTATAGTACATAAGCATCCATGTCTTGTATTTGTAGAATCATGCATATCATGTCCAGCTTCAAGTGTGGTCCTTGATCCTTTCATTTAGCTGCTTTGGTTTGTGTAATAGCTGTGTCTGAGAATCATGGTTTCGCAAAATTCACTATTTTTCCGTTCATCCTTCTTTCTTTGGGATCCTGGTATCTTATTATTTGCGTTTGACAACTTAGTATACCTTCATATGGCTAAACGGGATTTGGTGTACCCATGTTTGGTAGTTTCGCAAAAGTCACTATTTTTCCGTTCATCCTTCTTTCTTTGGGATGCTGGTATCTTATTATTTCCGTTTGATAACTTAGTATACCTTCATATGGCTAAACGGGATTTGGTGTACCCATGTTTGGTAATTTACATATTTCTTTACATGTTCCATGTGAAGTTCATGTTTGAGACTTTGAGTAGCATGACCTTTGATGTGTGTTACTTGTGTTTCATCCAGATGCTGGTACAATTAATCAATCATTTTACCATCTTAACATCGACAATTATGCTTTACTTGCAGAATTTATGTTCCTGAAAAGACTAATACTTGTTCATGGGCGATACTCGTACAACCGAACCGCATTTCTTTCTCAATACTCTTTCTATAAGTCCCTGCTAATCTGTTTCATTCAGATCTTGTAAGTTCTCATGGCGTGAATTGTGAATCACCTTCATGTGCTCTTTGCTTTGGTTTGACCAAAGTGCTTGATGGCATATGTCATTATGTACTAATGTTAGAAAATTTCCAGTTTCTCTCTGATTTCAGGTGTCTCAGGAACTAGCCTTTTCAATTCTGTTAGTTTGATGGCATACAATGTGTTCTACACTAGTGTGCCTGTCTTAATAAGTGTTCTTGACAAAGATCTTAGTGAGGGAACTGTGATGCAGCATCCCCAAATATTGTTTTACTGCCAAGCAGGAAGGTCCGGGTTTCACTTTTTTTGCTTTTGTTGCTTTATTTAATTTAATGTTTATTCACGTCCTCTTTTGTGATTCCTTTTGAAACCTTCAGATGTGGTTATATCTGTTACTTTATGTTTTCTTCAGAGAAATATAAGATGCTTTTTTCGTTTTTAATGATAATTTTGCATCTTCCTGTGAAACAGGCTTCTTAATCCTAGCACTTTTGCTGGATGGTTCGGAAGGTCTCTCTTTCATGTGAGTGCTCCTTTTGGAATTTTATGCATGTGTTTTTTTATAACGGGGGATTAATGTTGGTTGAGACCTAAGACTATTTTTAGATTGCTTTGGTTTTTCTTTTAAGGAAGTAAGCATAGAAATTTAAATATTATAGGTTAAGGCTCTAGACTATGAGTTAAGGCCCCGTGCAATTCAACTGATCTGAGGAAAGTTATGAATCTTTCTGATTTTGAAGTCACATAAAGTATGTCTTGTCTTTGCAATATCTCAGCCTGTTATTAGTTGGTCAATTGTACAATGAAACGAAACATGTCAATAACATGCTAAATGAGCTTTTGTCTTTTGGAAAACAGCTAAAGTTTGCATCAGTCTGATTGATTTTCCACTTCTTCGCACATGCCTTGTTTTCATTGGTTGATTAAGATGACCCAAGTATATGTTAATGAACAATTAGTTTAAAAAACTCTGTCCATGACTTGTTCTTTGAGACGTGACAAGCAATGAGGGAATGTCGAGGGATGATGAGACGAGTGGTAGCTTAGGCTAGAGTATATGCTCAACAAGTCCTTTTGAGATTAATTCTTTCATTGATATGCTCAATTTGCTTATTCTTTTTTTTTTTTTTGGACCATGAAACTGATTATTTCTTTTAGGCAATTGTTGTGTTTGTCATCAGCATACATTCATACGCTTTTGAGAAGAGTGAGATGGAGGAGATGTCAATGGTTGCCCTGTCTGGATGTATCTGGTTGCAGGCATTTGTCGTTGCACTTGAAACCAAGTAAGTTGATAGCCATCTTTACGTGTGATCTACCAGGGAAAATGTTCACTCCGCTGGTTACCAAAAAATAATTTTTTTAAGGTTTTTTCGTTAAACATGGATTCACCAAAAAAAAATAAAAAATTAAACCATAAAATGATACAACGCATGGTTCAACTCAGGATTTATGTTTAGTTGCAATACGTCAAGTGTTTCTGGTATAGTCATGTCTTAAATGGTCGGATAAATTTCTCACTATCCATACTGTGTATGTCGGTTGGTTTTCATATTTAAGCACCTAAGTAGGTGTAGAAAGCACAGTAGTGTACAGCAGTACGTTTGTACATATTAGATGCCTCAAAATTTTCTGATATAGCCATGTCCCAAATTTTTCCTCGATGGACGCACCGTATGATCCAAACCCAGTGTCTCGGCAGTGACCGATGTATCTGGGGGTTTTGGATGTAGTGTCAAATAAACAAGAGTCCCCGTGGCATGGTCCGAATGCGACAACAATTGAACTAGGGCCGCTACATCTCCTAGAACACTCGGATGCAGTGATAAGACAGAGTCCTTAAGCATTAAGTTATATAGTAAGAGAGAAAATACTACGTTAGGTAAGAGTATTAGACTAGGAACACGGAACTTTAACGAGAAGACAATGGAGGTAGTGGACACAATGATAAAGAAAAAAGTAAATATTTTATGTTTATAAGAGACAAAATGAATATGTTAAAAGCTAGAATGTTGGACAATTCAGGATTAAAACTCTGATACATAGGAAAGAATAAGACAAGAAATGGATTTGTGTTATTATAGATGCTTCATTAAGAGACAAAGTAGTAGGCGTTATCAGAAAAGAAGATAGAATTGTAGCCCTTAAGTTGGTGCTCGGAAAAGAAACAATCAATATTATTAGTGTCCATGCTCCTCAAAGTGTGTTTAGAGGAAGTTATGAAAGTTCAAATTTGGGAAGATTTAAAAGACGGCGTACTAGAAAAGTTAGACAAGATTCTTGTACTAGTACTTTGTTAGAAGATGTTTTGTTACGACATAGAAGATTAGGATATACAAACTTGTATTTGAAACGTTTAATGCCAGATTTATTTGGAAATTTGGGTGTGTGAAACTTGTCAGTCAACTAAGATCACTAAACAGAGTTACCCTACAAGAATTTATAAATCTACAAAACCATTTAATTTTGTTGACTCTGACATTTGGGGACCCTCAAGGTCAACAAATATCAATGGAACAAGATGGTTTATAACGTTTGTAGATGATCATACAAGAGTTACTTAGGTATATCTACTAAAACATAAACTACAAGTTGGAAATATCTTTAAGACTTACTTCAACTCAATCAAGAACCAGTTTGGATGTACAATCAAAACCTTAAGGTCTGATAATGAAGCTGAGTATTTAGATGCATCAATTAAGCAATTTATGGATGAAATGACATATTTCATCAAACCTCATGTGCTTATACACCGCAGCAAAATGGGATTGCTGAAAGGAAAAAGGGCACTTGCTTGAATTAAGCAGGTTTTTAATGTTTTACTATGAAAGTAACTAAACACTAGTGGGGTGAGGCTGTTCTAACAACTACTTTCTTAATTAACATAATGCCCTACAGAATACTGTCTTTTAAAACTCCTACAGATATATTTCTGAATGAATTTCCCCACACTAACCTCTTATTAGAACTGCCTTTGAAAATTAGTTTGATGTACAAACTATGTACTTATACAGCTTCACTTAAGAGGAAAGTTGGATCCTAGGTCTATTAGATGTATCTTTTTTAGATATTCAAGTTTACAGAAAGGTTATAAATATTATTGTCTTAGCCTAAGAAAGATGTATGTGACTTTGGACGTACTATTTGATAAGAAACATGCTTACTATGATAAGGTTAGTAGCCTAGTGGACTTAAGTCATAAATAGAGCAAGTTTTGGAGTATAATAGATATTGTAAACAAAAACTCTGTAGGTACAGAAAATAAATCAGATAAAATATTGCCAGTGGAAGAAGAAAACCTCGATAGAACAATTGAAACTTTGAAAGACATACCCCCCATTACCAGAGTGTATACTATGAGAAATGTACAGCCTAATATGTCTTTAAGATATCTGTTAGAAGTAGAAAATTCCTCTTGTGAAACTAATCTTATCATAGATAACAGACCCATTGCTTTAAGAAAGGAGTTAGAGAATGTACCAAGCACCCTCTCTATAATTTTCTGTCATATAAGAGACTGAATACGCAACTGAAGGCCTTTACTTCAGCCTTAGACTCGAGCCAAATACTTGTTAATATACAAGATGCCATGGACATTTCAGAATAGAAGAAAGCAGTTTATGAAGAAATGAAAGCTTTAGTTAACGGTTAGACTTGTGAAATAGTACAACAACAACATTACCCCATTGCCTTAGAGGTTCCCGTTTATGGCAGGGTACAGGAGGGTCGGATGTATGCAACCATACCGATGTATTAGAAACACACAGAGGTTGTTTCCCGATGACCCATAATGATGTGTCAAGTTGTGTCGATCAACTGCTACTTTATTGTATAAGAAGTGCAACCAATTTAGTTATTCATTTTGCTTTATTTCATCATATTCCAAAGTCAAGAAAGAGTGTATCCTTGACTCCATTGGAAATAGAAACAAGTAGGTTGTAAGTGGTTTTTACTATTAAGTACAACTTAGATGGTTCAGTAAATAGATATAAAGCAAGGCCAGTTGCAAAAGGATTTATGTAATCGATTACTTAGAGACCTTTGCTCCTGTGGCAAAGTTGAATACAGTTAGGATAATATTCTCATTAGCATTAAACTTAAGGTTGTGAATTATGTCATTAGATGTCAAAAATGCATTCTTAAATGGTGAGTTACAAGAGGAAGTATGCATGCGTAGACCACAAGGATTTGAAACTAAGAAAAACGGTAATAAGGTATGCAAGTTAAAGAAGTCTATATATGGTTTGAAGCAATCAACATAGTTTAAAAAGTTTACACAAACTGTAAAAGAACATGAATTCACCCAGAGCCACTGTTGTTCACCAGAATCTCAAAAGAAGGGAGATTAATGTACCCTTATACCCAAACATATACTGCTATTAATGTACCCTCACACCGCTTTACTATTAGAATTGCCACTAAAGGTCTTTGGGTGCATAGCATATATACACTTACATTCTCATCTCAAGAGTATCAGGACCATAAGTCATTTAAGTGTATATTCATTGGATATTCACAAATAGAGTATAGGCGTTACAGTCCAGGGACTAGAAAAATCTTCGATATACTAAATGTTATTTTTAATAAGGCATCCATCATGTGATATTAATGTCTTTTACCATAATCAGGAGAGTACGTGGAACCCAATAGATGTTAGTAGTAGTTCTCATGAATCATAAAATCTTCAGCCCCTTCCTTCAACAAAAATATCAGAGCATCCCACAATTCCAGAATCACCCACAAGAAAAAAACACAAACTCAGAAGATCATATCACTGAAGTCTACACCTGCAGAAATACCAAAAACCCATCACTTACTCAAACTCAATGTACGTACTCAATCAATAGAATTTTCCACTGGAAACCAACAAATAGTAGTTGATCCAGGAGAGGATGAGAGTCACATGACACTTAAAAAAGGTATCAAGGCTCAATCTACATTTTAAAGCATTTACAAGTAAATTAGATACCGTATATGTTCCTAGGATATTATTGAAGAACTAACAATTACTCACTGGCAGAAAACAGTACAGTCAAAGAAGAGATGAATGCCGTAGTGAAAACTAATATTTTGAAGCTACATCATTACGTATCGGGGTAAAACCTGCTGGATGTAAGTAGATTTTCTCAGTGAAATATAAATGATGAAACAATTATTAGGCATAAAGCTAGGCTAGTAGATAGAGGTTTTGCTCAAACTTATAGAATAGATTACATAGAAACCTTTACACCATTAGCAAGCTAAATAATGTTAGAGCAATATTCTCATTAGCTGTGAATTTCAACTGAGAATTATACCAGCTAGACATTGAAAACGCATTTTTAAATGGCGAACTTCAAAAATAAGTTTATATGCAAATTTCACCTGGGTTCGAACTGAAACTAATAAGGACTTAGCATGTAAACTTAACAGATCACTATACGGTTTAAAACAGTCACCCAAAGCATGATTCCAGGTTCACTAAAGCAATTAAAGAACATGGATATCAACAGTGTCGTAGTGATTACACATTATTCATTTATAAGACTACACCAGGTAAGGTTATTATTTTAATAGTTTATCTGGATGATATAATTATTACAGGTGATAATATAGAAAGCATAAAACAAACTAAGGACAAACTGTCATATCAACCTGAAATTAAAGACAAATTAAGGTACTTGGTATGGAAGTATCAAGAAATAAAGAAGGGATGTGTATGTCTCAAATGAAATACACTATTGATTTACTTACTGATTAGATATGCTAGTGTGTAAACCAGCTCCCATCCCGGTAGAACTTGGACATGAACCAGTAGAGTCATGAGATAAAACACATGTAGATAAGCTAAGGTTTCATAAACTGGTAGGTAAACTAATCTAATCGTCTCACACAAGACCTGATATTTGTTATGCAGTTGCTCCTACTAATGAACACCTTAAGGCTGCTTTGAGAGTTCCCAAGTACTTAAAAGACACTCCAGGACAAGGATTGTACCGTAAAAAAACTAAAGAAAGAGATATTGCGGTATATATATATGCTGACTGGGCTGGATCAAAAAAGCGGACTTGAGATCAACAACTGGGTATAACACCTTCCCCTTGGGAAATCTGGTGACTTAAGAGCAAGAAGCAGATTGTGGTTGCAAGAAGTAGTGCAGAAGCAGAACTAATAGCACTTGATTTAGGTACGTGTGAAGGCTTATGGCTTAATAGAGTACTAGCAAATCTTGGTCAAGAAAGATGCAATCCTATTCAGGTTTTTTGTAACAATATTTCTGCTATTAACATGACATAAAACCTAATTTAACATGACAAATCCAAGCATGTGGAGATTGATACACACTTCATAAGGTAATAGCTTGAAGACAACACGGTCAGACTGGAACATGTCTCTTCCAAACTTCAACTAGCAAACTTAACCTGTTTCGATTCAAGTATTTCAGAGTTTAATTTCCAAACTTGGTTGTATCAATATCTAAAAGCCAGCTTGAGTGGTGTAGAGTATACAGTTAGTGTACAGTAGTATGTTTGTACATGTTAGATTTAATGTATGTGGTATTTTGAATTCAAATACTATAGTTATTAGGAAAATAGTTACGTTGTATGGAGAGATCATGCAAATTGATCACTGAATTACTTCTTTCCTTGTACAAGTGATCTCACTGATCTCATAGGATATTATAGCCGTTAGGGCTGCTGCTGGAGGCTATAAATAGTATTGTACAGATTATTCTATACACATCCATTCAATCTTCATTCTATTCTAATTTTATATAGTAGGAAGTACTTAGAAATGAAACGAAAGCATGCTTCATGCGGAACTGTAGAGTTTAGGCTTCCATGGTCCTCATTTTCCATGTTTATCTGGTTTTCTTGGCTTAAATTACCTGACCACATAAGCACACCTTATTTTCCTGTTCTTAGTATTTCGATTTCTGGTAATTGAGATTTCATTGATGTATAGTCGTAGAATATACAAGATAGAAAAATCAAGCAGGTCAGAACAACTTTGATCTGCTCCAAAAAAAAAAAAAGCCAAAACCTGTCCCCATTCCTTTTGCAGAAAATCTGATCTTTACACATATTGACTGCTATTTCCAAGTCAGTTCTGTTCTTTCTGACAGTCCTGTTTTCAGTTCATTCACAATATTGCAACATCTTGCCATTTGGGGAAATTTGGTTGCATTTTATGTCATCAACTGGATTGTCAGTGCTTTGCCAGCATCTGGGATGTATACAATAATGCATCGTCTCTGCAGGCAGCCATCTTATTGGATTACGATGTTTGTAAGTTTTTCCTTCCTCTGTGTCCTTTTTTTTTTCTTTTCCATATCGAAATAACAATTTTCCATTTAGTTCTGTTATTTCTGGATTCACAGGAAGTGTTATATTCTCCATAATATTTTGAATCTTTGCTCTTACATCCTTGCATACTTTATGGTAGAACCTTCTGTTCCGTTCTTGCCAAAGCTAACAGAAGTTGCTCAAAAATTTCAGCTCATTGTCATCGCTGGTATGGGTCCAGTTCTGGCGTTGAAATACTTCAGATACACATATACTCCTAGTAAAATCAACATACTCCAGCAGGCTGAACGTCGAGGAGGTCCGATTTTGACCCTGGGGAACATTGAGGCACAGTCAAGATCTTTGGGGAAAGACCTTTCTCCATTGTCGATCTCACAGCCCAAGATCCGGAGTCCGGTATACGAACCTTTGCTTTCAGATTCTCCCAGTTCCACAAGGCGATCTTTTGGACCAGGGGCTCCGTTTGATTTTTTCCAATCACAGTCACGGTTGTCTTCAAGTTATTCAAGAAATTGCAAGGACAACTAATTATGGTTTACAAAAAGAAGTCACAGAAGGTATGTGAATTGTTGTAGCTGACAGTGTATCTATAGATTAGTTACACATGTACGTAGGATCTACTTTACAAAAATTTCGACTTTGGAAACTTTAGACATAGTTTTAAGGCTCCTCGTGTGTCTTTTAGAGCCTTGTTAGGCTGTGAGCACGTGGAATGTATATCAACCCAATTCTGAACTAGAACATGCAAAAATGATTGTCAAAGAATTGCTTACATAATACCCACATTGTCAATTTATTAGTAGATTGACACCTGGTTCTTTCGTATCGAGTCAGTAGATGGGAAATTCTTAAATTTCTCATGAGGAACTTCAGCAGGGGAGGTGGTGTAGCCACAAAAGAGGGGAAAAGGGGGAGGGGGGGGGGGGGAGGGGATTACCCATGTTTTGCCCCTCTCTCCCTTCACTTTCCCGTGGTTTCGTTTCATCATGGGGAATTGAAGTAATTTCCTTGGTAGACTAGGGCGTTTCCGGTACTAGGCTCCCGCGTTTGTGCATGTCTGAAAAAAGATCAGATTGATTCGCAATCTGAGTTACGCAGAGTGCACTTGATAGACTGGAAAGCATAAACAAAGGAGATTGAGAGTATGCAAAGTAGACCTTTTTCACTTCTTTCCACTCCTTTATTATCATATGTAATTCACTTTCAACTTCAGTAACCTTTTTTTTTTCAGTTGAATTGCAATGCTCTTTTTATTTATTCCTCCTGTCTCAAAAATATTGTACCAGTTTGACTTGAGTATAGTTCAAAATTGTTTCAGTTTGTCTTGACCATAATTCAAAACGAACAAACTATACTCGAGTGAAACTGTGAGAATAGTTTTGAGACAGATGGAGTATGTATTATTGTGAATACCGGGGAAGTTTTATTTTGCAAGAATAAACTGAGCGCTAAAGTTCTGTTGCAAACTATTTGGCTTTGGCGGTAAAATAGGTGCTTTTGATATTGAGAGATTGCGGCAAAAGCCATACTTTTTTTTGCTGCGAGGACCTTTAGGAACTGAAATCGGCTTTCAAATTTAACTAAGATCTCAATCGAGGTATGCCTATACCTATATGTTTTTGGTGTATATATAATATATATACACATACAAACATACAAGAGAGTAGAAGGGAAATGGAGCAGGTAATGTTTGCCTGTTTCTCATCATTTCTAGACCCTAGCGATAGCTTTTGCTGTCGTTCGGATGTACTGTGTATGGTTGTTGTTATTCTAGGAAGTTAATCAAGCATAAAACTTTTCTTACTATTGTATCAGCTGGGATGTTATGTTCCTTATGGCTTAAAATATTATAATAAACTAAAGTGGCGTTTGGTTGGCATTTGGGAATCGGAATTAGAATCGGAATGGGTATGATAGGGAATGAGTTTGGAAGATATGAGTTTGGGGTTAAAAGTGATAGTTGTTTGGCATTAAAGTGGGAATGGAAATAGTGACCGGTCGAAAAAGTGGTCGCCAGCGGCGGCGGACCGGCGGCTCCCCATTCCCACATTTTGATAGATAAGGGGCCTAGTATATCAAAAAACGATATCTATTATCAAATAGTTGGATATCAAAATGGAATCCATTCTCTCATTTACCCCTAACAAACAGCCTCCAAACCCATTCTCTCATTCCCATTTTCTCCAACCAAACGCCACCTAAGTCCCATTTGTACAGATCATCATAAGTAAATGAAATTTTTTTCTTATCAAGCACGTATCATCAAGTTGGTCAAGTATTGTATGTTTGAACCATTCGGCAGTAGAGAAGACTCTGCGACCTTCTCATCGAATAAGCAGAATTTATTTCAAGGGGATACAAACGTGTATCGTTTATTTTTGCTTCCATTGTTTCAAGCTCGTTCCGTTGTTAAGAGAGTCTAGGACACACTCTTTTTTCATTTTTGGAATATAGTGGAATAAAATAAAACGACTCACTAAATTATCTACTTTTCATGTATTGTGAAATAGTAATTAATCGACACAACTTGACACAATTTTCATTATAAATCATTCGGAAACAAATTATGTGCGTTTTCAACACATAAATAATGTTGCGTATATTTGATCTCTCTTTACTTCGTCATAGACGAGAGCATTTAAGACAATGAGGTAATGTTGTTATTGTTGTTGTTGCTGCTGCTTCCATTGTTTCAAGTAGAATACTCGTTTTGCTCATCGTTACTGACACTATACTTATAATTAAGGTCTAAATTTCCCTAATCTTGAACATAGTGAGAGGATGGCTTTGGCAAGGTCATGCTAATGCAACAACAAAAGCATCAAATTTCTCGGCTAATTGGTTTTGAACTAGTCATGGTTTCCACCAGGGCTATAAATGAACCAAGCTGTTCGGTTGTTCGGCTCGTTTGTCTCGAGCTCGAGTTCGAGCACGGCTCGGATAAAAGGTTAATGAACAGAGCTTGAACACCTTTTTCTGTTCGAACTCGGTAAGTGGCACCGTTCGTTTAAGGTGTTCGGTTCGTTAATGTTGTTCGTGAGTTAAACGAACCAAGCTTGAACAATTAAATATGTTCGTTTAAATAAACGCACAAGCTCGGCTCGTTTGCTAAGTTAAATGAACTGAGCTTGAATAACGCAATGCTCGGCTCGTTTGGCTCGTTCACAGCCCTAGTTTCCAGCGATCTTCTTGTCTTACAAATATCTAAATAAACATTGATGAGGTTATGTCTTAGAGCAACTGGTAAGGTTACTGTTTTGTGACTTTAATGTCACGTTTTTAAGCCGCAGAAACAGCCTCTTACACAAAAAGTATAGGAAAGATTGCGTAGATCAGATTGCAAAGTCATTTGACCCCTCTCCAACCCCTGCACAATTACGGAAGTCTAGTGTTTTTTTTTATAGTATTTTCACCAAAAGACATCTTTACTACGTCCGTGATTTAAATCCTGAATTATGATGATTTTATTTTGACTCGATACGCGGGTGAAAGTAATCGTAATCAATATTGGTATTCTGGAATTTACGAAATTGACTTATACATTAATTCTATAAGTATGTTCTTTAAAATGGGTCGCCATCCATTATATCTTCGTTGGCGCACGCAACTGTAAAAGATTGCACAGACTTAACCTAAAAGTTTTTGTATTAATTTTATGGATTTTCAATGAGGCATTTATGACTTTAATGTGTTTCATGATATAAGAACCAATAAAAAAGGTCTTTGTAATTTTCCAAACTAGAGTAAATGCAACAAAAGGGACCCAAAAGATGTTGAACTATGCCTGAGCAGGCAGAAGCCAGAGGAAACTCTGGTCGAGGCGCGTGGTGATATTGACGTGCACATCGTTCGTCTGTCTTGGATATAAGGGTGAAAGACTAATCGAACCATTTAGTAGCTGGTTTCCTCCGAAGTTTCTCTCAGGATAACCGGAGTTCGCGTGCGAGTTCTATCAGGTAAAACCAATAGTTAGAGGCATCTGGGACGCAACACCCTTGACTTATTATCAAATTTTAAATAGATAAGACGATGTGACTACTTCGTTGGGCTGTGCCACAGAATCAAGATCTCCAAGTGGGCCATTTTTGATAAGCAAAACTCACGATGTAGGATGAACTGGAAGTCGGGTTTCGATGTCCAACTACGTGCTAATATAGATACCACAAAAGGTGTTAGTCGATTAAGACAACATGATAGTAGTTATGGAAGTCGAAATCAGCTAAGAAATGTATAATAACTCACCTGTTGAATCAACTAGTGAATAATAATTACTATATGTCAAAATAATTGTTTTTGATTTTTCTAATTTTCAAGAGAGAAATACATTCCACGTCATTCCTCGTTCCTATAAGAAAAACGAAAGTCATTTCTGATATGCCACCGGTAAGTTAGTTGAGACCTTCGTCCTCTTTCGATGCAGTCGATGTTTTCTTTCCTATAATTCCCCACCCCCTCCCCCAGTCCACCCCTCACCTTCTTCTTCAGTTCTTCCTCCACTTCTTCTCTCACACACACCAAACACACACACACAATGTCTCACCTCCTGCAGTCCTCCTTCATCCCCACGAAGCCCCCCTCTCTACACCCCACCCTTTCCTCCTCCCAACCTGGTTCGATTCGAGCCACCCGTTTTGTCACCAAATCGAAGATCCGTGAGATCTTCATGCCCGCTTTGAGCTCCACAATGACCGAGGGAAAGATCGTCAGTTGGATCAAATCCGAAGGCGACAAGCTCTCCAAAGGCGAGTCCGTCGTTGTAGTCGAGTCCGACAAGGCCGACATGGACGTCGAGTCCTTCTACGACGGTTACCTCGCCTCCATTATCGTCGATGAAGGCTCTTCCGCTCCCGTTGGCTCAGCCATCGCTCTTTTAGCCGAGTCCCTGGACGAAATCGCCCTCGCCAAATCTCAATCGGCTTCCGGAGCTCAATCACCGCCGTCTCCTCCCGCCGCCGCTGCCACGTCCTTATCGGAGTCAATTTCCGGTGGTTCTGCGACAGCAACGAGCAAATTGGAGGCGAAAGAGGTGGTGGTGGGATCAGCCGTTCATCCGGCGTCGGAAGGGGGGAAGAGAGTGGTGGCGTCGCCGTATGCGAAGATGTTGGCAAAGGAGTTAGGGGTGGAATTGAGAGGTGTGTTGGGGAGTGGTCCTAATGGGAGAGTGGTAGCGAAGGACGTCGAGGCAGCAGTTGCTGCTGCAGCAGTTGTTGCTGTTAGCAGTGATGCAGAGGCGGGTAAAGTTGCGGTGGAGGAGAAGAAGGTGGTTGGAGGAGGAGTAGAGTTGGGGACTGTTGTGCCGTTTACGACAATGCAAAATGCCGTGAGTAGGAATATGCTTGAGAGTTTGGCTGTGCCGACTTTCAGGGTTGGATATACGATTACCACGGATGCACTTGATGCCTTGTATAAGAAGGTAAAATGTGCTAAAATGCCTAGTCTACTGAATTTCTGCTTATGCGGTGACTAATTTCTATGATTGGAATTATAAACTTTGGTGCATTATGTTGTTTCTGTTCATTCAGGTTTGGTCGTGCTTGAATAAATAGAAAATATATGGATTTTTATTTGGTTTTCAATGGATTATCTGGATGACTGATTATAAAAGATGAGGTCTTCAATGGATTATCTGTCCTGAAGTTAAAGAAAGACATGATTTGTGCAATTAAACGGAGAGTTGGACCAGTAGGCATTTCTTTTTTATGTCCTGCAAGGCAGAGTTATATTTGTTGTTTTTTAAAGGATCTTTTGCATTGTTGCTCAAATTGGTGTCACTTACTGATGTCTTTTAACTTTGCTCCTTATCCTCCTTCAGATTCTGCCCCTTCCCCTCTTTAAAAACATTAAATAGGATCTCAATTGTTGTTTTGGGTCAAATTTGTGAATGATTTTTGCCTGTAGATTAAGTCAAAGGGAGTGACGATGACAGCACTGCTGGCAAAGGCAACTGCACTTGCGTTAATGAAACATCCTGTGGTTAATTCTAGTTGTAGAGATGGCAAGAGTTTTACCTACAATAGTAGTATCAACATTGCAGTTGCTGTGGCTATTGATGGAGGATTGATTACCCCAGTGCTTCCAGAGGCTGACAAGGTTTTAGTTTTTCATCCTTTTAGTTTGCCCTGTTCACTGTACACCTATCTTTAATGAAACCATTTTGAACCCTTGGGTTTGATGTATTTAAGGTTGACATATATTCTCTGTCGAGAAAGTGGAAGGAGTTAGTTGACAAAGCACGTGCCAAGCAGCTGCAGCCTCATGAATACAGTACAGGTAGTGTATCTTTGCTTTGGTATTGATATGATCACCTTCATCATGTAGTGATTTTATTTGTATGTTTGTATGTTGTGTTTGTATGTAGTATTCTGCACTTGAGTCATATTCTTTCTATATGCCTGGGTCGGTTTGAGGAACTGTTTGTGCTATTTTAGCTCACAAAAGGACTAGTAAACGTCGGGCTTGAAAGCCATTACATGCTATAGAGTGCGGATAGTTTAAATGAAATGCTTCTAGGAAGACGCGTTCAGCAGTTGACGTGAAATGAAAGTTTAAGGGACTTTTACAAGTGGTTGAGGTCATTGCTGTGCTAAGAATATGCTTCCCGTTCCATAAGCAATGAGATACGGGCATTCCTTAAAATACTTCCGGCTATTTTGATTACCAATAAGAAAATGTACGCGAGCATGTAAGAACGGCCTTTACATTCATGTTTCGGGAAAAGAAAGACGTTCTGAATCTTTGATAATTGATTGCCTAAATATTAGTTTGAAAATTCTCCTTGTGGACGCCTTTGAATTCTGACAACATGCCATAAAAACTGATTGTCTTTGGCCATGGATAATTGAGAGGTTATTGTGAAGAGGAAGAGAGGAATTGGGTTCTATGAACATCACTGGAGTTTATTTCGATAATCTTCAATCATGTATGAAAAGAGGCTATATTTTAGAATCTTTTTGGGCTATCAGAACCCAACTTATTCTGAAACCCCAAGTACTTGATCTGTAAAATAAAATTGTAAGACACCTGAACCATAAGGAAACAAGTTATTAACCTTCTTCAGAACACCTAAACAGACCTATATCATGGAAGCATTACTAGGGTGATATATGTAGAAATAAAAATACAAAAATAAAGTTTTTATTATTCAGCAAAGAAACTGAAATCTAGTTCAGGAAACTCATAGATCAAATGTAATTTAAGTGAAGCCCTTTTAAGTGTCAACTGAAGCAACAGATGTATACAGATTGCAGTTTATAAGTAACTTCAAAGTGTGAAGGTGCTGATGATATCTTTAGCTCTTACAAATAGCTCCCTTTGTCTAGGCCTGTTTTGCTTTTCCTCTTGAAGTTACAACAAACCACCTGTTGATGGAAAGTATACCTTATTATTTGATATGTGCATTGCAGGCACTTTCACTCTATCTAACCTTGGAATGTTCGGTGTTGATCGTTTTGACGCTATCTTACCACCAGGAACTGTAAGTATTGCAATTTAACTGTGCTATTTCTCCTCTTTCCTTTTCCCGTTATCCTTGGGTTTTCCTTAGTTTTTAGTGATTTAATTTAGAAATGACTTTTCCTGTTTGCATCTTACAGGGAGCGATAATGGCTGTTGGTGCCTCTCAGCCCACTGTTGTTGCATCCAAGGATGGTAGGATAGGCATGAAGAACCAAATGCAGGTAATGCTGCTGTTAATAAGGAGCAATCTGTAGTAGATATTTCCTTTTGTTTTTGAACCCCGGAAAACTTTCATTTCCAATGGAGTCAATAATATACTCTTCCTTGACTTTGGAATA
Organism: Eustoma russellianum; assembly: GCA_036186865.1. Classification (NCBI taxonomy): domain Eukaryota; kingdom Viridiplantae; phylum Streptophyta; class Magnoliopsida; order Gentianales; family Gentianaceae; genus Eustoma; species Eustoma russellianum. The sequence continues at coordinate 33,493,820 of AP025058.1, forward strand.
TGATGAAATAAAGCAAAATGACTCACTAAGTTAGTTGTGTTTCTTATATTTTGAAGTAGCAGTTGAGCGATATAACTTGACGCGATTTTCATTATGGGTCATCGGGAAACAACCTCTTATGTTTCTAACACATGAATATGGTTGCGTACATCCAACCCCCCTTGCCCCGCTATAGGCGGGAACTTCTAAGACAACAGAAAACAACAAAGGTTCATATATGCCTTCTGACTTTTCTAACTTGCATTTTATCTAGGTCAATGTCACTGCAGATCATCGAGTGATATATGGCGCTGATCTGGCTTCCTTCTTGCAAACACTAGCTCAGATAATTGAAGATCCTAAAGACCTGACATTTTAGTTCATCTCATTATACAAGACCAAGTTTTTGCAGAGCGTTTTCATACCTTGAAGATTTTGATGATGATAATATGAAATGTGCAATTTCACTTCCATTTCGATAGCAGAATGCGATTTTTGAGTGGTTTTCCGCATTATCACCACTGATAAAATGACTGTTAAAGTTGGAAGCACTGGGATCATTCTTATACAGGATCATCTAGTGAAGTGCTCAATCTTGTAATTCTTCATAAGAGGGCTTACATTAGTTTCTGTCAACATTTGGCTTTTGTACTGTACAAGTCATGTTAAGTCCAACTCTGGAAATTCTGTTCTTTGAGATGAGATAGCATCTCTTTTTGAGTGCTGGTAAGTCTATTATAATGTTTTAAACTGTTTAATCTGAATGGTTCCTTTAACTATTAAGTCTGCTGATAGTATTCTTGTGGTTGGTTCTGGGTTTTTTTTTTTTTTTTAATTTTAAGAAAAGAACCCATTCCTAGTGTATCCGAAGTGTTGCACCGTATCTAGACTGCATGTTGAAGTATGGGAGTTCGCAAGTAACCCCTTGTTCAATTCATGAAGCGCTTAGTGTGAAATTCACTCTCTTAGTATCTTTGTAGTTGCATCTGAGGGTGTTAACGAACTGAGCCGAATCGATTACTAGGTTTTCGAATTCGGATTCGTTTAGCTTAAAAAACTTTTCGGCTCAGTTCGTTTAGCTAAATGAACAATAAAATTGGTTCGAGTTCGGCTTGATAACACTATAACTGTTTAAACGAGCAGAACAGTTCGTGAATAGTTTGGCTCTTTTTAGTAAACGAACCCAAACATCTGTTCGAATTCGGCTCGTTTACATATAATTGCCGAACGAATACGAACCGAACACGAACAAAATCCGAACAGTTTGCGAACTGTTTAGTTCGTTCGTTGAACCGCCCTAGTTGCATCGTTGGTTTCAAAATCGCCTGGTCTTATTACAGGAAAAGAGTAGATTTTTCTCCATGTGAATGATTCAACAATTGTTATGCTTACAGTACCAGTTATAAAGGTGTATGCTGGTCATGCCATAAAGGCTGTGGTAGAATATATCGTTCAATCCATAAAAATTATGCCTGTCGTTATGTTGTTACAACCGTGTCATAAAGGTTCTGTGTGTTTCTATAAACACACAAGTATGATTGCATACATCTGACCCTTCCATACCCTCCTATAGACGGAAGACACTAAGACAATGGGGTAATGTTGTTGTATATTTGTACATTAGAAACAAGAAAGGGAAGATGACCTTGAAAAGTTAACATATGTATCATAAGTGTGATTTTACTTTAACCTCTGGCTAAAACATGCACATGTATCCTTTACTAAAGTCAATGATGACCAGCTATCTTGCATTCAGCAGCATTCTCAGCACACTTTTCATTTTTGGTCTAGCCTGTGGTGAAGAACTGACACAAGCTAATGCAACTTGTAAGACTGCCAGCATTTGATTCCTAACAGCCACAGAAGTTTTGCTCACTCTAAAATCAAGAATGTCATCCCTTTGATTCTGTTGTACAGAGTTGTTGCAAGCCCACTTGGCTAATTCAATTCCCTGACTTACTGCTTGCTTTCCTGTTAGCAGTTCAAGAAGAACTACTCCAAAGCTATATACATTCCCGGCCGTCGTGATCCTCATGGTGTAAGCATATTCTGCAATTCGAAAAATGAAACCTCAATCTTACTGTTAAATATATAAAAACAACTTAAGCTTTTAGATGATATAATGGCCACTTAGCATGTTATCAGAGTAGGGAGTCCTGAGTTCGAATGGCTTTCCCACACTTTCTGGAAAACTAATTCTACTGCTACTTTTCTACTATTGTCTGCCATTGTTGTGGTCACGAGCTAAGTCCACAGTAAGCAGGTGTATTAAATGTATAAAATACTCTTCTCTCTAAAAGCTTACAACAACAACAACACCCCATTGCCTTAGAGGTTCCCGCCTATGACGGGTATAGGAGGGTCGGATATATGCAACTATACCCATGGGTTAGAAACACATGGAGATTGTTTTCAGATGACCATAATAAAAATTGCGTCAAGCCGTGTCGATCAACTGCTACTTCACAATATAAGAAGCGCAGTCAATTTAGTGAATCATTTTGCTTTATTCCATCATATTCCAAAGTCAAGGAAGAATGTGTCCTTGACTCCATTGGAAATGAAACTCTCTCTAACAGCTCAAATGGTAAGTTCATATCTACAACTACTGATGAAGGCAGATAATTTGACTATGAGTAAGTTCATACAGCAACAACAACATTACCCTATTGCATTAGAAGTTCCTCTCTATGGCGGAGTATGGGAGGGTCAGATATACGCAACCATATCTATGTGTTAGAAATACACAGAGGTTGTTCTCCGATGACCCATAATAAAAATTACGTGTCGATCAACTGTTACTTCACAATATAAAAAGCACAGCTAACTTAGTGAGTCATTTTACTTTATTCTAAGGAAGAGTGTGTCCTTGACTCTATTGGAAATGGAATGAAAAGTAGCAGCTGATTTACCTTGAGGAATGTAACCAACAGAACCAGCAACTGTAGAAAGACTTGTTGTGCTCTTTGAAGGATCTATAACTTTGCATAGTTCTACATCTCCCACCAGCGGCTCGTTTAGGGACTTGAGTAGGACACTCATGCTGCAAAGGTCTAGTAAAAGAATCGGACCAGAAGGGCGACCATGCAAGAAGGCTAAAGCTTGAGCTATTCCAATAGCTATGCTGTAACGGCTTGACCAATTCAACATGTTTTTCGAACTATCATGAAGCACATTGAAAAGGGTATCCTGAAGGACAAATTCATATAACAGGCAAGCACTATTAGTAGTCAAGACATATGCCAGTGGTATCATGACATTTGAATTGCTCAACCTCCCAAGAACTTCAAGCTCTTCTGCAAATCTGTTATGGTTACCGAACTGAAATATCTTGTCGCTCCAATTTAGCTTCTTAACAAGATATGTCATGCCAGATGGCATTACAGCTTTGTAGTAGGTTGAAAATTTTGTCCTCAAGACAATGTTCGAGGGTACAAGTACTGATTGAGTAGCTTTTACCAGATCGATGTTTGACCTATGAATCCCATTTGGAGTCAACAAATTACCCTGGAGAAAACACTGGTCAGAGAGGGAATCTTCAGGTTGCATGTGAACATCTCTGCTACTGTAATGTCTTCTTGTTATAGATACAATGATGAATGCCAATAATGCAGCAGTGGCTGCAGCTGCGACGGCTACTGCTATCACAGTTCCTACTGAAACTGGCTTTCTCTTTCTCTGTGATGCAGGAGGCGCATTCCACGTAGCATTTATCAGATCTTTGTTTCCACTTGTCGTGACATGAACATATGGTCTGAACATTGGAGTAATTCCTGAAAGTTGATTGTTGGAAAGTAGCAGTTGGCTTAATCCTAACATTAAAGTAAGGAAGTCTGGAATCTCACCATCAAACTGGTTATTGGAGAGATCCAAAATCTCCAATGCAGTCAATGCAGACAAAGTTTGAGGGATCGGTCCTTGAAAGAGATTGCTGCTGAGATTTAAAGCAATCATCAAAGATGTTGGCATCAATGGAACATTTCCAGTAAACTGGTTGCTCCCAAGTTGGAGTTCCAGTAATGAATTCAAGCTGCCAATTGAATCAGGAAGTAAACCAGATAGACGATTCCCACGCAAGTCTAGGTTCATTAGATTCTTCAACAGAGAAACTGAATTTGGTATTGAACCATTTAAGGAATTCCAACTTAAATTCATTCTCTGCAATCTTTGCAAATTCATTAGCTGAACAGGTATCATCCCAACCAAGTTATTCTGTTGGAGATAAATACCCTGAAGATTCGTAAGCTTCCCTAGTTCCGCCGGTAAACCCCCTGACAACTGGTTTCCAGCTAAATTCAATAAAGCCAGATTCTTGCAAGAGGCAAGCTCTAGAGGTATTGATCCAGTAATCTTGTTATTGTCAAGCTCAAGATAGACTAGGTTAGTAAGCCTTCCGAATGATGCGGACGGAAGGGTTCCATTTAATGAATTGCCACCAAGTCTCAATCTTACCATTGTTGATGATATATGTACAGGTAGTGCTCCTTCAAACGAGTTCCAAGACAAATCAAGAGATTCCAAATTTGGTTGGGATAAGATGTCTACAGGTATTGTCCCACTTAACTTGTTAAAACTGAGGTCCAAGTTCCTCAGATATCCTGTTATCCCAGGTGGAACATTTCCAACAAAATCATTCTGATTCGCGGCGAATCTGGACAGGGACTGAATAGTTGAAAGGGAACTAGGAATCTCACCATTCAAGTTATTAGATGAAAGAACCAAGGTGTCTAGTTTGGACAGAGCTCCAATCTTATTAGGTATTCTTCCAGAAAGCCTATTAGCACTTAAATCAATGAGGGTTAAGTTACCATAGTTCATCAATTCAGCTGGGATTTCACCTTCAAACAAATTAGCAGACAACTGAAACTCTTGCAAGAAATACAACTTGCCAAGAATAGTTGGCACAGGACCAGAAAATCTGTTGTTACTAAGATTCAAGCTCTTGAGTGAATTGAGTCCAGCCAATTGAGAGCTGATATTTCCACTCATAAAATTATGCCCCAAGTCCAAATATTCTAACATACCAAAACCAACAAAAGTAGGCAAAAAACCACCCAATTTATTCCTACTAAAATTCAAAAATTTCAATCCACTGATCCCTCCACAGCCTGCGATGAAACCATCTGGGATTAAGCTAAAATGATTATCTGAGACATCAAGAAACTCCAAGGTATCAATCTTGCAAGCAAGAGGTAGAATTTCTAAGCTAGTTAATGAGAACTTAGACAGAGAAATTCTCACCACTGAAGAATTGCCTGAACTACATGAAACCCCATACCAAGAACATGGGTCGGAATCATTTTGCATGTTATTCCATGGAAATAAAAAACCAGTATCATTTTCTATCAATTCATAGAGTTTAATCATTGTGGCAGCCTGGTAAGGAGGCAACTGAGAAGAAACCAAGTGAAAACATAACAAAAAGCAAGAAAGTTTAAAGCTTTGGTGTGCATACCCAAAAAACATTTCTTTCTTTGGATTTTTTGCTATTGAATTTGATGATCCAAAGTCCGAAACTCAAAATCAGCAGCAACCCAGATGATCTTTATGGCTCAAATGCGATTTGCAGAATTCAAGAATATATTATATACTACAGTAGTTTCAGGTGGTCATGGAATCCAGTACTGCAGAAGAAGAACAACTAAATATAAAATTATGGTTAGTTTAGGAGGAATGGTGGACCAAGAAATTCATTAAGAAACTAAAGAATTCAAATAGAACAGAAATTCTTAGGCGTGTTCAATGTGGCATTGACAATTTGACTCCAGTTTACTTTGGAAGCTTTATATCTTTTTTTATATTTTGGAATATGATAGAATAAAACACAATGACTTATTAATTATATTGTGAAGTATCAGTTGATCGACACAACTTGATGCAATATTTATTATGGATCATCAAAAAACAATATCTTTGTATGTTTCTAACGGGTTGAGATCGTCTTATCCCAACTTTCCTCACCTCCTTTGTGACCACGCAACACGTGACCCTCATCTAGCATCACTACCCCCTGCTGCCACATGTCGTCCGGTCACACGTCACCACCCCTTGCGGTGAGGTGATCCTATCCCGTTTCTAACATATTGGTTAGTTTAGAAGGAATGGTGCACCAAGAAATTAATCAAGAAACTAAAAAATTCAAAGAGAACAGAAATTCTTCGGCGTGTTCAATGTGGCATTGACAATTTGACTCCAGTTTACTTTGAAGCTTTAGTTTCTATATCCAATACATTTTTTCCTATATTTCAAATACAATGAAATAAAATACAATGAATTATTAAATTAAATGTGTTTATTATATTGTGATGTAGCAGTTGATCGACAAAACTTGACGCAATTTTCATTATCGGTCATCGTGAAACAACCTCGGTATGTTTCTAACATATGAATATGGTTATGTATGTCTGACTTTCCATATCCGTCATACAAAGAAGTCTCTAAGATAATAGAGTAATATTGTTGTTTACTTTGGAAGCTTTGAGAAGTTTTGATTGTTATATTGGTTTACTTTCTTCACAGGATAGAAAATTGTACTCCCTCAAATTTGTAATTGGGTTGGAGAAATATGAGTTGTAAACTTTCTGGTAGTAAATGACGAGTTATTATATATTGATTAATTAAATAATAAAATAAGAGATAATTGATATAACATACCGATGAATGTGTCAAACAAATAACTTGTTTAATAACCACAAAGATTTATATAGTGATTTCAATAAATTTTTGTCAGTATAAGTTACTAAAAATATATCAATTATGGCATTTTTGGATAATTATAATTATCTATAATGTTCAGTTTTACCGTTGATTTATTTCTTAATTATAATAATATATTATATTTAAGGATACTTTACGATGATAATTTTGAAACTAAATATAATTTGATATATTCAATATATAAAAAGTTGATAATACTTTTAAGACATGCAAAACAAAAAATAAAAAAACCACGGGATTAAGAATAGGTTGGGCGCGCAATAATAAACTTGTAACCTATTTATTTTTTAACCACTAACATATACATATACATATACATATACATATACATATACATATACATACATATACATACATACATACATATATATACATACGTACATATATATACATACGTATATATATATATACATATATATATACATATATATATATATATATATGTATATATAGACACACACACCCACACAATGGAGAATAGAAAAATGAGCCAGGACGGGTGTACCATAAACATGAGGTCAACCACATTTGTCAGTGTAGACAGTGTTAAATTTAACTCTAGTTCATCTTTTGTTTGTTCCTTCTGGAGGGACATGTACAATGTCTTTCTATATATACTTTTGATAGATACTCTGTGTGTGTCTATATATATATATACATATATATATATATACACACACACACACATACATACAACATTACCCTCTTGGCTTAGAGGCTTCCGTCTATGACGGGTATGGGGAGATCGAATATACGCAATCATACCCATATGTTAGAAACGCACAGAGGTTGTTTACCAATGATTCATAATGATGCGTCAAGCTATATCGATCAACTATACTTCACAATATAAAAAGCACAACCAATTTGGTTAGTCATTTTGATTTCTTCTATCATATTCCAAAGTCAAAGAAGTGTGTGTTCTTGACTCCATTGGAAATGGAAACATATATATATATACATATATATATATATATATATACATATATATATACATATATATATACATATATAGACATATATACATATATATACATATATATATATATATATACATATATATATATACATATATATATACATATATAGACATATATACATATATATACATATATATATATACATATATATGTATGTATATACATATGTTAAAATCGCATAAGTTGTTTACTTGGTAACGTGCTAAGTCTGTCGCTACTTATATGGATTTTACAAATATTGTGTCTTTTAGATAAGCATATAAGTATTTCATTATTAGATTTAAATACAAGTAAGTTTGCTGCTTTGTGGCATTAAAGTCTACGTGTTCGAACTGTAGAAACATCCACTTGCATGAAGTATATGGTAAGGCTACGTACATCAGATCGCAAAACGATCCAGCCTCTTTCTTAATTCCTCACAAACGCAGCAACCTAATACACCGGAAACGTTTTTTTTATTATTAGATTTAAGGAAGTAAATATCAAATATTGAAGATAAGCAGCGATTTCTTTTTTCCTTAGTTAACTCAAACCGCACAGTGAAAAAGAGAAAAGACGCAGAAAAAAATCATAAATCTCCAGATAGATCAATTTTCCCAACTATAACTTTGCTTGGCGATCTATTTGAAGTTTTGGAGCAAGCTAAGGGTGACGATCTAGATGATATATAGGTAAGTAAATTTAATCCTTCGTTGGGGTCGCTCTAATAGGTACATGGTTAGATTATGGAGATACCTTGTTTTACTGCTGTTTGGGCCAAAGGCCCACTTTACACTGGATACCTTGTGTGTGTTCATTGTGTATGACCTCTCCAGCCTAAGAACCCGCTGAGCTCTTGAATTTGCATCCTCCACAATGCTTCTGATAGTGGAGGCCCTCAGGGCCATTGTATGAACTTTTACTCCAAGTAAATTTAATCCAATCTAATCCTTATGAACCATATTTATGGTTTTTGATGGAATTGGGATTGAAAGGCTTTAAAAAGTTGTTAGTAAACCATGCTTCAAATAGAATCAAGACTCGAAGAGGTTTAGATCGCTTCAAAGCCACAAACTTTGAAAGAATTTGTAGCAGAAAGGTAATGAATTCTGTTTACTTGGTCAATGTCATTATTTTTACTATGGTTGGTGTCTACATGATGATTTCTTGAGTTTTTTTTTTCTTTTTGCAATGATTTCAATCAGGGTTAGGATGTGAATTACATGCTTTTGGGCGATCTTTATGGTGTTCTACGTCATGGTTGTTGGTACTGTTGAAATGTGTTAGAGTTTTGATGATTTGCACAATTGAAACTTGGAACACTTGATTAGGCGCTTTATGTGAAGTGTTTGAAGGTCAGTATACTTCGAACGCCTGCATAAGGCGCCTCATGTAAAGGCTCTGGAAACCAGTACACTTCGAACGCCTACATAAGACGCTTCATGTGTCTTGGTTGAATTCCAGTACACTTCGAACGCCTACATTAGGCGCTTCATGTGTTGTGGCTGAATTCCAGTACACTTCGAACGCCTACATTAGGCACTTCATGTGTACTGCTAAGTCAAAAGTACTTTTCTCCCCAAAATGGACACGTACATCAAGCAACTTTCTGATGAAAGTCAGAAGTACTTCGAACAAGCATGAAGGCTGAGATTAGGTGCTTCATGCAACATCGAACGCGTTCAGCTACCCACATAAGGCTCTTCATGTGAGATTGAACGCCTATTCAAAAACTCATGAAACGCTCCGTGTCACATTGAACGTTTGTTTTTAAATACTTAAAGCGCTCTATGTGACTTATGATACAAATGTCTTATGCTATGCTTACTAACGTTACTTGACATTTTGTATCCCTCCCTTTTAGTGCAATTTCACAGATTCTCTCTCTTTGTTGGAGAAGTCATCTTTCCTCTTCAAGCTTTCAACAAGAAACTTCTCCAAAAAGCTTGCGTCCATCCAAGAGAAGATCTCCAATGAAGTTGACATGCCATCACAAGAAGACAAAGCCCATTATTGGCTCTGCAGAAATTTTCAAACGGTTGGAAATTTCAAAGGAGATAAAACAAGGGTTTCATCTTTTTCTTTTCCAACTTTCTACCATTCAAGCTCTCAAGTTTCTCTCAAGGCTCAAGCTCTCAAAATAGCTGTATTGTGATTTTACTTTATTTGTGAGAGTTGTATTGTAAAGAAGAAGAGCGTTCTTCTTGTTGAGTGAAGATTGTGAGAGACAAGTGTAGATTGTTGGTCAATAAGCAAGGGTGCTTCTTGTTTGAGAAATCTAGACCTTGGAGGGTTACTTGATAGTGTTGTGGAGCACTATACTCCCTACAAGAATTCTTTGAGGGCAAAGAAGTTCTTTGGAGGCTAGACTTCAAGGAGTTAAGTTTTTTGGTTGTGGTCTAGGCGTGTGGCCTAGTTGTTTATTGTTGTGGATTTTGTTTTGATTGTTGTTTCCCCATAGAAATAACAATCCCCCATTCAAAATCCTTCTTGTGAAAAATCAAGAAGGTAGAGGAGTAGAGTCATTTGACTTGGACCTCTATACATCTTGGTGTTCTTTACACTTCCGCAAAGTTTGACTCTTTTCAAGAACACACCCAAGTATTGGTTGCACTCAAAAACGAAAAATATTCAAGAAAATATCCATACTTGGTGAACACACTATTCAACCTCCCTTCTAGTGTGTTCCAAGGGACCTAACAATTGGTATCAGAGCGAAAACTTGAGTATTTGAGTTCAAATAGCAAGATTTGATCTTCAAAGTATGGATCCCTTTAATTATGATGATGCTAGTTCCCCTAGTGGTGATGCTTCAAGAAGAAGGAGGCAAGAAACACTTCTCCTTTCCATTTCTAGTGTCCATAACAAGGTTCCTATGTTTGATCCTTTCAACTACCCACTATGGAAATTAAATATGGAAACATATCTTCGTTCTTGTGGGTACCGTATATAGAGAGAGTTATCAAAAGGTTCCACCATTCTTTTTGATGTTATGATCCTACTCCGGAGGAGGAGCTACAATTTGCAATAAATAGCAAAGCTCTTGCTATTTTAAATAGCTCTCTTTCACCAAATGAGAGAGCTCAAATACAAGGAGTCCAATCCGCCCATGAAGCTTGGACTAAGTTGGAGATGATCCATGAAGGAACATTTCAAGTGAGAAAAGCTAAAAGGAGATAATTCATCAAGCAATTCTATAACTTCAATGTTCCCAATGGTGAGAAGATTGAGGAGTCTATCCAAAGATACACCAAGCTTGTCAGCTTACTCACGGCGGTTGACAAAAAGATAGAGCAAGAGGATCTCAACCATTGCTTCCTAAATAGCTTAGGAAGAGAATGAAACGCAAAGGTAACGGCCATTGAGGAGTCCAAAGATCTTGAAAAATATTACTTTGGATGAGTTTTATGAGAATCTCATCACTTATGAGGTTCATCTTGATGCTCAAGAAAAGAATGACCCTATAAGGAGCTCGTCAAAGGTGCTCGCATGCGAATCGGAGGAGTCGGATGATGAAGTAGGACTTCTTGTCTGAAAGTTTAGAAGATTCGTAAGAAAGAATGAGGATGAAGCTAAGAGGTTCATCAAGGACAAGTTCTCCAAGGACAAAGTGAAAGACCAAGAGAATAATTGCTACAAATGTGGAGAAGGCTTTGCAAGCGTAGGTAGCCCATTGAGAGAGTATCTTGTCCGGGTCTGAAAGCAAGAATGACGACAACAAAAATCTAGCTCTCACGGGGTCATCCATGATGATCTAGACAAGGAGTTCTACGCATTCATGGCCATCGATGACGACATAGAGGTATGCAATATTTCATCTCACTATAGATTAATTGATGAAAGAGATGATTTAGTGCAAAAAAATAATTTTTTTGATTTAAAGTAAACGTGTCAAAAAGGATTTTAGAGCATGCTTAAATGAATACAATGACACGTTAGAGAATCACATCGCTTTGCAACTTGAGCATGATATTTTACTAACCATGCATGTGATTGCACTTAAAGAGAAGCATGACTTGATGAAATCAAGTTCATCTTTTCAAAGCCTTTTGAAGAAGAAAATTCCTCAAAAGGATAGTGCTAAAAAGGATGCATCCATTCCGCACAAAAACAAAATTAAACCTAGTGCTATGTATGCATCCAAGAAGGTAAAACAAAAGGAACAAACACAAGTTATCAAGGAGTCTAAAACCTCCTTGAAGAAACAACGGCACATGCCTAAAGGAAAAGCAAATGTACCAAAGGTGTCAAAACCTTTGGTTAAATCCGTGAAACAAAAACCTTCTTCAATTCCAAAGAAGGTTGTCCCCAAAAAGGAATCACGGAATGTGCCAACGTGCAAGCATACACATTCACACAAACATACTCTTACATGTTTTTATTGCAATATGAAATGTCATGTAGAAAGAGTATGTAGGGCTAATAAAAATAAGAATCTTGTGTGGGTGCCAAAAGGCGAAGTGAAGGTAACTAATCTTCAAGGACCCAAAATAAAAAGGGTACCAATATCATATGGTTCATTTGCAGGCCTTAGCACTCAATGGAGAAAGCGAAGACAAGAAGGTCAAATGGGTCGTGGACAGTGGGTGTTTCAACCATATGACGGGAGACAAAAGTCTTTTTCATAGACTCACTATGCAAGATGGAGGAGTTGTCCACTTTGGTGGTAGCAAAGGCCAAATCAAAGGACATGGTATTGTGGTAACAATTCCTTCTCTCTTAGTGATGTCTTATATATAACAGGATTAATGTTTAACTTGATAAGCGTCAGTCAACTATGTGATGCTAATTATAAAGTATCGTTTTTGAAAAAAAAATATGTTGTGAAAAAGGATAATACTATCTTATTTGAGGCTTTGCGTTTCAAAAATATTTACAAACTTAGCATCAATGATTTGGTTTGGCAAAATGTATCTTGCCTAGTTGCTAAAAATGATTTGATGCAACTATGACATAGACGTCTCGGACACGTATGTTTCAAAACGTTTAAATTTATTTGCGAAAACAATAAAGTCAGAGGCCTTCCTAAAATGAGTTTCGAAAACCATGACTTAAGTGACACTTGTCAAAAGGCAAAGCTTGTGAAAACAAGCTTTAAACCAAAGACAAATATATCCACCTTCAAACCCCTACAATTACTACATATGGATTTGTATGGGGATATTGGAACAAAGAGTTTGGGTGGTAAGCATTATACCTTCATGGTAGTAGATGACTATACTCGTCACACATGAGTGATGTTTTTACTAAGAAAAATGATGCATGTAGTGAGTTTATGAATTTAAGTAAATTTTTAGAAAATCACATGAGTGACACCATTAAGACCATCCGAAGTGATCGTGGTGGTAAGTTTGAAAGATTTTGTGAATCCAAAGGACACTCACATGATCTTTCGGCACCTAGAACTCCACAACAAAATGGTGTAGCCAAACAAAAGAATAGAACTCTACAAGAAATGTGTAGAGCGATGTTAAATGAGTTCGGTTTGCCTAAATATTTTTGGGCCGAAGCGGTAAATGTCGCTCGCCATGTGATTAATCGTGTATATTTAAGACCATACCTAAATGTGACACCTTATGAGATTTGGAATGGTAAAGTTTCCAACATTGGGTACTTCAAAGTGTTTGGTTGCAAGTGTTTCATACTTAATACCAAGGACACTTTGGACTAACTTTACCTCAAAGTGGATGAAGGTATCATTTTAGGTTATGCCTCAAATAGTAAAGCATTTTGTGTTTTCAACAAAAGGAGTCAAAAGGTGGAAGAATCAATCCATGTTAAGTTTAATGAGTCACTTAATGACGAGCCTAAACTTATTGAGGATTGTGAAGAGAATGAAGATGTGACTCCTCAAGAAGAATTTCTTAAGGACATTCCTACGGTTGCTCATCAACAAGAGATTGTTGATAAGCCTTCAAATGGAAACATCTTCATTGACTTGAGAGTCGAACCTCCACCTAGTGTGCATGAACTTAGTGAGTCAAATAGAAATATTTCTCATACTCATATCGTTGATACACAAAATGTAAAAAATGCATCGCATGTTTCGGAAAATGAGAATCATTTAAATGATGAAGTTTCGTCACTTCCGAAAAGTGACCTTGAGTAAGTTGGAGGAGATGTCTCCAACCTTCTTAGATTATTCAAGCATAAGAGTTCTCACCCATACGAGTTGGTCATAGGTGATTTGAATAGGGGTATCGCTACACGAAGACAATAGAGAGAGAATGCAGTTGTCTCTCTTATAGAGCCTAAAAATGTCAAAGATGCACTTCTTGATGAAAATTGGATCTTGGCTATGCAAGAAGAGTTAAACCAATTTGAGAGAAGTGATGTTTGGGAGTTGGTTCCCAAACCACATGATCATCCTATTATTGGTACGAAATGAGTATTTCGTAACAAGATGGATGATAAAGGAAATGTCACTAGAAACAAGGTAAGATTAGTTGCTCAAGGATACCATCAAGAAGAAGGTATCGATTTTAATGAGACATTTGCACCCATAGCACGGCTTGAAGCTATTAGAATATTATTGGCATATGCTTGCTATAGAGATTTTAAAACTTTACCAAATGGATGTTAAATCCGCCTTCTTGAATGGTGTTATTCAAGAAGAAGTGTATGTTGCACAACCTTCCGGGTTTGAATGTCATGATTCACCACATCATGTTTTCAAACTGAAAAAGGCTCTTTATGGCCTTAAACAAGCTCCAAGAGCTTGGTACAAGAGATTAAGTACTTTTCTTCTTAACAATGGATTCTCAAGGGGTAAAGTTGACACTACTTTGTTCATAAAAGAACAAGGTAGAAATCAATTAATTGTACAAGTATATGTTGATGATATTATTTTTGGTGCTACTAACAATTGTCTTTGTGAGCAATTTGCTAGTTTAATGCAAGGTGAATTCGAGATGAGCATGACGGGAGAGCTAAATTACTTCATTGGATTACAAATCAAGCAAACCGAAGATGGCGTGTATATCTCTCAAACCAAATATACAAAGGACTTGCTCAAGAAGTACAATTTTGGTGAAGGAAGAGAAGTAAACACACCAATGAGCACAAGTGTCAAGCTTGACAAGGATGAGAAAGGAAAGCACGTCGAGGCAACCTTGTATCATGGCATTATAGGTAGTCTACTTTACTTAACTGCGAGTAGACCCGATATTCTACACGCAGTGTGCTTATGTGCTAGATTTCAAAGTGATCCTACGAAAATGCATCTAATTGCGGTAAAACGTATTCTTAGATACCTTAGATGTACTTTGAAATTTGGGTTATTTTATCCTAAAAATGCATGTTTTGACTTAAGAGGATATTGTGACTCCGATTATACGGGGAGTCTTGTTGATAGAAAGAGTACAACCGAGACTTGTCAGTTTCTTGGAGATTGTCTTGTTTCTTGCTTTTCTAAGAAACAAAATAGTGTTCCTCTTTCTATGGCGGAATCCAAATATGTGTCGGCCTGCCTCTTGTTGTGCACAATTGTTATGGATGACAAACACTTTAAATGATTATAACATTCACTTCTCCAAAGTGCCTACTTTGTATGAAAACACGTCTGCTATCAACATTGCACAAAACCCCGTCCAACATAGTCGGAATACGCACATTGAAGTGAGATATCATTTTATCTGTGATTGTGTACAAAAGAACTTGGTTAGTGTGGAATTTGTTCCTATACGTGACCAATTAGCAGACATATTCACGAAACCCTTGCCTAGTGATGTATTTGCATCAATAAGAAATAGGTAGGGGTTGCTTAACATGGGATGATAATAACCCATCTTAAGTTTTGAGCAAGAAAATTTTTAAATTTTCAAGGTTATTACACATAATGCGCTTTATCACAGTTAGTTCAGGAGTTCAATGTCACATTAAGCGCCTGATGCTAAGGATGTCACTCATTCGAAGTGACATCAGGCGCTTTATGTTTCTTAATACATGCGTTCAATGTGGCTTTAAGCGCTTTATTGAAAGTGGTTCACTTGTTCGAAGTGACATTAAGCGCTTAATCCACTCATCCACAACCGTTCCAAGAGACTTCAGTCGCTTCATCCTAGTTTATGAAGTCGTTCAAAGTCACATTAGGCGCCTATACCCTAATTCTTCATTGTCAATCCAAGCGTCTCTTAACTTTTCGCGCCAATCAATAGACATCAATTCCTGTCGCCATTTCCCTTTCTCTCTTCGAAGCGTACCGGTTTCCAGAGCCTTTACATGAGGCGCCTTATGCAGGGGTTCGAAGTATACTGACCTTCAAACACTTCACATAAAGCTTCTAATCAAGTGTTCCAAGTTCCAATTGTGCGAATCATCAAAACTCTAATATATTTCAACATTCTCCCTCTTTTTGATGATTTCACAATGTGCATAACTTTTAAAGTTAGCTCCCTCTTAAATTATGCTCCCCTCACATTATGCCTAAGTATTTATTTAAATCTTAATGACAAAAAAATGACGCAAACAATATTCAACCAAACAGTCATGAACATTTAACTATAAAGACTCCCAATTCGCTAATTCATATTTTCATAAAAAGAAAACAGGAACAAGAAGAAAGAAAATTCAATCAAAGAAGAGTTATGCATTTTCAGGTCCACTAGCATCGGCACCTCCACCTCGAGGTGTAAATCCTCCAAACCCAAAACCTCCACCGTTTGCAAAATTAGCAAAGCCGCCCATTGAGCCCCCGACACCACTAGAACCATTTCCACCAGCATCACCACTAGCATCCCCATTGCCACCAGCTGCTCCACCAACACTTTCTCTCCCTAAATCATCAAAATCCGAAGGAAGTTGCACCCACGGACTCATTTGAATGAGCATTCTTGATAGCAAGCATACGGTATTCGTTGGGAGCATGCCGAGCTTCATGTTCAGCATCACAAAGCTCCAACTGATGAATATTCTACTGCATTTGCTGAATAGTGGAGAGGAGTTCATGATCAATGGATCCTCCTTCACCCTCATGAGGTCCTTCATCGACCTCGTCCGCAAGATCCGAAATGGTGGTGGCCTTTCTTCATTTTGAGTCAATGGCTTGGGCAATATTGAAATTGTTGTACTAGTCCGTCTTAGCCACTGTTGTGAGTTCTCCATCAGGTATCTCAATACCCTTGGATTTCATCAAGATAGTAACAATGTTGGGAAAGGGAAGAGCCTTTAAGCCCTTCCGGAGGGCAGCCATCATAACTTCCACTAGAATCCAACCAAAATTCAACTGTGTCCGATGTAAGATATGATAAGTAACATAGAAATTCATATTGCTTGGATTTCGTGTCGCCTTACTATTGACACAGTAGGTGACCACAACAAGCAAAATTCTATTCAGCAGAGGCATGTTTTGAGTTTTTTTTGAGGGAAAGTATTCTAGATCAAATTTCACATCCTGCTCATGGACTCCGTATTTGTTTCTCCAGTCAAATACGGAGATGTCACTGAGACCTTCATTTCTGATGCCCAAAGCATCACAAATTTCTTGAATAGAAAAATGAATGGGAGTACCAGCAATGACTGTGTGCAGAGAAATTTGTTGAAACTCAGATTGTGGAGTAATCCACATGTTGGCGTAGAACAGCCGAGTGTAATCTCTGGAGAACTTTTGCATATCACGTCTGGACCAAAGAAAGGTCCAACCCTGATGATCTAGCAGAGAGATGATTTGATTTGCATTGTGAGCCTCAGTAAAGTCACTGAGGCGGATCAGTTTGAGAGGAACAACAGGTTGGTTGTTACACCTCCATTCTTCATAGAGCATGTGAGAATAGAGTGATAGATGGAGACCTTTGTCTACATTTGGAGGAGAGTCTTTGATATTTGAGTCAAATTTCTTTATCCAAGGAAAGTTTTCCTTGGAGAGCCCTTCACGAATGGTTTTGATTTCTTAGGGTTCCACAATGCCAGCGCTTTGCTTGCGTTTGTGGCTTCATGGGCGTTTGGAAGGTCCTGCGGAGGCCATTTTTGAGTGTAATGGAAAGAAATGGGAATTTGCTAGAAGAAGATGCATGAAATGGACTTTGTGAGAGGGAATGAAAAGAAGGATGGAATTTAAAGAGAAGATAGAGCAGAGGAATGGTTATAGACGTTTAAGATAAGGGTAGTGGGATGGTGGAAGTAAGTGATAGAGTTAATGGAGGAAGATGAAGAGGTGAGAGATAAATTGGAATATGGAAGAAGAGAATGAAGGAGAAGGGCTTGGGAAATGGAGGAAGTGGGGGAGACGCCTACATAAGGCGCTTCATGTGTCTTGGTTGAATTCCAGTACACTTCGAACACCTACATTAGATGCTTCATGTGTACTGCTAAGTCAAAAGTACTTTTCCTCCCAAAATGGACACGTACATCAAACAATTTTTTGCTAAAAGTCAGAAGTACTTCGAACAAGCATGAAGGCTGAGATTAGTCGCTTCATGCAACATCGAACGCATTTAGCTGCCCACATAAGGCACTTCATATGAGATTGAACGCCTGCTCAAAATCTCATGAAGCACTCCATGTCACATTGAACGCTTGTTTTTAAACACTTAAAGCGCTCTATGTGACTTATGATACAAACGTCTTATGCTATGCTTACTAACGTTACTTGACATTTTGTACCCTTCCCTTTTAGTGCAATTTCACAGATTCTCTCTCTTTGTTAGAGAAGTCATCTTTCCTCTTCAACCTTTCAACAAGAAGCTTCTCCAAAAAGCTTGCCTCCATCCAAGAGAAGATCTCCAATGAAGTTGACATGCCATCACAAGAAGACAAAACCCATTATTGGCTCTGCAGAAATTTTCAAACGGCTGGAAATTTCAAAGGAGATAAAACAAGGGTTTCATCTCTTTCTTTTCCAACTTTCTACCATTCAAGCTCTCAAGTTTCTCTCAAGGCTCAAGCTCTCAAAATAGCTGTATTGTGATTTTACTTTATTTGTGAGAGTTGTATTGTAAAGAAGAAGAGCGTTCTTCTTGTTGAGTGAAGATTGTGAGAGGCAAGTATAGATTGTTGGTCAATAAGCAAGGGTGCTTCTTGTTTGAGAAATCTAGACCTTGGAGGGTTACTTGATAGTGTTGTGGAGCACTATACTCCCTACAAGAATTCTTTGAGGGCAAAGAAGTTCTTTGGATGCTAGACTTCAAGGAGTTAAGTTTCTTGGTTGTGGTCTAGGCGTGTGGCCTAGTTGTTTATTGTTGTGGATTTTGTTTTGATTGTTGTTTCCCCATAGAAATAACAATCCCCCATTCAAAATCCTTCTTGTGAAAAATCAAGAAGGTAGAGGAGTAGAGTCATTTGACTTGAACCTCTATACATCTTGGTGTTCTTTACACTTCGCAAAGTTTGACTTTTTTCAAGAACACACCCAAGTATTGGTTGCACTCAAAAACGAAAAATATTCAAGAAAATATCCATTCTTGGTGAACACACTATTCAACCTCCCTTTTTAGTGTGTTCTAAGGGACCTAACAGGTCTTGTGAAACTGGATGAATACAGATTCTAAATATGTGTTTTATGCATGCGAAGATGGTGTTTTGGTAGCTTTAGAGGATTGCCGAATGTTTGCAGACTTTGCTGAAGGTTAGGCAAGGCATGTTTTATAGTTATTGGAGCCTGGCTAAGCCCTCAAATGGATAGACCAAAAAGTTTAGAGAAGAAAGGCAACTCGTGCACATTAGGTGATACTGAACATTCATGCTTCTCACTGAACTTTCAGCAAACCATGTTTTATGGGTCGATATACACTAGAGCCTGATTGTATCCTAATTTGGGTTCTCTGAATTTTGGGATGGCTAGTTGTTGAAATTGATCAAACGAATGTGTATACAACCAAACACACAATCAAATGACAAAAGAACAAGAAGAAGAATTGAAAAATGGAGTAATAACCGAAGAATTTTCTGGAGGGAATCTGTTATTCCAATTGCTTCAAATCTACAGTAACTACCCCTTCTTATACAAAATTGCAGCAATCGAAATTCAATTGAAAAATGGAAACTTACAATTTTGCCCCTGCTTACTAAACTGACTATTTACATTTAACAAGGACATTCTGGCCCTTTCACTATGTGTTTCTTCTTCTTCCTTGGCACTTCGATCAGTTTCCTTTTCTTCTTCAATTCTCATCATAATCTTCATTTTGATCTCGCTTTCTTTCTTCCTTTTCTTCAGATGCCAAGCTTCTGTGCTTCTTGGCTTCTCTTCTTCCATTTCTTCAACACCCCCTCTTAATCTTGACTGAGAGAAGATGTTGTACATTCCCAAAGACTCAGTCAGGATGTTAAGTGTCCTTGAATCCAGTGCTTTTATGAATATATCTTCCAGTTGAAGCTCTGTTTAGACTTGCATTGGTATGATCGCACCCTCCTGATATTTGTCCCTTACAATATGACAGTCTATTTCAATGTGCTTAGTCCTTTCGTGAAACACGGGGTTCTCCACTATGTAGATTGTACTTCTATTGTTACAGAATAGCTCCACTGGTCCAGTATCTGTTACTCCTAGATCCCTTAGCAAATAGAGAATCCATTGAACCTCGCAAGTAGCTGATGCAAGAGCTCTATATTCAGCTTTGAGGATGATTTAGAAACAATAGTCTGTTTTTTGGCTTTCCAAGACACCAATACCCTGTCACTGACCTCCTACTCTCTATACATCCTCCCCATCTGCATCTAAAAATGCCTTCAACTTCAGAGATCCTGTGCTAGGGAATAGCAGACCACTGCCTGGACTACCTTTTAGATACCTCAGAAGTCTATGTGCAGCTGCCAAATGTAACTCAGTTGGTGTGTCTAAGAACTGACTGATTTGCTGCACTGTATACGCAATATTAGGCCTTGTAATGGTTAAGTACAACAGTCTCCAAATGAGTCTCCTATAAGCAGTTACACTGTTATCAATTTAGAGTCATTATGAGCAAGCTTTAGATTCTGTTCCATGGGTGTCTTAGCAGGCTTAGAGGCTAGGTATCCTGTGTCCTCTAGCAATTCAAGGGTGTATTTTCTCTGACATACCATTAAGCTTCCATAAGACCTGACAATCTCTAAGCCAAGAAAGTATCTTAAGGGGCCCAAGTCTTTAATCTGAAAGGTTTGATGCAGGGCAGACTTAAGTTCTTGAATGGCAGCAAAGGAATCACTGGCTAAGACAACATCATCTACATATACTAGTATTAGAAGGAAATAAGTAGGAAATTGTTTGACAAACATTGTGTAGTCATGTTTTGATTGTGTAAACCCATCATATATAAAAAATAAGGTCAGTTTGGCATTCCATTGACTGCTGGTCTGTTTGAGACCATATAGGGATTTATTTAGTTTACATACTGTATTTGGGACAGAAGCACAAACTCCTTTTAGCAATGTCATATAGATGTCTTGGTAGAGATCTCTATGCAAAAAGACATTGTTGACAACTAGTTGATGTAAATGCCAGCCTTTGATAGATGCTAAGACCATGACTAACCTGACAGTGGTCATTTTTGCAACAGGTGAAAAAGTGTCTTCATAATCTATTCCTGGTAGCTGAGTGTAGCCCTCAGCCACCAACCTTTCCTTGTACCTTTCTATAGTCTCATCTGCTTTCCTTTTGATTTGTATACCCATTTACATCTAATGAGTTTCTTTCCAGTGGGAAAAGGTACCAGTGTCGAAGTATTGTTAGCCTTTAATGCTGCTAACTCCTGAGTCATGCCCTGCTGTCAATGCACTGACTTGGATGCTTGATGATAAAATGAAGGCTCTTGTTGCAAGCTAACGTTAAGCACATAGTTTTTATATTCAGGGGCTAAATGATACAAGGAGTAATGTTGTTCAATAGGGTAGATGATATTCTAAGACAGATGAGACAAAGAGAAACAATCATTATTAATCTGCAGTTCATTGCAGGGATAATCTTTGAGATAAGAAGGTGGTTTTCTGTTTCTGTGTGGGGGCTAACATGATGGAGGAATTGCATTGGGCACAGACTGAGGTGGAGATGGTGAAGATGGAATTGTTGGTAAGGAAGGTGAGGATGAATCAGATGATGGACTTGAAGATGGAGATGGTTCAGTATTTGGCGCATTTTCACAGGGAGAAGTATTCTCATATTGATAAGGAGAAGTATGTGTAGGGTATGGATGTTGGTCAGTAGTGTCAAGTGAAGGAAAAAAATGGAGTGATAGGTGAGTAAGTAGGAATGCTGGGAGTTTTTGTGGTGGTATCTGAACAAGGAAATGAAAGTTCATGAAACTGAACGTATCTGGATATGAACATATCTTTGGTGATCTGATTTTGCAGTATGTATCCCTTGGTGTGTGGTGAGATTCCCAGAAAGAGACAAGGTATAGCTCTTTGTGTAAACTTATGTTTGTGAGGATAAGTGTTGTATGCAAAGGCTTGATATCCATACACTTTCAGGTTTTGATATGAAGGAGGTTTTTTGTGTAATAGTTCAAAGGGTGTTTTATGGTGAAGTATGGGTGTTGGTAGTAAATTTATCAGATAGGCAGCATGAAGTATAGAAAAGCCCCAGTAAGGCATGATAGATTTGCTTGAAATCGTAAGGATCTAGCTACCACAAGCAGGTGTTGATGTTTTTTCCACCAAACCATTTTGCTATGAGGTGTAAATGCAACTGGTTTGGTGCATTATTCCATGCTTCATATAGAAATCATTCATTTTGAATTCTTTAGCATTGTCTGATCTCACAATTTTGACATGTCTTTCAAACTGAATATGAACAAACATACAGAAGCTTTGCAAAACGTGTCTTGTTTCTTCTTTAGATCTCATCAAGTACACCCAGGTAAACCTGGTGCAGTCATCTACTATAGTCAGAAAGCATTTCTGAGCATACAAAGTGGGATACCTATTATCCCCTTAGACATCTACATGAACAAGATCAAAGGGTTTTCCAGAAATAGAATCAGATACAAGAAATGGAACTTTATGTAACCTAGCTAAAGGACAGATGGTGCATGGTTTATCAAGGGGATATTCTAGAACTGAGGAGTCCAGCTTCTAGATGTCTTTTATTCTGGAATGAGAGGTATGCCCAAGTCTATAGTGCCATAGTATGGATAGTGAATCACACATGGAGACATAAGCAGTAGGCTAGTTTGCTTAAAGAAAGCAGGTTAAAGAAGAAAGATGGTACATATAGCACATCATGTAGAGTAAGTAAACTGTTGAGCTTTACTGTACCTTTGTGTGTGGCAGGCACTAATGTGTTATTAGGCAGCCTTATGGAAATTTGGCTAATAGGTTCTGAGGATCCAAATAAAGTCAGGTTACATGCAATATGGTCAGTTGCCCATGAATCTAAAATCCATGTACTTAAAACATTAGTTGTAGAATTACCTGCCATTTTATCAACCTTGGCAGACAAGACTGTGCTTTGATTTGCAGAAGTTGCACCCCCTTCCTGGTTGTCATCAAGTCTATTCAACCATGTCATGAGCTTCTGATTTTGCTGAGGAGTCAATATCAAAGATTGTAGTGCCCTTGCTTGCTGATCAGATTGAGATTTCTGTGACTCTACCTCTGCATAATCATATTGGCCTGACCCCTTTGCTCGAAGCCCGGTGGAAAACCATATTTTTTGTAACACCTCTCCGCTGTGTGCACAATCATCCCACAATGTGTACACTGGAAGCACTTTGTGCCATATGAATAGAATCTTCCATTCTTCCTCCTGTACCCGATGGATTGCAGCCTTCCAGAGTAGGCATTTGCAGCAAATGCCTCACTCATTTGTTCCTTAGACATTAAGGCCGTGGGATTATTCTCAAGGGGCACCACTCCAGTATCAGACATCACCTTTCTTTCGTATTTTAGGTCTATGGAAAAAATTGTATTGATGTCAGGTAAGGGTGTCATGACAAAAACTTGGGATTTAACCGGATCAAAACTCTCATTTAAGCCTTTATAAACTTGATAACATAATCACTTTCAACAAACTGTTTCATCTTTCCTGCTACATCACATCTGCATCCTCTACAAACACACATAGGTATGGGCGTTACTCACATTAATTCTTCCCAAACAACCTTCAATTTGGTAAAGTACTCATTCACACTAAAATTTTCTTGCTTGATTCCATAAAAGGTCTCCAACAAATCTGACAACCTAAAAGGATCTGTGCTCCTATATCTCAACTTAAGATCATTCCATGGTTCCAATGCACTATCAAACCACATGATGCTTTGTGCTATGGAATGTGACACAGAGTTCATGATCCAAGATTACACCATAGTATTCACTTGCCTCCAAAGAGGAAACTCAGAATCTGAAGGTATAGGTTTCACAATAGTACCATCTACAAAACCAATTTTATTCTTAACAACCAAAGCCATCTCAAAGATACGGTTCCAAGTATGATAGTTATGGGGAGTAAGAGAAGGTTGGACCAAAACAATTGCGGGGCTATCATTTGAATGATGATACGGATTTTGATGAGGATTATCATTCATTTGTGGTTGATTGCCTCTGGAAGTAGAGGCATTCGAGTTTGGAACCATTTTATTGTGCTTGAATGAACGCAAGAAAGAAAAAGGAAGTCACACCATCAATGCTTCAAATAGTTCAACAAAGAAAGGAGACTCAAGAAATTCAAACCTGATCATCAAACATTTATCAACGCAACAATCATTAAGAAATTCAAATCAAATGACCATACATTCACCAACATAGCAATCCGTCGCTCTGATACCATGTTGAAATGGATCAAACGAATACATATACAACCAAACACACAATCAAATGACAAAAGAACAAGAAGAATAATGAAGAATGAAGTAATAACCGAAGAATTTTCTGGAGGAAATCTGTTATTCCAATTGCTTCAAATCTGCATTAACTACCCCTTTTTATACAAAACTGCAGCAATCGAAATTCAGTTGAAAAAGAAAAATTACAATTTTGCCCCTGCTTACTAAACTGACTATTTACATTTAACAAGGACATTTTGGTCCTTTCACTATGTGTTTATTCTTCTTCATCGGCACTTCAATCAGTTTCCTTTTCTTCTTCAATTTTCGTCATCATCTTCATTTTGATCTCGCTTTCTTTCTTCCTTTTTCTTTAGATGCGAAGCTTCTGTGCTTCTTGGCTTTTCTTCGACACTAGTTCGTCTCCTAAACTTGTTTTAGTTATATTTTAAGATTCAAAACTCAGATTGAAATGATTCAAGATATTTTAGAAACATTTTTGAACGATCTACAACTTTATGTTCATGACTCTTGGATAATTTCCTCGTTGGATTAGGATTCCTAAAAAGTAGGAACTAAATATAGAATTGTTATCTTAAGATTCCTCAGTTGCTTTTATCTATTTTATGTTAGAATTGATGATTACCTAGTCCAAATAGAGTTTGGTTTTGCTTAGAATAGTTGACCTATATAAGCAAAGGGTTGCTGGCCATAGATGACAAGTGAGCAACGTGAGTAGCAAAACCAAAAGGTGAGGCATGTTTGCATAACTACTAGAGTGCCAAGAATTGTTGTTTCGGTTTTGAGTTATTTTCCGAATAATACAAAGCGAGTTATGTTTTGTATGTGCACGTGTTGTGTATCGAATCCGTTGTTTACTTCATATGGTATTAGAGCCGAGGTTGTTTGAAGAGGGAGGAGCCGCCGTGAGAGTTTGATCCGGGAGGAGGCTACCGTGTTCTTCAGATCAGCAAGGGCTGGATTCTGTTCAACATAACAACGCGTGATTAATCAAAGAAAAAAACCGTGTTAGCCAAGTTGGTGCTTCGGCCGAAAGTTAAAGCGAGATCTCTAGCAGGCGTGTTTGTGACCTCCATCATTGTCGCTCCATGCTGTAAACCTCCTCCCATGGCTTTGATCGAATTAGTATACTGTAATTGATAGGTAAATTTGCAGAGTAACTAAGGAAAAAGGAATCGATTTGTCAAGTTATTTTTCCATCTGTTGGGAAGGAATAGCCCTAGCCTGAGTGGATTAAGGCATGCATCACTCTCTGATCTTCCAAGTAGGGTTTTGCTGCAGCAGCCGGATTTTGTAAGGATGATGCAGGAGATTCAGAAGAATCCGAGTAGCACTGATATGCATTTTTGAGGGAGTTCTTTGTGCACACACCGGAGGAGGATTCCTGACCTTTACATTCGGAAATTAAGAGGGAGATTGTTGGATAATTTCCTCATTGGATTAGGATTCCTAAAAAGTAGGAACTAAGGATAGAGTTGTTATCTTAAGATTCCTTAGTTGCTTTTATCTATTCTTGTTAGGATTTGTTTTAATGATGTTTATCTAGTTCTAGTAGGGTTGGTTTTGTTTAGACAAGTTGTGTCTATATATAGGGTCAGCCAGCCATAGTAGATGGTGTGCCAAGAGTGTCAAGGCCAAGAGTGCCAAATACCAATCCCGGGTAGAGTGATTGATGAGTTAATGCCGGGTAGGACCATTGAAAGCGGCACGAAGAAACTTAGTTCGGTTTTGAGTTATTTTCCGAATAATAAAGTAAGTTGTGCTTTATACGTGTTGTGTTTGAATCCGTTGTTACTTCAATGACAAGATCAAAATTCTAGAGTTTCGGGTTTCAAACGTGGGAAGAGTTTACAGCATACGTTGATAAGCAAAAGTAGATGATTGTGTTAGCTTAGGTTGCAAGGAGTGATACATTTGAGATGTGCGCTGTCTAATAAATGAAACAAAGTTAAAATCGAAACCTTAAGTAGGTTTCTTAGAAAATTAAGTACTATATTTATATGTATCACATAATTTATGTGTATGTATAATGTTGTGGATACATATAATTTATGTGTATGTATAATGTTGTGTGAGCCAAGAAATGCTGGAAAGGGGTGTGACGTTGTACAAAGTGTCTTCATGTTTTGTAAGCCTATGCCCATATATGACGCTATGCGCTTCGTGAAACACACTGAAAGGGATGCGGCACTATATGGAGCGCTATTTCTCTAGGAAACCATATTGGTGTTTAAGTCCATGTATGATATTACGAGTTTCGTAAAACAAATCGAACGGGGTGTGACACTGGACGTAGTCCTTTTTTTTTGGATACAAATCAATACTACGTGACAACACATGATGGAAGTATATTGTTACATCCGGTGTTTGTTTAAAAAAAAATTTAATTAAGAAATGTTTTATTTGCAAAAAAATAAATAAATTCACAACGTCAGTTTGGGGGGGGGGGGGGAGTAACCCCCACCTGAATTCCCTATCATGCCATGATTCCCCCCACATCCCCACTTTCTGTTATCTTAAAAAAAAAATTCCTTTTTACCCCTTAAATTCCCACCCGTACTCTGCTCCCAAGGCACAACAACAAAAGTACAGCAAAGGAAACTTTTTTTTTTTAACCCTCCACTTGTCTGGCGCTGGAAACTACACTAAGAAAGGGAAAAAAACAATTGTTGTTCCAACCCCCCTGCCGAGGCCAAATCTTTGGAGGAAAACTCAACCTGAAATTGCAATATAGTATAGAGAATTGGAGGTAAGTAATCTCTCTATACTTGCTATGCTTTGTGAAAATCTATATGTTTATGTTGATTATAAAACCGGATCATGCATGATGTATTCGTGGTTGCATAGTTGGTTGATCTTATATATATGTATGTGTTGTAAGTACCCTTGGTGTATTTACTATGATTTTGCCAAATTATATGTCTATATGTCGGTATCAACTTGGATCATGCATTAATATTTTTGAGTTGAATAGATGAATTTTATATGAGTTGTACCATTTGTATATGTGAAATATTTTATATTTTCATTTTAACTTTTGGTCACGACTAGGTTTATAAATTGTGTGCTGTTATATGTTGAAATTGAAAATTGGTGTGCGCATGTGTCAAGTGTATCCGAGAACATGAAGATGGCAGTTGCCATCAATTTAGGTTGTTTTTGTTATATACATACATATTTCAATTACTGAGGGTTAGTTTGTTTTCATTATATACATACATACTTTAATAGTTAAGGGATGATAAAATTGTTTTGACAATTTCACATATGGATTCTTTTAGGTGTACATATATATATATATATATATATATATATATATATATATATATATATATATATATATATATTTATTAAACGGAAGGATATCCTCCGGATTTTATTTATGCATGAAATATTCCGCGTTAATGGCCGAGGGTAGCCGTTACTACAAACTAAAATAAAAGAAAACGTAATCAAATGATCAGTCGTGGGACTGCTAATCTATCTATATTTCAAAAGAACGATGACTGCGCCGTCTAGTAACCATTGAGGACGGTGGAGGTGGTGGAAGATCCTTCCGAGATCTGCGCTTTTTCCGAGATAGTCCGCCAAGAAGAGTCCCGCCACCAGTCGATGTCATGCAACAATCAATATCATCTCCCACAATGAGCAAACTCTCGCGTAGATCAGCATATTCAGTCCCTATACGGCGAGAATATGAGAGAGAAGCTTCATTGTCCGAACCTAGTGCCAAATCAACTTCCTCTTCCCGAAAGTGGTCTTGATAGAACTGTTCAATTAAGGGATCATAAGCAGGCTGGTTAATGGCTGGCATTATCGCTAGTGGAACTGGCAATTCAACTTGAATGGATTGAATTTGGACTTCCGGAGCCACTTCAGATGGTGGGTTCATCTCGTGAGTATGCAGTACAGTCGTGCCTGAAACCTCCAAGGTCGGAGGAGATATGTGGACTGCGCTCTCTTCTATGTTATCTTCAGCGGCCTGTAGAGATAATGTAGATGTATCTATCTGCTGCTGATCCTGTTGCGTTTGAACTTCCAATGTTGGTGGCACTAATAGTACAGGACATAAATCTGCAGTCAGCCGAAAGAAAATCTGCGATATAGAGGGATCAGCAGTAGTCACAGGGTACCGCGATTCCGTAGCATAAGTGGATTGAGTTGTTGCCTCCTGTAGTTCTTCCTTGTCATTAACGTCCTTTACCCCAACAGTTTATGTCAGATGCTGAAGAGAATCTCCAACAGGTTGTTCTCCGATCTCTTTTTGAACATTTCTTTTTGGAATCCACACCTCATTCTTTCATGCATTCTTTGTTGGATGTGCTGGCGCATGATCCTTCGCATCGCCACATGAATCTAGTAAGTGGCCAAACCGACGGCATTTGCTACAGTACCTAGGGAGATCTTCATACACAACAACTTGAAAGAAAGAGTGTTCGCCACAGTCCACAAATATCTTGGACGGTAAATCCATGGTGACATCTACTTCAACACAAAATCTCGCCACAGAGGGACGATAAAAACTTAAGGTAGCCGAATCCATCTTTAATGGTGTACCAATCAACTTTGCAATCTCATATAACGTACGATAATCATGGAGATGAATTGGAAGACCCTCAAGTTCCACCCACACTGGGACAATTGGGGTATCTAGACATGGATCAAAAGACGAAGTCCATTTCGTAACCTTCATGTCGTATCCCTGGAAACGCCAGTGACGACGATAAAAGAATCGCGTATAATCATCTTCGTTAACAAAGTTTAGCAGCACATGTTCCTCATCAAGAAGACTAATGTTAACTGAACCTTTGAACCCAATTCTATCAATCGAGGTGCGTAAGCCTGCCATAGACGGCCGGCCACGCCAAAAGGCTCCAACCAAGGCGTACTTAAAGCGATTTGCAACAATGTCAATTTCATCCTGCGTAAATGAAACAGCGGGGTATCCTTTATAGCGTCCCGACTCACGCGATGGGAATCTGCCTACAACTACAGACGATACCATAGCCGCAAATGATTTAGAGAGTGGCGGCGGTCCCATCTCAGACCAAGTATGAATTCAAGACTAGTAGCAAATGATGTTGCAGCATTACAATTAAAAGCTTTTGCAATAAGGGGCTGCCAAACAAAACCGTTGAGCAATCGCTGAAGCAAATTGAAAGATACGGAACAAGAGAAAATTACCGGTGGGAGTCGAGTTGGTTGAGAAAAAGATGAAAGATTGAATCTTCGAAGTCGCTGACGAAGGATGAATTGAAGTCGCAGTAGTGAATGATGGCTGCGATCATGAGCTCCGGCGATTTCGGAGTGCACCTTCGCAAATCAGCCGCCGCCCGTGTGTCTCACCACAAAAGTTTCATTATTTTGCTTGAATCTACAATAATGAAGCAGATTGCTTAATGTAATATCACTGAAGATGCCGCAATGCAGAAATTCGGCAGCGGCGTACGCCTGCTGCCGAGAATCTCCAGAACCCTCGTCATATATATATATATATATATATATATATATATATATATATATATATATATATATTTTGTATGTGTCGTGTGTGTCCAAGGATGTTGGAGGCAGTGGCGTTTCAACCACTGTTGGGGATGTGTGTCGCGTAAGTGTGTGGTATTGTGATGTATATGTGTACAAAATGAATTGGTGATGGAATTTTGGGTGTCCGAACTTTTAATTAGGCCACTTGTCGAGTATAAAGTGTATTATGATGATTTTAGAATGTGGAGTTTGAAAACTATGCCTTGATTATATAAGTGGCAAGTGGTATATATTATTTGTATGTTTCAATTATGGATGCATATGCAGGAGTTACACTCATGTTTTCTTTTGGAGTGTCGGATCTGTTGGTGGTCACAGACAGTGGTCAAGTCTTTAGTGCAATATGTACTAAATATATGTGTTGTTATAGGTACGTGTACGTTATACGTTTATATACACATGTATGGACGTGAGCATATGTACGTGTATATGCACATGGCTTGGATTGGAATTTTTGGTAATTTTTAGAATGTGTGTTTTGGTGGTGCCAATGTACGTGTCGTATATACGTATATATGTACATGTATGGGCGTGTACATATACATGGATGTACATACACGGCTAAGAGTGATGGATTTGGTATTTTGGACCTCTTTGAACTATTTGGGGGTATTTGTTTGGAATTATGTGATATTTGGTGGGTGATTTGGTAACTTTTACAAATTTGACATTTTGGCCCATTTTAGTAAATTAGACTAACTTTGATACTTGGAAAATGGTTTTGGAAATTGCATCTGCATATATTTCGGAATTCACCCCTACAACGTGAAATATATTGTTAAGCTGGATTGATTCCTATTTTGGCACTGCAGATGTAGCTACCTCGTCTGGGACAGGGCTTCTGTATGCATTTTTGGGCCTGAGCGTAACTACCTAGTCTGGGACAAGGTGCAAAGGCATATATTTGGTGCTATAGACGTAACGACCTAGTCTGGGACAGGGTGTCTATAGTATATTTGGTTTTGGGGGAATCAATTCGTAAATCTTACGGTATAAGTCACTTGTAGGGAAAGTGCTATACCCATTGCATTTGATTTTGAACTTTGGACCGATTAAACCGGATTTGGTTATTTGGATTTCGGACCGGTTTAATCGGATATGGACATTGGACATTGATATTGGAAACATTGGTTTTGAAATATTGGAACATTGGCATTGCATTGTTTCAGAAAATTGCATCACGTTTTGGCTTGGACTAACCTTTGCTTGGCTGTCGTTTGGTTTGACTTAGTCATCGGTCTATTCATTGACTTTGTTACGTACTTAATTGGACTTCGTTTTGTACTTTGTTGGGTCTATTCGCTCTATTTGCTTTTGGATGTTAGGGTCAGAGTTGTAAATTTACTTGCAAAGAGAAGCATGATATTATTTTATGTTGTTATATATCGTTATCACACTTGCTTCTCCGTGTATGATCCCATGGTAAGTATAGTGGGATTACTTGCTGAGCGACTTGTCGTTCAAACCACGCTTTAACATATTTTACAGATAGACGGGTGATTGAGTTAGCATACCGATGATGACCAAGAGTGGAGATATTGAGGTCGATGGCATTCCAATGAGACTTTCGAGGGCTTAGTTGAGACAATGATTTTCGATACTCGAGGTTTATGTACTTTAGAGATTTAGTTATATCTACATTTGACATTTGCATCGGATTTAGATTTGCCTAGACATTGATATTTACGATGATGATTATTTCGAGGTTTTAAATTTTAACTTCCGCTGACGTATACCTGTTTCGATTTTGACGGCTTGTATCTTCCTTAGCGAAATACAGTGGGTGAGTCGTTTCGAGCAGTAGGGCTCGGGACGGGTCGCTATCAGAGCGAGGTTCTATATCCACGGCAAAAACGTTGATTTAGGCTATGATGATAGAAGTTAAGTTACGATTTTGCCCCTAAGTCACGATCTTAGACATAAGTGACGATTTTGATTGCCCTAAATCACGATCTTAGACATAAGTGACGATTTTGATTAAGAGCTTATCTGAACATTAGACAATGATTTGAACATAAGTACTGATCTTAGTATAAACGATGATTACATTCTAAGCCTGATCTTAGAATTAAGAAATGACTTATACTTAAATGATGATCGATTGAGGGGTACGCATGCCTAGAAAAATATTATATTCTTGTGGTTTCGGTTAATAATATTATTTGAGTCTTGATCATAACCTTTGTATAGTATTTTAACCACAAGAATCGTAACCGTAATTAAATAATATACAATTAAAATATATAAGTTGCAAAGTTAACTGGAATGCCCGACCGTAGGTGCTGGTTGATGCATTAATTTAGATGGATCAGACAGTTACTAGGACTGTTTTCTTCTAGCAGCAACATGAGACCCGGTACCATTAGGATAACTGAATCGAGTTCATGCCTTTACTTTGACAGTAGAGTCACAATGCGACTAGATCTAATTTGAGATCATAACCATTAATGAATGATTTATAATAGAATGATAGAAACTAAGCAACGATTTATAAGCATTATGATCAGTAGAGTTCAATGACAGATATCGCATGGAGGAATATATAGTCTAGGTTAAAAATGTTGAATATAGTATAATTAAAATAGGATGACGATATTAGTCTCATTAGAGATATTGATCGGTAACAATAGGAGACAATCGACTATATTATGTAGCTTGGAATGACAAATTGTCACAAAATCTTTAGTTACTTGTTGATTTCTAGAAACATAGAGTTACTTGCTTGAATCTATTAGACACAAATTGAAATGGGATAAGCATCAACAAGTAGTGTTTATTTTCCACATGGGATTTAACTAGGTTAAAGTTTGCAGCTGAAATGGCCAAGTAAAAAAAAAAGTACGATGAGTTAGTGTGGCGCGAAGAAACATGGTGAATTAGAATTTCATAAGCCGATCAATATTTATTGTGCCACGCTAGGATTGGACAATTTAAGTTAAGGAATTTAATCATAACAGGCGAAGGTTAGACTTATAAGAAACGATACATAGACGGATTTTGCATTTAAAAAATAAAGATGGATTATAGAAATCATACGAAGTATGGACAAGAAAAAAATTCTAGTAGCTAACTATTTTCATATAAACACGTATACCAAAATATATTCTATAATTTAAAGGTTTTCCAAAGATATTGCTTCTAAGTATTTCAACTAGTTCGTTGATTTAGTCTACTAGCTTCACAAGGCTATATTTACTTTCCATATTTGTACATCAACCCAATGGAACTTCGACTACCCCTAACCACCTTGAAAGAAAATTAGATACATTTTATAATGTTGATGCTTTTGAAGAGCGACATGATTACATATTTCCTACATGATATTTTAAACTTGTGTTTTTGGTTACAACAATTTTTGTCAAAATAATTCGATTGGTCGACTATCGATATTACAAGCATTTTATCCATTAAATGTTTTAAAACTATTTATCCGCTCGGGATGAATTCACTTATTTTTACAAAATAAAGTAGCTTTCAAAATATATATTTCTTTTGAAAAGAAAAAAAGAAACCGTGTTCAAATCGTTTAATAGAAAGGAATTTTTCGATTGTTGTGTTTCAATTTTTTTAAAGTGGTTTACTCGAAATACTTTTACAAACAAGTAAATCATTATCTTTTCAATTAGTTTTAAAATATACATACTTCTTTTAGAACAAGAAAAATATCGTATTCAACTCGTTTTATAAAACGTAATTTTGTTGAGTTTCAAATCTTTTAATACGATTTCACCGTCGTACTTTTGCAAACTAAGTGCAAGTGCTTCTAGTTCCACTGCATTCCTTTTTTTTTTCCATCAGTACATATTGTTCTTGCTGCAAAAAAAAGTCGTCATGAGTGTAGCGTCCCGCTCCCGAGCCCTAGCACCGAAAACAGTGCACCTGCCCTAGCCTGCTACGAGGGCTACAAGGCATCGTTCAAACTTCTTTACACGTCCGAACTGACATAGAAATTTTTTGCGGAAACGAGAATAAAAGAAATAAACATCTCAATCAGATTAAATCCATCAAAAATGAAATTGCGTACAAGGGTTGACGAAGCCGCTAAGTCAAGTATGAAATACTAAAATCAAATAATAAGCCTAGGTGGAGGTCTGTCTGACTATCCCAAGAAGCAAGCTCCCGGTCAACAAGGTCACATCTCGAGCCCGGCTCACTCTTCCCAGCTCACGTAATCTTTCCCATCCTCAATAAACATATAGACTCATAATCCTGCTCACCTGTGGAGGGGAGGTGGGGGTGAGTGATGGGAGTCACTCATAGGTTACCCGTCTTTTCCGAAAAGGGACTGTCACATACTGAGTCGGGTAAACAGATAGAGCATGTAAAGCAGGACAAATAAATAAAGCAATAAAACATAAATAAAGAAAACAGCACATGCCCAACCCGATCCGTATCCCAAAACATAGCATTGAAACAACTTACAACAAGTTCAACGACAATCACGTCAATAACAAATGCAATGTACAACTTCATGATGCATGCTCTTCTATCTCCATGTCACACGCAGTCATTTAATATCACACGCTATGCTCTTTCTTTTCCATGTTATGCTATGCATGTCCCAGGTTTTATTAGGTGAAGGTAACCATTATTACCAACACCCATCACACTCCTCGTCAGGCCACACGTCCCGAAGGACCACACGGCTCATAGGCCAAATGCAGTGCTCGTGCCATGATTGCTTCACACTTTCACACTTCCGTTTCACCTACGTTGCATGCTCCGTTCTATGTTGCATATTACCTATATTGTGTAATTACCCTATGTTGCGTGGGGTTCAGCGTGTTTTATCTTCTACCGTTATTTTATCTTTCTAGACTTTATTTTAGATTTCTACGCTTTATTTTATTTTTTCTAGGCTTTCACACACTTTAATCTTATTTTTAATTATTCTTATATTCCCCTACTATTTTTATTTCTTTTATTTTAATTTAATTAATAGGTTTCTAAATTTTTCACATTTTAAAACACTTTAATATTAAATAAACTAATTATATATAATTTTTATTTTCCTTTTCGTTGCCTTGAGTTCTTTTTCAAATTTCTTACTTTCGTGATTATTAAATGATGAATATTTTTAGTCATTAATTACTAATTGTTACTATTGTCATTAACATTTTTTTTAAATACACAAACATCACAGCTGGCCCTTAGCTCTGGCCCTATTTACTTCCACGCAGTCCAGCCCCTTTACAAACCCGTGGCCCGCAGCCTTTGGCCCGTCTGGTAGTTTCTCTCTTTTTTTTGTATATTCTGCGATTTGGGCCTGTTTTCTTTTCAGCCGGCCTGGCCTGCGAAGACAGCAGCCGGCCTGCTGGTCTCTGGCCCGTTTCGCTGCCACTCTTTTTTTAATTCCTGTTCACCTTTGGGCCGCCCAGTCCTGGCCTATGTTACTAATGGAGTCGGCCTGCCTGGCTGGCCTGCTAACCGATGGCAGGCCAGCAGCCCTTCTGGTTATATTTTTTTTTTAAAATTTCTTTATTACTTTTCTTTATTTCTTTAAATCCTAATTTCCTTTAAAAATCTATAACTTCTTCGTTTTAACTCCGATTTACCCCAAACCAATTCCATTGGACTCCGTTTAATGTCACAAACATGTTGACGCTGACATGTCAGCGCGTGTCTTGCACGCGCCGTTCAGGGCGCGTGTGGGGCATATGCGCCGCCCTTTGCAGCCGTGAGTGTGCGACACGTGCTGATTTCGAGTGCGTTTTTTGACAAACTGAACCCAATCCCACCTATTTCCGTGCTATGAGATGTATATCTAAGGCCATTCATGCTATTTCCATACCAAAACGTATAAAATTCATAATAAACATATAAAGGATAAACATAGAGTGATAATCAAATAATCCCAATACAGAATGCGAGGGAATCCAAAGAAATCTAACAGAGGGGAGGGTAACCTACCTCTTGAATGCAAACTCACTGACAAAACGAGGTTGGATTTGATGTGGGTGGCTAACTCTCCTTCTTTCTATTCTCTCATTCTCTCTTTCTTTCTCTCTCCTTTCTTTTCTTTCTCTCTGGCGTCGTCCCTGCTCTCAGCCGAGAATTGCAATTTGAAAAGTGATGGTGTGTGAATGTGGGGCTTGGTTGAGCACTTTATGGAATCCTTGAATTTAATTTTTTTCTTTTATTAAGGTAGTAAAAAAATCGGTTATGGGGAGAGGATCATGGGAGAGATATTGAGAGTTAATGGGAGTGGTTAATTGTCCCATTAACTCATTATCCTCTTTTTTTTTAATTTCAGATTTAAATTTTAACCTAATTTAATTAATTAAATTTTTTTCCTTTTAACAATTTACGGTTACAACAATGAGAATGTCTCAAAATAATACCAATTCCACCATACTCTTACCCCACACCAGTAGCCCATCAAAATTTAGTTTCAAAAGGTAAGGGGTCTAAATTGATTTAATCAAAAAATTGAGGAGGCCAAGCAAATGAATATGATGCCTGGATAGGAACAGGTGGAATTGACAACCTGAGTCTATTTAATGACCTCAACATCAGGCTGCGTAGAAATCCACCATGAGTCACCAAAGAAAGATTCAACAAAATTGTCCAGGCAAAACGTAGTTTAGACCGAACTAAACATCTATTTTCATAATGGTTTCTTTTTCATCTTGATTGTCTATATATTATATGTGATATGATTTATTCAATGTAATCATATATTATATAGCATATACTTCCATCATGTGTTGTATAGCATATATGTAGCGACCCGTCCCGCCGCCGTATTTCGCTAAGGAAGATACAAGGTGTCAAAATCGAAACAGACACACGTCAGCGGAAGTCAAAATTTAAAACCTCGAAATAATCATCATCGTAAATATCAACGTCTAGGCAAATCTAAATCCGATACAAATATCAAATGTAGATATAACTAAATCTCTAAAGTACATAAACCTCGAGTATCGAAAATCATTGTCTCAACTAAGCTCTTGAAAGTCTCATTGGAATGGCATCGACCTCAATATCTCTACTCTTGGTCATCCTCAGTATGCTAACTCAATCACCTGTCTATCTGCAAAATATGTTAAAGCGTGGTTTGAGCGACAAGTCGCTCAGCAAGTAATCCCACTATACTTACCATGGGATCATACACGGAGAAGCAAGTGTGATAGCGATATATAACAACATAAAATAATATCATGGTTCTCTTTGCAAGTAAATTTACAACTCTGACCCTAACATCCAAAAGCAAATAGAGCAAATAGACCCAACAAAATACAAAACGAAGTCCAATTAAGTACGTAACAAAGTCAATGAATAGACCGATGACTAAGTCAAACCAAACGACAGCCAAGCAAAGGTTAGTCCAAGCCAAAACGTGATGCAATTTTCTGAAACAATGCAATGCCAATGTTCCAATATTTCAAAACCAATGTTTCCAATATCAATGTCCAATGTCCAAATCTAATGTCCATATCCGATTAAACCGGTCCGAAATCCAAATAACCAAATCCGGTTTAATCGGTCCAAAGTCCAAAATCAAATGCAATGGCTATAGCACTTTCCCTACAAGTGACTTATACCGTAAGATTTACGAATTGATTCCCCCAAAACCAAATATACTATAGACACCATGTCCCAGACTAGGTCGTTACGTCTATAGCACCAAATATATGCCTTTGCACCCTGTCCCAGACTAGGTAGTTACGCTCAGGCCCAAAAATGCATACAGAAGCCCTGTCCCAGACGAGGTAGTTACATCTGCAGCGCCAAAATAGGAATCAATCCAGCTTAACAACATATTTCACGTTATAGGGGTGAATTCCGAAATATATGCAGATGCAATTTCCAAAACCATTTTTCAAGTATCAAAGTTAGTCTAATTTACTAAAATGGGCCAAAATGTCAAATTTGTAAAAGTTACCAAATCACCCACCAAATATCATATAATTCCAAACAAATACCCCAAATAGTTCAAAGAGGTCCAAAATACCAAATCCATCACTCTTAGCCGTGTATGTACATCCATGTATATGTACACGCCCATACATGTACATATACACATATATACGACACGTATCTTGGCACCACCAAAACACACATTCTAAAAATTACCAAAAAGTCCAATCCAAGCCGTGTGCATATACACGTACATATGCTCACGCCCATACATGTGCATATAGATGTATAACGTACACGTACCTATAACAACACATATATTTAGTACATATTGCACCAAAGACTTGACCACTGTCTATGACCACCAACAGATCCGACACTCCAAAAGATCCGACACTCCAAAAGAAAACATGAGTGTAACTCCTGCATATGCATCCATAATTGAAACATACAAATAATATATACCACTTGCCACTTATATGATCAAGGCATAGTTTTCAAATTCCACATTCTAAAATCATCATAATACACTTTATACTCGGCAAATGGCCTAATTGAAAGTTCGGACACCCAAAATTCCATCACCAATTCATTTTGTACACATATACATCACAAATACCATACACTTACGCGACACACATCCCCAACAGTGGTTGAAACGCCACTGCCTCCAACATCCTTGGACACACACGACACATACAATATATATATATATATATATATATATATATATATATATATATATATATATATATATATATATATATATATATATATTTCTTTTTTTAAAGAGGGTCGCGCGAACGTAGACCCCCACTACCACAAATTATGACGTTGGCTCTCCCACTTGAGGAGACCATAGAAAGACACCCCTCCAAAGTGCAATGGAGGTCATCTTCCCAGGCCATAGGCCTTGTTGATCACCCATTGACCCCGTCCAGGTAAGTATATATATATATATATATATATATATATATATATATATATATATATATGTATATGTACACCTAAAAGAATCCATATGTGAAATTGTCAAAACAATTTTATCATCCCTTAACTATTAAAGTATGTATGTATATAATGAAAACAAACTAACCCTCAGCAATTGAAACATGTATGTATATAATTAAAACAACCTAAATTGATGGCCACTGCCATCTTCATGTTCTCGGATACACTTGACACATGCGCACACCAATTTTCAATTTCAACATATAACAGCACACAATTTATAAACCTAGTCGTGACCAAAAGTTAAAATGAAAATATAAAATATTTCACATATACAAATGGTGCAACTCATATAAAATTCATCTATCTAATGCATGATCCAAGTTGATACCGAAATATAGACATATAATTTGGCAAAATCATAGTAAATACACCAAGGGTACTTACAACACATACATATATATAAGATCAACCAACTATGCAACCACGAATACATCATGCATGATCTGGTTTTATAATCAATATAAACATATAGATTTTCACAAAGCATAGCAAGTATAGAGAGATTACTTACCTTCAATTCTCTATACTATATTGCAATTTCAGGTTGAGTTTTCCTCAAAGATTTGGCCTCGGCAGGGGGGTTGGAACAACAATTGTTTTTTTTTCTTTCTTAGTGTAGTTTCCAGCGGCAGACAAGTGGAGGGTTAAAAAAAAGTTTCCTTTGCTGTACTTTTGTTGTTGTGCCTTGGGAGCAGAGTATGGGTGGGGAATTTAAGGGGTAAAAAGGAATTTTTTTTAAGATAACAGAAAGTGGGGAGGGAGGGGGGGGGGGGGATCATGGCATGATAGGGAATTCAGGTGGGTGGTTACTTGACCCCCCTCCCCCCCAAAAACTGACGTTGTGAATTTATTTATTTTTTGCAAATAAAACATTTCTTAATTAAATATTTTTTAAACAAGCACCGGATGTCATAGACCTCCCCAAATAAGTTTCGTCCTCGAAACTTGCGTATTGGGTAATTTACGACTTATATCAACCTCACTTTTAGGTTGCTAAGCCCTCAGTTCCACTTATAACACTTAACATATATCATTCAACTCATATAATTGTAATCTACAATTCTGAATTCTTAAGCTAATGATATATGATTAAGTACCTAGGTACAGAACTAATCTCAAATGTCCTTTTACGTCCTCCAACATGCCACCCATTATCTTTCTTAACACTGAACCAATTCTTATATACTTACGAACTAACCATATGATCATACCCTTACTTCCCCGGAGATATCATCACAGCCTAGTATATGAAATATGTGTATGAACCTGTTTTTCGTTAAATAAAAATATAGCTTAAGTAGCTATAATTTTCAATATAGCTTGAATAATAATTTTTTTTTAAAAAAATACTAATTCTAATTTTGTAAACACGAAAATCAGGGTATTATATATTTGTTTTCGCAAGCGGCGTCTCACGTGACTTCTTATAAGACAATGACGTCGTAGTCAGCTCCCATGTTTGATTCTTTATTAAGGCATTCATTTCTTCATTCACTGCATTTTGTTATTCAGGTCGGCTAAGTGTTTCTTCTATATTTTAAGGAAAAATGTTATCATCAAGTGAGCATACAAATATTTTAAAGTTTTGATTCAACTTATTGTAGGATATATACTCTTCTATGGATACTTAGTGCAGATCGGATTCTTAGTGTAATCCTGAGTTCCTTTTCTTTAGTGCCATTGGTATGTTGTCGATTTGGGTTTCATGGTCATACTTGGTGGTGTCCTCTAAAGGGTTTTCCTCTAATTCAGTCAGAGGTGATTGTTCAGGTGTATCAGGTTAGGTGCTACATCCTAGATCTTCCTGATCGTTGGAGATGATAGGAGGATTATTTCTAGGTTGAGAGCTAGTTGTGTTGCCTTGAGGTGCCCAACAGCCAAGCTCTGGTGTGTAGCTCGGCTATATAGTTGAGCTCGGCAGATTTGGTAACTCATATTCCCTATCCTTTAATTCCTCTGTTTCTTCAATGGTTCTGTATAATGCATGTTTTTCATCAAATATAACAACTAGTGTTACATACATTCGTCTATTAGCTGGAGAGTAACACTTGTATCCCTTTTGTGAATTAGAATATCCTAAGAAAATGCATTTAATAAATCTAAGATCCAGTTTACTCCTTATTCCAGGCTGAACATGTACATAGGTTACACATCCAAATAATTTTAAGGGCAGTTCTGAAAGTAGCTTAGAGTGTGGGAATTATTTAAGAAGTATCTCTCTAGGGGTTTTATAATGGCCACTATACAACAATAATGGAACAATAAATAAATATAAAGAAAGATTAGTAGCTAAAGTCTTTACACAAACGTGTGAAGTAGATTAATTAGAAATATTTGCACCAGTGGCTAAACTAAACACCATTCGGATCATCTTCTCTATAGGAGTAAATTTAGACTGAGAGTTCACCAACTAAATGTGAAAAATGCACTTCTTTATGGGGATTTAGCAAGGGAAGTTTACATGAGTATTCCACCAAGGTTTAATAATGAATCAAATAAGGATAAAGTATGCAAGTTAAGAAAGTCTCCATATGGGCTGAAGCAATCACTTCAGCTTGGTTCAAAACCTTCACAAAAGTAGTGACCACCTGAAATTTAACCAAAGCTATAGTGATCATACCTTATTTACCAAAGTTCACCTAAGGGGGAGCTAACTATACTAATAGTATATGCAGATGATACTGTATTAACTAGGAATAATGACCATGAAATATACAAAATTAAAACATAACAATCTGAGCAATTTAAAATGAAGGATCTAGGTAAGTTAAGATATTTCCTAGGAATGGAAATTACTACGAACAACGATGGATGTTTATTTCACAAAGAAAGTATATTCTTGATTTTCTAAAAGAAACTGGTCTGCTTGGATGCAGACCAACAAACACCCAAGTAGAACCTGGACATAAGCAAGAGAGCAGTGAGATAACACCCCAACCAATAAACTTAGTTATCAAAGACTAGTTGGAAAGTTAATCTATTTATCACATACTAGGCCAGATATATGTTATGCTGTTAGCTTATTATCACAATATATGCACAGTCCTACTAATGAACATGTTCAAACCGCACTTAGAATTCTCAGGTACCTTAAGAATGCACCAGGATAAGGACTATCTTTCAGGAAGAGCACAGATCGGAGTACCAAGATATTTAGAGATACAGAATGGGACGGATCCAAAACTAACATGAGATCAACTACAGGCTATAGAACATTTTGTTAGTGTATGTGCCCTAGGCCATGATTTGGATATTTATGTTATGCATTTATTATTAATAAAAGAAGTTTTATTATCATTATTGTTGGTTAGTATGTTACACAATTTTGATATATGTTCCTGATTCATTATTGTTATGGAGATAAAATAATTTATAATCAGTATGAGTATTGATTTGATAATCATGAGATGATTATGTGTATGGTGATATGAATC
The DNA here is from genome assembly GCA_036186865.1 of Eustoma russellianum. Classification (NCBI taxonomy): domain Eukaryota; kingdom Viridiplantae; phylum Streptophyta; class Magnoliopsida; order Gentianales; family Gentianaceae; genus Eustoma; species Eustoma russellianum. Next base: position 33,536,021 of record AP025058.1, read on the forward strand.
AATCTCATAGATACTTGTTAGAGAACAATGTATTGGATAGACCCATCATGAGATTGCTACATGGATTAGCGTCATAAGTAAATCTCATGATAGTCATGTTTTAATCCTTTGACTTGAGATTGTCATAGTTTCCAACATAAGGACTATTATATTTTGACATGATCAAACGTTATCCGTAACTGGATAATAATAAAGGTCATGATTGAATGTGATAGAAATTATGTAGAGGATATTGAACAATCAAGATAGAATTTGTCCCTCTCTTTTGAGAGAGATATCTTTGGGCCCCTCGATTAGTGAGACTGTGAAATGCATGGCCGTGCTCAAATGATTTGATAGTGTGATCAATATCATTTGTTTTATCAGTCTACTTAGAGATCGAGTAATCATATGTTTGAACTATATAAGTATGACGCTTACCATGACTTATGTTCAAACTAGATATCGTGTGACAAAGGGATTAATGCATGTACTATTATTAGGCTAGTTGGACTTTATTCGTATTAATTGGGTAGTTGTAATGCCTTGCTAGAGGCCAATTACGACTTGTTGGTTTAATAGAGATTTAATCAACTGCCAATTAATATGGGCCTATCGGGTCACACACAAGAATGCGTATGGCTGAGATTAATAATATTAATAATATTAATATTGGATATTAATTATTATTATTATTATCGTTTTTAATATTAATAATATTAATATTGGATATTAATTATTATTATTATTATTTTTGTTTTTGGTGATTATATATATATGCATTATCGGATAATAACGAGAGAATCCGTATCTGATATGGATTTTGAATATCCTGTTACAATCCGTATCTGATATGGATTTTGATTGGCATCAACTAATCCGATTATGACTCGGATTTTGATGTCTACGTATGTGTATATATATTTGTGTATCTCGTATACACTACACACACAAAAAATACAGAATCATCAAAGAGAAACCCTAGAGCCGTTTTTGTGAAAAGCGAGTTCTTCAGCCGCGCCGTTTGAAGAGCTAGCACTCCGGGCGGAAGTGTTCGTGTGGATACCGACAGAGGGTGGTCGTATTTTCGCACCTCTTTCATCTGCAGATTTCGAATCTACGGAGGTAATTTTTGATTTCTGTTGTCGAATTAAACGAACAACATGGATCCTTGGTAGGAAATCGGAGATCATTTTTTGTTTTTCTGCTGCGCGTTTTGCAGTGATCTCGTTAGATTTCCTAACAGTGGTATCAGAGCCACTTGTTGATTTTGTTTAAATCGATTATATCATGCTTATGTGATTAGATGTTTACTGATTTTCGTATGGCATGATATGTACAAAAACCCCAACTCGGATTTCATATGATGAGAAAAGAATGGTGTTTTTCAAATCGTTTTCATTAGATGATTTGTATACGGCGGTTTTCGTTTGTCATGTGATGATCGAAACGGATTCTGTTTATATTAGATATAAACATACGCTATGTGTAGAACCCTATTCGAATCTCATCTGGTGAGAGCGGATTGATGTTTTCAATTCGTTTTCATGAGACGTTATGATTCGAGATTGTTATATGTGATATAAAGTTTTCGTTTTTCATGTGATGATCAAAAACGATTATGTTTATATCAATATGAGCAACCGATAATGATTCTGTAAGAGTTATGCATATTCAAAACAGATAGATTATCAATTCGATTGATGATTCTGTTTTCGGATTTCGAATGGCAGATTGATTCTGTTTCGAATTTCGGACAGCAAATTATCAATTCGATTGATGATTCTGTTTTGGGTTTTGAATGATAACTCTCGGTTCGATCGGTGCTTCTATAAGGGTTTACACGTAATCAAAACAGTAAGATCGTTAATATAATTGACGCGTCTGTGTTAGGGTTTCGAAAAGAAAATTATCAATGCGATTGATACTTTCTAGTTCGTTACCGTGACATTAAGAATGTCAATATATATTTATTTGTTATAATATGTTTGTGTAAAATATATTATAATTGTTGATGTCTTTGCATGGTGCATAGCATGGCCTCAGGACCTATGTGATTGACTTAGTCATATTTCTGTTTTGGGTTATTATGGCCTGCGTGCCGCTGTAGTTTTTATTGTATTTTATTATACAATTAGTTAGGGTTTTTCTTTATTATTGTAATAAATGAAGAATCAAGCTACAAAAGTGGTGATGGCGACACATACCAGGGACGAGTGGATTCCATAGAGATGGAGGCACGATCTCAAGACAAGAAGATATGTATCATTGCAAATGTTGTAATAGGAAGTCTTTCACATAGGGTTTCCTTTATGATCTTCATTTGGTCTCATGAAGATCATATTTAGTTTGGCCATGCTATGTCACGTTTACATATTTATCATTTTGTATGAGATGCGTGGATGATATATTATATATGCATATAGGATGCTACGATATAATGATATGCAATGCAAGACATAAACTAAGTTGAACCCTCATTAATAATTTAAGTCTTAATGCCATCCATGTCTTAAACACCTATTAAAACTGGGATTGTATTAAAGTAGGTATTGCCAAAGCAATGTGCTTTAAACATTCCTAGCTACGTAGGATGAGTAATAGTGCTACTCATATGTTTAAAATTGGTTAGACTTAATTGGGCTATCAAAACGGTTTTGGGCTCAAGGCATTAGATGGAATCTAACATACAATGATATATGATGTCATTATTCCATAAATTCTAAGAGTTACATGAGATGTAATTGGTAAAGATGTTACCTACCTAAATAACTTAATTTTAAGCGTCATGCCAAAGCTGAGTTTAGAATTAAGTCAAATATGGATCTTAGCTCACTAAAATATTTCTTTTGAGGGTTATGTTTTCGTGAGAGTTTTATAAATTTTAACCTCATTATTAATAAAGTGTTACTTTGCATGTTTTGTAGATCATAAATGGCCGCTAATAACAATTCCACCTTATCGCTGCGATCTATCCTTGAGAAGGAAAAACTAAAAGAATGTGGGACTAATTTTGTTGACTGGTTTCGAAACTTGAGAATTGTTCTCAAACAAGAAAAGAAGTCCTACGTGCTCGATGACCCTGTCCCTGAACCCCCTCCTGCTGATGCTTCTGCTGCTGTTAAGAACAAGTATAAGAAGCATGTGGAAGATTCAAACGACATAGGATGTCTTATGTTGGCAACTATGTGTTCAGGACTTCAGAACGACCTGGAACACTTAGAAGCTTATGAGATGAGTGTGCATCTCAAACAAGCTTTCCAACAACAGGCTAGGCAGGATAGGTTCGACACCGCCGTTGCCCTTTTTGAATGTAAGATGTCTGAAGGTGAATCTGTTAGCGCTCATGTTTTAAAAATGAAAGGCTATATAGATCACCTTGCAAGACTCGGATATCCTCTGAGTTTGGAACTCGCTACGGATTTGATCCTACACTCTTTGCCTAGCAGTTTTTCTCAGTTCGTAATGAACTACAATATGAACAATATGGAAAAGTCCATTCCTGAGCTACATGGTATGCTCAAAACTGCTGAGGGGAATATCAAGAAGCCTACCCATGTATTGAGTGTCAATACTAAGCTAATGAAAAGGAAAGCTAAAGGCAAGGGTAAGGCTAAAAGTGCAAAGGGTGCAAAAGGGGCAAAGGGTCAAGCTAAACCGAAACCTGGTCCCAAGGCAAAGGTTCCTAAGGAAGGAACTTGTTTCCATTGCAACAAGCCTGGGCATTGGAAAAGAAATTGTGATGTTTATTTGGAGGAGTTGAAGAAGCTGAAGGGTAGTACGACTACATCTTCAGGTATTTTTGTTATAGAAATTAATTTATCTACTTCTTCTTCCTGGGTATTAGATACTGGATGTGGATCCCATATTTGTACAAATATGCAGGGGCTCAAAAGGAGTAGGATGCTGAAGAAGGGCGAGGTGGACCTACGTGTTGGCAATAGAGCAAGAGTTGCTGCTATAGCTGTAGGGACCTATGAGCTTGTCTTGCCCAATGGGCTTTTGTTAGTTTTAAACAATTGCTTTTATGTTCCTACTATGAGTAGGAATCTTATTTCAGTGTCTGTTTTGGATGATGAAGGTTATTCATTTTTAATTAAAAATAAGAAGTGTTCTATTTTTGATAAAAATGACTTGCTTTATTGTATTGCAAGTAGTTATAATGGCATTTATGTCCTTAACCTTGATGATTCCAATGACGGTAATATTTATAACATATCTTCAAAGAGAACTAAGCCAAATGAACTAAACCCTTCATATTTATGGCATTGTCGCCTTAGCCATATAAATGAGAAGCGCGTATCTAAACTCCATCAAGATGGATTATTAGATTCATTTGATTTTGAATCATTTGAAAATTGCGAGTCTTGTTTGCTTGGAAAGATGACAAAGACTCCTTTTACTGGACATAGTGAAAGGGCTAATGACTTATTGGGCTTGGTACATACAGATGTATGCGGCCCAATCAGCATTAGTGCCAGGGGAGGATTTCAGTATTTCATTACTTTTACTGATGATTTCAGTAGGTATGGCTATGTCTACCTAATGAAACATAAACATGAGTCTTTTGAAATGTTTAGAACTTTTCAAAATGAAGTACAAAATCAACTTGGTAAGACAATTAAAACCCTTCGATCAGATCGAGGTGGTGAATATTTGAGCCAAGAATTTGACCAACATCTAAGAAATTGTGGAATCGTTTCACAGTTGACTCCTCCAGGAACTCCACAATGGAATGGTGTTTCTGAAAGGAGAAATCGGACTTTATTGGATATGGTTCGATCTATGATGGGTCAAGTAGATCTTCCTTTATCCTTTTGGGGTTATGCCTTGGAGACAGCTGCATTCATTTTGAACCGTGTACCATCTAAAGCGGTTGAAAAGACACCATATGAGATGTGGACTGGTAAGAGACCCAGTTTGTCTTTTCTTAAGATTTGGGGTTGTGAAGCTTATGTGAAAAGATTAATGTCAGATAAGCTAGCTCCAAAATCTATCAAATGTATTTTTGTGGGGTATCCTAAAGAAACTAAAGGGTACTATTTCTATATTCCCTCAGAGAACAAAGTGTTTGTTGCTCGAAATGGAGTCTTTTTGGAAAAGGAGTTCCTCTCCAAGAGAACAAGTGGGAGTATAGTACAACTTGAGGAAACTCAAGTTCCACAAGATATCGTTGAACCGTCTTTAGAGACGATTTCAGAACCACAAACAGTTGTGGAACCTGAAAATGTAACACAAATCCAACGCAGATCTGATAGGATACATCGTCAGCCAGAGAGATACGGATTTCTTGTGACTGATGATAGTCAAGTTATGCTCATAGATCAAGATGAGCCTACTACCTATCAGGAAGCTGTGTCAGGTCCAGATTCAGATAAATGGCTTGGAGCCATGAATTCTGAGATGCAATCCATGTTTGATAACCAAGTTTGGTCTTTAATTGATCCTCTAGAGGGTATTAAGACTATTGGTTGCAAATGGGTTTTTAAGAAGAAAAATGACATGGATGGAAATGTGCAAACCTACAAAGCAAGGCTTGTGGCTAAAGGTTTCAAGCAAACTCATGGTATAGACTATGATGAAACCTTTTCACCAGTAGCTATGCTTAAGTCTATTCGAATTCTCCTTGCCATTGCAGCATACTATGATTATGAGATATGGCAAATGGATGTCAAAACTTCTTTCCTTAATGGAAATTTACTCGAGGATGTGTACATGACACAACCTAAGGGTTTTGTAAATCCTGAGAATTCAAAGAAAGTTTGCAAGCTTCAAAGGTCCATCTATGGATTGAAGCAAGCATCTCGAAGCTGGAATCTTCGTTTTGATGAAACAGTTAAGAACTTTGGTTTCATCAAGAATGAAGATGAACCTTGTGTTTACAAGATGGTCAGTGGGAGTGCAGTAGTGTTTCTGGTCTTATATGTGGATGACATATTGCTAATTGGGAATGATATCCCTATCTTGCAAAAGGTTAAGGCTTGGTTAGGGAATTCATTTTCAATGAAGGACTTGGGTGAGGCTACCTATATCCTTGGTATCAAGATCTATAGAGATAGATCTAAAAGGATAATAGGCTTGAGTCAGAGTACATACATAGATAAAATGTTGAAAAGGTTCAACATGCAAGAGTCCAAGAAAGGATTCCTGCCTATGTCTCATGGCATTCATCTTAGCAAGAATCAATGTCCTCAGACATCTGATGAGTGAGATCGAATGAATAAAATTCCTTATGCTTCTGCTATAGGATTGATCATGTATGCCATGTTATGTACTAGACCAGATGTCTCATATCCATTGAGCACAACAAGTAGATATCAAGCTGACCCTGGTGAAGGTCACTGGACAGCTGTCAAGAATATTCTTAAGTACCTCAGAAGGACTAAAGATGTATTCTTGGTTTATGGAGGTTTGGATGACGAGTTAGTTGTAAATGGTTACACAGATGCTAGCTTCCAAACCGACATAGATGATTTCAGATCGCAGTCCGGTTTTGTATTCACATTGAATGGTGGAGCTGTTAGTTGGAAGAGTTCAAAACAAAGCACTGTGGCTGATTCTACAACAGAGGCTGAGTATATAGCAGCATCAGATGCAGCTAAAGAAGCAGTTTGGTTGAAGAAGTTCATCACTGAGCTAGGAGTAGTACCTAGCATTGCAAATCCTGTGGACATTTATTGTGACAACAATGGTGCCATAGCACAAGCAAAAGAGCCTAGGTCTCATCAGAGATCTAAACATATACTCAGACGCTACCATCTCATTCGAGACATCATCGATAGAGGAGATGTCAAGATATGCAAAGTTGACACAAACGATAACATAGCGGATCCATTGACTAAGCCTCTCTCACGGGTCAAGCATGATCAGCACACTAGATCTATGGGTCTCAGATATTTGTAGGCCTAGTGCAAGTGGGAGATTGTTAGTGTATGTGCCCTAGGCCATGATTTGGATATTTATGTTATGCATTTATTATTAATAAAAGAGGTTTTATTATCATTATTGTTGGTTAGTATGTTACACAATTTTGATATATGTCCCTGATTCATTATTGTTATGGAGATAAAATAATTTATAATCAGTATGAGTATTGATTTGATAATCATGAGATGATTATGTGTATGGTGATACGAATCAATCTCATAGATACTTGTTAGAGAACAGTGTATTGGATAGACCCATCATGAGATTGCTACATGGATTAGCGTCATAAGTAAATCTCATGATAGTCATGTTTTAATCCTTTGACTTGAGATTGTCATAGTTTCCAACATAAGGACTATTATATTTTGACATGATCAAATGTTATCCGTAACTGGATAATAATAAAGGTCATGATTGAATGTGATAGAAATTATGTAGAGGATATTGAACAATCAAGATAGAATTTGTCCCTCTCTTTTGAGAGAGATATCTTTGGGCCCCTCGATTAGTGAGACTGTGAAATGCATGGCCGTGCTCAAATGATTTGATAGTGTGATTAATATCATTTGTTTTATCAGTCTACTTAGAGATCGAGTAATCATATGTTTGAACTATATAAGTATGACACTTACCATGACTTATGTTCAAACTAGATATCGTGTGACAAAGGGATTAATGCATGTACTATTATTAGGTTAGTTGGACTTTACTCGTATTAATTGGGTAGTTGTAATGCCTTGCTAGAGGCCAATTACGACTTGTTGGTTTAATAGAGATTTAATCAACTGCCAATTAATATGGGCCTATCGGGTCACACACAAGAATGCGTATGGCTGAGATTAATAATATTAATAATATTAATATTGGATATTAATTATTATTATTATTATTATTATTATCGTTTTTAATATTAATAATATTAATATTGGATATTAATTATTATTATTATTATTATTTTCGTTTTTGGTGATTATATATATATGCATTATCGGATAATAACTAGAGAATCCGTATCTGATATGGATTTTGAATATCCTGTTACAATCCGTATCTGATATGGATTTTGATTGGCATCAACTAATCCGATTATGACTCGGATTTTGATGTCTACGTATGTGTATATATATTTGTGTATCTCGTATACACTACACACACAAAAAATACAGAATCATCAAAGAGAAACCCTAGAGCCGTTTTTGTGAAAAGCGAGTTCTTCAGCCGCGCCGTTTGAAGAGCTAGCACTCCGGGCGGAAGCGTTCGTGTGGATACCGACAGAGGGTGGTCGTATTTTCGCACCTCTTTCATCTGCAGATTTCGAATCTACGGAGGTAATTTTTGATTTCTGTTGTCGAATTAAACGAACAACATGGATCTTTGGTAGGAAATCGGAGATCGTTTTTTATTTTTCCGCTGCGCGTTTTGCAGTGATCTCGTTAGATTTCCTAACACATTTCTCAGGGGAAACTTAGTTACTTGGCGGAGCAAAAAGCAACTTTTAGTGTCGAGGAGCAGTGCAGAAGCAGAGATGACGGCACTTGCATTAGGAATTTGTGAAGGTGTTTGGATCAGGAGAGTACTTGAAGACCTTCATATAGAGGCAAGGTTATCAATCCAAATCTATTGCGATAGTGTCTCTGCAATAAGCATGGCAGAGAATCCAGTTCAACATGACAAATCAAAGCATTTAGAAAGTGACAGACATTTTATCTGAGAAAAAATAGAAGGAAACGTGGTTAGCTTAGTACATATCTCCACCAAGGATCAAATATCTGATCTTCTCATAAAGCCAGTTTCAACAAGTATTTTCCAGTACTTGATGTCCAAGCTTGGTTGTATGAATATATGCAACTAAGCTTGAGGGAGAGTGTGGAAACAAGTCCCAGCCGAGCTAAACTGAGCTGCAAAGCTGAACTCAGGTCAGCCAACCTGATCTAAGTAACCAACATGCTGGAAGACAAACTATCAAACAAGCTGAGGTGAGCTGAAGAGGAGTGAAGGATGAAGGATTGTTGTGCTGAGTTAAATACAAACTGAGGTGAACAACATAGAACAAAGACAGATGACAAGCTAAGTAAAAGGTGCTGAGCCGAGGTGACGAGGTGAAGCACAAGACAACACTATGGCCGACCTACCATACTTTGTAAATATTATAACTTAGTTTTACCGTACATAGCTGAACAGAACATGTAACTAGCCTTTATCTTAGACGTTAGAATTCACTATAGACAAACAGTAACCACTGTGCAAGTGGTAAAATAGTTCCGTTAGGCAGAAAAACAACCCTATAAATAGGGTACAACACTGTCAATCTTCTTTAACTTGAATGCAAATTCTTTCAACACTCGACATGAAGGTCGGATGTATGATAACTTACAAGATAATATATATATATATATATATATATATATATATATATATAAAGATCACCTTTAATAATTTTATAGAAGACGAGGAGGACGATTCTCATCAGTAATGCACTTGCGGCTACCAGGAAGACCAGTAGTATCACAACTGCAGATAAGTCCATTAAGCACCTCTAAGACCTCACATTCTTCAGAACCAACACAGTCGAAATCACTACAGCTTTCGCCATTTGCGCGCGACCTTGATAATATGTATTTTAGCTACAAAGAAAACTAAGGAGGTTCAAATAAAGAATTAAAATAAAAGAAAAAGCCCTTCAAGAAAGAATAATATTAAGATTGAAGCACATACCAGACATGGTGAGTAAAATGCCTATAAATAACCAAGTGATCCTAGCCATTTCCATCCCGTGTGATTTAGAATGCTTTAATCCAATTACCAAAGGGCGTGTCTTATAGGGGCAAAGCGTTTCTGTCATTTTCTATTGAGACAAAAATGTCAAGAATAAAGAAAACAAGTAAGAATACACGGATTTTATCATAGCTGTATTCCCAACTCTTAGTTTCAATTTCTAATAGAGTCAAAGACACATTCTTCCTTGATTTTGGAATATGATGGAATAAAAGAAAATGACTCGCTAAATTGGTTGCGTTTCTTACATTGTGAAGTAACAGTTGATCGACATAGCTTGACGCATCACTATGTGTCATTGGAAAACAAACTCTGTGTGTTTCTAACACACGAGTATGATTGCATACATCTGACCCTCCATACCCCGCCATAGGCGGGATCCTCTATGGTAATGAGATAATGTTGTTGTTGTTTTATTCCCAACTCTTATTAATCTTCCAACACGTCTCCTCCTCGGAATTTTCTCCTTCCCTTTATGTGAATCAAAGTCCAAGTATAGCGATACAGTTAATTTAGGGTTCTTTTGTTTGTGTGATATAGTTAATTTAGAAGTCAATTTGCTGTGATTTAGATAATTTATATTTGTCCTTCAGCACGTTTCCAACAAAGAAACGGTAAAATCTTGATTATTAGTCTTCCAAAAATTTGGCTAATTGCCAACAGAGAGATGTCTTTTGCATTATTTTCGTATTTCTTTCAGATGCCTTGTCTGTTAGATCCGTAACAGGGATTGATTTTAATTACAGTGGCCGCACCTATAATACAATACAATTCTTTATATATGCTAGGAGTTTTTATTTCCAATGGAGTCAAGGATACATTTTTCTTTGACTTTGCAATATGATGGAATAAAGCAAAATGACTCAGTAAATTTGCTGCGCTCCTTATATTGTGAAGTAGCAGTTGACCGACATAGCTTGACGCATCATTATGGGTTATCGGAAAACAACCTCTATGTGTTTCTAACACATGGGTATGGTTGTGTAAATCCGACTCACATACCCCGCTATAGGCGGGAGTCCTAAGACAATAGTGTAATGTTGTTGTTGATGTATATATGCTAGGAAATAAATAAAATTATCATATTTATAGGGGAAATCTAAGGTCAGTTTGTTACAGTTAGTTTAATCACACCTGTATGATCAGATACCTGCTCAATCTGAACATTTGGATCAGATAACTACATTAGGTCTGCACACAGCCGTTAGATCAGATAACTGTTCAATTTGAGCCTTCCGATCATAACAATTTCAGGTAGGTCAGGACGGTTAAAGCTCAACAAGTTTTCAAACTTAAACCTTAGCTGATCCCAACAACCTGGAGAAGTTTAAATTTAAACAAACTTCCTTTCTAGCTGATAGGATCCGACCTGCTGCCTGCAGGACCCAACCTGCAGCCTGGCCTATAGCCTGAGTCCATCAGGCCCGCAGCTCACAGTCCGCAACCTGAGCCTATGCTCAGACACGGGCCGAGCTGAGCTGATTTTTCCTCCATTTTGAGCATTAATTTCTCATTCATCCGGTACCATAATTGGGTAATTCAAAGGTGTAAAATTATCTACTCGTTACGTAGATAATTAAAGACTCATTAGTTTCCACTCGTCATTAATGAAAACTAATCATAACTCAGCTCAAAGTACGTTGCTAATCACAGTTTGCAACTTGACCCGTTTCTTCTAACTTTCTCAAACAATCCCCCACATGAATGGGAATTTATGCAAATGCATATGCAGACTCTATCAAGATGTCAGAGAAGAAAATGTTGCATCAGAAGAGGTAGCTTCTGGATTTGGACCTTTCTGAGTGATATACTATCGGATCCGCTCGTCTAATTAGCGTCTTAATGTCTTGAACTAACCGGCCTTTGTTGTGAACCTAGACAAAAATACTCACACAACATTTTCTTTAACACCTTTTTGGTTCTCATGATTGGTTCATTTTGGCCATGAACCGCCTGGTTTCTGAAAGCATGTTAGAGAATTCTAGCCTTACAAAATTCTCATAGAACCGGCCCCACTTCACACTTACATAGGTGTTTCCTATCAAGAGTATTCTGCCATAGCCTACTTAATATATCAAGATATAGGAACCATTAAAAGCATTAGCTTACCCTAAATCTTTCTACAGACATCACTTTTATTTAACATAATAAGTAAGTGCTCACTGAAGCTTCATAACTTAGTTGTCCCATTGAAGCAAGATTCTGGGATCTCCAGTCAATAAGGTTGGGTTTCCGTTACAAAGATTCATGCATTGTAGGCTTTAGTCTCGTTCCGTTTGTCAAATTTGACATTTGATCTCTAGACAAGCCTTTTGTAAGCGGATCTGCAAGATTCTCTTTTGAGTTTATGTAATCAATGGAAATCACGCTATTAGAGATCAATTGTTTATTGGTGTTATGTATCCGACGTATGTGTCGAGACTTACCATTGTAGATGCTGCTTTAAGCTCGTCCTATAGCTAACTAACTATCACAGTGTATGCTAATAGGAGCGATTGGCTTAGGCCAGCATGACACATCTTCCAGGAAATTCTGAAGCCATTCAGCCTCTTCTCTGGCTTTATCTAGTGCTATAAACTCAGCTTTCATAATGGAACGAGCTATGCACATTTGCTTTGTGGATTTCAACGGCACAACACCGCCACTAAAGTAAATAAATATCCACTGGTAGAATTAGAATCTTTACTGTCAGATATCCAGTTGGCATCACAATAGCCTTCAAATACTGCTGGATATCTAGAGTACTGTAATCCAAGATTCATTGTATACTTCAAGTATCTCATCACTCTATTTAGAGCTTTCCAATGATCATCGCTTGGATTACTGGTAAACCTGCTCAATTTGTTTACTGAGCATGCTAAGTCTAGCCTTGTACAGTTTGTTATGTAAATCAGACTTCCAGTTACTTGCGAGTACTCCAATTGAGCTACTAGCTCGTCTCGGTTCTTCCTTAAGTGTATACTTAAGTCAAGTGGAGTTTTCACCGGTTTCACATCATGAAAATTGAAACGTTTTAAAACAGATTCAATATAGTGAGTTTGTAACAACACGAATCCCTCAGCTGTCCTAGAAATTTTAAATCCAAGAATAACGTTGGCAACTCCCATATCCTTCATATCGAAGTTTCTCATCAACATCTTCTTCGTATTTAAGATGATACCACGAGTACTGACCATGATTAGCATGTCGTCTACGTAGAGATATGCTATCACATAGTCATTCTGTGTCTTCTTAATGTAGACACACTTCTCATACTCGTTAGTCTTGAAACTATTAGCGAGCATCGCTTGATCAAATTTCAAGTGCCATTGTTTAGGCGATTGCTTAAGCCCGTACAATGACTTAACAAGTCTACAGACATTTGATTCTTGTCCTGGAACGATGAACCCTTCGGGTTAATCCATATAAATTTTTTCTTCCAACTCACCATTCAGAAAAGTAGTCTTTACATCAATTTGATGAACTAGCACCCTTACAGAAGTAATTCTAGTCACCAGTGAGTAGGTGTCAAAAAAGTCAAAGCCTTCCTTTTGTCGATAGCCTTTTGCTACCAACCTGGCCTTATACCTTTCGATAGATCCATCCTCTTTCATCTAATTCTTGAAAATCCACTTGCACCCAAGTAGTTTACTTCCCGGTGGAAGGTCAACCAGCTCCCAAGTGTGATTCAGAAGAATATAGTCTATTTCACTGTTTATTGTCTCTTTCCAGAAGGGAGCTTCTGGAGTTGGCATTGCCTCAGAAAATGTCCTCGGTCGTTTCTACTATGTAGGTTAGAAAATCCAGTCCAAACGATGTTGGTATCTTGCTCGCTTGCTTTGACGAAGTTTCTCATTTCCTTAAGGAGTCGTCTCACGCATTCGCTTACCACTATTCGTTTCTTCATTGTCCTTGTCTTTCTTTGGAAAGACATCTTCGAAGAACACTGCATTCCTCGACTCCATGACAATGTTTTCATGTATGTCAGGAATGTCTGATTTATGCACTAAGAAGCGATATGCATTACTGTTAGTCGCATATCCTATAAATAAGCAGTCAACTGTTTTAAGTCTAATTTTCACTTGTCTTGGCTTATGTACCGCAATCTTTGCTAGACACCCCCACACTTTCAAGTATTTGTAACTAGGCTTATGGCCCTTCCAAAGCTCGTATGGGGTTTGATCCATCCCTTTAGATGGAATTCTATTTAAAATGATGTTGGCGAGAGAATTGCTTCCCCTCACAAGTTCTAAGGTAAACCCGAACTTATCAACATAGCATTCATCATCTTTTTCAGAGTATGATTTTTACGTTTAGCAATACCATTCGATTGAGGTGAATATGGCGTAGTCGTTTGATGAATAATACCATGTTCTGAACATAATTTATTAAACGGTGTATCATATTCTCCACCTCTATCACTACGAATTGCTTGCTAAGTTGATTTTCAACTTCATTTTTATAGTCTTTGAAGCATCAATGGCCTCATCTTTGCTACTTAGCAAATAAACATAACAGTATCTAGTGCAATCGTCGATAAAAGTGACAAAGTAATTTTTACCACCTCTTGTTTGTATAAATTTTAAATCACGCACATCTGTATGAATTAAATCAAAAGGTTTAGTGTTTCTTTCTATTCAAGGAAATGGTGCCTTTACCATCTTTGCTTCAACACAAATTTGGCATTTTTCCTTATCAAAATTTAATTTAGGTAATAAGTCAAGATTAACCATTTGTTGTATTGGCTTATAGTTTACATGTCCCAAATGAAAATTCCACAAATAAAAAGACTCAAGCATGTAAGCAGAAGAGGAAGCACTATTATTAGCCTCTGCGGACAATTCTTTCTTGGGTACAATAGTGACGACATTCAATTTAAACATCCTATTCGACAAGTACCCTTTCCCCAAATACATGCCATTTTTTGAAAGAATAACTTTATTGGACTCTAACACTAGTCTAAAACCATGCATGACTAGAAGAGCTCTAGAAACCAAATTCTTCCAAATGTCGGACACGTGCAACACATACTTCATAGTCAGATGCTTTCCTGAGGTCATCTTCAGAACAACTTTTCCCTTGCCTTTGATGAGGCAGAGTTCTCTATGTAAAGGTTTTCATTGTTCCCGTGTTCGTACTCCGTGAATATCTCTCTGCTGGAGTAGACATGTCTCGTGGCACTAGTATCCAGCCACAATTCGCGCATGTTCCCCACAATATTGCACTTTGATACTATATCACAAAGGTTCAGATAGTCCATGGCATCAACAAGATTTGCCTTTGCCTTGGGCTGGTTCTTCTTGGGCTTGCGGCATTCATTACTAACATGCCCCTGAATGCCACAGTTGTAGCATTTTCCAGTGAACTTCTAGGCTATCTGCTTGCCTTTGCTATTCAGTCCAAGATAGCCTTTCTTCATCTTGGCCTCTGCAACAAGGCTTTGACTAGACCAGTACTTGCATCTGGCTTTTTTTTTGATATTTTATTTTCTTCCTCTATGCGGAGTCGAACAATCAGATCTTCTAATGTCATCTCCTTTCTCTTGTGCTTCAGATAGCTTCTGAATTCCCTCCACGAAAAGAGGTAGCTTCTCAATCACCGTATCCACCACGAAAGATTCACTGAGCAACATGTCCTCCTCTTCCATCTCGGCTACCAACGTCTGAAGTTCCTCAACTTGAGAAACAACAATACGAGAATCCGAAATTTTGAAATCTAGGAATTTGCCGATAATAAATTTCTTAGTGCCGGCATCTTTCGTACGGTATTTTTTCTCCAAAGCCTGCCACAAAGACTTTGCAGTCTTCTACATACAGTACAATCCATATAGTGAATCGTCCAAACAACTCAGAATATGACTCAAATACACATAATTATTGAAGTTCCATACTTCAACAAATTGTGTGTTCTTCATATTCTGGGTCTGGTCATCCACAGGATCCACCACAGGTGGGTCCTCGATCAACAGCTTCGCCAGCCGTAGGGCAGTCAGGAAGAACATCATCTTCTGCTGCCATCTTTTGAAGAAGCTTCCGTTGAACTTCTTCGGCTCTCCAATTGGGCCACCGAAGGACCCTGTGTAAGAGCACTCATCGGCACCCCTACGTTTGGTGCCACAAGAATCACACTCTGTACATCTAAGCCATTAACTGAGCTCGAACCAGCGTTCTCCATTTCAGTTTCTGTAAAATTGTCAGAAGCAAACAACGAGAATCAGTATAGAATCAATGCAATACGTCTTAAGATTGTTGTCATTAATCAAAGTAAATTATGTACAGTGTATGCTTGTGAAATAAAGCAACATGCGACTTGTTGAGCTCAGCTCAGGTCAGATCGATCAGTCAGGTTAGATCAGTCCAGACAGGGTAATTTAATTTGCGTTCTGGACAGTTGGCCTACCTACCAACCTCAGCACCTCAGCACATCAGAACAACAGTGCTGTGCTATCAGCCGCTTCAGCCTGAGCTTAACATACCAGCAGATCTTAGCACGGTAGTGCTGCACAACAACAAATGCTTTTAGCCTGTGCTCGGCAACACTGCATAACAAGAGTGTACCATAATCAGTCGATCAGCGGAGCTCAGCTCGGGAACAACTCAACAGCTTAGCTGAGTAGAAAATCCGAGGTGAGTCCAGGACTCTGTCCTTAAGACGAATTGCTCTGGTATGCCGTGTCCAACCAGAAGAAGCAATCGTTTTCCATGATACAATAGAATAAGTTCATACTAGCGGTACTGCAGCGTATGAACTCAACAAACCTGTAAAATGTCATGGCTTCTGGGATGACTAGGAAAATGCAGAAATGCAGTATGTGGTGAAGAAGTGATGATTTGCATAAAGGAAGATTGCAGAGAGAAATAAGGAAGACTAATTTCTGAATGCTTCTGATGATGAATGGCCACAAAGGTCAGCTAGGCCTCATATTTACAGGGGAAATCTGAGGTCAGTTTGTTACAGTCAGTTTGATCACAGCTGTAGGATCAGATACCTGCTCGGCCTGAACCCTTTGATCAGATAACCGCATCAGGTCTGCTCACAACCGTTGGATCCGATAGCTGTTCAATCTGAGCCTTTCAATCTAACAGTTTCATGTCAGCTCAGCACGGTTAAAGCTCAACAACTTTCAAACTTAAATCTTATCTGATCCCAACAATCTCGAGAAGTTTAAATTTAAACAAACTTCCTTTCTAGCTGATAGGATCTGACCCACTGCCTGCAAGACACGGCCTACAGCCTGAGCCCATCAGGCTGCAGCTCACAGTCCGCAACCTGAGCCCATGCCCATGGGCCGAGCTGAGCTGATTTTCTCTCTATTTTGAACGTTAATTTCTCATTCATCTGGTATCGTAATTGGGCGATTCAAAAGCCTAAAATTATCTACTCGTTACGTAGATAATTCGCCACCTCTATTACTACGAATTGCTTGCTAAGTTGAGTTTCAACTTCAATTTTATAGTCTTTGAAAGCATCAACGGCCTCATCTTTGCTACTTAGCAAATAAACATAACAGTATCTAGTGCAATCGTCGATAAAAGTGACAAAGTACGTTTTACAACCTCTTGTTTGCATAAAATTTAAATCACACACATCTGTATGAATTAAATCCATTGATTCAGTATTCTTTTCTATTGAAGGAAATGGCGCCTTTACCATCTTTGCTTCAACACAAATTTGGCATTTTTTCTTATCAAAATTTAATTTAGGTAATAAATCAAGATTAACAATTAGTTGTATTGGCTTATAATTTACATGTCCTAAACGAAAATTCTACAAATAAGAAGACTCAAGCATGTAAGCAAAAGAGGAAGCAATATTATTAGCCTCAGCGGACAATTCTTTATTGGGTACAATAGTGATGACATTCAATTTAAACATCCTATTCGACAAGTACCCTTTCTCCAAATACATGCTAATTTTTTAAAGAATAAATTTATTGCACTCTAACACTAGTCTAAAACCATGCATGACTAGAAGAGCTCCAGAAACCAAATTCTTCCGAATGTCGGAGACATGCAACACATTCTGCGGAGTCAGATGCTTTCCTGAGGTCAGCTTCAGAACAACTTTTCCCTTGCCTTTGATGAGGCAGAGTTCTCCATGTAAAGGTTTTCATTATTCCCGTGCTGGTACTCCATGAATATCTCTCTGCTGGAGCAGACATGTTTCGTGGCTTTAGTATCCAGCCACTATTCGTGCATGTTCCCCACAACATTGCACTCTGATATTATGGCACAAAGTTTCAGATAGTCTATGGCATCAATAAGATTTGCCTTTATCTTGGGCTGCTTCTTCTTGGGCTTGCGGCATTCATTGCTGACATGCCCCTGAATGCCACAGTTGTAGCATTTTCCAGTGAACTTCTTGGCTATCTGCTTGCCTTTGTTGTTCACCCCAAGATAGCCTTTCTTCATCTTGGCCTCTGCAACAGGGCTTTGACCTGACCAGTACTTGCATGTGGCTTTTTTTCCGATCTTTGTTTTCTTCCTCTATGCAAAGTCGAACAATCAGATCTTCTAATGTCATCTCCTTTCTCTTATGCTTGAGATATCTTATGATTTCCCTCCACGAAAGAGGTAGCTTCTCAATCACTACATCCACCACGAAAGATTTACTGAGCTGTTAGGTCTGAAATACACTCTAGAGGGGGAGTGAATAGAGTGTTTGACACTTTTGCGGAATTTTTCTTGTGTCACTCAACTCAAAAGATATTCAAAATAAGAATAAGAATGGGAGGTGAGAAGTAATGAATGAGTACACCGGATATAGAGTGGTTCGAATCGTAAATGATTCTACTCCACTACCACTTTATTGCCAAAGTGGATTTTCAACAACTACTCTTCTTATTAAAGACAATAAGAACAACCACAACGACACTTACACTAACACCTTAGTGTAAGCACCAACAACAGCAACTTATTGCATAAAACACACTTGTGCAACTACAGCAACTACAGCTCTTAGCAAGAACAACTTCTTGCTACCTTACAACTTCAACAAAGTTCCCTCAAGAACTTCTCACAGTAGGTTGAAGAAATGTAGTAAGGTTCACACTTTCTCACTAGTCTAAGCACAAGCAAGAGATCAAATATTTATGGTTCCTCTTGTTCTTGACTCTCTTTCTCTCAATATACAACAATGAAGAGCAAAGAAAAGCTAAACAAGCTTTAAGCAAATTTACAAGTATGAGAGAACTATACAATAATGAAAGATGAAGCTAGATGATGTTGAAAGTGTGTATTTGCCTCATCCAAGCTTCTCCCATTTATAGATAAAGTTGACCACGTTTTTGAGGCTCTCCACCAAGTCTTCATCTTCAAAAATATCAAGATAATGTCCAAATAGTCTTTAGCCACCCTATGGAGTGATTTGATCTTGAATAGCCACCCTAGAGGATCTTAGACATGGTTAGAATAGTCAAAGAAGCATGTAGTATGTTGGGTTAAAGTCCACAAGAAATTTGAGCAAGATTGGAGAGAGAAAACATCATAGATCTCCCTTGGATTTTGTTCCCACGTTCAAAAAATTTTGACTTCTAGGGACGTCGATCAATCGACGTTCCAGTGCTGAGAGATTGACGTCTCTCAGAATGACGTCGATTGATCGACGTCTCCTTGGCTGAGAGATCGACGTCTCTCAGATGTACGTCGATCGATCGACGTATCCTTAGCTGAGAGATCGACGTCTCTCAGAATGACGTCGATCGATCGACGTCTGACTGGCTGAGAGATTGACGTCTCTTTGAATGACATCGATCGATCCACGTCTCTTGGCTGAGAGATTGACGTGGATCTGAGAGCTCAAACATTTACAAAACTTCACATGGATCGATCCATGTGCCTCCCTGAGAGGCTGATGTATACTTTAGCTGATCCATGAGAGATTTACGTCTTGCAATGTGTTTTTCTTAATTTGCTTCAAACTCAAAATGTGAAATTCCATTTTAGCCCTTTTAAAACATCTTTTTAACATCATCAAAACATTTCATAATTCAACAATCTCCCCCTTTGTGATGATTTCAAAACCAAGATTTTAAAAAATGTTTTTGCTTCATTTTAACTGTTTGAATGTTTCAAACTTGAAAAATATCAATCTCCGCCTAAGTATATGCACTTTATACCTTCTGTAATAATCAATGCGAACAAGATTTTACAACTCCAATCAAAATACTTTTAAAATTTCTCCCCCTTAACCAACCATGTATCAACAACTCAACTTTCTTAACCCAACATGCATCAATAACTCATCTTTCAAACATGCTCATTTTCATTTTACCAGCAACCAACAAAGATTCCAATTTCCAAGCTTACCTCATTTTACCAGCTACCAACAAAAATTATCTCATCAAGCAGTAAACAACTTTAACAAATAAGCAATAATAAGCCACTTTCTCTCCCTTTTTGAAAGCATCAAAAACAATAAGCAATAGTACTCCAGTAAATTCAAGTCACAACCAAGTTTTACAACTAGCAAGACATCCTAAGCTAGAATCATAGATAAAACAAGAAGCGAGCTAAAAAACACCCTAGTCTTCATCAGAAGAGAACGTGATGCCAGGAATGCACGCTTTCATCTTTGCCTTGAGCTTTGCAAATCTTGACTCATGCATGGACACCTTGCTTCGAAGC
Source organism: Eustoma russellianum (assembly GCA_036186865.1). Lineage (NCBI taxonomy): Eukaryota > Viridiplantae > Streptophyta > Magnoliopsida > Gentianales > Gentianaceae > Eustoma > Eustoma russellianum. The sequence continues at coordinate 33,556,306 of AP025058.1, forward strand.
TCACCAACCTCTTGTTGAAGACTAGTAACTTGAGCTTGAAGTTCAGGCACATTTGAGCTCAAGCCACTAGGGGCTTCTTGAGTATCCGGTTTAGGAATGGGTGCCTCGTCCGAAAGGCCTTCGTCTTCTCTTGCTTCATCCTCTTGTTCTCTCCTCATTGCTTCTTTTCTAGACTTGAGTATTTGTTGGATGTTGACTTTATCATAAAAATCCTTGTGTGTTATATCATCAACATCCATGTCATCCACATAAACACCCGACTTTACAAGAATCCTATAGATAAGGTTACTATAGGGTAGGGCTTTGTTTTTTTAGTAGCGGCTTCAATAACATTGGTCATAAAAAGCTCCCTAAAGTTAACCTTCTCATGGTTGGCTGTTCGGTATGCTATGTAAAAGTCTAGGTTACTTGGCATTTTGGCGGATTTACCATTTATACAAAATGTAACAATGGCAAGAAGAGTACGGTAAATCAAGGGAATATCATTTGTATTTTTAGTGGGATGGAAGCCTAAGAATGACTTCACTTCATCCTCAGAGACTCTCCAACGAGCCGCATCCTACTTCCACGCATCAAACTCAAAATACCCCTCGTTGGGTACACCAATCAATTCACAAATTTTTTCAACTTTCCATTTAATGTGATGTCCATCAATAACGGAATGTAAAGCTAAAGGAAGGCCATTTATGTATTGAATCCATAAATTGGCATAGAAAAGTCTAGTGTACCTAGTGGACATTTTATACATCTCTCTCTCATTCTAAATACTCCTCCATTCTTGAACATCTAACCACTCAATGATAGGACTTAATTCATTATTGCTTAGAATATCATTTATTCTAAGCAATTTGAGTGGGATAGTGGCTCTCTCATCATCTTCCCATTTATCATATAATATCTGAGAATGTCTAGTGATATACATTACATGCCCGGGGATAGAGGTTCCGTCAAAGCATCCTTGGCTTCTTTAGTTTTGATCCAAAGGAAGTTTGAGAGAGTTAACCCGCTTCAAATCTCATCTAGAACTTGTCCTTGTCTCTCATCCATAGATTGTTTTCTTCTAGGTTGAGAGGTTTGTCCTTGAGAAGGGTTGCTTGACCCTTCTCCTCCACTCTTAGAGGATCTTGGCCTCTTAGTTGTGTTTTTGCTTCTTGAAGACATTTTTGAGAGATTAGGGCACGAAATTTGGGGATTTTCTAGAGAAGGATGAAAGATTTGAATGGAGAAGATGAAAATCAAGTGTAGAGATGATGGTGTTGTGATTTAGAGATGAAATTTGAAGAGAGGAAGGATTTTTGGAGAGGGAGGCGCAGGTTTTTGAGAGGCTTCAATCGTTTTTAGGGTTGGAAATGAAGGAGGATTCACGTTTTGGAGAATTTTAAAGCTGCAGATTCGACGAAGTCGATCGATCGACGTCAGAGATCGATGTACGTCGATCGATCGATGTCAGAGATCGACGTGCTTTGATACGTCGATCGATCCATGTATATTGAGTATTGAAATTTTTAATTTTAACCCTTTAAACATTGTTTATTATCCCTAATCTTGTTCTAATGGACTCAAATGTCTCAATAGGAAAGGATTTGGTGAATATATCCACTAGTTGATCATTTGTTGGAACAAATTCACCGCATACCAATTCTTTTTGAATGCAATCTCTTATGAAGTGATGTCTCACTTCTATATGTTTGGTCCTACTATGATATACTGGGTTTTGCACTATACTTATGGCTGAGGTGTTGTCACATAGGATGGGAACTTTATCAAACTTAACATTATAATCGTTTAAAGTGTTGATCATCCAAAGTAGTTGTGCACAACACGAAGCGGCCGATACATATTCGGATTCCGCCATTGAAAGTGAGACACTATTTTGTTTCTTAGAGAACCAAGAAACTAAGCAATCTCCAAGGAATTGGCATGTCCCGGAGGTGCTTTTCCTATCAACAAGATTTCCGGCATAGTCGGAGTCACTATACCCTCTTAAATCAAAACATCCATTTTTGAGATAAAACAATCCAAAGTTCAAAGTTCCTTTCAAATACCTAAAGATACGTTTAATAGCAACTAAATGTGATTCCTTAGGCATACTTTAAAATCTAGCACATAAGCACACATCATACAAAATATCCGGTCTACTAGCAGTTGGATAAAGTAAACTACCAATCATACCCCTATATTTGGTTAAACTCAACCGGCTTTCCTTTTTCGTCTTTGTCAAACTTTGTACTTGTGCTCATAGGTGTGCTTACACTTCTTCCATCCTCAAATTTGTACTTCTTGAGCAAATCCTTTGTATACTTCATTTGAGATATATACACTCCATCTTGAGTTTGCTTGATTTGAAGACCAAGAAAGTAGTTGAGTTCACCCATCATACTCATTTCATCTCCTTCCATCAATTTTGCAAAATGCTCACAAAGAGAATCATTAGTAGCACCAAATATAATATCATCCACATAAATTTGAACAAGCAATCGATGGTTTCCTTGTTCTTTAATGAAAAGAGTAGTGTCGACTTTTCATCTTGAAAACTCATTTTCAAGTAGGAAGTTACTTAACCTATCATACCAAGCCCTAGGAGCTTGTTTAAGTCCATAAAGGGCCATTTTGAGTTTAAGTACATGATTTGGATAATCATGATTTTCAAACCCCGGAGGTTGAGCCACATACACCTCTTCTTGAATTATTCCATTCAAGAATGCGGATTTCACATCCATTTGATATAGTCTGAAATTCTTTGGAATGCATATGCTAATGGCATTCTAATAGCTTCTAACCTAGCTACGGGGGCAAAAGTCTCATCATAGTCTATGCCTTCCTCTTGCCTATATCCTTGGGCTACTAACCTAGCTTTGTTTCTAGTGATGTTTCCTTTATCATCTATTTTGTTTCTAAATACCCATTTAGTGCCAATTACGGGATGATCACTAGGTTTAGCAACTAATTCCCAAAAATCACTTCTTTCAAATTGATTTATTTCTTCTTGCATGGCTAATACCCAATCTTCATCATTTATTGCCTCTTTTATATTTTTAGGCTCAACTTGTGAAATAAAGGCGTTTTCATTGAATTTCCTCCTAATCATTATGCCTTGGCTAGTTTCACCTAATGTTAACTCTTTTGGGTGATCTTTCCTATACTTATATGAATCCGGTAAGTTTGATGTATCTCCTCCTACTTCTTCATCTTCAACCTTAGGTTCAAGGGAATCAATCCTAAGGTCAATAACAATATTACCTTTTGGATTCTCAAATTTCTCTATGTGGCTTACTTCAATTATTTCATCATCATCATTAATGTTTGATTTATCCTCAATGAGTTCACTAAACTTGACATGAATTGATTCTTCAACTTTCATGCTTCTTTTATTATATACTCTAAATGCCTTGCTATTTTGAGCATAACCCATAAAGATTCCTTTATTAATGTTTGATTTATCAGCTTTGAAGTTGAGTTTATCCAAGTTATATTTGGTGTTAAGTATAAAGCACTTACAACCAAATACCTTGAAATAAACAATATTTGGTACTCTACCTTTTCAAAGCTCATAAAGAGTCTTTTTGAGAAATGGTCTCAAATAAATTCTATTGATCACATGACAAGCGGTATTTACCGCTTCGGCCAAAAAATATTTGGGTAGCTCAAATTCGTTTAGCATGGCTCTACTCATTTCTTGAAGTGTTCTATTTTTCCTTTCCGCAACACCATTTTGTTGAGGAGTTCTTGGAGCTGAGAAATTGTATCCATACCCTTTGGATACACAAAATTCTTGAAATTCTCCATCAAACTCACCACCTCTATCACTTCTAATTTCCTTAATTGTGTCCTCTCTTTGATTTTCTAATCTCTTAAAAAGCTTTATAAATTCTTGGCATGCATCATTCTTTTTAGCTAAGAACATTACCCAAGTGTACCTAGAGAAGTCATCTACCACCACAAAGGTGTAATGTTTTCCACTTAGACTTGCCGTACCAATATCCCTATACAAATCCATATGAAGCAATTGTAGAGGTTTGGTGGTGGAGATTTCACTCTTGGGCTTGAAGCTTGTTTAACAAGCTTTGCCTTTTGACAAGTGTCACATAAGCCATGGTTTTTGAAATTTAATTTTGGAAGACCTTGGACTTTTTTATTTTTGCAAATCTCTTTGAAATTTTTAAAACTAATGTGTCCAAGTCGTCTATGCCATAGTTGAGTCAAATCATTTTTGGCAACTAGGCAAGAAACATTTTGTGATATCAAATCATGTGTGCTAAATTTATAAACATCATTTTTACGTATAGCCTCAAAAACAATCTTATCGTTCTTTTTCACAACACATTTTCTTTTCACAAATTCAATTTGAAAATTAGCATCACATAGTTGGCTAACACTTATCAAATTATACTTAAGCCCTTCTACATATAGTATATTATTAATAGTAAAAGAAGAGTTACCAATTTCTCCATGTCCAAGGATTTTGGCTCTCCCATTGCGAAAATGCACCGTTCCACCATCTTGGAGCTTGAGCTTGGTGAACAACGTCTTGTCTCCAGTCATGTGCGTTGAACATTCTCTGTCCATAAGCCATTTGGTTCCTTCTTCTTTGGCTACTCCATTTATCTTGAGATCCTACAAAACCAAAAGATGTATGCATTGATACCCTTCGATGGTTGGGTCCTTTAGAGTTAGTTTGTCGACCCATAGGCTTCCAAACATATGTGCTTCCAAATCTAGCTCTACATGCTTTCTTCACATGTTCTAGTTTGTTGCAATGAAAACAAGTGGGTACATGCTTTGGTTTAGAAGGTGATGAATTTTGTTGTGTTTTTCTATTATTTGCCCTTTCCTTTAAGGACTTAGGTTTAATAGAAGAAAGTGATGAATTAAATCCTAAACCGGATTTATCATTTCCAATTCTTTGATTTCCAAGTAGTATGTCTAAATTGTTTTTACCATTTGTTAGTCTTTGTAAGTCTAACTTTAGTTTCTCACATTCTTTTCTAATTTCAACATTTTTAAGAGCTACGTTTTTATGCACGGTGAGTATGATGTCATGCTCTTGAAACATTAAAATATTCTTGTCATGCAAGCTCTTATTTTCTAAGATGCATTTCTTGAACTCTTTCTTTAAATGCTTATATTTTAAATCCAATTTTTCAAAGTCATCTTGCAAATCTCCTATTTCATCATGCAAATTTGAAGGATTAGAATTTACCTCAAGATCATCTTCTATTTCCATGAGACAAGTATGTTGAATCTTTGGATTGTCAATTATTGCAACAAGTCCAAAACCTTGATCTTCACTCTCTTCTCCTTCCGATTCGGAAAAGAGATCATCCCACATGGTTACCTCCGCATTAAGAGCTTTCTTCTTTTGAGGAAAGATCTTCTTTTCTTGTTTTTGCGGCTCCTTGACGTGGCAATCGGCGATGAAATGACCAGGTCGACCACATCTATAACAATTTTCACTTGCTTCCTTTTCTTTGGTTGGTCTCTTGAAAAACTTTCTCGCTTGAGTTTTGTTTCTAATTGCCATTCTTCTAAATTTTCTTACTAGAAGAGCAACTTTCTCATCCGATTCACCGGACTCTACCACCAACCCTTTGTGTGATGTTTGTATGGGCTTGATAGGGTTCATTCTATTTTGTTCATCAATAAGAATTTCATGAGTAAGAAGATTACCGGATAACTCATCAAGGGTAAGAGTCTTGAGATTCTTTGATTCGGTGATGGCGGTGACTTTAGGTGTCCATTCTCTTGGCAAGGAGTTGAGAAGTTTTAAGACAAGGTCTTCATTTGAGATTTTCTTGTTCATCATGGAGAGTTGATTCACTATTCGTGTGAATCGATCGATTGTCTCCTCAATCTTCTCACCGCTTTTCATTCCGAACATCTCATACTCCTTCATGAGCATGAGTCTTTTGGCCATTCTTACTTGCTCAGTTCCTTTGCGTATCATTTCAAGCCTTTTCCATGCCTCATGAGCTGTTTCAAGACCTTGAAGTCTTATGAGCTCGGTGGTGGTAAGAGCACTTGAGACAATATCAAATGCTTTGCCATTTATGACAAATTTTATCTTTTCTTCATCGGTGTAGTCATCCTCATCATTGAACATTGATTCTCCTTTTGAGTTGGTAATCATAGGAACTTCAATTCCTTTGACAACGACTCTTCATATATCAAATCCACAGCCTTTCAAATGATTGATTATTTGAAATTTCCATAAAGAATAATTTTAGGCATCAAACATAGGTGCTTTAGTGTTTGATCTGGAAAATAGTGCAGTAGACTTAGGAGATAAAGTGTGAGATGAAGAGGTTGAGGTTGAGGTTGTCATTGCCATGATCTTTAACCTTGCTACTTGCAAAGATAGGCCAAGCAATCAAGGTTAGGCTCTGATACCAATTGTTAGGTCCAAAATACACTCTAGAGGGGGGGGGTGAATAGAGTGTTTGGCACTTTTGCGGAATTTTTCTTGTGTGACTCAACTCAAAAGATATTCAAAATCAGAATAAGAATGGGAGATGAGAAGTAATGAATGAGTACAACGGATATAGAGTGGTTCGAATCGTAAATGATTCCACTCCACTACCACTTTGTTGCCAAAGTGGATTTTCAACAACTACTCTTCTTATTAAAGACAATAAGAACAACCACAGCAACACTAACACCTTAGTGTAAGCACCAACAACAGCAACTTATTGCACAAAACACACTTGTGCAACCACAGCAACTACAGCTCTTAGCAAGAACAACTTCTTACTACCTTACAACTTCAACAAAGTTCCCTCAAGAACTTCTCATAGTAGGTTGAAGAAATGTAGTAAGGTTCACACTTTCTCACTAGTCTAAGCACAAGCAAGAGATCAAATATTTATGGTTCCTCTTGTGCTTGACTCTCTTTCTCTCAATATACAACAATGAAGAGCAAGAAAAGCTAAACAAGCTTTAAGCAAATTTACAAGTACGAGAGAACTATACAATAATGAAAGATGAAGCTAGATGATGTTGAAAGTGTGTATTTGCCTCATCCAAGCTTCTCCCATTTATAGATAAAGTTGACCACGTTTTTGAGGCTCTCCACCAAGTCTTCATCTTCAAAAATGTCAAGATAATGTCCAAATAGTCTTTAGCCATCCTATGGAGTGATTTGATCTTGAATAGCCACCCTAGAGGATCTTAGACATGGTTAAAATAGTCAAGAAAGCATGTAGTATGTTGGGTTAAAGTCCATAAGAAATTTGAGCAAGATTGGAGAGAGAAAACAATATAGATCACCCTTGGATTTTGTTTCCCACGTTCAAAAAATTTTGACTTCTGTAGACGTCGATCGATCGACGTTCCAGTGCTGAGAGATCGACGTCTTTCAGAATGACGTCGATCGATCGACGTCTCCTTGGCTGAGAGATCGACATCTCTCAGATATACGTCGATCGATCGACGTATCCTTAGCTGAGAGATCGACGTCTCTCAGAATGCTGAGAGATTAACGTCTCTCAGAATGACGTCGATCGATCCACGTCTCTTGGCTGAGAGATTGACATGGATCTGAGAGCTCAAACATTTACAAAACTTCACATGGATCGATCCATGTGCCTCCCTGAGGGGCTAATGTATACTTCAACCGATCCATGAGAGATTTACGTCTTGCAATGTGTTTTTCTTAATTTTCTTCAAATTCAAAATGTGAAATTCCATTTTAGCCCTTTTAAAACATCTTTTTAACATCATCAAAACATTTCATAATCCAACATGAGCAACATGTCCTCCTCTTCCATCTCGGCTACCAACGTCTGAAGTTCATCAACTTGAGAAACAACAGTGCAAGAATCCGAAATTTTGAAATCTAGGAATTTGCCGATAATAAATTTCTTAGTGCCAGCATCATGTTGGACCGTGCACCTGCAATGAACACCACTAGAGGGGGGGGGGTGAATAGTGGTTAGCAGAAATTACACTACAACCCTTTGTTAAAATCCCCTTGAAAACAGAATCTGAGACCAACTCAGATTCAGAACCCATTTTTCAAAAATTCACAAATACACAACTCCAAAAATTATGAAACTTTCCAGAATTAAACTTCAATGAGCTAACAAGACTCTGTCCAAAAGCAGACAAAAATAAGATCGTTTGACCCTTCAAACAAATTAAAAGATTTAGATGGTCAATCTGGACAGAATTGGACAGAATGTTGCTGATTTTGAAAATAGTGTTTCTCTTTGAATACTCAACCAAAAAGGTTGATCTTTATATCAAAACACTCCTTAGGATGTGTAGATGAAGTTTCCAAAAGGCCCTGACCTCAAACAATTCTTGAAAAATACAGAATTTAACTTTTCGCAAAACTGGTCAGATTGCAGCCAGATTGGAGCAATTATCTTGCAAAGACTGAAAGACTAACTTTTACTTGCTCAAATCAAGTGATTCTTGTTGCAAATGAAAGCTAACAGTCTGAAGTATAACTCCACCAAAAATCACGAATTTTGAAAATGTTTAGCTATTTTTTCAAATTGTGTGAAGTTGGGTGAAAACTGTAGTCAAAAACGGGCAGAAAACAGAAATAAAGAAACAAGAGAAGAACACCGAGGATTTATCCTGGTTCGGTCAATGTGACCTACTCCAGTCCCAAGGAACACCTTTCCTTGGATTTCACTATGATATGAACACCTTACAACAAGAGCCAAGCTTGATCCTTGGGTTATACACCAACCCTACTCAAGACTTGGATAATCACCTTCTAAGCAACACTTAGTTGCAATACCTCCAACACCTATTGATGTAGCCTTATAAAGATGGCTAATCAATATTACAAATGAAGCTCAAGAGGCTTGTAGCTCACCAAAATATTAAGAACAACTTTGCTACAACAAAATACAACAACAAGAACAAGAAGATGAATATGAAAGCTATAGAATGCTTGTGAGCTTCAAGTGTGTTTCATCTTCTTCACCAATGCCTCTATTTATAGTGTGATTTGAGCCTTGAAGATAAGAATGCCAATGTGTCATCATCTTCATCATCAACTCCAAATGTCTTATCATCATTGGTTGGCTTTGTACACTTGGCAAAATAAAACACAATGATTGGTCCACCTTGGCAATGTAATGTTGGCCGAAATTTTCCACCTTGGCAAGTCATAATTATCCTTTGTAAAATGTAGATAATAAGAAGGATAATGCCACAAGAATACCTCAACTTCTAGTCTTGAAAATAGGCATGTGGGAGAAGACTATTTCAAAAACAAAATTCAGCTCCAATTTGAGATGAAGTAGCCGTTGGCTACTTTTGGTTTTTCCAAAATAATTTTGTTTTTTCTTAATTAAAATAAGGAAAGATAATACCACCAAATTATCCCCAACTTCAAGCACAATAATAGAACATGTGAAGTCTTCATTTGACTTCAAAAAATCTGCTGAAAATACCCAAGAAAAGCAATATAACCGTTGGGCACTTTTTGAATTTTCCAAGTTGGCAATTTTGCCAACTAGCTCCTTTTTGGTTGGTCCATTTGTCTCCAACTCATAAAATGAATAATGTATCATTCCCAACTGTCCATGCACGTTTTGCAACACATATATATGTGTAGCAACTCAGATTTTTGAAGAAGAAATAAATAGATAACACTAGACAAGATTATGTCAACGTGTAACACCGAAATTCCCCAATATTTCTTCTTATATGTTGAGATCATTTCCACACCTTTGACACCTTTAATATCTCTGAATATTGATGATAAATGTTCTCTTATAACATATATAAGAGGGTCTTCAAGAAAAAATAGAATGTGACATCTCAAATCGTCACATATCCAGCTATAGTCAATAATATCATCGGTTGAGAGAATAAGATATAAGATCACCATATTATCTTCAAAATAATAATAACACAGCTCCAGAATGAAGATAATAATATACTCAAGATATTCCTTGAGTGAAAATACCAAAAATACCCTTGGGGATAAAATGACCAAAATACCCCTAGTGTAAGAAAACTCCAGAAATGACCCGGATGGTCATAAATACTCATGACATCACCTTTGTCATGATAAATAGGATAATAATACATCCTTGAAATATTTTCATCATATCATGTTCCTACAAAACTCAAAATACCAATTTTGCCCTTTTTGGTAAGTTGTAGAAACTTCCAAGGCATGTTAGTCACAGGACAATAATAATCACCAAAAATACATAATAATCACATAATGAACATGTATAAATCATGTACAAATGAAAACAATCATTTTAACACATTTTAGAAAATTATTTCTAAAAACCCTAGACATCGATCGATGTGCAACAACCTGAGAGATCGATGTCAACTTTTTCAACTTTTACACATATAACACCATGTATGACATTTTTAAGTATTCGCCACTTAAAATCATGACTTTGAAAATTATCCAAACATATTTCTCAACATTCTCCCCCTTTTGGATGATTTTCAAAATAACCTAACATGATTTTAATGTCACAACTTATAACCAAAAATTTAAAAAGTTTAACCAAATGTTTTCAACTTTTAAATAGTATGTTGCTCCCCTTCAACTCATACTCTCCCCCTTAACTTATACTTAACTCTTAACTTATATTTGAAACTTATCATTTCATACCAAATGATGACTTAGCAACTAAAATCTAAAATCATGTGCTTATGCTATCTCCCCCTTTATTTTGCAAATCATGCAAAAGATAGAACTATACAATGGTATCGTAAGTCATCATACCTAACTTGGCTCGTAAGTTTTCAAACGTGGCTTGATTAAGGGGTTTGGTAAAGATATCGGCGATTTGGTGATCAGTTCTTATATGGTTTATCACTATGTCCTCAGTTTGAACATGAGCGCGAAGAAAGTGGTATCGCACCTCAATGTGTTTGGCCTTAGAATGAAGCACCGGATTCCGGGAAAGATTGATTGCACTTGTGCTATCGCAGAAAATTGGAATCTTTTTTATTTTAATGCCAAAATCACTAAGGTGCTGTTTAAGCCAAAGTATTTGGGTAGTACATAAACTCAAAGCAATATACTCGGCTTCAGTGGTAGAAAGAGCTACACTAGCTTGCTTTTTAGAAAACCAAGAGATCAAATTGGTTCCTATGAATTGACATGTGCCGCTAGTGGATTTTCTATCTAACTTGCAACCACCATAATCAGCATCACTATATGCGTGTAATTCCAACTTAGCATTTTTATCATACCATAGTCCTAAGTGAGGTGTATGCTTAAGATATCTAAATATCTTTTTCACTGCATTGTAATGTGATACCTTAGGACAAGATTGAAACCTAGCACACATACACACACTAAACATGATATCAGGTCTTGATGCAGTTAAGTATAATAGTGATCCAATCATAGACCTATAGAGAGTGTCATCAAAAGGTTTACCATTTTCATCCTTATCAAGTTTAGTACTAACACTCATGGGGGTAGTTGTAGGTTTCAAATCTTCAAAGCCAAACTTCTTAATCATATCATTGACATACTTAAGTTGGCTAATGTGAATTCCTTGAGGGGTTTGTTTGATTTGGAGTCCTAAGAAATAATTCAACTCTCCTACCATTGACATTTCAAACTCTGACTTCATACATTCTTCGAAGTCTTTTACTAAGGTAGGGTTAGTTGAATCAAAGATAATATCGTCTACGTATATTTGAACTATTAACAAATTATTACCTTTTCTTCTTAGGAATAATGTGTTGTCTATGGTTCCCCTTTCATAATTATTCGCAATAAGAAAGTTTGCAAATCTATCATACCAAGCTCTTGGAGCTTGTTTCAAACCATATAAAGCTTTCTTAAGCTTGTAAACATGGTTAGGATTCTTTGGATCTTCAAATCCAGGGGGTTGTTTGACAAACACCTCTTCTTGGATGTATCCATTTAAGAATGCACTCTTGACATCCATTTGGAAGAGTTTAATGTTACTTAGACTTGCAATCGCAAGTAACAATCTAATTGCTTCTAGTCGTGCAACGGGTGCAAAGGTTTCCTCATAATCTATTCCTTCTTGTTGATTATAACCTTGTGCGACTAGTCTAGCCTTATTTCTTGTAATATTTCCTTGTTCATCCATTTTATTCCTAAAGACCCATTTAGTTCCTATGATAGACTTGTCTTCAGGTTTAGGTACTAAGTCCCATACGTTGTTCCTTGTGAATTGATTTAATTCCTCATGCATAGCATCTATCCATGATATGTCACCTAAGGCTTCCTTAACATTATTAGGTTCTATGTGTGAGACTAAGCTATGTCCTTCAAGTTGACTTATGTTTCTACGTGTTCTAACCCCAACACTTGGATCCCCAATGATTAATTCTCTAGGGTGCCACCAATTCCTAGATTGACTAGGTTCACCCTCATCTTGTTCAAAAGTTTCATTAGTGTGAATGTTATCATATGTAATTGGATCATTAGTTGTATCATCTTCCAATTGCAAATTTTCTTGATTCATTTCATCTAAGGGTTCATGCATGTCTTGTTCAGGGGGAGTTGGTTCTAGATGATCAAGTACAGGCTCAAGTAATACTTCATCATCAAACATATTTTCAACATTTGTTTCTTGTTTATGTTGATGTTTATCACTAACTTCAAAGCATGCATTTTCATTGAATTTCACATGTATGGATTCAATTATTTTTCTAGATGCAGGATTATAACACCTATATGCTCTTGAGTTAGTTGAATATCCAACAAATATACATTCAATAGACTTTTGTTCAAATTTATCTAGATTATCCTTAGTGTTTAGCACAAAACATTTACATCCAAATACTTTAAGATAATCTATTTTAGGTTGTCTATTGTTTAGCAATTCATAAGGCGTTTTATTTAATTTCTTTCTAATAGTGAGCCTATTTATAATATAACATGCACAGTTAACAGCTTCAGCCCATAAATACTTAGGTAATTTATTTTCACACAGCATTATCCTTGCAACTTCTTGAATCGTTCTATTTTTACGTTCAACAACTCCATTGAGTTGTGGTGTTCTAGGTGGTGAGAATTCATGTTTTATTCCATAAAATTCACAAAATTTGATTACGTCTTTATTTTTAAATTCTCCACCTCTATCACTTCTAATTCTTTTGACATTTTCTTCGTAAATGTTTTCAAGTTGCTTGATAAGGGTTTCGATTGCTAATGGAGCATCGTCTTTGTGTGTTAAGAACAATGTCCATGTGTAGCGTGAGTAATCGTCTACTATGACACACACATAGTAGTGTCCACCTAGACTTCTTGTCCTACTTGGACCAAATAAGTCTAAGTGAAGCAATTCTAGTACATGACTCACTTCATGTTTCGCTTTTAAGGTTTCTTTAATGTGTTTTCCCTTAATACATGTTTCACACATTTGAAAATTATCTAAGTCTAACTTAGGCATACCTCTAATTAAATTATTTTTAGATAATTTCCTAATGGTTGAAATTCCTATATGGCCTAATCTTCTATGCCATAAATTCACATCTAAGTCATGTGATATTAGACACTTAACCTTAGCATTTAACATGTTATCTAAGGTAAGGGTATAAATATTTCCATCTCTATTTCCTTTTAAAACCGTTTCTCCTTTTTCATTTATTATATCACAAGAATTGGGAAGAAAGGAGACATTATAACCACAATCTATAAGTTGAGAAATACTAAGTAAATTATAAGAGAGATTGCTTACTAGCAACACATTTCGTATTTGAAATGTGTTTGGGTCCCCGATTGTTCCTTTTCCAACAACTTTTCCTTTGTTGTTGTCACCGAATGTTACCTTTCCACCATCAATATGTTCAAGTTCGGTGAATAGATTGGGGTTGCCCGTCATATGCCTCGAACATCCACTATCTAAAAACCATTTGGTTTTTAGATTCTTTGACTTTGCCTCTTTCTTGCATTCCTTGCATTTTTCCTACAATGGAGACAAAGTTTTAGGTACCCTTTATTTGGGTCCTTGAATGTTAGGGGCATTATTCTTGTTTAGATAACCCTTAGGTATCCAAACTTGAATATACTTTCTAGGCACATTTTTAGCATGGTTAAAGTAAGAAGGATAAGCATATAGATGATTATTCCACATAAGTGAGGATGCATTGTTATACATGTTGCGCCATGGTTGATAATCATTATAGGATGACCGAATCTTATAATGTGTATAAGGCATGCGATTTTGTTTCTTATATGGTGCTCTATATGTATATTCATGTGTATTTCTATAAGACTTGTATGAGAGTTGCTTATGCTTAGGTTCATAAAAAGTTGGATGCATTTTATTTGGTCTAGTTGCATTTGTATACATGTAGGCATGATTTCTAGGTTGTCTAGATGCAAAATTTGGCCTAGATGTATGTTTATGCGTGTGCATATTGGTGGGTTTGTGTTGTATTTTTGCCTTGATATGAGTAGAAGAAGGTGTAGAAGAAGATGTAGCAGGCAAAGTTGATTTTGTATTATATGGCAACTTTGTACTAGATGAAACAAACTTAGTCTTTTCATTTACTTTTTCGTTTTCTTCTTTATAGCCTAGGCCGGTTTTATCATTGCCATACTTTTGTGATGAGATAAGTGTATCTAACATATTTGCACCCGATTTAGATTGTTCTATCATTTTTTCTAAGGTAAATTTAGAAGACTTAAGTTGCACTATTTCATTTTCACAATTTTCTAACTTGGATTTCAACATTTTATTTTCCATTTGTAACTTTTGTTCATCTTTCCTATATGATTCAATTTTGTTCTCTAAAGAATCAAGAGTATTAGTAGACTCTTGTTTAAGAGATTCTAGTTGATCGGAAAATTCCAAGTTGGACGTCTTCAACTTGTCATTTTCTTCAACTAGTTTTTTCTTTTCTTTAGAGAGCCTCTTACAGTGAGCATGCATTCGTAGGAATTCTTCATACATTTCATCAAATGTCATGTCACTATCAGAATCACTATCAGAAGAAGAACATACCTCGTTGGATACGAAGCACACTTGAGCTTCCTCAGTTTCGGATTCTGAGTCGGATGAGTCGCTCCATGTGCTCACCTTCATTGCTCGTTTCCCTTTTCTTGCCTTAGACTCCTTTGTCTTTGACGTTTGAGCTTCCTTGTCCTTGGATTGTTTATTATTGTTGTTTTTATTATTATTTTTCTTTGTTGGACAATCGTATGAAATATGTCCTTTTTGACCGCATTCATAACACTTTAATTCTTTATTATACCATTTGTTTGTGTTATTTTTCTTAGATTGAGAAAAAGAAGAAGAAGAAGAATTATGTTGTCTATTCCTATTTGGGCGTTTGAAAAACTTTCTAAGTTTTCTAGCAATCAATATCAAGTCATCGTCTAATTCAGTATCACTATTACTATCATCGTTATTAGCATGTGTTTCAGTTGTTTTGAAGGCTATTGACTTACTGGATGACTTAGACGATTCAGACTTTCGTTGGTTCAGTTTTACCTCATAGACTTTAAGAGACCCGATCAATTCATCCATCTTGGTGATTGACTTTGTCTCCTCGATTGCAGTCACCTTTGGATCCCATTCAGCAGGGAGACTTCGTAGCACCTTTTGAACCTTTTCATTGTTCGAAAATGACTTCCCTAAAGCTTCAAGGGCATTGAAAATATTAGTAATCCTCAAATCCATAGATGTTATGGATTCGTTTGGCAACATTTTGAAAGTCTCTAATTCAGTCATAAGCATGTTTATTTTTGACTCTTTAACACCACTAGTACCTTCATGCTTTAATACAAGTGATTTCCACATGTCGTGTGCACTTGTGCAATTTGACACATATCCTGCTTCAGAAGTTGTAAGTCCATTCAAAAGTAATTGCATAGCTTTAGCATTCATGGACATTTTCTTCTTATCATCTGATGACCATTCACTTTTGTATTTTTCAACCTCTTGAGTTACTCCACTAACTTGTACAACTTTCATTGGAATGTACGGCCCATCTTCAACTATAGACCATAAATCGATGTCTATAGCCATTAAGAATAGCCTCATTCTTACTTTCCAATGAACAAAATTATTGCCATCAAAAAGAGGAGGGCGTTGTGTGGACATACCTTCCAACTCACCTTTGTGAGAAACAATAGCCATAGTATGTACCTTTGATTTGAGACAAGCAGTATATTATGAATTGTTGTTTCTTGGACTTGTATTGTTCGTACGGTGTTGAATCTTGCTTCTTTTGAGTGGTGTTGGTCTGGCTCTGATACCAAATGTTGGACCGTGCACCTGCAATGAACACCACTAGAGGGGGGGTGAATAGTGGTTATTGCCATCAAAAAGAGGAGGGCGTTGTGTGGACATACCTTCCAACTCACCTTTGTGAGAAACAATAGCCATAGTATGTACCTTTGATTTGAGACAAGCAGTATATTATGAATTGTTGTTTCAGCCTGCCACAAAGACTTTGCAGTCTTCTACGTACAGTACAATCCATATAGTGAATTGTCCAAACAACTCAGAATATGACTCAAATACACATAATTATTGAAGTTCCATGCTTCAACATATAGTGTGTTCTGCATATTCTGGGTCTGGTCATCCACAGGATCCACCGCAGGTGGGTCCTCGATCAACAGCTTCGCCAGCCGTAGGGCAGTCAGGAAGAACATCATCTTCTGCTACCATCTTTTGAAGAAGCTTCCGTTGAACTTCTTCGGCTTCTCCAATTGGGCCACCGCAGGACCCTATGTAAGAGCAGTCATCGGCACCCCTGCTTTTGGTGCCACAAGAATCGCACTCTGTACATCTAAGCCATTAACTGAGCTCGAACCAGCGTTCTCCATTTCAGTTTCTATAAAATTGCTAGAAGCAAACAACGAGAATCAGTATAGAATCAATACAATACGTCTTAAGATTGTTGTCATTAATCAAAGTAAATTATGTACAGTGTATGCTTGTGAAATAAAGCAACATGCGACTTGCTGAGCTCAGCTCAGGTCGGATCGATCAGTCAGGTTAGATCAGTCCAGGCAGGGTAATTTAATTTGCGTTCTGGACAGATGGCCTACCTACCGACCTCAGCACAGCAGAACAACAGTGCTGTGCTATCAGCCGCTTTAGCCCGAGCTTAACATACCAGCAGATCTTAGCACGGCAGGGCTGCACAACAACAAATGCTTTTAGCCTGCGCTCGGCAACACTGCATAACAAGAGTGTACCATAATCACTCGATCAGCCGAGCTCAGCTCGGGAACAACTCAACAGCTAAGCTGAGTAGAAAATCCGAGGTGAGTACAGGACTTTGTCCTTAAAACGAATTGCTCTGGTATGCTGCAGCGTATGAACTCAATAAACCTGTAAAATGTCCTGGCTTCTCGGATGACTGGGAAAATGCAGAAATGCAGCATGTGGTGAAGAAATGATTATTTGCATAAAGGAAGATTACAGAGAGAAAGAAGGAAGACTAATTTCTGAATGCTTCTGATGATGAATGATCACAAAGGTCAGCTAGGCCTCAGATTTATGGGGGAAATCTGAGGTCAGTTTGTTACAGTCAGTTTAATCACAGCTGTAGGATCAGATACCTGCTCGGCCTGAACCCTTGGATCAGATAACCACATCAAGTCTGCTCACAACCATTAGATCCGATAACTGTTCAATCTGAGCCTTTCGATCATAACAGTTTCAGGTTAGCTCAGCACGGTTAAAGCTCAACAACTTTTCAAACTTAAATCTTAGCTGATCCCAACAACCTGTAGAAGTTTAAATTTAAACAAACTTCCTTTCTAGCTGATAGGATCTGACCCACTGCCTGCAAGACCCGGCCTACAGCCTGAGCCCATCAGACCGCAGCTCACAGTCCGCAACCTGAGCTCATGCCCATGGGCCGAGCTGAGCTGATTTTCTCTCTATTTTGAGCATTAATTTCTCATTCACCTGGTATTATAATTGAGTGATTCAAAAGCCTAAAATTATCTACTCGTTACGTAGATAATTAAAGACTCATTGGTTTTCACTCATCATTAATGAAAACTAATCATAACTCAGCTCAAAGTTTGTTGCTAACCACAGTGTGCAACTTGGCTCATTTATTCCAACTTTCTCCAACATGTCTTTGTAAGAATGTCTGCTAACATATCTTCATACCTCACAAATAGAAGCTCAAGGATTCCTTCGTCAATCTTATACTTTATGAAGTGTGTCTACTTCCACATGTTCAGTAAGTCCTGAGCCTTCTTCACCTCATTCCCCTATTAAGTCCTCTGATTACACTCATCCAAACACACCTTTTGAGTCTTACTATTACAGCAGTAACAAACTTCTCCTCAAACCATGACCATTTGTTTGTATACAATACCCTATCCCGTCCAATCATACTTATCGTTCGATGCTTTGGCTCTTAAGTATAAAACCTATGCTTGTAATATCAATCTCAAACAGGAGCCTAACCCATACGATAAGGCAGCTCAGTCAGCAACCTAGAAGCAGTCTATGTAGGTGGATTTGGATGCATTGGAGGTGAATCATACATGGTCCCTTGTCCAGTCGCCCACAGTGAAGAGACCAATTGGTTGTAAATGGGTGTACAAGGTCAAACGTAAAGCTGATGGCTCTATTGAGAGGTATAAGGCCAGAATTGTAGCAAAAGATTACACAAAAAGTTGGGTGTTTACAGTAATACCTTTTCTCCTGTAACCAAGATGACAACTATTAGGCTAGTGCTTGTCTTGGCACCAGTTAAGGGCATGTATACTCATTCGCTGGATGTAAACAATGTCTTTCTACATGGTCATCTATATCAGAAAATATTTATGGAGTTGCCTGAAGGAGTCTCTTCTTGCATTCCTGATGTTGTATGTAGATTATATAAGTCACTCTATGCTCTAAGGGTTATACACAGTTTAAGAATGATTATATCATGTTTACAAAGCAAATTATCAACTCCTTCTTGGTCTTATTGGTGCATGTTGATGACATTATTGTTTGCAATGATTCTTTACAGCAAATACATTCTTTAAAGATAGTCGTCATAGAGAATTCAACCTAAAAGATTTAGGTGACCTACAATATTTTCCTAGGCTAGAGGTGGCCAGGTCAGATGAGGGATCAAGCTGTGTCACAGAAAGTATACTATGGAGCTATTGGAACAAGTAGGATTCTCAGTTTGTAAACCTGCAAAAACTCCAATGCAGCATAATTTATAATTGAGCCACAATGACTCTGATCTGATACAAGATGCCTCGAGATACAACGGCTAATAGGTAAGCTTATGTAATTGACAATGACAAGGATAGACATAGCCTTTACAGTATAGCAGCTTAGTTAGTTCCTTGATGTACCTAGTGAGCTGCATCTCAAGGAAACACATAGGCTGTTGATATTGTTCCCAAGAAAAAAAGGCTCTCAAGGTTAAGGCGTTTGCTCATTCAGACTGGGGGCGATGTTCTAAAATAAGGAGGTCAGTCACCGAGTTCTGTATGTTCTTAGAAGATGCACTGATATCCTGGAAAGGTAAGAAGCAAACTACAGGTCTTCTTCAAAAACTGAGTGTAGCGCGCTTGCTATAGATGCAGAAGTGTATAAAGATGTAGATTGGATAGGCAACCTGAATGATAGAAGATCTACGTTGGGGTATTTTGCCATGGTTGGAGGAAATCTGGTTACTTAGAGGGGCAAGAAACAAAAGGTCGTCGCGTTATCTAGCACAGAAGCATAGTTCAAATGGATTGCCAAAGGAGTAATGGAGGTCATGTGCCTTAAACAGATACTATATGAATTCGGTTTCCCGCTGATACAGCTATCTCAGCTAAAGTGTGACAACAAAGCAGCCGTAAGTATTTTAGAGAATCCAGAACAACATGACCGAAAAAACACGTCGACATAGACCGTCACTTTATCAAGAAAAAACTCGAGGATGACATAATTGAGATTCCCTTCATGCGATCATATGATCAGCTGGCAGACATACTCACTAAAGTAGTAACTGAAAAGGTGTTTATGACTACGCTTGGCAAGTTGAACATTAGAGATCTCAATACTCAACTCGAGGGGGAGTGATGGAAAAAAGAATGATAATATTTGATCAAGATTGAGGGATTAGAGTAGTTATGATTGTAACAAATCAATAATATCATATCAAATCATATCACGTGTAAAATCAAATATACCATAGATAGACTCAGTATGTAGTTATAAATTGAACCTTCTGTAAAGTATTGAATCAATGAAATACAATTTTTCATTCATGAAAACACTTTCTTACGCTAGCTTTGTACAATAAATTTAACTAATTTAGCACGTGTGTTTTTATGATTCCAGCTTGTATTGTAATGTACATTTGTGATGTCAATACATGAGATATTTTCTCACCATCCTCTCATGACGGGTACATTCTAAACTCTCTCCAATATTCTACTTCTTCTCTGCTTTACTTAGCTTATGTTTTCTGATAAAATCTGAGACGTGGATTTTAAATTGCAATTGTATCCAATTTATTTTGCACTTGTATCCTTTTGATCCGTAGATATTGTCGATTGATGAAGAAAACCAGCATGCAATTCCACCCCCGTAAGCCTACTTGCAAAGAAAAAATGCAACTGGAAGTACAGAATGCAAAATGCACTGGAATCGTTTAAACTTCTGTACGAGTTATTACAATATCGGATCTGTCAATGAATGACAGTCTGGAAAGGAAAAGTTTATTTGTGAGTACGGAAAAATACATCAAGTTCACAGGTGGTTCAGATCAGTAATTGGGGCATGACCTTTCTGTTAGTTTATGTGCTATAGGCCATGATTTGAATATTTATGTTATACATTTATTATTAATAAAAGAGGTTTTATTATCATTATTGTTGGTTAGTATGTTACACAATTTTGATATATGTCCCTGATTCATTATTGTTATAGAGATAAAATAATTTATAATCAGTATGAGTATTGATTTGATAATCATGAGATGATTATGTGTATGGTGATACAAATCAATTTCATAGATACTTGTTAGAGAACAGTGTATTGGATAGACCCATCATGAGATTACTACATGGATTAGCGTCATAAGTAAATCTCATGATAGTCATGTTTTAATCCTTTGACTTGAGATTGTCATACTTTCCAACATAAGGACTATTATATTTTGACATGATCAAACGTTATCCGTAACTGGATAATAATAAAGGTCATGATTGAATGTGATAGAAATTATGTAGAGGATATTGAACAATCAAGATAGAATTTGTCCATCTCTTTTGAGAGAGATATCTTTGGGCCCCTCGATTAGTGAGACTGTGAAATGCATGGCCGTGCTCAAATGAATTGATAGTGTGATCAATATCATTTGTTTTATCAGTCTGCTTAGAGATCGAGTAATCATATGTTTGAATAGTATAAGTATGACGCTGACCATGACTTATGTTCAAACTAGATATCGTGTGACAAAGGGATTAAGCATGTACTATTATTAGGCTAGTTGGACTTTACTCGTATTAATTGGGTAGTCATAATGTCTTGCTAGAGACCAATTACGACTTGTTGGTTTAATGGAGATTTAACTGACTGCCAATTAATATGGGCCTATCGGGTCACACACAAGAATGCGTATGGGCTGATATTAATAATATTAATAATATTAATATTAGATATTAATTATTTTTATTATTATTTTCGTTTTTTTATATATATTTATATCATCGGATAATAACAATAAAATCCATATCTGATATGGATTTTGCTTGGTTTTATCTAATCCTAACAAAATCCGTATTTGATACGGATTATGATTAGCATTAACTAATCCGATCTGGAATCGGATTTTGATATGTATATATATGTATATATCCTGGCGTGTCTTGTACACTACAGAGTACAGAAAAACGAAACCCTAGAATCGTTTTTTGAGAAAAGCCGAGTTCTTCAGCCGCGCCGTTTCAAGAGCTAGCACTCCGGGCGGAAGCATTCATATGGATACCGACAGAGGGTGATCGTGTCATCGCACCTCCTACGTTCGCACGTTCTACATCTGCAGATTTCGAATCTATAGAGGTATAGTTTTTGATTTCTTTCATCGAATTAAACGAACAACATGGATTCTTGGTAGGAAATCGGAGATCAAGTTTTGTTTTTCCACTGCGCGTTTTGCAGTGATCTTGTCGGATTTCCTAACAGATTTGCAGTGATCTTGTCGGATTTCCTAATCCCCTTGCAAATTGTGAAATATGAAGGGTGATCGGCCTTTACGGAACAACAACAACAACAACATTACCCTATTGCCTTAGAGGCTTCCGCCTATGACGAGGTACGGGGGGTCGGATGTACGCAACCATACTCATGTCTAAGAAACACACAGAGGTTGTTTTCTGATGACCCATAATGATGCGTCAAGCTGTGTTGATCAACTGCTGCTTCACAATATAAGAAATGCAGCCAATTTAATGAGTCATTTTGTTTTATTTCATCATATTGCAAAGTCAAGTAAGAATGTGTCTTTACATAACAGAGGAAAAAGTCCAAGGAAAGGGGCGGAGGAACCAAACTATAAAACATAATCAGTACACATGAATGAAGATAAAACACATATGAATGAGAATAGATATCTACAAACCAACATGCTTTTTGACATAGTCTCCCACACAAGCGATAAGAAGAGGGTCGGCAGAGATCAACTTTGAGAAATAAAGAGAAATTTCGTGGAAAAGAATCAAGAAACAAATACATGCACTTCGCTGAGTGTCATCCAATAAAGAAAAAAAAACGCCACATGTAGTAAATTATATATAGAAATTTTTACTGTTACTGTAAGTCCATTATTTTGCTCGCCGTGATAAATTGTAGATTTATCATACCTGCACTCTTTTTGATTACGTCTCTGGGAAATTCTGATTTTTTTAATGGCAATTGGGTAAGAGATGAATCCTACCCTTTGAACAAGCCTGATTCTTGTTCTCTTTGAACAGGTCAGATGGGAAGCATATGGTGGAATAGCTAAGAGGAAAAGATCGTTAATTGTTGGAAATTTTCTAAATATGAATACGTGGGAATCGCTTGTTTGTATCCTTAGAAATTCTCTAAAAGATCATAAGAAAGTTTACGCTTTTTACTACAATTTCTTCAACTTATACTACACAACAACAACATTATTCCATTGCATTAGAGGCTCCCGCCTAGGATGGGGTATGAGAAGCAGGATGTACGCAACCATACCCATGTGTTAGAAACACACAGAGGTTGTTTCCCGATGATCCATAATGAAAATTGCGACAAGCTGTGTCTATCGCAGCTATTTCACAATATAAGAGGCGCAACCAATTTAGTTAGTCATTTTGTTTTATTCTAGAGAAAATTTCACTTATCACCCAAAGGTTGTTCAAAATTTTCAAATAACATTTAAGCGATATTAAACTTCATTTAACGTCCAAAGATAGCCTAATTTGACTCAATTAATACCAAAATACCGGTTGTAACTTTTGACTTTTTAAATGCAACCGTTGAATGACCCAAAATTGATTCCCACCAGTATGATTTACCGATTTTACCCTGATTATTTGGATTGACGGTAAAATACCCAAACCGTCTGCCATTCCACCCATTTTCCTGTATCACACATACGAAATTATACCCTCCCTGTGATTTGACTGGTGCTCAAAATGAATACTTTTTAATACTTAATTCTCAGGCAGAATCGTTTGCTGGTTTGTAATGTCTTCTTACTTTGAATTGTGTTTATATTCCATGACATTGTATTTCGAGTGATGCATCACCAAACAACAACAGAACAAGACAACAAGCAAACCAGGCCACAGAAATAAAACAGAGTGGCCATGGACTCTTAGCTGACAACACCTAAGGAAAATGAGCAAACATTACTTGAATTTCAGCCAACTAAATTAGATTAGGAGCAGTATAAGCCATTACATTCATCTTTCAAGGGAAGTAACAATGAAGTAAAATTGGAAATGTATTCCAACCAAAGAACACAACATTTCAAGATCATTCAATACAAAACATTTATAGCCATGGAAACACACCTCCAACATCACATTTTCATTCATTAACTAACACCACATCCTCAGTTCAATCGCATACATCACAACTACATAATAAAAATACACACTACATTGACAATTTATTGATCAAAATGACGCAGCTAAGGATCATGATCCACAACAAGATCCGGCTTTTCCTCTCCAAATGACGTACCTTCAGGTTGCAATTCTTTATCTCATCCTCGTACCTACTGCACCTCCTTAGCAGCCCAGGTATTATTTAACACACGCGTTCAACCATTGGTTCATTCAACCATTGAATGAACCCATATTCTCTAACTCCATTCTAGCAAGAAAACAAAAAAACCAGTCATATTGCATAAAAATTTTAAACTCCCAAACATTGGCTGGAAGATTTTAAACTTATCCTCGTCAGTGGACATGCTATGAACCTATGCCCAGGATTTGATTTGGTCCAGGATGTTGTCTCAGTCATTTTCGTACCACAATAGCAGCGTCCTTCCACACCAAATTAAGCCCTCTTCCAGGCGACCAACTACCGAGGATGGAGAAGACATCTTACTTCACTATAGAGAGAAAGGGAAGAATGAGGATCTTGATTCAAAATCTTGAATTATTGATGGATGTTGGCTGATTCTGTGAAGTGGGGGGCTAATTTATAGAGGGAACCAGAAGAGAACCAGTTGCAGCAGGAGGGAAGGAATGAAAAGACGTTATTTTGCAGTGAGAATAAGTTTTGGCAATAAAATGTAGTGAAACCTGCTGCAGCAGGTTATCAGTCGGTTTCTGGTGTTAATTGAGTCAAATTGGCTACCTTTAGGTGTTAAATGAGGTTTAACAACGTTTAAATGTTATTTGAAAATTTTGACCAACATTTGCATGATAAGTAAAAATTTCTCTTTTATTCCATCATATTTCAAAGTAAAAAAAGAATGTGTCTTTGACTCTATTGGAAACGGAATTACAACGATAAGTTTATTCCATCATTTTGATTTATGGAAAATCATCATAACTCTTTAAATCCTTCAATGCTTCGGTCGATTCCTTTCTTTGCTTGTTTGATTTTTCAGATGGTGTACAAACCCTTAATTGTGCGTGGTTGTTTTGGAAGAGAACGGAAACCAAGATAATAAAAGAAGAAAAGTTTGATTGACGTCTGAAATCTAGACAGTTATGATAGTTTTTTTTGTTACATTAAATGTCAGGCAAGTATTGACATCGAAATATTGATTTGAGGTGCCAATCCAATTTTTAACGTATTGGATGAGAGAAAGCATTATGCGAGATATAAATGAGCCAACCAATCATCAACCGACACGTCGCAACAGTGACGAGGTTTTTTTTAACAAAAATTCAGCTTGAACCAATAGAAGCATGACACGTGTCATGCCATTTTAAAAAAAGGTTTTCCCATAAACTTAATCTTCTCCAAATTTCCCCCTTCCTCCAGCGATGAAAACGCAACCACCGCAGCAAGCCACCATCGGCAGTCCTACCATCTGTCCCTGTTTGTCAGCAGAAATGTTTCTCTTTCTCTCCATTTACAAATCGAACTGTTTCTCCCTCCCCCACTCTCACTGCCCCACCCCCACCCCACCCTTCAGATTGCATGAAAGAAGACAGTCTGCAAGAAATCTTAGATCAAGCTCGGGGCCAATGTTATCGGGTCTCCAAGAGAAACGGTGATGGTGTCTCTTGTGTCACCTCTGGAGATTTTCGGCCTGGAAGCCCAAGATTTCTGACGGAAAAAGAAGAGAAAGCAATTACAGAGAAGGGAATTTATTTTCATCCCAGTCCATTGAGTACTCTTAGAGGATCTGACCCACCTGAGCAATTTTTTTTAAAAAAGGAGCATCACACATGTCATGATCTTATTAGTCCTCATTTCTTGCCTCAGATAATGCCTCCTTTGATTCGATCGGAATGTTTAAGGGGTTTAAACCCTTTTTTTCTAAATTTCTAAAGTTCCTAGTGTCCTTCGTAATAGCTATTAAAATGTATTACCATAGTGTATAATTTTGATACCTTAATGGCCCTTAATCTAAAACTTCAAAAATAAAAGTACTTTATAGATATGACACACACGTGTGTGTGTATATATATGGGACAAATGCACTATAATCCGTATGTTTTTATGGATGAGGGAATCTCACTTAATAGCCAAACGTTTGGCTCATTACTCAACTAACAGATAAACGCTGAAGAAACTCACTTAACATCCATTCTTTTTGGATAATGGCTCATTTACTGCTGTGCAACCGGCTGAAAAATTTTGAACAATAGAAAAAACCATTGACTCACATTTACCTGTCCAAATTAATTATTTCTTTATTCTGGAGGGAAAAAAGCAAAAATCTGGCAACATTTCACCTACCTCCCTTGTCAATTCCAAAACCCACCCCTGTTCAATCAACATCCACTCTTTTTATTCCTTCAGAAGAAAACTTTGGCACACAAAAGAAGACATTTTTTTGATGAAAATTGCATAGAACTGTTGGTTTTTTCAATCATCAAGAGGGTGTTGGTTGCATTTGTGTGAAGAAATTGCATTCGCTTCACATCTGGCTATGCAATTACCATGGGAAGAAGTGTAGGACCTGTATAGCACCACTAGAAGAGAGGGTTGAATTGTGAGTGCGGAAAAATTGGTTTTCAAAACTTTGTGTTACCAATTACTCACTTCTGAAAAAAGATTCTCTTTTTAGACCTGGTTTTTGAATAAATTAATGATCACGTTGTATACCTCTTAAAATAGTAAAATTTGGTGACAAAGTACTTTCAGCTATTGTGTATGTGTCATAAAAATTTTAGAATAAAAATAAAATATAAGACCTTGAAAAAATGTTTTATTCAGATTGTGTCAATCTGTCAGAAAGTGTTCATCAAAATAAAAAATTTATTCCTATTGATTTACAACTCCAAATGATCTGTACATTTTATGATATGACCTTTACGATATGCATTTTAAATGGTTGAAACAATTTTTAAAAATTTCTTTGGAAAGTATGTCGACCACGTTGATGTTTTCAACTTTTACAGATCTTAAAATCAGATTGCACTAGTCTCAGAACTATGAAATTTTGAATGACTTATACTTATCCAAATGAGATGAAATTTATGCCAAATGAAAGTTAAGATGTGTGGCTATGTTTCTACAAAATTTTGTGATTTTTGAAAATTGTTTGCTATTTTTACCGTGCTAATGTAAAAGATGAAGAAAATAGGAACTGAAAGTAAAAGTGCTGAAAAATAAGAACACCGAGATTTTTATACTGGTTCGGTTAAAACAACCTACTCCAGTCTTCGAGAACACCTTCCTCAGTTTTCACTAAATACAAAAACACCTTAACACAAAGGTGATTGGAGTTAAACACCAACTCCACCCTTTTACAAACAAAAAAACAAACAAACCAACATGAACACCACCACCGATCTAATGAAGGCTTGATCAACCTTTATCAACCTTTTACAAGAAATGAACATATATGGGTGGTATAATCAAAACCTATATAATATATGGAATATAAAAATGATAGGCTTGAGGCTAAGAGCAAGAGAAAAGAAAGGAAGAAGAAGAGAGTAGTCTTGCTTTTTGGACTTGAATATCAACTTTGCTTAGCCTTGTATTGCACCATCTTGCTCCTTCTTATAACATTGTGGCTGCCCCCTAGGGTTACTTCTGAGAACCCTGTGCTGACCTGCAACCAGCTGGCTGTGACACCAATGCCTGCGTAGAATAACTGTGATTTTGTCAGGTTGGTTCTGAGCCCAGAACAGTCACCAAAGTCAGCAAGTGCATTCATAATTTTCTTTATCGAGCTGACATCGCCTCCGAAAAATAGGATAAGGTCATCCGCAAAGCAGAGGTGAGTTATTTTCTACTCAACACAGCCAGAATGATAGTGAAACTCTTTATCATGACGCAATCCATGAAGCAATCTTGATAGATATTCCATACCAATTACGAATAAGAATGGAGAGATAAGGCCCCCATGTATCAAGCCACACCTGCCTTGAAAGAACCCATAAGGCCTGCCGTTAAGAGAAACATAGTAGCCGATCGTGCTCACACATTCCATGATCCATCCCATGAAGATAGGGGGAAATTCTAGTCCAATAAGCATTTCCTTGAGGAAGGACCAATTGATGAAGTTGAAGGCTTTCCTGATGTCCACCTTAAGTATGTATTTTGGAGTTGTCCTTTTTCTCCCATAATCTCTAATCAGCTCTTGGACTAAGAAGACATTTTCCATCATGGATCTGCCCTTGTTGAAACCAGCCTGAGCAGGATCTATAAGGGGGCCATGACTGACATCATTTGCATTGCAAGAACCATAGAGATTATCTTGTAGATCACGTTGCAGCATAGGATTGGTCGATAGTCCTCAACTCTAGTCACATGAGCAGCCTTGGGGACCAGAGCAATGGTAGCGTGATTGACCTGCTTAAGCGAATGACCATTCCTGAAGAACTCCTGCACTACAGCAATCAGGTCGGCCCCTACTATCTCCCAAGATTTTATGAAGAAATGAGAGGAGTAGCCATCAGGACCAGACGCTTTGTCCTTCCCAATGGAGTGCAGGGCAGCTTTGATCTTGGCTTCTTGTACAGAGGCTATAAATGAATTAGCTTGCTGCGCATATAGCATGGGACCACTATTCAGACTTGTGTTTTGGTGGACTGGACTAGCTGAGCTGAGCCAAGCAAGTCAGCATAGTAGGATACAAACTGCTGAGCTGCCTGCTCGATAGATGAAGACATAGTGCCATCGCCGAGCTAAACTCTATAATACCGTTCCTTCCCTTGTTTCTTTTAATTATGGAGTGGAAGAATTTTGTATTCCTGGCACTCGAAATTAAGTAGTTACCTTTGGCAAGCTGAGCAAAGAATTTCCTTTCAGCCTCCAAAAGGTTGAAGGCCAGGTGCCTTTGTTTATGCAATTTGTCCTTCCAGTAAGGAGTGCCCCATTGATCTTTTTGGTGTTCTTGCATGTGTTCCAACTCCTCCACCGCCTGGTCAGCTCTGCTAGAGATGTGCAAGAAGGATTTCCTGTTCAGCGACCTGAGGGGGGCCTTTCAAGGCTTTCAGCTTTTTGCATATCTGAAACATGGCCGAGCCGTGGATCCGTTGACTCCACAGTGAGCTGACCAGAGGGAGAAATTCTTCATGATCAGCCAACATATTGAAGAATTTGAAAGAACTTCTGACTATGGAGCTAGAGCTGTCAAGGTTGAGCACAGCAGATGAATGGTTAGAAAGGAATCTAGCAGGGTAGAAATGTACCTTTGCCATAGGGTTTGTCTCTATGAAATCATTGTTGTCCATCACTCTGTCAAGTCGATATTTGACAGAGCCGTTATCCCATGTGTGGAAGCAGCCGGACGAGCTGAGCTGCATTAAACCTCTTTGGAGGAAGTAGCTGAGCTGGTCCTGGAGTTCATAGTTCGTTGTCGTTCTGCCCCCTATTCTCTCTTCTTCAGTTAAAATGCAGTTGAAATAGCCTAGGACAATCCATGGTTCATTTTGTGTTTGACTTTGGTTGATGATAGAGTTCCATAGTGGCTGCCTATCAACCAGTGTGTCGAAGCCATAGAAAAATGTGACTTACATGTTAAACTTAGTCACCAGAGATGTGATTTTACAGTGCATAGACTGAGGATCAGTTGGAAGGACCTGGACAACGACTGATGACGGATTCCAACATACCAAAACTCGTTTGCCAACATGAGGGTCAAAATTACAGTGGCCGCCTGTTAAGTGGTTGGTCTTACCTTGACCTTGTCTTGAGGTGGCTTGAGCGTTTTTCTTAATGCAAGCGCCTTAGATTTCAACGCCACTTCAGTGAATCCGTCTTGGAGCAGAGAATTAATTCTCTCTACATGGTGCTCCACGTAAACACTATGTTGTTGGCCCTGGCGTAGCTCATCTGGGTTGGTTTCAGCTAAGCCAATTGTTTTCGCCTGTGGTTGGTCCGAGCCTGTTTTGGTTTGAAGACGTGCAAGTGTGGTTGGCTGGGCTGAGCTGACAAGCCGTGTTGATATAAGACTACTACGGGCAGTGAAATTAACACAAAAACATCAACAACATCATTACCCATTGCCTTAGAGGCTCTCGCCTATGACGGGGTACGGGGGTCGGATGTAAGCAACCGTCAAGCAGTGTCGATCAACTGCTACTTCATAATATAAGAAGCACATCTAATTTAGTGAATCATTTTGCTTTATTCCATCATATTCTAAAGTCAAGAAAGAGTGTGTACTTGACTCGGAAATGGGAAGACAGTGAAATTAACTAAGTATCGATTAGTTGTGATATCTAATTATTTAATTCGATTAAAATATAAACATTAAAAAACCAATAACCGGGAAGGCAAATAGTTGACTTAAGTAAAGTGCTAACAAACATATGAGAACTTATGCAAATGTAGTAAACAATATTGCATAACGTTCTACCAGATCTTGCATCATGTGACATCCCTTGTCCATAATTTTACTTTGGATATTCCATCAGAACCAAGCTGAACTCCTAGTACACAATTTCACTTCTAATTATATATACACACAGCGACAGTGCAAATACTATATTACACACGCAAAATATATTACATATTACACACCACGCACAAACACACAACACAAGCTAGGCATCTGACCAGGTGATATCAATAGATCCCACATCATCAGGATCAGAAATTCCCAGGGCTTCCCACACAGCTTTTGAGGCATCAACAATGTTATTAGGACATGGAGGCTGATAATCATGGTCCTCGTCACATCCCATTGTGGAGTCACACTCATCCACAACCATGGCCGTCACACTCCGACCATTACCCTTAATAACGATATTGTTGAGGCACCTACTTCCACCATTGTACCATCCAGTCGACAATGCTACAACTGGAGTACTATCTGAATGATACTTGTTATCACATTCAGAGGGACCTCCACCATCCCCACCTTTTTCAAAACTATTTATTGTAAGCGTTGCCTTCGTCTGTCCGGTAACTGAAGACGAACATTCATATTTCTTATACTTTTTCCCAGAGACACAGCAATCCGAATCGTTTTCTTCATTGCACTGCCCTGGAGGCGGTGTTTTCCCGGTTATCGTGCCACTGGGTTGGCAAGACTGAAGCCTAGAAGCTGACGATTTCGCCAAAAGAAGTGAAAGCAGGAGCAGGAATGAAAAGAAGCGGAGGTTCTTCATGTTGTGTTCTTTGGTTTTAGAAGTATTGCTGAATGAGGATGAATTATTCAGCATTGGTTTATTGGAATTTATAAGCTATTATGGGACGTTAAGTGCCAAATTTATGCTCAAGCATGAACGTAGATATATATATATCTTTATTACGTGACCTGATAAATTGTGAAATATTTGAAGCATTCGGCGAAAGTTGGTTCCCTTGCAAACGTTGCGGGAACGCCGTTGAGGCACAAGAACATTAAATTTTCTATGTTGGGGTGTTTTGGGGGGGGGGGGGGGGGGGAGTGATGGTTCGGCTTAAAAACAAAAACAGATAAAAATAACAAAGGTACAAAATTTATATGCCAATACAAATTACTGAACGTATGGAGAAGACAAATATATGGCTGAAAGAGTACAACTTAAGTATCAGTTGATGGTGACATTAAATGTACTTAATCTTCAAGAAGGTCCAATCTTGTCATTTCTTAATGATTTTAACAAGGTCCAACGTAGTAGTATGTTTACTGAGATGGCAACTCGTTGTCTTAAAACGGTGTTAAACATCTTTAAATCATAAAGAGAGAAGAACGTCTGAAGTGTGATTCTGAAATTTGTCAGAATATTACAAAATAAGGAAACAAGAATAATGTTATTAATATGGTTGATACTGTACTTATTGGGATTGATAGTATACTTATTTCACAATTATCCTAAATCCTTAAATTGTAGCCCCTCAATTTACTGTTTAAGAGGATGAAGAACTGACTATTAATCTAAGGAAAAAGTGTTTTTCTTCAATATCAAACATGGTATCAGAGCTAGCATTACATCCTTGAAGTGACGACATACAAAAACTCATCACATACCTGAAAATTACCTGTAAAACACTATTTCCATGGCCGACCAAACACTCCATTCAAGTACATCCCAGTCTCAGAGCGCAACCAACCCAATGACTGAAAGTATGAACTTGGCCAGGGTATTGGAACTGCTATAAATATGGGCACCAAGACGGAGCCCAGCAGAAAATTCATCCAGCCAACAACTCAATCTGACCGACAAACTAAATGACCACAATTACGCTGTTTGGACAAGAAAGATCAGCCTAGATAGGGGAGGCTCAGGCACATCACAGCCCCCCTCCCAAGAAAGAAAATCAACAATGGAGGCTGTCAATCTCCGCTGTCCTAACATGGATTTTTGAGAACATAGAACCAGACATCGTTAACCAATACATAGATTACCCTACATCATGGGATCTGTGGAAAGGTATTGTGTCCATATATAGGAGTCGCAAGGAACCTCTACAAATTTATGCCTTGACTGTCAAAGCTAACAGTTCGAAACAAGGAGCGCAGCCACTCGAACGAATTTATAGCCAATTGCAGTCCATTTGGAAGGATATAGAGTGGAGACCCTTGAATCCAATGCATTGCCCTCGAGACATGGCCGTGTACAATCAACTCCAACAACAAAATAGATTATACAGATTTCTACAAGCCATAAGGAAAGAACATGATGTTAATAAGAGGGACATATTGAAAATCGAACCTCTACCCACAGTAGAGGAAGCGTACGCACATATTAGGAGAGAAGCACATAGAAGTGAAATTATGAAAGGTGGCAAGGAACCATCACCAGAGAGTATCCCCCTAGGTATCCGGAGTGGCCTTGTGTCATAGACAGGAAGGACAAACCCTATAAAACCAAACAACTTACCAGGCAGGAGGAGGAGGACGATCAAACTAGGTGAGAATCGCTCCACCAGCGACATCATCCCGTCGGGAGGATGAGAAATCTCATCTCTGATGTACACATTACAGCGGCAGTAGGCACACAACAGACGGGTGTTTCCAACTGATTGGATACCCTGAATGGTGGTCAGACACGAGAAAAAAAGGAAAGAGAGGAGGATGTGCAGGCTCAGCTATGGGCAACTCGCGGGCCAACAGCGATGGCGAAAAGCCGTCAGGATTCGGAGGAGTGACAAGGGATGGCGGCTCTCTCAAACCGTAGGTGGCTCCAGAAGAATGCATGGATCTATTTAAAGGTAAAGGGCTTCGAGCAAAATTACACCCAAGCCCTTCCTTCCTTAATCCTATATATTTTAATGGAGCATCTAGCAATAGCAAAATTGATCTGGAACACACCAGAGAACTTGAAATTGCAAGTCCACCAATAAAAATATTTAAAAACTCGACCAGCCTCAATGAAAAATGAAGTCCGACCCAACTACATAATTGACCAAAAGAATTGAAAAAAATCCCATCTGTTTGTTTGACTGTGGTGCCACCGACACCATGTGACTGTAGTGCCACCGACACCATGTCATATATGATGTCTGTGATTTCCATTATCGCACTCATCCTAAGAATAAATTTATCCGGACTGCCAATGGTGGATGTTCCTCTGTAGAAGGGGTGGGCAGTATTCATATTTCACCGTCGCTAAAATTCAAAAACTGTCTTTACGTTCCTACCATGTCCCATAAGTTTTTATCTATAAGCCATATTACAAAAGAGTTGAATTGTCCTATACTAATGCACTCGATATTTTGTCTTCTGCAGGATATTCCAACGAGAAAGATAATTGGGCGTGGTCCTGAACGTGGTGGACTCTACTTTGTTGATGATGTGGATCAACACGGTATGACAACACTCGCTCATGGGACAGTAGATAGGCAGGCTTGGTTGTGGCACCACTGACTGGGTCATCCTTCCTTGGGGTACCTAAAGATGTTCTTTCTCTAACATTTTAATAAGTATTCTCATTTACTATGTGATACATGTATTTTAGCAAAGAGACATATCCATGCCTACCCCCAGAACAATACCAAGTAGTTGAGTCTGTTTTTCCTTATTCACTCGGACATTTGGGGACCTTCCCCCACTCTGAGCTTGAATGGGT
The DNA here is from genome assembly GCA_036186865.1 of Eustoma russellianum. Lineage (NCBI taxonomy): Eukaryota > Viridiplantae > Streptophyta > Magnoliopsida > Gentianales > Gentianaceae > Eustoma > Eustoma russellianum. The sequence continues at coordinate 33,590,318 of AP025058.1, forward strand.
TCTTATATTTCTTGCTATTTGTTTATGAGTGTACCAAAATGACTTGGGTTACTTTCTTAAGCACAAGTCTGACGTCTTTAATAAATTTGTTACCTTTTACCACATGATCGAAAGGAAATGCCAGAAAAAATTCAATTCCTATGTACTGATAATGAAAGAGAATATGTGAACAAACCATTACAAGACTTCTTCCAGGAATACGAACTTGTACATCAAACTACCTGTCCAGATACTCTTCAACAAAATGGGGTAGATGAATGAAAAAATTGTATCCTACTTGAAATCACCGTTCACTTATGGTTGAGTCTAAAGTACCCATCCACTACTGTCCAGAAGCTATTGCCACTGCAAATTACCTCATAAACAGATTTCCAGCAAATATCCTCAAACACCAGAACCCATTGACTCACTTCCTCAGTACCATTTGGTACCTCTCCATCTTACCCTTCCTCTAGGAGTATTTGGATGTACAGTCTACATTCATATACCTAAAGCTCAACGATCTAAATTTGCCCTGTGTTCAATCAGATGTGTGTTTGTTGGTTATGTGATCAATAAAAAGGGATACAGATGCTTTGACCCTTAAACAAGCCGTCTGTACACAACTATGGACTGTTATTTCCTCAAAACAGAGTATTATTTTCATACCCAACCTCGTAGTTCGGGGGAGGTTTCTCAGGATGACTCACTCAGATGGTTACACAAACCTGTTCTGTTGGAAACTGTTCCAACAGATGGAGTAGGCCAAGCTATCAGACCGACTTCTAATAATAAAGGGGAGTCTTGTACGACGGACCATGACCCTTTATTGACCACGGATGAGTGTCCTAAGGTAAGTAATCCATCTCTACTCAAATGCCCTCAATTGATTCTTCTAACAAAATTATAGAAAAACTAGAATCAACAGATCACATGTATGTACTTCATCTAAGATATCTAGTGGCAAAAACAGTCAGGGGTCTATCTGAGACAATTAAAGTCTTTAATACGTCTCTCTACATAGGACAAATTCCCAAAACTGTAGAAGACGCTCAAAAATACTACGAGTGGAGAGAGACAATGCAGGACCAGATGGATGCTCTTAAAAAGAATGGAATGTGGGAGAAGAGTTTGGACAGCCCAAGAAAGAAGCCTGTTGGGTGCAGATGGATTTTTACACTAATGTGCCCAGCAGATGGAACGATAGAGAGATACAAGGCAAGATTGGTTGCAAAAGGATGTATACATACCTATGACATTGACTATTCAGAGACATTTTCTTCACTGGGAAAAATAGATACAATCAGAGAATTTCAGTGTGTGATGATGAAATTTATAAATGTTGAATTATGAATTGGAGTTCTACTGAAGTGTACCCTTGTCATAATTTGATCATGCTTTAATTCGATGACAGATTAAAGGGAAAATGGGGTCTAATATTCAAGAAGCAATTTGAGTGATGAGCACTAATGTTCTATACTCACTCTGTATATATGTTATGATTGGTGGAACTGAAGTCAGCCGAGTTGAAGTGAGGCTGAGCTCAAGAGATAGCCGAGCTCAAGTAGCGAGCTCAAGTGAAACATGGATAGAACTTAGAGAAGTGAACTACTGCCAAACAGAGTTGAACAGTGTTGAGCAGGACAACAATAATGCGGAGCAGAGCTAAATAGCGAGCATCGAGCTCAGCTCGGTAGTGCATCAGAAGTTTACGGGATATAATATTCCTTGATTGGAGATTTGATTGAAGAGAATCATATTCTAAGTCAAACTTTCCATACTTATCTTTTATAAGAAATATCTATTAGAGTCCTATTTATGGTATGATAGCGATGTAAAAGGAAAATTCTATAAATCACGCTAACCCTTTACTCCCCAAAAAATCCCCTGTTAGACGCCGATTTGATGTAACCGAAAACTCAATTGGTCTATAGTGAATTTCTTAGCTTGCCGTCATCGTGGGTTTTTCTTTCCTCGAGGGTTTTTCCACGTAAAATCGTGTATTCTTCATTTATTATTTTATTTGATTATTTTTCATTACGTTTGTGCATTCTTGTTAACAATCTTCGTGGTTGTTTCTGCTGTTCTGCAACCCCCAATAGCTGGTATCAGAGTAATAGGGTTCTTTGTCGAGTGGGAGCAATGGTCGACAATGGAAAATCAAGGATTGAGAGATGTGATGGATCTAACTTCGGTTTCTGGAAGATGCAGGTTGAAGACTACCTATATCAAAGAGATCTATATATGCCTCTTAAAGGGAAGGAGGTGAAGCCTACTGACATGACAGATCGAGAATGGGAAATTCTAGATCATAAAGCACTTGGTGCCATTAGACTGTGCCTTATACAAACTATAGCATTCAATATCTCAAAAGAAAAGACCACAAAGGACGTAATGAATGCTTTGACAATGATATATAAAAGCCATCTGCCTCTAACAAAGTGCATCTAATGAAGAGACTTTTCAACATGAAGAAAACTGAGACCAAAACGATGCAGGAACACTTGGGTGAGTTCAATACGATTACTAGCCAACTTTTGGTGATACTGTCAAGTCTGCCTGACAGTTGGGATGAAGTTGTCATAGCTGTGAGCAAATTGTCTGGAGAAGGTACATTGAAATTTGAGAATGTGGTAGATGTGCTGCTTGATGAAGATTTAAGGAGGAGAAACAGTGGCAGCGCTGAAAGTTTAGGAGCCGCTCTGAACATAGAGGAGCGCGGTAGGTCTGCCAAGAGGGGCAATGATAGAGGAAGAAGGAGATCTTAGTCAAGGAAGAGCATATCAAAAGGCTCAAATCTGACCTGCTGGAATTGCAAGAAAAGGGGTCACTTTAAGTGCGATTCAGAGTCAAGAAGAAGGCTGATCAGACCAACAAGAATGGAAACAAAATTCATGTCTCTTAAGCGTACGGGTTTGACAGTGATTGGCTGATCTTGAGTTATGAAAGTCAAGCTGACGCTCTTTTAATCTTCGACACTGGGGCCTCTTTTCATGCCACATCCAACCGAGAATATTTCACAAATTATAGAAGTGGAAATTTTAAAAAGGTATATCTCAGGGATGATGACTCCTATGATATGATTGGAAAGGGAGATATCACATTGACTCTACCAGATGGAAGGCATCTAAAGTTGCTGTAAGCAAGACACGTACCTCGGCTGACCAAGAACTTGATCTCAATAACGCAACTAGCTATTGATTCCGACCTGGAAGGAAGATTCAGCAAAATTCACTGGAAGTTACTTAAGTGATATTTAATTGTGGCACAAGATTTGAGAGCAAGAACTCTTTACAAGTTTTCAAAGAAGAGCTCGGCAAATATAGTCACCTCGGTAAGTGACACCGAGCTCTGGCACTAAAGACTTGGACACATGAGTGTCAAGGATATGAGGGTAATGGTGTCTATAGGGAAGCTGGAAGCTCTGTCCAACTTTGACATACCACTGTGTGAATCTTGTGTGCTGGGGAAATGGAAAGCTGTTAGTTTTTCAAAGCATAAGAGAAGCCTCAGAGCTGAAAAGTTGGACCTTGTACACACATATGTGTGAGGGCCCTCAGATGTGCCTTCACTGAATGGATCTCGTTATTATGTTACCTCTATTGATGACTCAACTAGAAAGCTGTGGGTGTACTTTGTAAAACACAAGTTTGACATATTCGAAGTCTTTAAGAGATGGAAGAGTCTTGTTGAGAACGAAACAGGGCTGAAGCTGAAGTGCTTGAGGTCAGACAATGGTGGAGAATACTGCAGCAAGGAGTTTGAGGATTATTGTGCCAAGAATTGGATCAGAAGAGAAAAGACTATGCCAAAGACACCTCAACATAACGGTGTTGCCAAAAGGATGAACAGAACAATATGTGAAAGAGAAAAAAGTATGAGGATATATGCAGATCTGCCGAAATCCTTTTGGGCCGAGGCGGTGAACACCGCTATTTATCTTATCAACAGGGGTCCGTCTACTGCAATTGACTGTAAACTTCCTGATGAAGAGTGGACTGGCAAGGAAATCTCACTTGCCCATGTCAAAGTATCTGGATGCACTGCCTACGCACGGCTGAAGTCGAATGAGAGATCAAAACTTGACCCCAAGTCCAAGGTATGCTCCTTAATTGGCTATGGTGGTGACAGTTTTGGTTATAGACTGTGGGATCATGTTGCAAAGAAGGTTATCAGAAGCAAGGATATAGTTTTCAATGAAAACGTGCTTTACAAGGATAGAGTAAAGGAGGAGAAGCAACCTGTAATGCCAAAGTATTTTGAGCAAAGTGACGTTGGTCATGGCGAGTGGAATAAACTTGCAGATCAGCCTGCTGAGGTGCCCACCTCAAGAGATGAAGCTCCCGAAGAGCAAGTCACACTACCTATTGCTGTTCGGAGAGAGAGGAGAACCATCACTGCCCCTACCACATTCTCACCTTCACTTTATTATTTGTTTCATACTGAATATGATGAGCCGAGCTGCTATGAAGAAGCAATGAGTTCTGACAAAAGTTAAGACTGGAGGTCAGCTATGGAGGATGAGATTAACTCTCTATAGAACAACTTCACCTGGAATCTTGTAAAGAAGCCACCAGGGAAGAAGGCAATTCAGAACAAGTGGGTGTACAGGTTAAAGCAGGAAGGTGACGACAGTCAAAGATATAAGCAAGACTTGTTGTGAAGGGCTTCTAGCAGAAATATGAGGTTGGCTTCACTAAAATCTTTTCACCAGTTGTCAAGCTGTCAACCATCAGAATCGTCCTGAGCATCACATCCGCAGAAGATCTGCACTTCGAACAACTTGATATCAAAACAACCTTTCTTCACGGAGCTTTTGAAGAAGAAATCAACATGGTGCAGCCACAGGGCTATAAGGTACCTAGTAAAGAAGACCTGGTATGTAAATTACGGAAGAGCTTGTACAGGTTAAAACAAGCTCCGAGCCAGTGGTACAAGAAGTTTGACAACTTAATGGCAGAGGTCAGCTACAAGCGCTGTCATGGTGATCACTGCTGTTACTTCAAAAGATTTGAAGGTTCGTACATTATCCTGCTACTCTATGTAGATGCCATGTTAATAGCAGGAGAAATCATTGATGAGATCAAGAAGCTGAAGGAACAATTGGCAAAGAAATTCTCAATGAAGGACCTCGGTCCGACAAAGAATATACTGGGACTCAGTATTGAAAGAGAAAGAAAGAATCAAATGCTGAGGCTGAGGCAAATAAACTACATCTCTAAGGTATTGAAAAGATTCAATATGAAAAATACAAAGTGTCAACACCTTTGGCAGGGCAGTTCAAAAATTTATCAAGTAAGCAATGTCCTAAGACGAAAGATGAGCTTGAACGAATGAAGAAGGTACCCTAAGCCTTAGCCGTGGGTAGCTTGATGTATGCCATGGTGTGCACCCGGCCAGACATATCCTATGCAGTGGGAGTTGTGAGCAGATTCATGTCAAATCCAGGTCCTGATCATTAGACTACAGTGCAGTGGATACTAAGGTAGTTGGAACGTAAGGCTTGACACTGCAGTTCGGCAACGATGATCTGAACCTACTTGGCTTTGTAGACTCAGATATGGCTGGAGATATTGTTGAACGCAAGAGCACTACTGGGTATGTTTTCAAGCTCGGCAGTGCTGCAATCACCTGGGTATCGAGGTTGCAGAAGATTGTAGCACCGTCAACAACTGAAGCTGAGTACGTGGCAGTAGTTGAAGCTACCAAGGAACTAGTGTGGTTGAAGAGTTTATGAAATGAGTTGCGGCATCCTCAGATTAGCTGCAAACTATTTAGTGACACTCAGAGTGCAATTCACTTGGACAGAAACTCTGCTTATCATGCAAGAACGAAGCATATTGACATCAGATATCATTATATAAGGGATATGCTTGAAGGAAGACAGTTTTGACTTAGAGAAGCTTCATACCAGCCAGAATCCAACAGACATGATGACGAAGATTGTTCCAAAAGAGAAGCTTGAGCTCTGCAAAGCTTCTCTAGGTCTTGTTACTTGATGAAAGTGCCAAAGGGCAGCAGCTTGAAGAAGCAGAAATTCACGATGCATCAAAGTTAAGGTCAGTTCCAAGTGGAAGATTTTGTTAAGATTGATGGAACTGAAGTCTGTCGAGTTGAAGTGAGGCCGAGCTCAAGAGATAGCGAGGTCAAGTCGGCCGAGCTCAAGTGAAACATAGATAGAACTTGGAAAAGTGTACTACTGACGAACAGAGCTGAACAGTGCTGAGCAAGACAACAATAATGCTGAGCAGAGTTGAATAGCAGAGCATCGACCTCAGCTCTCCAGTGCATCAGAAGTTTACGGAGTAGAATATTCCTTGATGGGACATTTGATTGAAGAGAATCATGTTCTGAGTCAAACTTTGCATACTTATCTTTTATAAGGAATATCTATTAGACTCCTATATATGGTATGATAGCGATGTAAAAGGAAAATTCTATAAATCATGCTAATTCTTTACTCCCTATAAAATCCCCTGTTAGACGCAAATATGATGTAACCGGAAACTCAATTGGTCTATAATGAATTCCTTGGCTTGCCGGTGTCGTGGGTTTTTTTTTCCTTTGAGGGTTTTTTCACGTAAAATCGTGTGTTCTTCTTTTATTGTTTTCTTTGATTATTGTTCATTACGTTTGTGTGTTCTTGTTAACAATCATCGTGGTTGTTTCTGCTGTTCCGCAACCTCAACAATATGTTGGGAGTTACTTTTTAATTTTTGGAACATCCAAAACTTGTATCCACTTTTTCTTCTAATCTTTAAAATGTATAGTGATGTTTTAAATTTATTCTTATTAAGACTAAAACTGGGCAACACAATAAAAATGGACCGACAATGCAACAAGGAGTAAAAATGAGAATCTTTTGCAGTTTCAATGATTAAAAAGTACACTAACAATGTATTTCTAATATGTCGTCCAGCCCCAAAGACATTATGAGTTCGAGATGGATGAATTATTGTTTATTGTAAGTTGTGTGATCTCATAATTGTATGGATACACATTTATTTTGATTAACAAAAGCTAAATTTCTTTTTTAAAAAATGTGCTTACTAAAGTTCAGTGATTTAAATGTAAGTCCGAAAGGCTGATGAGCAAGAGGAAACACGTTTGACTCCAGGAAACATCAACGATTGAACATTCAACTCTAGATGTAAGGATTGACTCTTAGAAGGATGGTGATAAAGGATTTGGAAAAAGGTCTAAGTTTGCAAAAATGCATGGTCAAACCATCCTCATGGCTTACAAGTCAAATTATTTTTAAGAAAAGCTCTAGTTTGAGAAAGGATCGGAAACTAGTGTTTCATCTAAATCAATCTCCCTCACTTCATCATTCTTTGGTTTGGAAGCTTTACCATCTTCCTTACAGATAGCATTGTGATCGAATTACTTTCTGGCCTTTTTCGTCCCAAAATATACAAAATTTTATCCACATCCAACGAAAATTCACTTCTTAGCTTTTGCATCCAATTTGTCCCTATTATTGGAATCTACATAAACATACGTTGTACATTTAAAGATTCATAAGTGCAGCAAAGATATCTTCTTATCCGTCCACCTCTCATCGGGTAGCTCAAGATTTAGGACTATCGAGGGACTTTGATAAGATAGGCCACTGTATTAACTGTAATAAAATTTTTGAAAGTTTTGCATGGAGCCGCATCGCCCTTGCCCGGTCATTGAGGGTGCTGTTCATCCTTTTGGCCGTTTTATTTTATTGCAGCCGATTGAGAAGGTTCGTACAAGTCGTATTGCTTACTCGGTACGATACACCTTGAAATTTGCTCCAATATACTCACCACCATTGTCCGACCTTAGATACTTTAACTTTTGGTCAGTTTGGTTCTCGCTTCTGTCTTTCACTTCTTAAAAACTTCAAATACTTCATTTTTATGTTTAAAACAAAAAAACCTATATCGTTCGAGTGGAATCCTCGATTAATGTCACATAATATCTTGAACCTCTTTGTGATTGACCCACACGTTCGTGTGCACATGATTTAGCCTTCCTTCCTTGCATTTTCTGCCGCCTTTTGAAAACTATCCATATTTGTTTCTGAATACACAACCTTCAGAAAATCAAGTTTCGACCATCGGCGTGCCTAGAAGCAAATACTTTCAGCTCTTTATCACTCATATGTCACAATCTATTGTGCCACAAAATTGGACTAGCTTCGGCACCCATTGATGCCATTAGGTTTGCACAATGGTCCGTTAGATAAAGTGTGTGCTTCATTGTTCCTCGTGCTACAATCATGGCGCTCTTGGCGATTTTCCAGCACCCTTCTCTAAAATTAACTTTGTACTCCTCATCATCTAATTGACTTATCGAAATTAAATTCTTCTTCAACCCGAGAATGTAGCGAACATCACAGAATGTCTATCTTTCATCATGCTTCGACTTGATGTTGGCATTGCCTTTGTCCACAATCTCCAAAGGCTTTCCATGCGTTAGAAACACCTTGCCATATTTTTCGGGCACGAAATCTTTCATCAGTTCCTTACATGAGGTGGAATGAAACTATGCACCGTAATCAAGAATCTACGACTCAATAGGACTGTCGACACAAAAGACTAGGTCATCGTCGGAATCCTCTTTTGTCATCACATTCATTGAACTTGGCATGTCCTCCTCCTACTTCATCTTCTTTGGCGCCATGCACTCGTGCTTCAAGTGGCCCTTCTTTCCACAATTCCAGCACTACAACTCGCTTCTATTTTGAGACTTATTGTGTCTTTTTGATTTTCTTTCTCGACTTTCCATTTGTTGTATGTCTCGGCATCTAGGAATAGTTAAGGCCGATCCGGCTCCTTCACCTCAATTATTCCTGCGAATTGCCTCGCTGATGATGCGGTCGCAAATACAGTTGAGGGCGAGCCCTTCTTGACTTGATATCACTTCCATGGTGGCTGACTAACTATCTGGCATAGAGATCAACAAGTAGTGTGTGAGCAATTTCTCATCCAAAGAGTACATGATGCATTTATTTGATTCACAATTTGGTTGAATTCGACCACATGCTCAGTCACAGAGATACCTTCGGTCATTTGTAATTGAAACAACCTCCAAAGAAGATGAATTTTCTTTGAACTTGATGGCTTTTCAAAAAAAAAATTAGACAGCCACTTGATAAAATCGAACGTTATAGGTTTCGTTGGTGACGTGCGAAGCTATATCCATCGGGTATTGTGGATTAGTCCAAGCACTCCGCGATCTAATTTCTTCCACACCCTATCCACCATGCTGTCCGGTTTGTGCTCCAACATTGCGGGTTTCTTTCAACTATTTGATTTTCTTCATGTCGTTAACTTGCTGATCGTCTTCAATGATTTTATTCTTTAAACCGTTAATTTTTTTTCCAAAATTTTTTTTAGGAGTAACCTTTCCCAAGGGAAAAAAAGAAAGTAGTGCTGTTGTCACTCGAATTTACTAGTATATTACATCAGAATCTGCGGAATCCATAGCTTACAAAATTACTTCTCGAAAAGACATACACAAATATAGATACATCAAATATTATACGACACACACGAAATATATTACATACAACACACCAGGCCTAAGCAAATACCACAAGCTAGGCATCTGACCAGGTGATATCAATAGATCCAACATCATCAGGATCAGAAATTCCCAGGGCTTCCCACACAGCTTTTGAGGCATCAACAATGTTATTAGGACATGGAGGCTGATAATCATGGTCCTCGTTACATCCCATTTTGGAGTCACACTCATCCACAACCATGGCCGTCACACTCCGACCATTACCCTTAATAACGATATTGTTGAGGCACCTACTTCCACCATTGTACCATCCAGTCGACAGTGATACAACTGGGGTACTATCTGAATGATACTTGTTATCACATTCAGAGGGACCTCCACCATCCCCACCTTTTTCAAAACTATTTATTGTAAGTGTTGCCCTCGTCTGTCCTGTAACTGAAGGCGAACATTTATATTTTTTATACTTTTGCCCAGCGACACAGCAGTCTGAATTGTTTTTGTGAAATTTCTATTGAACAACGAGAATTCCAACGAGACAATAGCAAAACAAAACAACTGAATTCATACTAAGAGGCTAAGACGAAGAACCGTGAGAAGATAGCACGGAGAGGCGGCACGGAAGAAACTTTGGAATTCTCCAGAATTGTTGTATTCTAACGCGCAGGGCTGGCGGTTACATATAGGAGCCAGCCCGCTGAAGAAGAAAGGAAAAAGAGTTGAAATTACAATTATAACCTTCGACTAACTAGCCCTACAACAGAATTAATAAGGGCAAAACAGTAACTTCACGCATTTAAACATATTCCCGCCAGCTACCCATCTTCTTCTCCTTGCCTGCATACTCAGCTTCATCACCAGCAGGACTACACCAATCACATCCACTTGCAGCACGCATACAGTTCCATGAACTCACACAACGAACAATTGAACCTCTTAATCAACAAGATCAACATAAAGTTGGAGCTAATACTCAACCTCTCTTCACAAACTCCTTGAGGTCTCACGCAACTCAACAACCATTATCTTTAACACTCCCCTCATGCTTGGCTTGGAATAAAGATTATGAATCCCAAGTGAGCCAATGTGCTGCATTAGACGTTTTGAATCCAAAGCCTTGGTAAAAATATCAGCCAATTGCAACTCTGTTCGTATTGGCATCAACTTAATCACCCCTTCTTGCACTTTATCTCTAATCATATGGCAATCAATCTCTATATGCTTCGTTCTCTCATGAAAAACTAGGTTCTCTGCAATATACATCGCACTCTTGCAATCACAAAACATCTCTACTGGCTTATGGTCATTCAACCCTAAATCTTCTAATAAATACCGAAGCCATTGGACTTCACAAGTCACCATGGCCATGGCTCTGTATTCTGCCTCAGCAGACGATCTAGAAAATGTAGTTTGCTTTTTTGCTTTCCACGAGATTAAAGAGTCTCCAAAGAAAACACAGTAACCTATGACATATCTCTTAGTCTCATGGCAGCCACCCCAGTCAGCATCTACAAAAGCTCGCAGCCTCAGAACTCCTTCCCTTGGAAACAATAAGCCTTGACCTATTGTTCCTTTAATGTATCTGAGAAGTCTATGTGCAGCTCTCAAATGGTTCTCCGTAGGGCAGTCCAAAAACTGGCTCAGCTGCTGAACTGGAAACACAATATCAGGCTTGGTAATTGTTAGATATATGAGCTTCCCAACCAACCTCCTATACTGTGTAACATCCTTCAATGCTGGAGAATCAAGATGTGTCAGGCTAACGTGGCTTTCCATAGGCGTCTTAGCAGGTTTTGCATTTAAAAAACCAGTTTGATCCAAGAGATCTAAAGTATACCGCCTTTGATTGATATGTACCCTCCCTTTAGCTTGAGCCACCTCTATGCCAAGAAAAAAACGCAATTAACCCAAGTCCTTGATTCTAAAAGCATGATGTAAGGACTGCTTGACACTTGCAATGGAATGTTCATCACTGGAAGCTACTATGATATCATCCACATAAACTAGCAAAATCATAAAACTGGCACCTTCAGATTTAATAAACAATGTATAATCACACTTGGATTACCTAAATCCCATAGCCAACAGAAACTTTGTAAGAGTGGCATTCCACTCCCTACTTGCTTGTTTCAACCTATATAAAGACTTGTGAAGTTTACACGCAATATTAGAGCCTTTAACTGACATACCAGGGGGAAGTGTCATGTAAATATCCTCATGAAGATCACCATGCAAGAAGGCGTTGTTAACATCAAGTTGATGTATGTGCCACTGAAATCTAGCTGCCAACACCAAGATCACTCTCACAGTAGTCATCTTGGCAACATGTGAGAAAGTATCCTGGTAGTCTATGCCATATTGTTGGGTATGCCCTTTGGCTACCAGCCTAGCCTTGTACCTCTCCACACTTCCATCAGCCTTAAGCTAACCTTATAGACCCACCTGCAACCTATTTCTTTCTTTCCTGGAGGCAGAGGCACTACTGTCCAGGTCTTGCTAGCCTCCAGTGCCGCCAATTCAGTATCCATAGCTGCTTGCCAGACAGGCAACCTAGCAGCCTCTAAATAAGTGCTAGGCTCTGTATATACATTCAAACTCAAAATATAGGATTTGTATTGTGGAGCTAATAAATCATAGCTAAACACTTTGCTCAAGGAATGAGGAGATGTATGAACTAAATGTTCTGAAGGCATGGACAAGGCATTGCAATGATAATCTTGAAGATATTTGGGGGTTTTCTTGATTCTGGCAGGCCTAGTGGGAGGATCAGGAATAGGAGGTAAATCAATGACCAGCTGAGGTAACGAATTATGCCCTGTATCTGGAACTGCGTCTGGAACAATGCACAGCTCATCAGAGGTGGGAGAGACAAAAAGAGGTTGGGAGTCAGATTGAGACGTATTAGTAGGCTGAGGAGAATCAACAGCAGAGAACAATGGAACGCAAGGTTGAACACAAGTGACATTTGTAGGATGAAAATCTAAGGACTGAACATGTGTTTGGTGGTAATAAGAATCAGATTCAAGACAAGGAGGGGGATTGGTCAGATTATCTGAAGAATCAGATGAAAAAAGCGCTTCTGCTCCAAAAGGAAAACTTGTCTCATGAAACAAAACATCCCTTGAAATATAAACATCTTTAGTACTAAGATCCTGAAGGATGTAACCTTTAGTGGTATGTGACAAGCCCAAGAATACACTTCGTCTAGCTCTTGCGTCGAACTTGCCTTTGCGTTTTTGTGTATTGGCCCCAAATGCTAGGAAACCAAACACTCTAAGATTGTTATAGATTGTAGGTCTTTTATACAGAAGTTCATAAGGAGTTTTATGATGCAAAACATGACTGGGAGTGATATTAATAAGGAAGACTGAGTGCTGAAATCAAAAGACCCAGTATGACGAAGGAAGAAAAGATTGAAATCTGAGAGATCTGGCTACAGTCAAAATATGTTGGTGCTTCCTCTCAACTATTCCATTTTGGTGTGGTGAATTCACACAACTAGTTTGATGAATGATTCCATGAGAAGTAAAGAATTGATTCATGGAGAACTTTGGACCATTATCTGTCCGGACTACCTTAATTTTGCTGTCAAATTGAATAGAAGCAAAGTTATAGAAACTTTCAACTATATTTCTGACATCAGCTTTGGATTTCATCAAATAAATCTAACAATATCTGCTAAAATCATCAATCACAGTAAGGAAATAACGTTGTTTGTACAATATGGGGTATTTATAAGATCTCCAAATATCTATGTGTACAAGCGCAAATGGAGCAGAAGCTACAGAACAAGAAACTGGGAATGGTGTTCTCTTTTGCTTAGCAAGAGGACAGACACTACATTGAAGAGGAGAATCAGGGACTTGAACAGAAGAGTCATACTTCTGGATTTCTCTAATTCTTGGTGAAGACATATGGTCCAATCTAGAATGCCACAATAGTGCACCTGAAGAAGCAACAACATATACTGAAGGAGAAGGTAGGAAGGGACGTGTGGAATCAGCTTCAGAATGAGTGGTACCATGTAAGTAATATAAGCCTTGATCTACCTCAGCTGAACCAATCATCTTCTTGGTTCTGAGGTCCTGAATCAAGCAAACACTGGACTTAAAAACAGCTTTGAGCAAGTTGGATTGGGCAAGTTTGCTGAGAGAGAAAAGATTAAATGCAAAGGAAGGTACATGAAAGACATGAGTAAGGATCAAATTCTGATTGACTTTTACTGTTCCAATGTGTGTGACTGTAGCAAGAGACTTGTTTGGCAATTCAACAGACAGAGAAACAACATGTTTATAAGACTCAAAGAGACTGATAGAAGAACAATCATGATCACTACCTCCAGAATCCAATATCCATATATTAGAGTTCTCATGTAATACCTTACCTGAACCTTTACCAGTGACTGTAGTTTGCTGTGCTGTCAAAACAGTATGGTGTGTACCTGAGCCATTCGCACCAATCTTCTGGCTAGTACTATCTTGACGCTCTTGCAACAAGTCAATCAACTGAGCATATTGGTCCTGAGTTAATGAAGGCAAGGTCCTTGGATCAGCTCCTTCATAACTCTGAGCCTTATCAGATCCTCCCTGACTAAACACATCACCAGACTGCATCACATTATTCTCAGCCGTCACCATATTAACGTGACCTTTAGATTTGTATCCAGGAGGAAATCCATACTTTCTATAACATTTGTCTACTGTATGCCCCCTTATATTACAATACGTGCATAGAACGGATCTAGAATTATTTGGATACGATTTTCCAATGCATTTCCTTGTGTTCTTTCCAGTTGGTCTCTGCCAAGACATTCTGGCTGCATCAGATTCATTAGAATTCTGCTTATATGAATTGCCCTTAGGCATGTTCCCAACATTCATGACTACAGAAGAATTGTTACTAAACTGCACCTGATTATTGGAGTAATTCAGTTTCCTTTCTAATTTCATAGCCATAGCAAAAACAGTTTTTAAATCTGGTAGAGGACTACACAGTAACACCTGCGACTTGACTGCTTCGAATTCATCATTAAGTCCTTTTAAGAATTTAATCACACAATCATTCTCATCAAACTTGTTAATCTCTACAGTGAAATTACAAGTGCACTTATGGCATGAACAAACAGGAATAGATATCAACACAAGCAACTCTTCCCAAACACTTTTAAGCTTAGTATAGTACTCAGTTATAGTGTTCCTTTCATGCTTAATCGAATAAAATTCCTCTTGTAAATCAGATAATCTGAATGAATCTGCATTTCCATATCTAAGTTTCAAATCATTCCATATGTCAGCAGCAGAATCTAACCATACAATACTCTGGCCTATATCATGAGTTAAGGAATTTACTAACCATGACGCAACCATATTGTTGGCCTTCAGCCAGGCATTGCTCCTTCGATCTCCATCCGCAGGTTTCTTAATCGTTCCATCAACGAAACCTAGCTTGTTTTTTGACTCAAGAGCTCTACGCACAGATCTACTCTAGCTGTGAAAATTGTTTCCATCAAGCAGCGGTTGTACCAACGCCATAGACGGATTATCACTAGGATGAATGGTGTAAGGATCATCCATAGGATCATTGGTGAAATTAGGCGAAGATGCGGAAGCAGGACTATTTACGCCGTTGTTTGACATCATGAAGGTTCCAAATTCATGAGTATCTCTCTGATACCATGTGAAATTTCTATTGAACAACGAGAATTCCAACGAGACAATAGCAAAACAAAACAACTGAATTCATACTAAGAGGCTAAGACGAAGAACCGTGAGAAGATAGCACGGGAAGACACGAAAGAAACTTTGGAATCCTCTAGAATTGTTGTGTTCTAACGCGCAGGGCTGGCGGTTACATATAGGAGTCAGCCCGCTGAAGAAGAAAGGAAAAACAGTT
Organism: Eustoma russellianum; assembly: GCA_036186865.1. NCBI lineage: Eukaryota > Viridiplantae > Streptophyta > Magnoliopsida > Gentianales > Gentianaceae > Eustoma > Eustoma russellianum. Next base: position 33,605,690 of record AP025058.1, read on the forward strand.
GAAATTACAATTATAACCTTCAACTAACTAGCCCTACAACAGAATTAATAAAGGCAAAACAGTAACTTCACGCATTTAAACATATTCCCGCCAGCTAATTATCTTCTTCTCCTTGCCTGCATACTCAGCTTCATCACCAGCAGGACTACACCAATCACATCCACTTGCAGCACACATACAGCTCCATGAACTCACACAATGAACAATTAAACCTCTTAATCAACAAGATCAACATACCGTTGGAGCTAATACTCAACCTCTCTTCACACACTCCTTGACGTCTCACGCAGCTCAACAACCATTATCTTTAACAGTTTTCCTGATTGCGCTGCCCTGGAGGCGGCGTTCTCCCGGTTATCGTGCCATTGGGTTGGCAAGACTGAAGCCTAGAAGCTGACGATTTTGCCAAAAGAACTGAAAGCAGAAGCAGGAATGAAAAGAAGCGGAGGTTCTTCATGTTGTGTTCTTTGGTTTTAGAAGTATTGCTGAATGAAGATGCATTATTCAGCATTGGTTGATTGGAATTTATAAGCTATTATGGGACGTAAGTGACAAATTTGTCATCAAGCATGAACTTGGATATATATTTCCATTACGTGACCTGATGGATTGTGAAATATTTGAAGCATTCGGCGAAAGTTGGTTCCCTTGCAAACGTTGCGGGAATGACGCAGAAGACCATTAATTTTCTGTGTGTGTGCGCGCCGGCGGGTGGGGGGGGGGGGGGGGACGTGATGGTTGGGCTTAAAAACAAAAACAGATAGAAAATTTATATGCCAACACAAATTACTGAACTGAGGGAGTAGACAAATGTATTGTTGAACGAGAACAACATAAGCATCAGCTGATGGTGACATTAAATGTACTTAATCTTCAAGAAGGTTCAATCTTGTGATTTCTTAATGATTTTAACAAGGTCCGACGTAGTAGTATGCTAATTGAGATGGCAACTCGCCGCCTAAAAATATAGAAATATTAAGAAGATGTTTAAGACAAGAACAGGTTTGAAAGGCTGAACTTCAGTGTTATTTACAATAGGCACAAAGTGTGCACATATATACGCCATTGGAAGATAGGTGTTACAACGGCTAGTTTAATTACCTTTTTTATCCAACGAATATCTACACGATCTTGACACATCTGAAGTTTCCAAACTATACAATCTACCGCTGACATATTAAGCTATCTAAGTACACCATTTACTGATAATTAAACAAAATTAACAGTAAGAAATTAATGAACAATAAAGGTGTTTGACGCATTAAGCAAAGTGTTCGACGAAATGCCAAGACCTGCCAAGAACTGTGTTGCTACTCTGTTTTGCTGATTTCTTGAATAGCAACCATACGCGCATGTTCAAATTCAGCATGTTCATTATCTTGTTGCCTTGAATTATTGCTTTTAATCTTAATATTTCCACATCCCCCCTTAAGCTTAGGTGTATAAATGTTGATGCATCTAAGCTTGGAGATCAAGTCTTTGAACGCCTTAATGGAGACTAGTTTAGTGAGTAAGTCAGCTATTTGAGCTCTGGTAGGAATGTACTTCAAATGTACAATACCAATTTCAATCTTTTTCTTTATAAAGTATTTATCAATCTCTACATGCTTGGTCTTATCATGATGAACGGGGCTCTCAGCCATGCTGATGGCTAATTGATTATCACATAAAATTTGAATAGGTAGAGAGAAATATTGAGATATATCAGTAAAGACTCTTGTCTCACTGGAAGCAAACTCTCTATCCCTAGGGATAGAGGTATTGTTTGTCTGTCGCTCACCCTCCCAGACCCTAATGATAGCTTTTGCTGTCATTGGGATATACTGGGTATGATGATGATGATCAGTAAAGACTCTTCTCATCCACAATCCCACAATCCTTCATATAACCCAAATGCTAATGCCCTTAGTTCAACTTCTGCACTGCTCCTTGATATAGTCTATTGCTTTTTTACTTCTCCAGCTTACCAAATTACCCCACAGAAAAGTAGCATAACCAGTGGTGGACCTCATGTCTCCTTTAGAACTACCCCAGTCTGAATCAGTATACACAACAATGGACCTGTTAGCAGATTTCTTGAAATGCAATCCTTGACCTGGAGTCCCTTTGAGGTACCTGCAAATTCTCTATATAGCTTGCATATTTTCATTAGTAGGACTGTGCATATATTGACTTACAATACTAATAGCAAAACTAATGTCAGATCTAGTATGAAATAAATAAATTAATCTCTTAACAAGACTTTAATATTTGCCTTTATTAACCGGAGTCATGTCCCGCTGAGCCTTAGGATTATATCGAGGCTCAACAGGAGAAACAACATGTTTACAACCCAACAAACTAACTTCAGACAGGAGCACATATTTTCTCTGAGTTACACATATACCAGATTCATTTCTATCAATTTTCATGCCAAGAAAATATTTAAGTCTGCCTAAATCTTTTGTTTCAAATTGAGAAGCTAGTAGACTCTTAACTTGACAGATACCAGGAACATCATTGCAAGTAATAATAATATCATCAACATATAAAATAAAAATAATGACTAAATTAGACTTATCACATTTAATAAACATAGTATTATCACTATGGCATTGTTTGAACATGTATTTCTTGATGGTTGCAGAAAATTTAGTAAACCAGGCTCTAGGTGACTGTTTTAGACCATACAAGGATTTTTTTTACTTACATACTATACCTGGTTGATCTAGGGAGAAACAGGGAGGAAGATCCATGTATATAGTTTCTTGAAGATCACCATTCAAGAAAGCATTTTGACATTCAATTGATAGATCTCCCATCCAAGGTTCACAACCACTGAAAATAGAACTCTTATAGTATTCATTTTAGCTACAGGAGCAAAGGTTTCCAAATAATCAATCCCATAGGATTGAGTATAGCTCTTTGCCACTAATCTTGCCATATGTCTATTGACAGAACCATCAGAGTTGTATTTGATTGTAAAAATCCACCTGCAGCCAACGTGTTTCATATCTGATCCTTCTGGTACAATTTTCCAAGTTCTATCTTGAATTAATGCCACCATTTCATCATTCATAGCATTTCTCTAGGAGGCTATAGATAACGCCTCTTTGGTACATGATCTTTGTCAATCTCATAGGTGAATGCTCTAAACATAGGGGATAGCCTGTGATATGATAAAATTTTTTGTAGTGGATGATGAGTTACATCGCTAGTACCTAGGAAGTCATGTAAGGCCGTTCTGTGCACTCCCTTGTTCCTTTTCTTAAGGCAATGGGTCTGTCATCAAGACTGACCCTCTCATCATAATGAGCATTCCTGCTTTCAAGCACTTCATTGATACCAAAAGGAACAACAACATTCTTTCTGGTATAAACTTGAGTAATAGGAGGTTTTTCAATGGTATTTGATTCAACAACATTAGGTTTATTCTATGTCATGTTATTCTGATATAAAAGTGGTCCATTACTCTCAACATGATACGGTGTTTCAGAAACTGGTCTACCTATGTCAATGACAGTCCTGGCTTCTTGAATTCTTTCTTCTGGTGTATTAAGAGAACCAATATAAAAAGGCTGATTTTCTTGAAATGTGACATCAAGAATCACATACACATTTCTGGTGCGAGGACAAAAACACTTGTAATGTTACGCCCTAGATTTTCCTGTTACATCTTAACGTTTCCAATACCGTAGATTTATTTACGTCGAAATGTGCCTTATAAATTCTTCGATATGTCGAAGCGCTAGCAAATTCGATAACGAACGTTATTGAACATATGATAGAACTTAAATAAATTTCACATAGCGACTTAAACATTAGGCTAAATTAAATCAAATAGAAATACATTACACAATAATTTTCATTACTTAAACAAAAAAGAAAAATAAAACAAGACATGATACATATCTTGGAGAAAAAGAAAAAGAAAATGGATATAGATAAATACACATATACACACATGGTTAGGGTAGGGAAATAAGAAGAAGAAATTGTAGTTAGGAAAATACACCAACAAAATACCAAGTGTAAAAAATTGTGTAGAAACCAAATGATTGTATTTTTTTCTATTCTACCCACCCAAATCTTCTAGTGGCCGAATTTCTTTATACAAGTGGGAAAGAAAATTTTCTTCTCTTTTGTCTTCCATTACACAACAAAACCCTACACACTTTTATCCCAATCAACACATTTTGTCCCACTTGTACTACATGGTAAACAAGACAAAAGACAAGCCACCCTCCCTATCTTTCCCTCCATAGGTCGGCCAACTATCTGGCATAGAGATCAACAAGTAGTCTACGATCAATTCGTCATCCAAAGAGTACGTGATGCATTTACTTGATTCACAATTTGTTTGGATTCGGCTACATTCTCAGTCACGGAGACACCTTCAGCCATTTGTAATTGGAACAACCTCCGAAGAAGATGAATTTTGTTCAAACTTCATGGTTTTTCGATTTTGGGTGAGGGTTTTGATTTTGATTTGTCTGATGAACTGCGCTTGTTTGTGCCTGATTCTGTGTTATATGAATTTGTTTGTTTTAAACCGCAAGATTGCTTGTATGAAGAAATAATTCAGGAGGAGTTTCAAACTGAAATTTAGAGAGAGGTTGTTTGGGTCATATATCATGCATGTGTTTTGTCATAACAAGCCAAAAAGAAAGCACTTTAGAAAGAAAAATGGTTGGATTTTTCTTTTTAAATTAATTAGCTTTGTTTTTGCTTTCCATTTAGGAAATCAAACATTCCTTTATTAGATTGATTCTCATTCTTTTTATTGATTGTGGTTAGCATGGTGGAGAACCAAGAAAAAATGTATCTAGATAATCATAATTGACATGATTGATTTTTATTATTGTGTCATCTATGTATGTACATATAAAGCCAAAAGTCTCACTGGAAGCAAACTCTCTATCCGTTAGGATGGAATTATTGTTTGACTGCCTCTCAACCTCTTCAGACCCTAACGATAGCTTTTGCTGTCTTTGATATATACTAGTATGGTTGTTGTTGTTGGTTGGTTGACTTGATTGATTTTGTTATGGAAAGACTTTGTGATTGATGAACTCTTTGATGATATTATTTTGATAAATCATACCTATTATATAGATTATGGTTTGTTCTCAAAGTTTCTTGTGCAGCTATAAGTTCACTCCAAGCCAAAGGCCTAATCCATCACACCACGTGCCTAGATACCCTACAGAAAAATGGGATGACTGAGCGAAAAAAACCGATTTATCCTTAAGACTACTAGAGCCCTTATGATTAAGTCTCACGTCCCTATGTATTCTTCGCCGGAGGTGATTGCAACCACCGTCGATCTCATCAATTGCCTCCCGACAAAAATCATGAACCTTGATGACCCAATCGACATCCTTACCAAACATGTCCCAGTACCGGATACCCTAACACTTTTCTCCTGAATCTTTGGATGCACTGTTAATGTCCACATTCCTAAATCTCACCAGAAAAAACTACAACCTTGTGCGGTCAAATGTATTTTTGTCAGTTGTGGTGTTATTAAGAAGGGCTACATGTATTACGATCCACTCACTCGACGTATGTATACTACCATGAATTGTGATTTCCTAGAAACCGAATACTATTTCCATATCCAACCTAGCAATCAGGGGGAGAAATACATAATCGACTCGCTAGATTGGTTACTCATCTCGGTACTGCCTGCAACTGTCCCAATAGAGGAAGTAGGCCAAACTGTCAGACCGTATTCTAAAAACAGAGGATAGTCCCACACCTCAGCACCATATCCAGACTCAACTCCATCCGAATCTCCTGAGGTTAGTATCCCTCTTCCTGACACTTTAGTTGATAATTCTTTTGAGATTTCTAATCATCCGGTTGTAGAGGAACGTTCATCTACTGACAGGTACATTCTCCTGCCAAGAAGTAATTGTGGAGTACCTCTGGTACTATATGAGCCAGAATACCAGCCGCGTAATTCCTAGTACCCAGCGACTAACATGGTCAAGGGGAGACTGTCTTCATTAGCAAATGCCTTCTTTGCGTCCATATATAATGTAGATGTTCCAAAAACCATGGAGGAAGCACAAAAATGTCTGAGTGTAGACACACTATGCAGGAGGAGACGACTGCATTAAAAAAGAATGGGACATGTAAGAAGTATAAGTTGCATCCAAGGAAGAGTTGCCGGTAGGTGTTCTCTATAAAGTAACGATCTGATGGAACAGTTGAGAGATACAAAGCAAGACGGATATACACAAATGTATGGGGTGGATTACTCAGAAACTTTCTTTCTTGTAGCCAAGATAGATACAATACGAGGTCTCTCTTCTCAGTGGCAGCAAACCAGAATTGGATTTTATATAAGTTTGATGTGAAGAATGCCTTTTTACATGGAGATCTGAAAGAAGAGGTGTATATAGAGGCTCCACTAGGATTTTCTTCATGATTTACAAGAGGTGAAGGGTGCAGGTTAAAAAAGGCATTGTATGATGTGAAGCAGTCCCCAAGAGCATGGTTGGCAAGTTCACCAAGGATATAAAGGAGAGCGGTTGTTGGAAGAGCAACTCAGATCATACTTTGTTCCTGAAAAGAATAGGGGGCTTAATCACTTGTCTTATCATGTATGTGGACGATATGGTAATCACCGGAAGTGATAAGGAGGAGATGGCTAAACTACAGGACAAGTTGTTCCAAGAATTTGAGATGAAAGACCTTGGTCAGCTTAAGTATTTTCTGGGAAATGAAGTATTCAGGTCAAAGAAAGGGATCTTCATTTGCCAGCGAAAATACATACTGGATCTTCTAGTTGAAACTGGATTGGTTGATTGTAAACCTGTAACTATTCCAATGATTATGAATCATGGACTGCAAGTTGTCAAAGGTAAAACTAGTGTAGTCAGGGTCAGCATCAGAGATTAGTGGGCAAGCTCATATACTTGTGGCACATCAGACCAGATATCTCATATGCAGTGGAAGTGGTTATTCAGTTCATGCATTGTACGCAAAAAGTGCGTATGGAGTCTGCTCTCAAGATAGTCAGATACTTGAAAGGGTCTGCTGGATGATGAGTGCTCTTTTAGAAACATGGTCACTTAAAGATTCAAGTATACACAGATGTTGATTGACCTGGCAACCCAAATGACAGAAGGTCTAAGAGGTTACTTTACCTTTGTTGGCAGCAATCTCGTTACGTGGAAAAGTAAAAAAAGGTGGTGGTATTATCTAGTGTTGAAGCAAAGTTTCGAGGGATTACGAGGCTTAGCCGAGGTGTTTTGGCTAAGAAATTTGTTGACAGGAATGGGCCTCCTGCCCAAAGCAGTGTGTCATATCAAGTGTGATAATAAGATTGCTATTAGTATCTCTGAGAATCCTGTGCTACATGACCGTACAAAACATGTGGAAGTGGATAGACACATTGTTAAAGAAAAGCTTGAAAGAGGAGTGGTTGTTCTTCATTATACATGATCAGAAGACCAGTTGGCCGATATCTTCACCAAGTCAGTATAAGCAAGAGTCTTTCACTCAGTATTGAATAAGTTGAACATCGAAGATCCGCTAACTTAACATGAGGAGAAGTGTAAGGAAAGTCAGTGATTTGAGGGGATATTATTGCTGGATCAATCAAATCCTGATTGATCCCTTTTGATATACTTTCCTTATATGAATGTTCTTTGTATCTATACCAAGATAGAAATACTGTGAATGAAATCATTCAATAAAAAAACCTTTCATGAGCTAAACGTCTTTTAAGTTATAATACGTAGTAGTATGCTAATTGAGACGGCAGCTCGTCACCTTAAAATGCAATTAAACATCTTTAAATTATAAACACAAGAAGACTGCCCGGCGTATGATGATGAAATTTATAAATGCTGAATTATGAATTGGAGTTCTACTGAAGTGTACCCTTTTTTTGGTTAAAATGTGAATTTGTATTAACATGATCGAAACATCAAGGGGATGCAACTCATACATCAAACACCATGCCGAAACGACATTTCAAGGAAAAGACGTAAAACTCCTTGCAAACAAAAATAGCCTTAACCTACCCTGTTACAAGTATTTAAGGCCCTATACACATGTGTTTTCAATCTATGTACCACATCCCTAACACTAACATTGATACCTTCACATAGAAACTTATTCCTACAATGCCAAACGAAGTACATTGCCGCTGCCAAGGAGATCTTAAAGGCCTTGTTTCTGCAAGTCTTCTTCCTCCATTTCTTTTGTCCCCAAGCTAAGATCCTAGGAAGACATTCTAAGTTCCTTGGAAACCCCATCCATTGAGTAATTGATCTCCAAATCTCCCTAATGGCCTGACATTTAAAGAATAGATGCCTTATAGTTTCAGTTTGGCCACAAAAAAGGCATGCCTTCTATGTGATGAAAGGCATATTGTCCTTGGTGCTTAACTTATTGGATGCAGCCAGCCACAAGATGAAACCATACTTTGGCGTGATGGAATGGTCCCAAACTAGAGAATTTCAGGGAACACGTGCACCTTTAAATCTAAAGAATTCATATGCCAAGCTTGGCGCCAGCTTTCCCTTCCTTTCCCAAGAGTGAAGCAAATGTTGAGCTCCAGAAACAGTTGAAGTGTGCATGATGAGAAGATCTCTGATGTCCAACAAGGCTTTCAGTAGAGGAGAAAAGAAATGTGCCTTGTTGATAGTCCATAATATGGAATGTAACTTATACCTGGTGTGAGTCCATCTAACCCACAGAAGATCCTTTTTCTTTTGAAGATCCCATAGATTTTTTGCAAGAAGAGCTTGATTCCAAGCTCTGAGTTGTAACACACCTAAGCCACCTTCGGCAGTCGGGAAACACACTTGCTCCCAAGAGACTAGAGCTCTCTTGTTTCCATTATGATTGCTGCACCAGAGGAAATGTAAGCATATTCTGTTAACTTGATCAAGAACAGAGGTAGGAACTGGAAGAGCACTCAACCAAAAACAAAAAATGTCTTGCAACACTGATTTTATGAGTAAAAGCCTGCCTGCATAGGTTAAATTTGTTTTCTTTCATTGATTCACCTTTTGCATCAATTTGTTCAAAAAAGGTAAGTAATGCACCCGCTGCAACTTATATCCAGCAACTGGGATGCCCAAATACTTGAAAGGGAGAGTGCCTGAGGTGAAATTAGCTGTTAGCTGGGAATTGAGTAGTAGGTTACAGTCACCAGCAACATAAATTATGAATTTAGCTTGGTTGAGAACAAGCCCAGATACTGCTCCAAAGTCAGCAAGCTTTTGTAATATCATTGCGACAGAAGTAGGATCTCCTCTGCAAAATAACATTAGATCATCTGCAAAGCTCAAGTGAGTGATATTAAGCTCTCCACATTTTGGGTGATGAATGAAATCCGGGTTGCCCTGCAATTGATTCAAAGACCTGGATAGGTATTCAATCCCAAGAACAAAGAGAAAAGGGGACAAAGGGCAGCCCTGCCTGAGACCTTTCCTACCAAGGAAGTAGCCAGTCAGAGAACCATTTATGGTGATGGAGAATGAGGTGGTAGTTATACATTGCAAAATCCAATTTATGAATATAGGAGGAAATTTTAAGCCCAGAAGGATTTGTTCAATGAAATTCCAACTGATACTATCAAAAGCCTTATGTATATCAATCTGGAACATACATCTGGGGATACCGTTGTCTTTCCATAATCCCTCAGCAATTCTTGGACCATGTAAACATTATGCATCATAGATCTTCCTTTGAGAAAACCGGACTGTGAAGGATCAATAAGCTCCTGCATAACAGAAGCTAACCTCTTGGCCAATATCTTAGCAATGGTTTTGTATATAACATTGCAACAAGAAATTGGCATGTAGTCTTTAACTTGTGTTACCTCAGTGCCTTTTGGAAAAAGAGCAATGATTGAGTGATTCACCTGCTTTAATAGTTTACCCTTCCTGAAGAATTCATGAACAGCACTCAAGACATCCTCTCCAACAATGTCCCAAGCTTTTACAAAGAAAAAGGAAGTATAACACTCTCGGCCATGAGATTTATCTTTTGGAATTGAGAAAAGAGATTCTTTGATGTCCAAATCCAATACTGGGCTCATCAAAGAGCTAGCACTTTCAGCTGAAAGTAAGGGACCGTTTTCAATAATGGAAGGATCAATGGGAGTGACCTTTGAAGCAGTACCCAGTAGATCCTTGAAATAGCAAATGAATTGATCTTTCACCTGATCAATGGAACTGGACATGGATCCATCTTGAAGTTGAATAGAGGAAACGCTTCTCTTTGTAACATTTCTTTTGATCATTAAATGATAATATTTAGTGTTCCTGTCGGATAGGTTGAGGAAGACTCCTTTAGCTACCTGAGAAAAAAACATTCTTTCAGCATTAAGGAGAGCAAAAGCCTCCTTTTTCTTAATCCCAATCCTTGATCTTAAGTCACCAGAGGCAGTTTGTGACCCAGCCAATTCCTGCAAGTTTTGCAAGTTATCTAACTCCTGGACTGCTGTTTTAGCTCTAGTGGATGTATGAGAGAAGGCTTTCTTATTCAGCACCTTGAGGGCCATCTTGAGTGACTAAAGCCGCTTGCAAAGCCTGAACATAGCAGTTCCTTGAAAATCAACAGCCCAAGAATAAAAAACTATAGAGCAAAAATCTACATGCTCCGTCCACATATTAAAAAATTTGAATGAATAGACCCCTTGCATCATAGGAAGCAAATGGAGGATACAATGGGAATGATGAGATAAGCATCCAGAGTTAAGAAAATAGACAACTGCATTATGAAAACTTTCTATAAAGTTAGTGTTAAGCATCACCCTATCAAGCCTGGACCTCATAGTACCATTATCCCAAGTGTATTTGCAACCAGTATAATTCATTTCCATAAGATTGCAATTCATAAAACAATTTAATTGATCCTGCGGCTGGTATGAGGAGACAAAAGGCCACAAAGGTCTCTTGTTAGCAGACACTGGGATTCAAGTTCACTCCACAAAGGCCTCCTATCAACCACAGAGTTATAAGCATAGACAAAAGTTATATGTAGGATCCTAGAAGAAATCAGACACTTGACAAGGCAAAAAACTGATTGAGCAGAGGAAGACAATACAGTGAGATTGACAAAAGATGGATCCCATATTAGGAGAATTCTTTTCCCATGACGAAGATCAAAATTATCTACAAAATTCCATCCCTTGAACAAAAAAAGAAGCTGAGACTTCATCCTAGGATTGAGTTTAGTTTCTAAAATAGCAAACAAATTAACCTTATGCTTCTTTACACAATGTAATAAGCCTTTTGCTTAGTGGACTTATTACAGCCCTTGACATTCCAAGAGCTAATTATCATGAGGGGGAGGTCTGCCAGTAACCCCTGCAGGAATATTGGAGTCCTACTTCCTTCTGTCATTTTCATACTTTCTTGTTGCTTAGCCTGTTTCTTGGTTAGAACTTTTGTAAATCCACCATCTCTTTCCAAATCCCTAATCCTGTGCACGTGGAACTGATCATACACATTTGAATTAATTCGTTTGGACGTTGAGTTTTTAGTGGGGAGAGGTGGATCAAATGCAACCATATAAGAGTCCAGAGCCTCATCAGATCCATTATCAGGTGGTTGAGAAATGTCCCTTTTATTGTGTTGAACATGAACATCTTCTTCTGGAATGAAAATGTCCAGGGACGGTTGCCTTTGGATGGTAAAAGAACCAGAGACGGAGACCTCAGGATTAATCCCAACACTCCTTGATTAAGCAATCTGCCCCTTCTTCTTACCCTCCTTTATAGTAGGAGCCATCACTGAATGAGGAACATCTTTGGGAGAATTAGAGTTCTTATGAACTGAGTTTGCATGTCCAATTTGCCTGCAAATGTCACAGAAAAGGGGAAGCCTTTCATATTCTACTTTCTGCTTGAAGGATTTCCCATTGGATAGATAATATCTAGGTGTTGTAAAAGAGGTTTGCTAAGATCAACCTCAACCATGGCCCTTGCATAACTCCATAACTCCCTTTTGGTAGTAAGTAGATCCGCCACAAGAGGCTTGCTAAGTTGATGGTAAATTTTGGATAAGAATTCTGACTTCCACAGTGATACTGGAGGATTGGGAAATTTAACCCAAATGGGAACAATTGCCATTTCTTCTGGGCCAAAATCGAATAGGATAGGAATTTTTTTGGAATTTTTTTGAGTATAAGTACTCTTCCATAGATGAAATAAGGACCTAAGGCCAGAACTTGTTCCAAATCTGAGACGGATTGAAATCTGAAAATAATCCATCCTGAAGGATGGAACTCAATCCTATGCTTGACTTTCCAACCTTTTGTGAGTGTGAACACAGCTTGTTTACCCGGGAATTTTCCAGTAAAGCATCCAATAAGACAATTTTGAAGATTATCATCCAAGACAAGACCATCAACGTTTAGGTGAACCTGACCAGATCTAGTTTCAGTTTGCTCGAACAACTTCATGCAGCAAGCATCATTTCTATTATTTGGAAAGAGAGAGTTCTAAGATTTGAAAACAAGAGGAATCTTGTCTTGTGTTTGAGCACAGTGGATGGAAGCAGGATGTTCCTGTGATGGATCCTGGTCTGCTTTGAGATTAGGAGAGCATGTGATGGTTGAGGACCGCTGGTTAATATCCAACATCGAGTTTGCTGCCATCGTATCAGACCTACCAGCGAATATTGGTACGATATCACCGCAACAAACACCTTATCTTTCCTTGAATGCAGAAGAAACAGGAGGAGTGGTCACATCAGCACCTTCAGGACCTGCAAACCCCAGAATTTGAACATGCAAGAGGAAGTTCCTCTGTATCTGCAACAGAAGAGTTACCTTGTACCCGTGTCCTCACTACATCCACCTCCAAAGCTAGGTTAGCTCCCAAATCCACCTGATCAATACATGCATCATGCGAAACAGGTAGATCTTCCATCATCTGAGCAATCCCTCCAGACGTTTCCACGGAAGGCCCAGACAAAACAACCTGAAGGTTGTTAATGCCACATGCATTAGCAGAATCCCCTTCATCCTCAGTTCTCCATGGAAGGAGAAAGTCTCGCTTGATTCTTCTTCAACAGATTCAGCAGGCTGAGCCTTTTTGGAAGATGTACCTTTAGATCTTGCATTCTTCTTCCTAGGAAATGTTTTGCCTCTACCCATTAGCAGAGACGAAGATGTTAGATGGAGAAAATTTTGATGAAAAAGGAAATAAGCTTTGTGGATTATGAGACCAGAATGCTCGAATCAAATTGATGGGAACAGTAACTGAAGATTCTTGAGAGTTAGGAAATGGATTCTCTTCTTTTAGAGAGAAGAGAGAGAGTCTATCTCTAGACACATTTCCCTTTGCATTTACTGAAGTGTACCCTTGTCATAACTTGATCCCGCTTTAATTCGATTCGATGACAAAGATTAAAAAGAAAATGGGTTCGGGGAGCAATTTTAGTGATAAGCACAAAAATTGGCTTTAAGGCAACTCGTTGTATTAAAAAAAGCAGTACCGTTCTCACTGGAATTTACTAGTATATTTCATCAGAATCTGCGGAATCCATAGCTTACAAAATTACTTCTCCAAAAGACATACACAAATAGAGATATAGCAAATATTATACGACATACACGAAATATATTACATACTAGACATCAGGCCTAAACAAAGAACACAAGCTAGGCATCTGACCAGGTGATCTCAATAGATCCCACATCATCAGGATCAGAAATTCCCAGGGCTTCCCACACTGCTTTTGAGGCATCAACAATGTCCTAATCCCAGGGCTTCCCACACTGCTTTGAGGCATCAACAATGTTATTAGGACATGGAGGCTGATAATCATGGTCCTCGTCACATCCCATTGTGGAGTCACACTCATCCACAACCATGGCCGTCACACTCCGTCCATTTCCCTTAATAACGATATTGTTGAGGCACCTACTTCCACCATTGTACCATCCAGTGGTCAGTGCTACAACTGAGTACTATCTGAATGATACTTGTTATCACATTCAGAGGGACCTCCACCATCCCCACCTTTTTCAAAGCTATTTATTGTAAGCGTTGCCTTCGTCTGTCCTGTAACTGGAGGCGAACATTCATATTTCTTATACTTTTGCCCAGCGACACAGCAATCCGAATCGTTTTCTTGATTGCGCTGCCCTGGAGGCGGCATTTTCCCGGTTATCGTGCCACTGGGTTGCAAGACTGAAGCCTAGAAGCTGAGGATTTTGCCAAAAGAACTGAAAGCAGGAGCAGGGATGAAAAGAAGCGGAGGTTCTTCATGTTGTGTTCTTTGGTTTTATATGTATTGCTGAATGAGGATGCATTATTCAGCGTTGGTTGATTTGAATTTATAAGCTATTATGGGACGTAAGTGCCAAATTTGTAATCAAGCATGAACTCATATATATATTTTTATTACGTGATCTGATAAATTGTGAAATATTTGAAGCATTCGGCGAAAGTTGTGTTAGAAGGAAAGAAACAAAAAAGGAAAAGATTTAGCATTCATTGTATTTATTGTAGAATATACGGTAGTCAATAGGAGTTAATTGTGATTGAGGATTTGTAGGAGTAATGTATGCAGTTTACCTTATGTAGTAGTAGACAATTGTGTATAAATTGGTGTATAACAGCGGAATGAAAATCAATGAAAACAATACAGTTTTCTGCCATATCCAAGTGTTATCATGGTATCAGAGCGGGTTCAATCTTTGACCCGAGTACCATCTTGATTGTAATTCTGAAGCAAAAGGCTCAGATTTTTTAGTCATCATAGCCGTCAAATACCTTTTCTCAGCCGTAAAAATACCTTCCTCAGCCAGTTTTGGCTAATCAACCAGAAGTGCCCAGGTTTGCTATGCTCCTGGTAACCTGCCCAGAAAAATAACCGAAACCATGTCAAACCAAACACCACAAGATGAACCTCAAACACCACAAGTACCAAATACACCTGATATATCTGATCTAGCCATCCAAGTTGCCAGTATTCTCCGGAATATACCCACCAGACCACCAGAAATTCCAACCTCACCATCACCAATCTCCTTTCTACAGAAAATCTGACAGTGAACATTAAATTAAATGGGGACAATTACGCTTTATGGGCACCTCTAGTTCTGAGGGCCATTATCGGCCGGGGTAGGAGGAACCACCTTACTGGTGTCCCTCCTCCCCCTACTCAAACAGATCTGAATTTCTTAACCTGGGAAACAGGCTGACAATTCGATGTTACTTGGATAATACAAACAATTGAACCATCCCTAGTCACAAATGTGACTAGATATCCGACGGCAAAGGCGTTATGGGATGGACTTGCTCTAACATACGGTGCAGAGACCGACTCTTTACAAGTGTATGACCTTCACCGTAAAGCCAGCTTAATAAGACAAGGGGAAGAAGGCATAGAAAAGTGCTGGAATCGGTTGCAGGATATTTGGACAGCCATTGATGCCCGCAAGCCAAATCCAATGACTTGTCCCACGGATATAAATACATATAACCGTGAGATGCAAGAACTGAGGCTATACCAATTTTTGACAGCACTGGATGAGCGGTTTGATAGAGGATCGAAAAGACTTACTAAAGAGAGAACTGTTGCCTAGTCTGGAGGCAGCATACAGGGACATTCGAAGGGCAGAAGAGAGACTGTTGGTTTGGAAAAGGACCCCCCTCAGAAAAGGATTCATCACCGGGGGTAGGCCAAGGCCTAGCAACACGCTCCATGGCTGCCAGAGGCCGAGGTCAGGGACGAGGGACGGCTCAGATCAAGGGAAGAACGGAGACTCACCACGCTCAGGAGTATCACGGCGGAGTTATATGAAAAAGACAGCATCACATGCAGTTATTGCAGCCAAAAGAGGCACAATAAAGAGCAATGCTTCCAATTAATAGGATATCCGGACTGGTACGAAGGGAAAAGGAAGCAGGGGGAGCAAAATCGCGGCAAAGGCACCGGAATCTCCAACCTTGCAGGCAGCGCAACCCTCAGTGAAGAGAGGGCCGCCGTCGAAGAAGACACAGGAGGCCATTCTGCTGATTTAGGTATTAGGGTTGGGTTTTATAAACCCAACCCTATTCTCCTTGTTCTCTCGAAAATACCCCTGATCTTTATTCTGATATTTCAGTATTTACCCAGAATATTCAAATATGGCAGGATGCACCCCCGAGATTTCCAATAAAACCAGCGCAGTCCCTGGAGTTTCCGAAAACTCACTTCCGGTCCTAAAGTTTCCGAAAACCTCAATTTAACCCCCCAAAAAGCCCAGCCTGTCTTGTCCAGCCCTATAACTCTTCAAAACGATAAAACAGTCCTTGCAAAGTCCTTATATACTCCAACAGCCCCAAAAAATACCTTTGCACCACATAAAGACTCTATTTGGATTCTTGATAGCGGCGCTACAGATACTATGACCAATGATTCTCATGACTTTGTCCAATGGTCTCACCCACACAAAACTCATGTTGAAACTACAAGCGGTGATTTAATTCCTGTTACGGGAGGGGGCACTATTACATTTAATTCTCAATTAACCTTGTCAAATTGTTTATATGTTCCCTCCTTGTCATCTAAACTTTTATCTATTAGTCAAGTCACTTGAGAACTTGATTGTGTTGTACTCATGTATCCATCCTTTTGCCTCTTGCAGGACAATTCGTTCGAAGGTGATTCTTGGGCGTGGCACTGAGAAGGATGGATTGTACTACGTGACGGATGTGGTGCAACAGGGGCCGGTCCAATCTTGTCACCGGGACGGGACATAAGCAACTTTGGTTATGGCACCGTCGCTTAGGTCATCCTTCAGTAGCTTACCTAAAGATTTATGTCCATCATTAGTTAAATCTCCATTTACTCTGTCTTGTGAAACTTGCATCAAAGCTAAACAGCACCTGTCCTCTTATAAACCCAATAATACTAGAGTCAACACTACCTTTGGTCTTGTTCATTCGGATGTTGGGGGCCATCCCCTGTTCTACTCATATGGGTTACAAGTATTTTGTTATCTTTGTGGATGATTGTACTCGCCATGACATGGGTTTATTTTCTTAAACAAAAATCTGAGGTTTACTCTAAAATTGTTGATTTCTATCATATGGTCTTTACTCAATTCCAGAAAAAAATTCCAGATTATTCGGTCTGATAACGCTGGGGAGTATTTATCTGCTACTCTACAAAAATTTTTCCGGGAACAAGGTATTCTTCATCAAACATCTTGTCCTAATACACCTGAACAAATGACGTTGCAGAACAGAAAAATCGTATTCTTTTAGAAATGACCCGGGCCATGATGCTTGAGTCATGTGTACCTAAATCTTTCTGGCCAGAAGCTATTGCCACTACAACATACTTACTTAATCGTTTGCCTACCAGATTCTCAATCATCGCACACCCTTATCTGAACTCACAAACAAAGTACCTATTCCTCCATGCTTAACGCTGCCCCCAAAAGTCTTTGGTTGTTCCGTATTGTACACATTCCTCTCTCTCATCGTACCAAATTTGATGCCTGTGCTGACAAATGTGTATTTGTTGGGTACGCTACTTCTCAGAAAGGTTATAGATGCTATAATCCTCGTATTCGAAGGGTTCATATTACTCTCGATTGCACTTTTTTTCGAACATGAATACTTCTATTCGATCCACTCTTGGTCTCAGGGGGAGATGTCCTGGAGAGGACCTACGATTGGTTACATAAACCTAAGTGCCGAAGTCGCTGTTCCAACACGGCAAGTAGGGTGACGCCGACTGTGCTTTTCCCGCCGTAGGACCAATTTCTCCTCCAGACCACTCCACCGAACCCACCTTCAGCGATGTCTGAAGAAGAGGTAAGTCCGGTAAGCCCGAAAAAAATAGCAGTCCACTTACAGAAATTGTCCCTTTGTCCCCATGTCCTGTTATGTGTGATCTATTCTGGGTGATACTGACATTTCAGGAAAACAACAGGGGAAAGTTCTTCCACCTCGTACGAACAGAGGTGTCCCACTGGTAAGGTATTCACCAGGTAAACTGTCCAAAGGAACGAAATACCCAGTGTGTGAGGCAAAGGGCTTTATGGCATCAGTATGTTCGGATGTGGTTCCAAGGACAGTTGATGAAGCTATGGAGAAACAAGAGTGGCGTAAGGCCATGGAAGAAGAGATGAATGCCTTGCTCAAAAATAATACCTGGGAAAAGGCGGAAACTTCCAGAAGGAAAGAAAGCAGTAGGATGCCGCTGGGTCTACACCGTCAAATACAGGGCAGACGGTAGTATTGAAAGGTACAAAGCTAGACTGGTGGCTCGAGGCTACACTCAGACGTACGGTATTGATTATGATGAAACTTTTTCAACCAGTGGCTAAACTAGATACTATACGAGTATTGTTATCTGTAGCAGCAGAGTTAAGACCTGGCCCCCTACACCAGTATGATGTAAAAAATGATTTTTCTCCATGGAGAGTTAAAGAGGAAGTCTTATGATACCTCCCCCAGGTTTTTCTACTACATATGCTAGTAATGAAGTTGCAGGTTGAAACGTTCGTTGTACGGACTAAAGCAGTCCCCCCAGATCATGGTTTGGGAGATTTACGATGTTTATGAATAAACAAGGGTATCTTCAGAGTAATGCAGATCATACATTGTTCGTGAAAAAACGAGGTGATTTTGTTATGTGTCTTATCATTTATGTAGATGATATGATTATCACAGGCAGTGATACGGAGGAGATGGCCGATCTCCAACGACAGTTGTTCTCTGAGTTTGAAAATGAAGGATCTGGGAGCGCTAAAATACTTTCTGGGAATTGAGGTCGTTCAGTCTACGGAAGGGATCTTTCTTTCGCAACATAAGTACATCCTGGATTTGTTAGCTGAGGTTGGTATGATTGATTGTAAACCGGTAGGTAGAGGCGCCTATGTTGTAAATCACAAGCTGGAGTTTGTCGAAGGAAAGCCCGAGGTAGAACGTGGAGGTATCAGCGATTAGTTGGGAAATTGATCTATCTCTCACATACTCGTCCAGACAATTGCGTATGCTGTCGGCGTTGTCAGTCAGTTCATGCATAGACCACAGGAGCATCACATGGAGGCAGGTAATGAGGATTCTAAGATATTTGAAAGGCACATCCAGAAAGGGATTGTCCTTTAAGAATCGGGGTCACCTTGATATTGAGGTATATACAGATACAGATTGGGCGGGGAATCAAGTAGATCGGCGATCCACTTCAGGCTATTTCACATTGGTAGGAGGTAATCTCACTACATGGCGGAGTAAGAAGCAAAGGTTGTAGCTCTCTCTAGCGCTGAGGCAGAGTTTAGAGGTATAGCCAAAGGAGTAATGGGAGATATTATGGTTGAAGAAACTAATGAAGGACATTGGTTTATCAGTACAGGACCCCGACCAAGCTATGGTGTGATAATCGAGCGTCCATCCAGATTTCAGAAATCCAGTTCAAACATGACCGTACGAAACATATTGAGGTAGATCGTCATTTTATCAGAGAGAAGTGGATGAAAAGATCATTGAGTTACCCTATGTATGTTCCGAAGATCAGCTTGCTGATATATTGACTAAGGCTGTGGCTGGGAGGGCGTTTCAAGAAGTTTTGTTCAAGTTGGGCATCGTAGATCCCTATGCTCAACTTGAGGGGGAGTGTTAGAAGGAAAGAAACAAAAAAGGAAAAGATTTAGCATTCATTGTATTTATTGTAGAATATACGGTAGTCAATAGGAGTTAATTGTGATTGAGGATTTATAGGAGTAATGTATGCAGTTTACCTTATGTAGTAGTAGACAATTGTGTACAAATTGGTGTATAACAGCGGAATGAAAATCAATGAAAACAATACAGTTTTCTGCCATATCCAAGTGTTATCAAGTTGTTTCGCTTGCAAACGTTGCGGGAACGCAGTTGAGGCACAAGAACATTATTTTTCTATGAGGGGGTTGGGGGACGCGATGGTTCGGCTTAAAAACAAAAACAGATAACAATAACAAAGGTAGAAAATTTATATGCCAATACAAATTACTGAACTTAGGGAAAAGACAAGTGTAAGGCTGAAAGATTACAACTTAAGTATGAGTTGATGGTGACATAAAATTTATTAATCTTCAAAAAGATCCAATATTGTCAGTTCTTAATCATTTTGACAAGGTCCAACGTAGTAGTATGTTAACTGAGAAGGCAACGCAGTGTCTTAAAATGCTGTTGAACATCTTTAAATTATAAAAAGAAGCCTGTCTGAAGTCTGATGATGAAATTTGTCAGAATATTACAAAATAAGAAAAAGATTAATGTTGTTAATGTGATTGATACTGTACTTTTTGTGATTGATAGTGTCCTTATTTCACAATTATCCGAAATCTCTAAACTGTAGCCCCTCAATACTATTTAACCTGATGAAAAGCCGGCTATCAATGTAAGGAATTTTTTTTCTAAAACATGGTACCAGAGCTAGCATTACATACTTTAAGTGACGAAATGCAAAAACTCATCACATACTTGAAAAATTACCCGTAAAACTCTGTTTCCATTGCTTACCAAACACCCCAATCAAGTATATCTCAGTCTGAGGAGACAACAAACACAATGACTGAAATCATGAACTTGTCCGAAGTATTGGAACTACTGCAAAAATACACACCAAGGCAGAGCACAACAGAAAGTTCATCCAACCAATAGCTCAATCTGACTAACAAACTAAATGACCACAATTATGTTGTTTGCGTAAGAAAGATCAGCCTAGCCGTCGATGGGAGGGAGAGACTCAGACACATCAAAGCCCCTCTCGCCAGGAAAGAAGATCCTACGCATAAATAGTGGAGGCAGTCCGACTCCATTGTCCTAACATGGATTTTGGAGAGATCCAGACATCGTTAATCAATACATAGGTTAACCCACATCATAGGATCTATGGAAAGGCATTGAGTCAACATATAGAAGTGGCAAGTACCCTTTACAAATTTATGACTTGATTGTTAAAGCTAACAGTCTGAAACAAGGAGCACAACCACTAGAATGAATTTACAGTCAATTGCAGTCTGTTTGGAATGACATAGACAGGAGACTCCCGAACACAATGCACTGCCCTAGATATATGACTGTGTACAATCAACTCCAACAACAAAATAGATTGTACCAACTTTTACAAGCCATAAGTGAAGAATATGATGTTGAAAAAGGGACATACTGAAGACCAAACCTCTACCCACAGTAGAGAAAGCGTATGCACTGATTAAGAGAGAAGCACATTGAAGAGAAATTATGAAAGGTGGCAAGGAATCATCACCGGAAAGTATCTCCTCAGGCATCAGGAGTGGCCTTGTGCCACAGACAAGAAGGGTAACCTGTGGGCCGCTAGCGATGGCGAAGAACTATTGGGCTTCGGAGGAGTGACAAGGGAAGGCGACTCTCTCAAACCGTAGGAGGCTCCAAAAGAACGCAGGGGTCTATTTAGAGCTAAAAGACTGAGACAAAATTACACCCAAGCCCTTCATTCTTTAATCCTATATTTTTTTTAGTGGAGCATTCGGCAATAGCAAAATTGATCTGGAACACACTAGAGCACCTGAAATTGCAAGTCCACTAATAAAAAAAGTTAAAACTGGACCCCAAAATCAAAAATCAAGCCAGGCCCAACTACATACTTGACCAAGAAAATAGAAACTGAAAAAATCACGCTCGATCATTTGACTGTGGTGCCATTGACACCATGTCATATGATGCCTATGATTTCCACTATCGCACTCATCCCAAGAAGAAATTTATCCAGATTGCCAATGGTGGGTGTTCCTCTATAGAAGGGGTGGGCAGTATTCATATTTCACACGTCTCTAAAACCCAAAACTGCCTTTACGTTACCACCTTGTCCCATAAGTTATTTTCTGTAAGCCATATTACAAAAGAGTTGAATTGTACCGTACTTATGCACCCAACGTTTTATCTTCTATAGGATATTCAGACAGGGAAGATAATTGGACGTGGTTCTGAACATGATGGACTTTTCTTTGTTGATGAGGTGGACCAACATGGTATGACATCGCTCACTCATTGGACGGTAGATAAGCAGGCCTGGTTGTGGTACCGCCAACTGGGTCATCCTTCATTGTGTGTACCTAACAATGCTATTTCCCCAACCTTTTAATAAGTATTCTCATTTACCATGTGATACGTGTATTTTAGGAAAGAGTCATTAACATGTATACCCTCAAAACAATACCAAGATGTTGAGTTTGTTTTCCCTTATCACTCGGACGTTTGGGGACCTTCCCCTACTCTGAGCCTGAGTGGGTCTTGTATTTCTTGCTATTTGTGGATGAATGTACCAGAATGACTTGGGTTTATTTTCTTAAGCACAAGTCTGACGTCTTTAATAAATTTGTTACCTTTTACCACATGATTGAAACACAATACCAGAAAAAATACAAATCCAACATATTGATATTAGGAGAGCATATATGAACAAACCGTTACATGACTTCCTCTAGGAATACAGACTTGTACACCATACAACCTGTCCAGATACTCCTCAACAAGATAGGGTAGCTGAACGGAAAGAACGTATCATACTTGAAATCACCCATTCACTTATGACAGACTCTAAAGTATGCATCCACTACTGGCGAGAAGCTATTTCCACTGCAAATTACCTCATAAACAGATTATGAAAAAAAATCCTAAACACCATACACCCATTACCTCACTTGCTCAGTATCAGAATGACTTATGTGTATTTTTTAAGCACAAGTCTAAAGTCTTTAATAAATTTTTTACCTTTTACCACATGATTGAAACACAATACAAGAAAAAATACAAATTATACATGCTGATAACATAAGAGAATATGTGAACAAACCGTTAGAGGACTTCTACATTAATACGGACTTGTAAACCATACTACCTATATAGATACTTCTCAACAAAATGGGATAGCTGAACGGAAAGATTGTATCCTACTTAAAATCACTCGTTCACTTATGACTGAGTCTAAAATACCCATCCACTACTGGCAAAAGCTATTGCCACTGCAAATTACCTCATAAACAAATTACCAACAAAAATCCTCAAACACCAGACACCCATTGACTCACCTGCTTAGTACCATTCGATACCTCTCCATCTTACCTTTCATCCACGAGTATTTGGGTACACAATCTACGTGTTATACCTAAAGCTCAACAATCTAAATTTGAGCCGTGTGCAATCAGATGTGGCTTTGTTGGTTATAAGATCAATAAAAAGGGATATACATGCTTTGACCCTCAAACACGTCGCTTGTACACAAATATGGAATGTATTTCCTCGAAATAGAGTATTATTTTCATACCCAACCTCGTATTCAGGGGAGGTTTCTCGGAGTGACTCACTCAGATGGTTACATAAACTTGTTCTACCAAAAACTGTTCCAACAGAGGGAGTAGGCCATGCCTCAGATGGTTACATAAACTTATTCAAAAAACTGTTCCAACAGAGGGAGTAGGCCATGCCATCGGACTGACTTCTAATAACAAGGGAGAGTCATGTACAGCGGACCATGACCATTTGTCAACCCCAGACAAATATCCTGAGGTAAGTGAATCCATATCTTCTTAAATGCCCTTCATTGATTCTTCTAACAAAATTATAGAAGAATCAGAATCTACAGATCACAGGTACGTACTTCCTCCAAAAAGAAACTGGGGAGTTTCCTCAGCCAGATATGAACTAGAGTATGCGCCCAGAAACTCTATATCCAGTGGCAAAAATAGTTAGGGGTCTATATGAGACATCTAAAGTCTTTCACATGTCTGTCTACAGAGTACGAATTCCAGAACTTTATAAAAGGATCTAAAAACCCAAGGTGGAGAGAAGTAATGCATAACGAGATGGATGCCCTTAAAAGGAATGGAATGTGGGGAAAAGAGTCTGGTCAGAATCTGACTCTGATACCAGAATCTATCTTGAGAATAAATCAGAAAAAAACTGTAATCATTCACTTTAGATACCGACTCTGATACCATGTGAAACTTACTAGAATAAAGATGAATGTGTGAATCACACTTTGAACATTGAGAAAAAGAAGAAGATGGATATTCAACTCTGCATCACTTTTACCAGAAGTAACATTGAGAAGAAGAATAAAGATGGATAATGTGTAGACTGTGGAAGCAGGCAAGGAGAAGCCTGAAATGTCTGGTCACCATCATTGTTCTGAGGCTTCTCTTCCATTGCCTCAGCTGCATTTACTTGGTTTCTGAATTTAAATCTAGGGGAAAATCCATGTTTTCTATAACATCTGTCACTTGTATCCCCTATCATACCACAATGATTATATTGTAAACGTTTGTTTCCTTCCTAATAGAATCTCCTATTTCCTCTCTTATAGGCTGAGCCCTATCTCTTGTTTGCATACGTATTGCACCACAAAAAGAATTTCGATTACCAACGAAAACATCACCGACGAAACGAGGTACATCGGTCTTTTGTCGTTAATTTGCGACGCAATAGCGATAAACACAGTTTCGTCGTTAATTACGACGAAACTACGATGAAATACATTGTCGCTAACAAAAAAGTAGTCAGGTTAATCTTTTCGTTACAATTTCGTCGGTGTTTTGTCGGTGGTTCGTTGCTACTCTGTGTCTTTTGTTCGTCGCTATTTAGTTTGTAACGTTTCGTTGCTATATCATCGCTAATGTGTCGCTAAAATTCCAGAAACATAAACATGGATAAACAAGGAAATAAATTCGTCGGTTAGTAGGTTCTCGGCGTTGTATTAAGTTTCGTCGGTATATCGTCGGTGTTTAGTCGATGAATTAGTCGTCGCAAATGTTTCGTTTTACTTTTTGTTCGTATTTTATTCTGATTCGTCGCTGTGTCGTCGCAGATTCGTCGAGGATTAAACACATGTATGAATTAAGAAAAAAGAAAGCGATGATTAGAAAATTTTTTTATTCATTTAGAAAAAAATGTTTACATTATAAAAACGAAAAATTAAAAAAAGAAATCTAAAAGAGAAGCGGAGAGGGGTCGTTCACTCTTCGTCATCGGAAGAGTCATCGGAAGAAAGAGTGGCCGCCACATTCTCCGCGAACTCTTTGAGGAGGCACTTCAGATTGTAATATCTGGCCTTCAACTTGTGCAGCCTTCTGTTCACGCTGTGCAGTTGCCTCGACTCCTGCTGCCTTTTTGCTATAAGCGTACGGTAGTTGATCTGCGGTTCTGGCATTTCTTGTTGAGGATCCTCTGGCAGAATTGGGCCATGCACAGATATTGAATCCTCCCGCTCAACCGATGGTTGTGGTTGAGGAGGAGTCTATTGTGGAGGTGCACTGTTTGCCTCTTCACGCCTTGGGGTTCTTCTATAACGACGGGGCATACTTTTATTTTGTTTAGGAAGTTTTATAACTTTATTTATGTGAAATATAAGGCTGTGGGGTTATATATTGGTAAAATTAGCGAGGACATAGCGACAAATCTGCGACGAATTTATCGTCTGTTACTCAACATCGGAAGATGTGGGGCGTGACCCTTCATTTGAACAAGCGACGAATTAGCGAGAAAATAGCGACGCATACCACCGACGCAAGCGGTACGTCGGTGTGTCATCGGTGTATCATTTTGGTTGTTCGTCACGATTGCGTCGGTAAAGCGTCGCTAAATTTCCAGAAATATAAAGACAGATAATCAAGGAAATAAATTCGTCGGTTATTAGGTTCTCGTCGTATTGTATTAAGTTTCATCGGTATATAGTCGCTGTTTAGTCAGTGAATTAGTCGTCGCAAATTTTTTTAATTTACATTTCGTTTGTATTTTAGCGTCGTCTGTATTTTAGCGTCATCGAGATTCGTAAGGGATTAAACACATGTTTAAATTAAGAAAAAGAAAGCGATGATTGGAAAAAAAACTTCATTAATAGAGAATTAAAAATTACAAAATACTTAAAGAAAAAACTGAAAAAAAATCTAAAAGAAGCGGAGAGGAGCTGTTCACTGTTCGTCATCCGAACAGAGAGTAGCAACATCTCCGCGCACGCCTTCAGGAGGCGTCCCAGCTGTGCAGCTTTGGCTTTGATCCGCATCTGCCTTCTGTCCAGGTATCTGAGACGCTGATCCTGGTAGCGCAGACGCTGATTCTGTTGCTCAAGCACCCTCCCTCATCTCCTCTACTATGTTCCACAGCTCCTTTATTTCTTCACGAGGATCGCCAATTTGGCAATCCTCTTGCCGCCTTGGCCCCTCCACAGAAGCTTAGGAGGAGTCATCTGGTGGGGGTGGGTTGTGGTTATGGAGGAACAGTTACGGATGCGGGTTGTTGAAGAGCCCGTCCTGGGTTTCGTACGACCTCTACCACGGCTTACCTGCGCCTTAGTACGAACCATATTTGTCTCCTTTTGTTTGATTACAAGAAGATTTTGTTTTTTTTATATTAGCAGAGACACGGCAGTTTGCTTCTTATAGGGAAAACCAGCGGCGAATTAGCGACATAAGGTCATCGTACGTTGTAACACTCGAGCACTGTGCGGACATGGCCGTTGGGTAAATAGCGACGCTGTAGCGATGCTTATAGCGACGAAACGCATCGTATGGTGTGAAGATGGCGGTGTGGCTTGCTATAGTCATCGGTATTTCGTCGGTAAGCGATGAATGCAAAAATTAATACACGCACACCATACGACGTGTTTCATCGCTCAAAGCATCGCTAATGGGCTTTGAAGCGTCGGTATTTGTGGTTCTTTGTTCGTCGCTATTGCGTCGCTAGGGAGTCGTAAAGTTGCAGGCACAGAACCATAAAACCATCTTTCTTCTTCCCACTCTTCTCCCATTCTTCTCCATTTCAAACACATAAATCATCACCTTTCAACGAAAATATAGAAGGAAGATATCTATTGTGTGGGATTTTGAGGTTTCCCACACCAAGAAAGATAGCTGCTGTTATTGAAGGTATATCGAGAAAATAGATCCGAGGAGGAGCGATAGAAAAGTGGATGTATGAGAGAGTAAACAACGGGGAGTGGAATCTTAGATTTGTTGGAGGTCTCGAAGAATTTGTGGATTTTGCGACGAGTAATGAAAGTGGAACGCAGATTAGATGTCCGTGTAAGAAATGCAAGAACCGTAAATATATGGATCCGGGTGACGTGAGGGTTCACTCACTTATTGAAACAAGGTTTCATGCATAATTACCATACATGGTACTTGCACGGCAAATATGCGGGGGCGTCTACATCTGCAACTGTTCACGTCGAAGGGGGACCCGGTCATGTTGATTTCGAAGAAATAGGCGAGGGATCTCAGAACCCGTACGTGCAGATGGTGCAAGACGCAGCCGCCGGCGCATTTACGGGAGTGCAGTATTTACAGATGCATGTCAGGTACGAACGTGCACAGGATCTGGATGAACAGCCGCGTATATTCGTGGAGGAAGATCCGAACCTCAGGCGAGACAGTTTTTTGAGATGCTGAACGCCGCCAACACGTCGCTCTATCCCGGTTATGGTAGTCACACACAGATGTCCATGATCGGTCGGATGACGAGCATGAAGATGGAGCACCGCATGACGGAAAGATTGTATGATGGGATGTGTCAGCTGATGAGGGAAGCTTTTCCCGAAGGGAACACGATGGTCGACAGTTTTTATTCGACGAAGAAACAGCTGCAGGTATTGGGACTGCCGGTTCAGAAGATCGATTGTTGTTCCGAGGAGTGCATCATATACTGGGGCATCAACGAGGATGAAGACAATGAGTTAGATGCCAAGTTTGCTGATTAGTTCAGGTGGCATGTAAGTTTACATGTTTGCTGGTTACGTGTACGTCATGTGATACGCATTTATTGCTCCACTGATGTATACTTACTTGTCGTTTCATAGGGAGCAAAGGTCATCTGGCTGACGAAGAGTACGGTTACATTCTGACACCAGTAGCCGAGGGTCCATTGAACAGAGTCACGCACTACGACATGTGTTTGTGAACGGTTATAGATTCTACACAGTCTCCCATGCCAGCCGAAAATCGTCGGGAGAACAGCAGAGTGTGTGTCAAAGCGGTTATGACAATAGCCCGGACGAGGATGACTTCTACGGCTACCTTACTGACATCATTGAGCTCGAATATCCCGCATTGCCTATAAAGCGGGTGGTGCTATTCAAATGCGAATGGTACGATCCAACTCGGGAAGGTTATCGCGCTGGCACAAAGGTTCACGACCGATATAAGTTGGTAGACATACACCAAGGGCGACGGTACAGAAAGTACGATCCATTCGTTTGGCTAGTCAAGCGTCCCAGGTGTACTATCTATCGCATCCGATGACGAGGATGAATGCGAGCTCAAAAGACTGGCGAGCCGTGTGCAAAGTGAAATCGAGCAAGTTTGATGTCAGTATCCAGCCGGGTTCAGATGGGCATGGATGCCGCATTTCAAGAAGAAAAACCTGTGCGTTGTGGATACGACACATGTTGAAGTGCACAATCTCCCTCTAAATTACTCGAACGGCAGTTTCAATCATCGAAATTCATCTTAACATACAACCGGCTGACAATATTGAAGATGTAGGCAAAGACGAATACGAGGATGAAGAGGACGACGAGCATGTAGATGAAGATGAAATGAAGATGCGTATGAGGATGCGGATGAAAATGAAGATTGACGTTAGTTAAAATTTTTATATACCTCTTATGTGAAAGTGTGTATGTGTTGATGTACTTATACACATGTATATACATAATGTGTGTCTGTAAGTACTTTATATTTTCTATTATTTTTTTTAAAATACTGAAGAGCGCCGACGATTTACCGACAAAACGTGTCGTCGCACGTTGGAATAACGACGACACAAGAATAACGACGAACCACCCGTCGCTTATTTCGCCGCAAAATGTCGAAATTTAAATCAAGAAATCCCCCTTCTTCTTCCCCATTTCAGCAAAATCTCTCTCCCCCAAATTCAAACCTCCCTCCCCGCAATTTTCTTCTCCTCCCCGCGAATTTCTTCTCCTCCCCGGCGAACTCCTCCTCCGTGGTACTCCATCCAGCTTCCTCCCCCCATTGGTGACTCCCCACCCCTCTGCTCTCCTACGGTGCCCTCATCCCTCTCCACCGCCGCTCCTTACTGCGCCGCCATTCTCCGTTGACCTCATTACCTGGTTAGTTTTTCTTCCTATTTTTGTTTTTAAATGCTTTTAATTATTATAGATTCAATTCTTTGTTTTGGGTTGGGTTGTGGGTTGTTGGTGGTGGGTTGGGGACTATGGGGAGGGCTGTGGGGCGGTTGGGGCGGTGATGGTGGGGCAGTTGTGGTTGGGGGGTGGCTGTGGTGCTGGGTGGGGGCTGGGTGGGTGTTGGGGTTGGGCTGGGTGGTGCTGTGTGGTGGTGGGCTTGGGTTGCTGGTGGTGCTGGGTGGGGCTAGGTGATGCTGTGTGGGGATGGGTTGGTGCTGGGTGGGGGCTGGGTGGTGCTGGGAAGGTGCTGGATAGTGTTGGGCATATGGCTGGGTGGGGCTGGGGTGGTGTTGGGGTAGGACTGGGTGAGGGGTGGGTGGGGCTGGGTGGTGCTGGGTGGTGCTGGGCAGGTGCTATGTGGTGTTGGGCAGGTGGTGGGTGGGGCTGGTTTGATGGTGGGTGGGGCTGGGTGGTGCTGGATGGTGTTGGGATGGGTAAGGCAGTGGGGTGGTGTAGGGCAGTGGGGTGGTGGCGCTGGGTTGGGTTTCCATGTCCGACGACATATGAAGTAAGCATGTTGGTGATCATGTGGCTAAGGTATGTTTGGGCAGCCTTTGGGCAGCCCCTAATGCTCTTAAATTCTCAATTTTTATGCCTATTTTATGTTACAAGTGATGTATTAAGTAGCTTTTATTTATTTTTCAAGTTTAAGCTCAAATGATGTATATTATTGAAGCCATGTATTTTGTTTAGCTAGTTTATGGTTGAAGCCTGTTTGTTGTTAAACTGAATTGTGTTTACTTTGGGCAGCCCATAATTCCTCTTAAATTTACCGTTTTTATGCATAATCCATGTTACAAGTGATGTATCATAAGGATGTTGAGGTGATGTATATTTTGAAGTGTAATTTGTTTAGATGTGATGCATATTTATGCTTTAAAGTTTCAAGTTCAAGTGATGTATACTTTGAAGTGTAATTTGATGATGAAGTTTGATTATGTAGTTTGGTTAATCATGTCATGTTGTTTGGATTTGGATTTGTCTTGGGAGAGGCCATTAAGGCCGGGAAACCTCGAAAAACGAATAGGTCATGCCGAAATTTTCAAAATTCTGGATTTCTGCGAGGCCTCCCTACGTATCCGAGGCCACCTGGGCGGGGGTGGATAGAAGGTGGCTGGACCCTGCTAACAAAGCCCCGCAGCACCCGGAATGCGGCGAACCGGCGCAGCGGCAATCTACAGGCCCCAGCACCCTGCCACACACTCAGGTGGTTCGGTTGCCCACGCTACCACGATGCGTGCTATGGTAAGTATTTTAATATTGGATTATTTAGATTCATTGATTTCATTGGAATATGTAGATTCACTGACTTAAGTGGATAATTTAGATTCATTGATTTCATATGTTCCACTGTTGTTTTTTTTGTATTCGTATATGGTTAATGTAAGTAGTATATGTGTTCATTGGCCTTTTTCTTTTTATTTTTGATTTGAATTGGGAGAGGCCTTTAAGGCCGGGATACCTCTGATAAACGAATAGGTCATGCCGAAATTTTTAAAATTCTGGATTTCACTAACATATTTTATTTCATCTTTCAGCACGCGGAGACGGGGGAGTGGCCAGCCTCCTACGATCTCTTCTACAAGACGCATCGGAAGAAAGCCTCCGACGGGACGGAGGACTGGATCACGGCGAAGGCCTGTGACATCAGTGTAAGTAGTCTACGATATCATTGTTTTTTCCTTTGTTTTATTTCTAAACCCTAAACCCTAACAATTCTTATTCTCATTTCAGGACGAGTACAGCAGATTACTGGTAGAGGAGGGAGAAGAGGCCGACAAGAACCGTGCTTATTGGGATGCGGTTCGGACCATCGGCCCTCAGAATAAGAAGAAGAGGGAGGTGTACGGGGTTGGATCAGCAAGCGCCGCGATTCTTCCCAAGTTCTGCATCCAGGTGCTTCCTCTGAGGCCAGCACCTCCGCGCCTTCTGCGACGCCAGAGGATATTTTGCGCCTGGATGCAGATCATGTGGCGCTGCAGCATGAGATGGAGACCATCAGGGCGCACCATGAGGAGAGTGTACAGGCACTGCGGTCGCAGCTCACTCAGACCCAGCAGGCGCTGCAGCAGTCGGTTCAGCAGGCGTAGGAGGAGACGAAGCAGGAACTCTCGCAGCTATCACAGATCCTCCGCTCTTTCTTTTCCAGCTCCTCGCAGCCTCAGCCTCAGCCTCAGGATGGTCAGCCTTCTTCGCATGATCCCCCTCCACCTTCCTCTGCATAGTATTTCATTTTTTGATTTTTCGTACTAACTATTTCATTTATTGTATTGACATATTCTTTATTCTTTTATATTTTATCTGACATTTATACGGATTCCATTTCATTTGTGTTGTTTAATTATACGAATTTCAATACGCAAATAACGTATTTCTGTATAATATTCGTAAAAATGATTTATATACAAAATAAAATATATTATAAAAATTAAATAATAATAAAAACTATTTAATTAATAATATATTGATATTATTAATAAATTATAAATATTATTATTTAATATTAATTTAATATTTAATATTAATTTAAATAATAGCGACGAACTTGCGACGGAAGCCAAAGGTCGCAGATGGGACATATAAAAATAATAAAAAATAAAAAATACTGACGAAAAAGTATTACCGATGAACTTGCGATGAAACATAAATGTCGCAGACCGGGCATATAAAAAAATCAAAAATTTTAAAATGGCGACGAAAAAGATATACCGACGAACCGATGACGGAAAAAAACAGGTCGCAGACCTGACAGATTTACGTCGCAATTTTACGACGAACCGCCGACGACCTTGCTCTCGTCGCAATATAAGGACGCCGTACCGACAAAAATCACTTTGCGACAAGCCATATAGCGACATACATATTTCGTCGCCATTTCGTCGCTAATGGAAATGGCGACGAAATATGTCTGTCGCTATATGGCTTTTTTGTAGTGCAATTGGCTACAAAACTTTCTTGCTCATCATAGTTACTCATTAGGGCCGTAGTGGCATTAGTAAAACCAGCTGGTGCATTGTTATTGGGAATCTTCCTTTCAAACATCAGAGCCATTGCAAATACTGTTTTAATATCTGGCAATTGTGTCATCACAAACACATGTGATCTAACTGGATCAAAGTCTTCGTTTAATCCTTTGACAAATTTTATAACATAGTCATTTTCAATGAACTCACTTACTTTCTTGGTAACATCACAAACACATCTTAGACAATCCCACCTTGGTATGGACCTTACGGCCAATAACTCTTCAAAAAAAAAATTTTGTGAAGTAGTCCTTCACACTGAAACTCTCTTGTTTTACAACATAGAATTCAGATAGCAAATTACACAATCTGAATGGATCACCACTACCATATCTCATAGTTAAATCATTCCAGACATCCAAGGCACACTCATACCACATTATACTCTATGCGATAGATGGAGAAACGCAATTCATGATCCAGGATTGGATCATAGTGTTTACCTGCCTCCAGGCTTGAAATTGAGGATCGTTTGGCGTAGGTTTAGGCATAGATCAATCAATAAAACAGGTATTGTTCTTCACCAGTAACGCCATCTGAAAGGTCCTGCTCCATGAGTGAAAATTATGCAGAGTGAGTGGTGGCTGAACAAGTATAATTGCTGGACTATCGTTTAGATGTAAGTAGTATGAATAATTCGTTGGATTATCATTGAGTGTATGGTTGTTACAAGAACTAGAGGATGATGCACTTGTGTTTGCCATAATCATCCTCAATTTCAAGTATCACTCAGACAGTATATTACATCAGAATCTGCGGAATTCATTGCTTACAAAATTACTTCTCAAAAGGACATACACGAAAAGAGATACAACAAATATTATATGATACACACGAAATATATTACATACTACACACAAGGCATAAACAAATAACACAAGCTAGGCATCTGACCAGGTGATATCAATAGATCCCACATCATCAGGATCAGAAATTCCTAGGGCTTCCCACACTGCTTTTGAGGCATCAACAATGTTATTAGGACATGGAGGCTGATAATCATGGTCTTCGTCACATCCCATTGTGGAGTCACACTCATCAACAACCATGGCCGTCACACTCCGTCCATTACCCTTAATAACGATATTGTTGAGGCACCTACTTCCACCATTGTACCATCCAGTCGACAGAGCTACAACTGGAGTACTGTCTGAGTGATACTTGTTATCACATTCCGAGGGACCTCCACCATCCCCACCTTTTTCAAAACTATTTATTGTAAGCATCGCCCTTGTCTATCCTGTAACTGAAGGCGAACATTCATATTTCTTATACTTTTGCCCAGCGACGCATCAATCCGAGTCGTTTTCTTGATTGCACTGCCCTGGAGAGGGTGTTTTCCCAGTTATCGTGCCACTGGGTTGGCAAGACTGAAGCCTAGAAGCTGACGATTTGCCAAAAGAAGTGAAAGCAGGAGCAGGAATGAAAAGAAGCGTAGGTTCTTCATGTTGTGTTCTTTGGTTTTAGAAGTATTGCTGAATGAAGATGCATTATTCAGCATTGGTTTATTGGAATTTATAAGCTATTATGGGACGTTAAGTGCCAAATTTATACTCAAGCATGAACGTAGATATTTGAAGCATTCGGCGAAAGTTGGTTCCCATGCAAACGTTGCGGGAACGCCGTTGAGGCACAAGAACATAAATTTTCTATGTTGGGGATTTTTTTTTTTTTTTTGGGGGGGGGGGGGGGGGGGGAGTGATGGTTCGGCTTAAAAACAAAAACAGATAAAAATAACAAAGGTAGAAAATTTATATGCCAATACAAATTACTGAACGTATGGAGAAGACAAATATATGGCTGAAAGAGTACAACTTAAGTATCAGTTGATGGTGACATCAAATGTACTTAATCTTCAAGAAGGTCCAATCTTGTCATTTCTTAATGATTTTAACAAGGTCCAACGTAGTAGTATGTTTACTGAGAAGGTAACTCGTTGTCTTAAAACGGTGTTAAACATCTTTAAATCATAAAAAGAGAAGAATGTCTGAAGTGTGATTCTGAAATTTGTCAGAATATTACAAAATAACGAAACAAGATTAATGTTATTAATATGATTGATACTGTACTTATTGTGATTGATAGTACACTTATTTCACAATTATCCTAAATCCTTAAATTGTAGCCCCTCAATTTACTATTTAAGAGGATGAAGATCTGACAATTAATCTAAGGAGAAAGAGTTTTTCTTCCATATCAAACATTGTATCAGAGCTAGATTGCATCCTTGAAGTGACGACATACAAAACTCATCACATACCTGAAAATTACTCATAAAACACTATTTCCATGGCCGACCAAATACTCCATTCATGTACATCCCAGTCTCAGAGCGCAACCAACCCAATGACTGAAAGTATGAACTTGTCCCAAGTATTGGAACTGCTGTAAATATGGGCAACAAGACGGAGCCTAGCAGAAAGTTCATCCAGCCAACTACTCAATCTGACCACAATTATGCTTTTTGGACAAGAAAGATCAGCCTAGATAGGGGGATGCTCAGGCACATCACAGCCCCCCTCCCCCCCAAGAAAGAAAATCAACAATGGAGGCAGTCAATCTCCATTGTCCTAACATGGATTTTTGAAAACATAGAACTAGACATCGTTAACCAATACATAGATTACCCTACATCATGGGATCTATGGAAAGGTATTGTGTCAATATATAGGAGTCACAAGAAACCTCTACAAATTTATGCCTTGACTGTCAAAGCTAACAGTCTGAAACAAGGAGCGCAGCCACTTAAACGAATTTATAGCCAATTGTAGTCCATTTGGAAGGATATAGAGAGGAGACCCTCGAATCCAATGCATTGCCCTCGAGACATGGCCGTGTACAATCAACTCCAACAACAAAATAGATTATACCGATTTCTACAAGCCATAAGGAAAGAACATGATGTTAATAAGAGGGACATATTGAAAATCAAACCTCTACCTGCAGTAGAGGAAGCGTACGCACATATTAGGAGAGAAGCACACATAAGTGAAATTATGAAAGGCGGCAAGGAACCATCACCAGAGAGTATCCCCCTAGGTATCGGGAGTGGCTTTGTGTCACAGACAGGAAGGACAAACCCTATAAAACTGAACAACTTACCAAGCAGGAGGAGGAGGACGGTCAAACTAGGTGAGAATCGCTCCACCAGCGACATCATCCTGCCGGGAGGATGAGAAATCTCACCTCTGATGTAAACATTACAACGTTAGTAGGCACACAACAGATGGGTGTTTCCAACTGATTGGATACCCTGAATGGTGGTCAGACACGAGAAAAAAAGGAAAGAGAGGAGGAGGTGTAGGCTCAGCCATGGGCAACCCGTGGGCCGGCAGCGATGGCGAAGAGCCGTCAGGATTCGAAGGAGTGACAAGGGATGGCGGCTCTCTCAAACCGAGGTGGCTCCAGAAGAATGCATGGGTCTATTTAGAGGTAAAGGGCTTAGAGCAAAATTACACCCAAGCCCTTCCTTCCTTAATCCTATATATTTTAATGGAGCATTTAGCAATAGCAAAATTGATCTGGAACACACCAGAGAACTCGAAATAGAAAGTTCACCAATAAAAATATTTAAAAACTTGACCCCCTCAATGAAAAATGAAGTCCGGCCCAACTGCATAATTGACCAAAAAAAACTGGAAAAAATCCCGTCTGTTTGTTTGACTGTGGTGCCACCGACACCGTGTCATATGATGTCTGTGATTTCCACTATCACACTCATCCTAAGAATAAATTTATCTGGACTGCCAATGGTGGATGTTCCTCTGTAGAAGGGGTGGGCAGTATTCATATTTCTCCATCCCTAAAACTCAAAAACTGTCTTTACATTCCTACCATGTCTCATAAGTTTTTATCTATAAGCCATATTACAAAAGAGTTGAATTGTCCTATACTGATGCACTCAACATTTTGTCTTCTGCAAGATATTCCAACGGGAAAGATAATTGGACGTGGTCCTGAACGTGGTGGACTCTACTTTGTTGATGATGTGGATCAACACGGTACGACAACACTCGCTCATGGGACAGTAGATAGGCAGGCTTGGTTGTGACACCACCGACCGGGTCATCCTTCATTGGGGTACCTAAAGATGCTATTTCTCTAACATTTTAATCAGTATTCTCATTTACTATGTGATACATGTATTTTAGCAAAGAGACATATCCATGCCTACCCCCAGAACAATACCAAGTAGTTGAGTCTGTTTTTCCTTATTCACTCGGACATTTGGGGACCTTCCCCCACTCTGAGCTCGAATAGGTTCTTGTATTTCTTGCTTTTTGTTTATGAGTGTACCAAAATGACTTGGGTTATTTTCTTAAGCACAAGTCTGACAACTTTAATAAATTTGTTACCTTTTACCACATGATCGAAATGCAATGCCAGAAAAAATTCAATTCCTACGTACTGATAACGAGAGAGAATATGTAAACAAACAGTTACAAGACTTCTTCCAGGAATACAGACTTGTACACCAAACTACCTGTCCAGATACTCCTCAACAAAATGGGGTAGATGAATGGAAAAATTGTATCCTACTTGAAATCATTGTTCACTTATGGTTGAGTCTAAAGTACCCATCCACTACTGTCCAGAAGCTATTGCCACTGCAAATTGCCTCATAAACAGATTTTCAACAAAAATCCCCAAACACCAGACACCTATTTGCTCACTTGCTCAATACCATTTGGTATCTCTCCATCTTACCCTTCCTCTAGGAGTATTTGGGTGCACAGTCTACGTTCATATACCTAAAGCTCAACTATCTAAATTTGCCCTCTATGCAATCATATGTGTCTTTGTTGGTTATGGGGTCAATAAAAAGGGATACAGATGCTTTGACCCTTAAACAAGCCCTCTGTACACAACCATGGACTGTTATTTCCTCAAAACAGAGTATTATTTTCATGCCCAACCTCGTAGTTCAGGGCAGGTATCTCAGGGTGACTCACTCAGATGGTTAAACAAACCTGTTCTGTTGGAAACTGTTCCAACAGATGGAGTAGGCCAAGCTATCAAACCAACTTCTAATAATAAAGGGGAGTCTTGTACGATGGACCATGACCCTTTGTTTACCACGGATGAGTGTCCTGAGGTAAGTAATCCATCTCTGCTCAAATGCCCCCAATTGATTCTTCTAATAAATTTATAGAAGGACTAGAATCAACAGATCACATGTATGTACTTCCTCTAAGATATCAGTGGCAAAAACAGTCAGGGGTCTATCTGAGACAGTTGAAGTCTTAGATACGTCTCTCTACATAGTACAAATTCCCAAAACTGTAGAAGAGGCTCAAAAATACTTAGAGTGGAGAGAGGCAATGCAGGACCAGATGGATGCTCTTAAAAG
Source organism: Eustoma russellianum (assembly GCA_036186865.1). Lineage (NCBI taxonomy): Eukaryota > Viridiplantae > Streptophyta > Magnoliopsida > Gentianales > Gentianaceae > Eustoma > Eustoma russellianum. The sequence goes on from AP025058.1 coordinate 33,643,183, forward strand.
GAATGGAATGTGGGAGAAGAGTTTGCTCAGCCCAAGAAAGAAGCCTGTTGGATGCAGATGGATTTTTACACTAAAGTGCCCAGCAGATGGAACGATGGAGATATACAAGGCAAGATTGGTTGCAAAAGGATGCATACATATTGTAGCGCCCCGCTCCGAGCTCCGTCCTCGGTAACGGTGCACCCACCGTATCTCACTCAGGAGAATACAAGGCGTCACCTCAACCTGTACACGTCAGTGCCGACATAGAAAAGTTTTCGTTTTCTATGCTGCGGAAACGACAAGTCACACTACTAGCTTGAATTCAACGAACATCAAGAAAATAACGACATTAATGCTAGGCTGACCGGGCCTTACAAGTCAAGGACAAATGTCTAAGTTTAAAAGTATGAAATAGTTTTCAAAGTAATACTGAATATTAAAATGTCTGTGTCATCCCAATAACATCATAAGAATCCTGTCTCCATCCTCGCTGCAGCCATCTCTACGAGTCACTCAGCCCATTCCACGGTATCGGACCCATCCTTAACGTAAATATAATCATACTCCGTCTCGGTTTCACCTGGAATAGTAGGGGTGAGTGATGGTAATCACCCAGTAGGTGCCTCTCAAAACAATACAAAACTTACATACTCAAAATGATACCAGCACGTAGCACATAAAACAGCATAACATGACCTATACAAAAGTAAACAATCCACAGAAGATGCACGCGCAAGTACGTGATGCATGCTCAAATAACGTGTCACGCACAACGAGAATCATGTCACACAGTATGTCCCTAGACCTACATTCAATGCATGTTCCCGGGTCCTAAATCCATCATCTTGGTCTCTAGCCACCACTTGCTGTTTCGACACCCACGCCCTATAGACGTAGTATGTCTCATGACCTCGGTGCCCTATAGACACGGTAAGTCATCCCGATACCCACGCCCTATAGACGCAGTATACCTCATGCGTACCCCGGCATCATGGCCACTAGCCACCACTTACCGTTTGGACACCCACGCCCTGTAGACGTAGTATATCTCATGACCCCGGTGCCCTATAGACACGGTAAGTCATCCCGATACCCATGCCCTATAGACGCAGTATACCTCATGCAAATGCACGTGCCATGAATGCAAGAGGAAGGGAAAGAAAACAGTTGGATGTCATCCCCTGACGTCGATCGATCGACTCCAACTGAGACACATCGAACCCTCACTCAGTTGACGTCGATCGATCGATGTACATCTGGGGTACATCGAACCCTCACCTTCTGGACATCGATCGATCGACGTCCATCTGAGACACATCGATCCCTCAGCCACTGGACATCGATCGATCGATGTCCCCGTAATTCAGATTCTCCATTCATAAATTCCTGCAATCCATTCAACAATACCAATCCAAAAACCCACCACCCATACTTCCGTACACACATAACGACACCATATCACCACAAGGAAAGATGCATCGACAAGATCACGTTAACATTAAGAAACACATAACGGAAAATAGACACGTTAGAGCACATCACCAAGATCACGATTGTACAATAATTAAACAACAACAACACGTAAAAATACCATTTTGGCTATGCAAGACTTCATACCGTTTTGAGAGAATAAATAGTATGCACCTACCTCGATCCTAGCGAGAATTGATAGATATACGGGAGTGTGGTGATCTTGTTAGCGTTGTGAATCTCCCTTCTTGAACCTTGGATCAAAGATCCTTGTTTTTCTCTTTTCTTTCCTCTTGGCCGAAAATTGATTGGGAGAGGGGAAGAAGAGTGGCTGCCGTTTTAGGAGAAGAGAGGGGGAGAGATTAGGGTTAGTGGGAGGTTAAAATGAAAGGGAGAGAGTTAGGGGAAAAATTAAAGGGTTGATTAGGATAGAATTTAATGAATTCAAACATTTAGTTATCATTTATCTCTATTTTCTTTTTCTTTCTTTTTTTAAGCACGGTTATAACACATACCTATGGCATTGACTATTCAGATACATTTTCTTCATTGGGAAAAATAGATACAATCAGAGAATTTCAGTGTGTGATGATGAAATTGAATTATGAATTGGAGTTCTAGTGAAGTGTACCCTTGTCATAATTTGATCATGCTTTATTTCGATGACATATTAAAGAGAAAATGGGGTCTAATATTCAGGAAGCAATTTGAGTGATAAGCACTAATGTTCTATACTCACTCGTATATATGTTAAGATTGGTGAAACTGAAGACAGCCGAGTTGAAGTGAGGCCGAGCTCAAGAGATAGCCGAGCTCAAGTCGCGAGCTCAAGTGAAACATGGATAGAACTTGGAGAAGTGAACTACTGCCAAACAGAATTGAACAGTGCTGAGCAGGACAACAATAATGCTGAGCAGAGCTGAATAGCTGGGCATCGACCTCAGCTCGGTAGTGCATCAGAAGTTTACGGGATATAATATTCCTTGATTAGAGATTTGATTGAAGAGAATCCTGTTCTAAGTCAAACTTTCCATACTTATCTTTTATAAGAAATATCTGTTAGAGTCCTATCTATGGTATGATAGCGATGTAAAAGGAAAATTCTATAAATCATGCTAACCCTTTACTCCCCAAAAAATCCCCCGTTAGACGCAGATTTGATGTAACCGAAAACTCAATTGGTCTATAGTGAATTTCTTGGCTTGCCATCATCGTGGGTTTTTCTTTCTCTTGAAGGTTTTCCCACGCAAAATCGTGTATTCTTCGTTTATTATTTTATTTGATTATTGCTCATTATGTTTGTGCGTTCTTGTTAACAATCTTCGTGGTTGTTTCTGTGGTTCTGCAGCCCCCAACAGCTGGTATCGGAGCAATACTGTTCTTTGTTCGAGTGGGAGCAATGGTCGACAATGGAAAATCAAGGATTGAAAGATTTGATGGATCTAACTTCGGTTTCTGGAAGATGCAGGTTGAAGATTATCTATATCAGAGAGATCTATATATGCCTCTTGAAGGGGAGGAGGTGAAGCCTACTGACATGACGGATCGAGAATGGGAAATTCTAGATCGTAAAGCACTTGGTGCCATTAGATTGTCCCTGACACAAACCATAGCATTCAATATCTCAAAAGAGAAGACCACAAAGGATGTAATGAATGCTTTGACAAGGATGTATGAAAAGCCATCTGCCTCTAACAAGGTACCTCTGATGAAGAGACTTTTCAACATGAAGAAAACTGAGACCAAAACGATGCAGGAACACTTGGGTGAGTTCAATACGATTACTAGCCAACTTGAGTCAGTTTTTGGGATTGTCTTTGACAATGAAGTTCTAGCTTTGGTGATACTGTCAAGTCTGCCTGACAGTTGGGATGGAGTTGTCATGGCTGTGAGCAACTTGTCTGGAGAAGGTACATTGAAATTTGAGAATGTGGTAGATGTGCTGCTTGATGAAGATTCAAGGAGGAGAAACAGTGGCAGTGCTGAAAGTTTAGGAGCCGCTCTGAACACAGAGGACCGCGGTAGGTCGGCCAAGAGGGGCAATGATAGAGGAAGTAGGAGATCTTAGTCAAGGAAGAGCATATCAAAATTCTCAAATCTGACGTGCTGGAATTGCAAGAAAAAGGGTCACTTTAAGCACGATTTAGAGTGAAGAAGAAGGCTGATCAGACGGACGAGAATGGAAACGAAATTCATGTCTCTCAAGCATACGGGTCTGACAGTGATTGGCTGACCTTGAGTTGTGAAAGTCAAGCTGACGCTCTTTGAATCTTCGACACTGGGGCCTCTTTTCATGCCACATCCAACCGAGAATATTTCACAAATTATAGAAGTGGAAATTTTAGAAAGGTATATCTATGGGATGATGACTCCTGTGATATTATTGGCAAGGGGGATATCATATTGACTCTACCCGATGGAAGGCAGCTAAAGTTGCTGTAAGCAAGCCACGTACCTCGGCTGACCAAGAACTTGATCTCAATAACGCAACTAGCTGATGATTACGACCTGGATGGAAGATTCAGCAAAACTCACTAGAAGTTACTCAAGGGATATTTAATTATGGCATAAGGTTTGAGAGCAGGAACTCTTTACAAGTTTTCAAACAAGAGCTCGGCAAATATAGTCACCTCGGTAAGTGACACCGAGCTCTAGCACCAAATACTTGGACACATGAGTGTCAAGGATATGAGGGTAATGACGTCTAAAGGGAAGCTGGAAGGTCTGTCCAACTTTGACATACCACTGTGTGAATCTTGTGTGCTGGGGAAATGGAAAGCTATTAGTTTTTCAAAGCACAAGAGAAGCCTCATAGCTGAAAAGTTGGAGCTTGTACACACATATATGTGAGGGCCCTCAGATGTGCCTTCACTGAATGGCTCTCGTTATTATGTTACCTTCATTGATGACACAACTAGGAAGCTATGGGTGTACTTTGTAAAACACAAGTTTGACATATTCGAAGTCTTTAAGAGATGGAAGAATCTTGTTGACAACAAAATAGGGCTGAAGCTGAGGTGCTTGAGGTCAGACAATGGTGGAGAGTACTGCAGCAAGGAATTTGAGGATTATTGTGCCAAGAGCTGGATCAGAAGAGAAAAGACTATGCCAAAGACACCTCAACGTAACGGTGTTGCCAAAAGGATAAACAGAACAATATATGAAAAAGAAAGAAGTATGAGGATACATGCAGATCTGCCGAAATCCTTTTGGGCTGAGGCGGTGAACACCGCTGTTTATCTGATCAACAGGGGTCCGTCCACTGCAATTGACTATAAACTTCCTGAAGAAGAGTGGACTGGCAAGGAAATCTCACTTGCCCATGCCAAAGTATTTGGATGCACTGCCTACGCACTGTTGAAGTCGAATGAGAGATCAAAACTTGACCCCAAGTCCAAAGTATGCTTCTTAATTGGCTATGCTGGTGAAAGTTTTGGTTATAGACTATGGGATCATGCAGGAAAGAAGGTTATCAGAAGCAAGGATATGGTTTTCAATGAAAACATGCTTTACAAGGATAGAGTAAAGGAGGAGAAGCAACCTATAAAGCCAAAGTATTTTGAGCAAAGTGACATTGGTCATGGCAAGCTGAATAAACTTGCAGATCAGCCTGCTGAGGTGCCCACCTCAAGAGATGAAGCTCCCAAAGGGCAAGTCACACTACCTATTGCTGTTCGGAGAGAGAGGAGAGCCATTACTGCCCCTACCACATTCTCACCTTAACTTTATTATTTGTTTTTTTACTGAATGTGATGAGCCAAGCTGCTATGAAGAAGCAATGAGTTCTGACAAAAGTGAAGAATGGAGGTCAGCTATGGAGGATGAGATGAATGTAGGATCTGCAAGGCACCACTAGAAGGGGGGGGGGTTGAATAGTGGGTGCGAAAAATGTGGTTTTTAAAATTTCTTTAAAACTAAAAACCCAACTTCTGAAAACAGTTTCTGTTTTCAGGACCAGTTTTAAAACGTTTTGAAAACTAGGTTGTAGGCCTTCAAAAATTCTGAAATTTAGAGAGAACTTAGACTCAGATGTTATGAGTATCTCCTAAAAATTTCAGATTTAAATTCAACCTCTAACCCCTTGAAAATTCGTTGGTGGTCAGATTGCGCAAATCTGCCAGAACCGATACACTGATTTGAAAAATTAATTCCAATTCGTACACAACTCCAAATGCTTTGAAAAGTTAACCACTAACCCCTTATATGTTATATTTAAATGGGTTGAAACAGTTTTGAAAAATTCTTTTGGGAAGTTAGTCAAATACGATCAAAGTCTCAACCTTTGCAAGCCTGAAAATCAGACTGCACTAGTCTCAGAACTTTGGATGTTTGAATGACTTATACTTGTCCAAAAGGGTTGCAACTTGCGCCAAAAGAACCCTAGAACGTGTGACTATGTTTTCTGAAAGTTTCGTAATTTTTGAAATTCGTTTACTATTTTTACGAACGTGATTAAAAAACAGTAAACAGTGCTGAAAGTAAATGACACCAAGAATTTTATACTGGTTCGGTTATCAACAACCTACTCCAGTCTTCAAGGAACACCTTCCTTGGTTCACACTAATCACACAACTCAAAAATACCTTACCATAGGGTTGATGGAGTTACACACCAACTCCAACCCTTTACAAACCTTGTACGTGAATACAATTCACACGAACACCACCACCTCGCTAGGATGAAGATTGATCACACCTTGAACAATATTTTACAACGATGTATAATGAATGGTGGTTTATCTCAAGCCTATTCAAGATTGAAAGAATATGAATACAATAGACTTGCAAGAAGAAAGAAAGAAAGAGGATGTAGAAGAAGAAGGCTAGAACACTTTTGATCTTTGATTTTGCAACTCTTGTTCTTGTCTTTTGTTTTGCTCTTCTTCCTTCTTTTTAACAAGTCTTGGCCGCCCCCTATAGGTCCTTCTCCTCTTGAAAATTATCTTCTAAGCCCTTGGGAGGATGTAAGACATCATTGTGACAATGCCTTGCTTGCTTGGCATCATTCTATTGGCTCATCATTTAGTCTTTGCTTACTTGGCACCTCTTTATTGGCTCAATGTTGTCAACATGATGACATGGAAAAAATCTGAGATTAACACTTTAAACATGTGCCAATATCAATCATAAAATCATACCATAAGTCACAAATTCCATCATAAATTGCAAGACAAGAAATCTCTCTTTTTCAAGCTCAAAAAATCGGCCATTATCACCTTGCCATGCTGAATTTTTCAGCATGTGCATTATGAAATAAAATTCAGATTATTTACCATTTTTCTTTGAATTTTTATCATAAAAATGAATCAACAATATATGGTAAGTATTTCTTCCAATTGAGAAATGAATTTGGACATGAAATAGGTTAAGAATTCGGCCAGCCAAGATATTGCCATGCTGAATTTTCAGCATGTGCATTATTCAATTTTATTCAAAATAATACCAAATTTTCTTTGATTTTTTCTTTATAAAATGAATAATCAAATTATGGTAAGTATTGCTATCACATGAGAAATGTTCTTGGACATATTTATGCTCCATAATTCGGCCACACAAGACTTGCACATGCTGAAATTTCAGCATGTGTAACATCCACCACTTATTCAAAATCTTGCCTATTTTGTATTGTTTTATTCCAAGAATTCAAAGCCTAATTCAATCAACATTTAGTATTCAATATTCTCATCATGTATGGAATAAAAGTGAGACACAAATATGGACTAAATTTCAGCCACTATACATTACACACATGCTGAAATTTTCAGCATGTGTGATATTAAAAATATCACCATTTTAATTTCATAATTAATTCAAAACATTACCATAACATCCTCAATTAATCCTCATGATTCAAGATAGTAGAATATGGCATTTCTTAGTGCTAAAAATCGTCCATAATACAACACACATGCTGAATTTTCAGCATGTGTCATATATGTGACATAGTTTGAAATGTTACCTTTTGTAGCTCCTTCCTTTTTGTCACCAACATTGTATGCTTCATTCTTGGCCAATTGAGATGCCAACAAAGCTCCACATATGCTCCAACTCAGCTGATCTAGGCGTTGGAATGTGTATGTGCATGTGCTGAAATTTATTTTTGCTAACTTTGTAAAATAATGCACATTTAATAATACACACATGTAATATTCCAATCAGCCCTTAATTTAATTTTCTAGAACACTTTAAGATGTATATTATATGCAAAAAGTGTCTAGATACGTGTCACATGATATTCAAGAAAAACGTTCCATGTTATGTGCGTAGAAAACCGAATTTTCGATATTTATCGATTACCCGATTTTTCTCTAATTTAAATTCCAACTTTTGCACATGCTATATATATTATGTTATACATAATATATATATAATATATACTTTAAATTTCAGCACTTGGCTGATTTAAAATGGTACCATAAACATGTGACAAAAATAAAATTGGAATCTTCACATTTTGGCCTAAATGTGGGGTGATTTGTGTGTGCCAACATGGAAAGTATTTTTGTCTCAATATACAGTCATGTGCACGAAATTATTATTAAATTTTGATGTATATGGGCTGGCCATTTATTTATGGCAAGTACGTGACACGTTGGCGAAGTTTCGGTATCGCCCGATACGACAAATTTCGGTTTAGAACCTTTTATCGTGTCGTATTTAATTTGTCATCACCATATCTTATATCATATGATATAAGACCTGAATATACTCATAAATATGAGTTGAGTATAGTGATGTGACGTTAACGTACGTACATAAGATATATAACGTGTCGGTAGTACGTTAGAATACATGTGTATGTGCCTTTTTCAAAAAATCTGAAAATATATATATATTATGTATATGTGGCGTTTTTAATAAGATGGAGAGGAGGAGAGAACTTTCCTTTCTTGGCCTTGTTGCCTTTGTGCCTTTTCCAAATGAATCTTCCTTTAATGAACTACTTAGTTTATCAAACTAAGTACTTCACTTAATGAACTACTTTAGTTCATTAATGGTGGCACCTGAAAATAGTATAAACTCAACAAATGTTCGCCATATGATGTAAGCTTTAATGCTTCATGGCTCGTTAGTACGGCAACATAATATATAAGCTAAATAAGGCAAGTAATGTCAAGTTATCATGCATACATGTCTATATATCATGCACGTTTTATCTTATGCTCGTATTTGTGCACATTTAAATCATGCATTTGAAAATCACTCAAACCCCTTTTTTTTCACAATCTCCCCCTTTTGATGATTTTCAAAATAACTTGTGTACATGATTTAAAACTATCTCTCCCCCTTGAATCGTGCACAGATTTGAAATTTGAGTTTCGAATTTCAAATCCGGCTCCCCCTTGATTTGTGCAATTAAGATCAATTAGTCTCTCTCTCCCCCTTAAATCATTTCTATCTCCCCCTTAAATCATGCTTTCTCTCCCCCTTTATTTTGAAAAGCAAATCAAAAGATGCCTGTAAAGATGAAAAAATCATGCATTTCATATACGTGCGTTCGTAAGGGTTATTTATTCAACCCTTTGAAAATGTCCCTTTTGGAACCCAAATTTGGGTGACCTTTCTAGGTCTTCCAAAAGGTGAGAAAGATGATGAAAATACAACATAGTATCCGTTGGGGGCAAATGCGTTTGGCCTTTGGCCAAGAATCCCATCATGCATATAGTATGGTTTTCGTTTTTGGTTTGCATGCACGGGGAGTGATCTAGATGCATTTTTATGATATGAATGTCGCATATGCATCAGTGGCTTTCTATATGGCATGTGATTTCTCTTTGTATGATAAAAAGCACGATGTGATGAGATAAATGGTGTACTAGTCTTCTTCTCATATTTATACGGCACATAATTATACTTCGTATGAGATGAAGAAGAGATATCACGAGATGTGGGGAGAGGGGGTTTTTGCTTTATTTTAGGTGCTACGTATGCCTTTGATGTGTCTACTTTCTTAGACAAAACAAACTTGGATGGTTTAGATGATGCTTCGTTTGTCTCGCTGTATCCTAATCCAGTTTTATCACTGTCATGTTTTTGTGATAAAATAATGCGATCTAGCATGTTGGATCCCGTATCAAATTGTTTCATCATTTTCTCTAGTTCGGTATTCCTTGATTTCAAGTTTGAAATCTTGGATTTCATTTCAGTGTTCTCGGATGTCAATGATGAAATTTCAGACCTTAATGAATTTATGATGCAAGACGACTCTTCTTTTGAATCATTTAATTGAGCGACAAGATTTTCGTTAGAAGATTCTAACATCTTCTTGTCTTCAATTAATTGCTTCTTTTGTTTTGCAAGAGTTCTATCAAACTTATGTAATTCAAGATATTCAACATATAAATCATCATAAGATAGTTCAGAATCCGAGTCAGAATCAGAATTTACCTCATTTTCAAATAGTGGAGGCATTTGGCTTGGCATACCTTCTTGATCGGTTTTGTCGCTAGTGGTTGCCATCTCACTAAGATCGTTGGATCCTTTTGTTGTGAGTGTTCCTGCGCTCTGATACCAATTGTAGGATCTGCAAGGCACCACTAGAAGGGGGGGGGGTTGAATAGTGGGTGCGAAAAATGTGGTTTTTAAAATTTCTTTAAAACTAAAAACCCAACTTCTGAAAACAGTTTCTGTTTTCAGGACCAGTTTTAAAACGTTTTGAAAACTAGGTTGTAGGCCTTCAAAAATTCTGAAATTTGGAGAGAACTTAGACTCAGATGTTATGAGTATCTCCTAAAAATTTCAGATTTAAATTCAACCTCTAACCCCTTGAAAATTCGTTGGTGGTCAGATTGCGCAAATCTGCCAGAACCGATACACTGATTTGAAAAATTAATTCCAATTCGTACACAACTCCAAATGCTTTGAAAATTTAACCACTAACCCCTTATATGTTATATTTAAATGGGTTGAAACAGTTTTGAAAAATTCTTTTGGGAAGTTAGTCAAATACGATCAAAGTCTCAACCTTTGCAAGCCTGAAAATCAGACTGCACTAGTCTCAGAACTTTGGATGTTTGAATGACTTATACTTGTCCAAAAGGGTTGCAACTTGCGCCAAAAGAACCCTAGAACGTGTGACTATGTTTTCTGAAAGTTTCGTAATTTTTGAAATTCGTTTACTATTTTTACGAACGTGATTAAAAACAGTAAACAGTGCTGAAACAGAAAATCAGTGCTGAAAGTAAATGACACCAAGAATTTTATACTGGTTCGGTTATCAACAACCTACTCCAGTCTTCAAGGAACACCTTCCTTGGTTCACACTAATCACACAACTCAAAAATACCTTACCATAGGGTTGATGGAGTTACACACCAACTCCAACCCTTTACAAACCTTGTACGTGAATACAATTCACACGAACACCACCACCTCGCTAGGATGAAGATTGATCACACCTTGAACAATATTTTACAACGATGTATAATGAATGGTGGTTTATCTCAAGCCTATTCAAGATTGAAAGAATATGAATACAATAGGCTTGCAAGAAGAAAGAAAGAAAGAGGATGTAGAAGAAGAAGGCTAGAACACTTTTGATCTTTGATTTTGCAACTCTTGTTCTTGTCTTTTGTTTTGCTCTTCTTCCTTCTTTTTAACAAGTCTTGGCCGCCCCCTATAGGTCCTTCTCCTCTTGAAAATTATCTTCTAAGCCCTTGGGAGGATGTAAGACATCATTGTGACAATGCCTTGCTTGCTTGGCATCATTCTATTGGCTCATCATTTAGTCTTTGCTTACTTGGCACCTCTTTATTGGCTCAATGTTGTCAACATGATGACATGGAAAAAATCTGAGATTAACACTTTAAACATGTGCCAATATCAATCATAAAATCATACCATAAGTCACAAATTCCATCATAAATTGCAAGACAAGAAATCTCTCTTTTTCAAGCTCAAAAAATCGGCCATTATCACCTTGCCATGCTGAATTTTTCAGCATGTGCATTATGAAATAAAATTCAGATTATTTACCATTTTTCTTTGAATTTTTATCATAAAAATGAATCAACAATATATGGTAAGTATTTCTTCCAATTGAGAAATGAATTTGGACATGAAATAGGTTAAGAATTCGGCCAGCCAAGATATTGCCATGCTGAATTTTCAGCATGTGCATTATTCAATTTTATTCAAAATAATACCAAATTTTCTTTGATTTTTTCTTTATAAAATGAATAATCAAATTATGGTAAGTATTGCTATCACATGAGAAATGTTCTTGGACATATTTATGCTCCATAATTCGGCCACACAAGACTTGCACATGCTGAAATTTCAGCATGTGTAACATCCACCACTTATTCAAAATCTTGCCTATTTTGTATTGTTTTATTCCAAGAATTCAAAGCCTAATTCAATCAACATTTAGTATTCAATATTCTCATCATGTATGGAATAAAAGTGAGACACAAATATGGACTAAATTTCAGCCACTATACATTACACACATGCTGAAATTTTCAGCATGTGTGATATTAAAAATATCACCATTTTAATTTCATAATTAATTCAAAACATTACCATAACATCCTCAATTAATCCTCATGATTCAAGATAGTAGAATATGGCATTTCTTAGTGCTAAAAATCGTCCATAATACAACACACATGCTGAATTTTCAGCATGTGTCATATATGTGACATAGTTTGAAATGTTACCTTTTGTAGCTCCTTCCTTTTTGTCACCAACATTGTATGCTTCATTCTTGGCCAATTGAGATGCCAACAAAGCTCCACATATGCTCCAACTCAGCTGATCTAGGCGTTGGAATGTGTATGTGCATGTGCTGAAATTTATTTTTGCTAACTTTGTAAAATAATGCACATTTAATAATACACACATGTAATATTCCAATCAGCCCTTAATTTAATTTTCTAGAACACTTTAAGATGTATATTATATGCAAAAAGTGTCTAGATACGTGTCACATGATATTCAAGAAAAACGTTCCATGTTATGTGCGTAGAAAACCGAATTTTCGATATTTATCGATTACCCGATTTTTCTCTAATTTAAATTCCAACTTTTGCACATGCTATATATATTATGTTATACATAATATATATATAATATATACTTTAAATTTCAGCACTTGGCTGATTTAAAATGGTACCATAAACATGTGACAAAAATAAAATTGGAATCTTCACATTTTGGCCTAAATGTGGGGTGATTTGTGTGTGCCAACATGGAAAGTATTTTTGTCTCAATATACAGTCATGTGCACGAAATTATTATTAAATTTTGATGTATATGGGCTGGCCATTTATTTATGGCAAGTACGTGACACGTTGGCGAAGTTTCGGTATCGCCCGATACGACAAATTTCGGTTTAGAACCTTTTATCGTGTCGTATTTAATTTGTCATCACCATATCTTATATCATATGATATAAGACCTGAATATACTCATAAATATGAGTTGAGTATAGTGGTGTGACGTTAACGTACGTACATAAGATATATAACGTGTCGGTAGTACGTTGGAATACATGTGTATGTGCCTTTTTCAAAAAATCTGAAAATATATATATATTATGTATATGTGGCGTTTTTAATAAGATGGAGAGGAGGAGAGAACTTTCCTTTCTTGGCCTTGTTGCCATTGTGCCTTTTCCAAATGAATCTTCCTTTAATGAACTACTTAGTTTATCAAACTAAGTACTTCACTTAATGAACTACTTTAGTTCATTAATGGTGGCACCTGAAAATAGTATAAACTCAACAAATGTTCGCCATATGATGTAAGCTTTAATGCTTCATGGCTCGTTAGTACGGCAACATAATATATAAGCTAAATAAGGCAAGTAATGTCAAGTTATCATGCATACATGTCTATATATCATGCACGTTTTATCTTATGCTCGTATTTGTGCACATTTAAATCATGCATTTGAAAATCACTCAAACCCCTTTTTTTCTACAATGAACTCTCTATAGAACAACTTCACCTGGAATCTTGTAAAGAAGCCATCAGGGAAGAAGGCAATTCAGAACAAGTGGGTGTACAGGTTAAAGCAGGAAGCTGAGGGCACTCAAAGATATAAGCAAGGCTTGTCGTGAAGGGCTTCCAGCAGAAAGCCAGGGTTGACTTCACTAAAATCTTTTCACCAGTTGTCAAGCTGTCAACCATCAGAATCGTCCTGAGCATCACACCCGCATAAGATCTGCACTTAGAACAGCTTGATATCAAAACAACTTTCTTCACGGAGCTTTTGAAGAAGAAATCAAAATGATGCAGCCACAGGGCTATGAGGTACCTAGTAAAGAAGACCTGATATGTAAATTACAGAAAAGCTTGTACAGCTTAAAACAAGCTCCGAGGCAGTGGTACAAGAAGTTTGACAACTTCATGGCAGAGGTTGGCTACAAGCGCTGTCATGGTGATCACTGCTTTTACTTCAAAAGGTTTGAAGGTTTGTACATTATCCTGCTACTCTATGTAGATGACATGTTAATAGCAGGAGAAAACATTGATAAAATCAAGAAGCTGAAGGAACAATTGGCAAAGAAATTCTTAATGAAGGACCTCGGTCCGACAAAGAATATACTGGGACTCAGTATTGAAAGAGAAAGAAAGAATCAAGTGCTGAGGCTGAGCCAAATAAACTACAACTCTAAGGTATTGAAAAGATTCAATATGAAAAATACAAAGTTTCAACACCTCTGGAAGGGCAGTTCAAAAATTTATCAAGGAAGCAATGTCCTAAGACGAAGGATGAGCTTGAACGAATGAAGAAGGTACCCTACGCCTCAGCCGTGTGTGGCTTGATGTATGCCATGGTGTGCATCCGGCTAGACATATCCCATGCAGTGGGAGTTGTGAGCAGATTCATGTCAAATCTAGGTCCTGATCATTAGGCTGCAGTGAAGTGGATACTAAGGTACTTAGTTGGAACGCAAAGCTTGGCACTGGAGTTCGACAATGATGATCTGAACCTACTTGGCTTTGTAGACTCTGATATGGCTGGAGATATTGATGAACACAAGAGTACTACTGGGTATGTTTTCAAGCTCTGCAGTGCTGCAATCACCTGGGTATCGAAGTTGCAGAAGATTGTAGCACCATCAACAACTGAAGCTGAGTACGTGACAGCAGTTGAAGCTGCCAAAGAACTGGTGTGGTTGAAGAGTTTATTAAATGAGTTGCGGCATCCTCAGATTAGCTGCAAACTATTTAGTGACACTCAGAGTGCAATTCACTTGGCCAGAAACTCTGCTTATCACACAAGAACGAAGCATATTGACATCAGATATCATTATATAAGGGATATACTTGAAGGAAGACAGTTCGACTTGGAGAAGATTTATACCAGCCAGAATCCAACAGACATGGTGATGAAGATTGTTCCAAAAGAGAAGCTTGAGCTCTGGAAAGCTTCTCTGGGTCTTGTTACTTGATGAAAGTGCCAAAGGGCAGTAGTTCAAAGCAGTAGAAATTCACGATGCGTCAAAGTTAAGGTCAGTTCCAAGTAGAAGATTTTGTTAAGATTGGTGGAACTGAAGTCTGTCGAGTTGAAGTGAGGCCGAGCTCAAGAGATAGACGAGGTCAAGTCGGCCGAGCTCAAGTAAAACATAGATAGAACGTGGAGAAGTGAACTACTGACGAGCAGAGCTGAACAGTGCTGAGCAGGACAACAATAATGCTGAGCAGAGTTGAATAGCAGAGCATCGACCTCAGCTCGCCAATGCATCAGAAGTTTACGGAATAGAATATTCCTTGATCGGAGATTTGATTGAAGAGAATCCTCTTTTGAGTCAAACTTTGCATACTTATCTTTTATAAGGAATATCTGTTAGACTCCTATCTATGGTATGATAGCGATGTAGAAGAAAAATTCTATAAATCATGCTAATCCTTTACTCCCCATAAAATCCCCTGTCAGACGCAGACATGATGTAACCGGAAACTCAATTGGCTATAATGAATTTCTTGGCTTGCCACCGTCGTGGATTTTTCTTCCCCTTGAGGGGTTTTCCACGTAAAATCGTGTGTTCTTCTTTTATTGTTTTCTTTGATTATTGTTCTTTACGTTTGTGCGTTCTTGTTAACAATCGTCGTGGTTGTTTCTGTTGTTCCGCAACCTCAACAATATATTGGGAGTTACCTTTTTAATTTTTGGAACATCCAAAACTTGTATCCACTTTTTCTTTTAATCTTTAAAATGTATAGTGATGTTTTAAATTTATTCTTATTAAGGCTAAAACTGGGCAACACAATAAAAATGGACCAACAATGCAACAAGGAGTAAAAATGAGAATCTTTTGCAGTTTCAATGATCGAAAAGTATACTAAACAATGTATTTCTAATATGTCGTACATCCCGAAAGTCATTATGAGTTCGAGATGGATGAATTATTATTTATTGCAAGTTGTGTGATCTCATAATTGTATGAATACACATTTATTTTGATTAACGAAAGCTAAGTTTCTTTTTTAAAAAATGTCTTTACTAAAGTTCAATGATTTACATGCAAGTTTGAAAGGCTGATGAGCAAGAGGAAACACGTTTGACTCCAGGAAACATCAACGATTGAACATTCAACTCTAGACGTAAGGTTTGACTCTTAGAAGGATGGTGATAAAGGATTTGAAAAAAAGTCTAAGTTTGCAAAAATGCATGGTCAAACCATCCTCATGGTTTACGAGTCAAAATGCATGGTCAACCCATCCTCATGGCTTACAAGTCAAATTATTTTGAAAAAAAGCTCTAAGTTTGATAAAGGATCGGAAACTAGTGTTTCATCTAAATCAATCTCCCTCACTTCATCTGTCTTTTGTTTGGAAGCTTTATCACCTTCCTTACAGCACCACAAAAAGAATTTCTTTACCGACGAAAAACTCACCGACGCACCTTGTTTCGTCGGTATTTCGTCGGTAATTTGCGACGAAATAGCGATACACGCATTTTTGTCGTTAATTGCGACGAAACTATGATGAAATACATTGTCGCTAACAAAAAATAGTCAGGTTAATCCTTTCGTTACAATTTCGTCGGTGTTTTGTCGGTGGTTCGTCGCTACTCTGTGTCTTTTGTTTGTCGCTATTTAGTTTATAGCGTTGCGTCGCTATATCGTTGCTAATGTGTCGCTAAAATTCCAGAAACATAAACACGGATAAACAAGGAAATAAATTCGTCGGTTAGTAGGTTCTCGGCGTTGTATATCGTCGGTCTTTTGTCGATGAAACCCGCGTGTCGCAAATGTTTCATTTTACTTTTCGTTCGTATTCCGATTCGTCGCTGTGTCGTCGCAGATTCGTCGAGGATTAAACACGTGTATGAATTAAGAAAAAAGAAAGCAGTGATTGGGAAAAAATTTATTCATTTAGAAATAAAAATTTACATTATAAAAACGAAAAATTAAAAAAAATCTAAAAGAGAAACGGAGAGGGGCCGTTCACTCTTCGTCATTGGAAGAAAGAGTGGCCGCCACATTCTCCGCGAACTCTTTGAGGAGGCGCTTCAGATTGTAATATCTGGCTTTCAACTTGCGCAGCCTTCTGTTCACGATGTGCAGTTGCCTCGACTGCTGCTCCATGTTTTCTATAAGCGTACTGTAGTTGATCTGCGGTTTCGGCATTTCTTGGGGTTGTGGTTGAGGAGGAGGCCGTTGTTGAGGTGCACTGTTTGTCCCTCCACGCCTTGGGGTTCTTCTATAACGACGGGGCATACTTTGTATTTTGTTTAGGAAGTTTTATAACTTTGTTTATGTCAAATGTAAGGCTGCGGGGTCATATATATATGTAAAAATAGCAACGACATAGCGACGAATCCGCGACGAATTTTTTCCCGTTACTCAACACCGGAAGATGTGCGGGCATGACACTTTATTTGAAAAAGCGACGACTCAGCAACGACTTAGCGACGTAAATGCATCGTACGTTGTAACCATCGGGCATTGTGCGAACACTGCCATTGGGACTGCATAGCGACGCCTATAGCGACGAAACACATCGTATGGTGTGAAGATACGTCGTGCATCGCTATGTCATCGGTAAAGCGTCGCTAAATTCAAACACCGATAATAATTTCGTCGGTTATTAGGTACTCATCGTTGTATTAAGTTTCGTCGGTATATAGTCGCTGTTTAGTCGGTGAATTAGTCGTCCCAAATTTTTTCGAACCACATTTCGTTTGTATTTTAGCGTCGTCTGTATTTTAGCGTCGTCGAGATTCGCAAGGGATTAAACACGTGTTTAAATTAAGAAAACGAAAGCTATGATTGGGGAAAAAAACTTCATTAATAGAGAATTAATAATTACAAAATACATAAGGAAAAAAATGAAAAAAAATCTAAAAGAAGAGCGGAGAGGAGCCATTCACTGTTCGTCATCCGAACAGAGAGTAGCAACACTCTCCGCGCCCGCCTTCAAGAGGCGTCTCAGCTGCGCAGCTTTGGATTTGATCTGCATCTGCCTTCTGTCCAGGTAGTCGAGACGCTCATTCTGTTGCTTAAGCACCTCCCTCATCTCCTCCACTGTGTTCCACAGCTCCTTTATTTCTACACGAGGATCGCCACCGCCTTGGCCCCTGCACAGAAGGTTCGGAGGAGTCAGCCGGTGGGGGTGGTTGTGGTTGTGGAGGAACCGGTGCAGGTGCGGGTGGTTGAAGAGCCCGTCTTGGGTATGTACGACCACTACCACGGCGTGCCTGTGCCTTAGTACGAACCATATTTGTCTCTTTTTATATGATTAGAAAGGAGATTTTGTTTTTTATATTATGAGAGTCACGGCAGGGTCCATTGAACAGAGTCACGCGTAGCCGAAGAGTACGGTTACATTCTGACACCAGTAGACGAGGGTCCATTGAACAGAGTCACGCGTTACGACATGTGTTTTGTGAACGGTTATAGATTCAACACAGTCTCCCATGCCAGTCGAAAATTGTCGGAAAACAGCGGAGTGTGTGTCAAGCGGTATGACAATAGCCCGGACGAGGATGACTTCTACGGCTACCTTACTGACATCATTGAGCTCGAATATCCCGCATTGCCTATAAAGCGGGTGGTGCTATTCAAATGCGAATGGTACGATCCAACTCGGGAAGGTTATCGTGCTGGCACAAAGGTTCACGACCGATATAAGTTGGTAGACATACACCAAGGACGACGGTACAGAAAGTACGATCCATTCGTTTTGGCTAGTCAAGCGTCTCAGGTGTACTATCTATCGTATCTGACAACGAGGATGAATGCGAGCTCAAAAGACTGGCGAGCCGTGTGCAAAGTGAAATCGAGCAAGTTTGATGTCAGCATCCAGCCAGGTTCAGATGGCATGGATGCCGCATTTCAAGAAGAAAACCCGCGCGTTGTGGATACGACACATGTTGAACTGCACAATCTCCCTCTAAATGACCCCATCGGCGGTTTCATCGAAATTCATCTCAACATACAACCGGCTGAGAATATTAAAGATGTAGGCGAAGACGAATACGGGGATGAAGAGGACGACGAGCATGTAGATGAAGATGAAAATGAAGATGCGTTTGAGGATGCGGATGAAAATGAAGATTTATGTTAGTCAAAATTTTTATGTACCTCTTTATGTGACGACACAGTAAATAGCGACGAACACCCGTCGTTATTTCGTCGCAAAATTTTGAAATTAAAACAGAAATCCCCCTTCTTCTTCCCCATTTCAGCCCCCGCGAATTGAAACTCCCCCCGCGAATTCTCCCTCCCCGGAGACTTCTCCATCCCCCGCGAAATCTCTCCACCGCCGGTCCTCCAGCTTCCTCCATTCTCCGGTGACCTCCTTCCCCGGTTAGTTTTTCTTCCTATTTCGTTTTTAATGCTTTTAATTAGTTATAGATTCAATTCTTTGTTTTGAATTTGGGTTGTGGGTGTTGGTGGTGGGTTGGGGACTATAGGGATGGCTGTGGGGCGGGGCAGTGATGGTTGGGGGTGGCTATGGGTGGGGGTGGCTGTGGGCGGGGTAGTGCTAGATGGTGCGGGTTGGGGCAGGGTGGGGCGATTGGGGTGGTGAATGGCGGGGCGGTGGTGGTTGGGGGTGGCTGTGAATGGGGCTGGCGTGGTGCAGGTTGGTGCTGGGTGGTTCTGGGTGGGGCGGGGTGCGGCTGGGGCAGGGTGGGGCGGTTGGAGTGGTGAATGGCGGGACAGTGGTGGTTAGGGGTGGCTGTGGGTGGGGCTGGCGTGGTGCAGGTTGGTGCTGGGTGGGGCGGGGTGCGGCTGGATGGTGGCAGGTTGGGGCGGGGTTAGGCAGTTGGGGTGGTTAATGGCGGGACAGTGGTGGTTGGGGGTGGCTGTTGGTGGGGCTGGCGTGGTGCAGGTCGGTGCTGGGTGGGGTGAGGTGCGGCTGGATGGTGCGGGTTGCGCCGGGGTGGGGCGGGTGGGGTGGTGAATAGCGGGGTAGTGGTGGTTGGGGGTGGCTGTGGGTGGGGCTGGCGTGGTGCAGGTTGGTGATCGTGTGGCTAAGATATGTTTGGGCAGCCTTTGGGAAGCCCCTAATGCTCTTAAATTCTCAATTTTTTATGCCTATTTTATGTTACAAGTGATGTATTAAGTAGCTTTTATTTATTTTTCAAGTTTGAAGCTCAAATGATGTATATTATTGAAGCCATGTATTTTGTTTAGCTAGTTTATGGTTGAAGTCTGTTTGTTGTTAAACTGAATTGTGTTTACTTTGGGCAGCCCATAATTCTCTTTAATTTACCATTTTTATGCATAATTTATGTTACAAGTTATGTATCATAAGGATGTAGAGGTGATGTATATTTTGAAGTGTAATTTGTTTAGAGGTGATGCATATTTATGCTTTAAGTATCAAGTTCAAGTGATGCATACTTTGAAGTGTAATTTGATGATGAAGTTTGATTATGTAGTTTGGTTAATCATGCCATGTTGTTTGGATTTGGATTTGTCTTGGGAGAGGCCATTAAGGCCGGAAAACCTCCGATAAACGAATAGGTCATGCCGAAATTTTCAAAATTATTAATATCTTGCATTAAATGTATGTAAACACTTGTCATTTTTTGGACATCTTATTTGTTTGGCCAACCAACCCTAAACTTGTTGAATGTGCCTTTTAAATTTTTCACCCTTGCAGATCTGATGGCTAGTGAGGGTTTACCTACTCGATCCACCTACCCACCACCCAGACAGGTCCTCTCAAGAGAGTTTAATCTGTTCGTTTCTCAGCATGAGCTGCTTGGTTCGGTGCCGACCGCCGCTTTGGCTGCGGACGCGGACCTTTTAGGGTCTGCCGATAGGTACGCCCCCCAGATCTACGATGCCACCCACACCCACCGGTTTAGCACATCATTCGGCGTCTGATGCGGCATCGAATGAGGGTGTCATACTAGGGCGTCGTGCCGTCCCTTGGTCACATGATACCTATACGTAAGTAATGATTTATTTTTATTAACACGTTCTCAAATATATTTCACGAGTTATTTTTTCCTAACAACTTTACCTCTTTCAGGTTTGCATCGGACTCGAGCCAGATTTCCGGTTGCATAACTCGGTCCTTCCACCTGAGGCAGGACCCTGCTGGATATGCCTGGTCCTGTGTCACCCAGCAGACACGTAGGTTCTACTGGGATGAGTTTCACGTATTCAAATTTGATGAATTTCACTTTTTGATGCGTAATCGATCATTACTTTTCTAACCACATTTTTATTTTTCCTCCGTATAATAATTGCAGAAGGCGTACAGCTGGCCAGCCAACATCGCCCACAACGAGGAGCAGGCCTGGCGCCAGAGGGCCGCCAAACGCTACAGGGACTTCGTCAACTCGCACAAGACCAAGTGGGAGCGTAACCCCATTTCTGTGAGGCCTCCCTACATATCGGAGGCTACCTGGGCGGGGTGGATAGAAGGGTGGATGGACCCTGCTAACATAGCCCGCAGCGCCCGGAACGCGGCGAACCGGCGCAGCGGCAATCTACAGGCCCCAGCACCTGCCACACACTCAGGTGGTTCGGTTTTCCACGCCACCACGATGCGTACTATGGTAAGTATTTTAATATTGGATTATTTAGATTCATTGATTTCATTGGATTATTTAGATTCATTGACTTAAGTGGATTATTTAGATTCATTGACTTAAGTGGATTATTTAGATTCATTGATTTCTTATGTTCCGCTGTTGTTTTTTTGGGAATTCGTATATGATTAATGTAAGTAGTATATGTGTTCATTTGCCTTTTTCTTTTTATTTTTGATTTGACTTGGGAGAGGCCTTTAAGGCCGGGATACCTGCGATAAACGAATAGGTCATGCCGAAATTTTTAAAATTCTGGATTTCACTAACATATTTTATTTCATTCTTTCAGCATGCGGAGACGGGGGAGTGGCCAGCCTCCTACGATCTCTTCTACAAGACGCATCGGAAGAAAGCCTCCGACGGGACAGAGGACTGGATCACGGCGAAGGCCCGCGACATCAGTGTAAGTAGACTACGATATCATTTGTTTTTTCCCTAGTTTGTTTTATTTCTAAACCCTAAACCCTAACAGTTCTTATTCTCATTTCAGGACGAGTACAACAGATTACTCGCAGAGAGGGGAGAAGAGGCCGACAAGAACCGTGCTTATTGGGATGCGGTTCGGACCATCGGCCCTCAAAATAAGAAGAAGAGGGAGGTGTACGGGGTTGGATCAGCAGCGCCGCGATTCTTCCCCGAAGTTCTGCATCCAGGTGCTTCCTCCGAGGTCAGCACCTCTGCGCCTTCTGCGACGCCAGAGGATATTTCGCGCCTGGAATCAGATCATGTGGCGCTGCAGCATAAGATGGAGACCATCAGGGCGCAGCATGAGGAGAGTGTACAGGCACTACGGTCGCAGCTCACTCAGACCCAGCAGGTGCTGCAGCAGTCGGTTCAGCAGGCGCTTCAGCAGGTGCAGCAGGAGACGATGCAGGCGCAGCAGGAGACGAACCAGCAAATCTCGCAGCTATCGCAGATCCTCATCTCTTTCATTTCCAGCTCCTCGCAGCCTCAGCCTCGCCCTCATGATGGTCACCCTTCTCCACATGACCCCCCTCCAACTTCCTCTACATAGTATTTCATTTTTTGATTTTTCGTACTTACTATTTCATTTATTGTACTGACATATTCTTTGTTCTTTTATATTTTATCTGACATTTATACGGATTCCATTTCATTTGTGTTGTTTGATTATACGAACTTCAATACGCAAATACCATATTTCTATATAATATTCGTAAAAATGATTTTATATACAAAATAAAATATATTATAAAAATTAAATAATAATAAAAACTATTTAATTAATAATATATTGACATTATTAATAAATTATAAATATTTAATATTTAATATTTAATATTAATTTAATATTTAATATTAATTTAGATAATAGCGACGAACCTGCGACAAAACAAAAATGTCGCATACCCGGGCATATTAAAAAATCAAAAATTTTAAAATAGCGACGACAAAAGATATACCGACGAAACGACGACGGAAATAACAGGTCGCAAATTGTGACGAACCGCCGATGAGCCTTCTCTCGTCGCAATATAGCGACGTTGCACCGACGAAAATCACTTTGCGACAAGCCATATAACGACCTACAAATTGCGTCGCAATTTCGTCGCTAAATTTCGTTAGCGACGAAATTGCGACGAAATTTGTCTGTCGCTATATAGCTTTTTTTTGTGGTGCAGATAGCATTGTGATCGAATTACTTTCTGCCCTTTTTCGTCCCAAAATATACATAATTTGATCCATATCCACCGAAAATTCACTTCTTCGCCTTTGCATCCAATTTGTCCCTATTATTGGAATCTACATAAACATACATTGTACATCTGAAAGATTCACAAGTGCGACAAAGATATCTTCTTAGTCGTCCATCTCTCTTCGGGTAGCTCAAGATTTAGGACTATCGAGGGACTTTGATAAGATAGGCCACTGTATTAACTGTCTCTTTCCATAAAATTTTTGAAAGTTTTGCATGGAGCCGCATCGCCCTTGCCCAGTCATTGAGGGTGCGGTTCATCCTTTTGGCTGTTTTATTTTGTTGCGGCCGATTGAGAAAGGTTCGTACAAGTCGTATTTCTTACTCGATACAATAAGCCTTGAAATTTGCTCCAATATACTTACCGAAATTAAATTCTTCTTCAACCCGAGAATATAGCGAACATCACACAATGTCCATCTTCCGCATTACTTCGACTTGATGTTGACATTGCCTTTGTCCACAATCTCCAAAGGATTTCCATCCGTTAGAAACACCTATTCCTTACATGAGGCGGAATGTAACTATGCACCGTAATCAAGAATCTACGACTCAATAGGACTGTCGACACAAAAGACTAGGGCATCGTCGGAATCCTCTTTTGTCATCAAATTCATTGAACTTGGCATGTCCTCCTCCTTCTTCATCTTCTTTGGCGCCATGCACTCGTGCTTCAAGTGGCCCTTCTTTCCACAATTCAAGCACTACAACTCGCTTCTATTTTTAGACTTGTTGTGTCCCTTTGATTTTCTTCTCGACTTTTTATTTGTTGTATGTCTCAGCCTCTAGGAATAGTTAAGGCCGATGTGGTCGCAAATACAGTTGAGGGTCAGCCCTTCTTGACTTGACGTCACTTCTATGGTGGCTGACTAACTATCTGGCATAGAGATCAACAAGTAGTGTGTGAGCAATTCATCATCCAAAGAGTACATGATGCATTTAGTTGATTCACAATTTGGTTGAATTCGACCACATGCTCAGTCACGGATATACCTTCAGCCATTTGTAATTGAAACAACCTCCAAAGCTTCAGCCATTTGTAATTGAAACAACCTCCAAAGAAGATGAATTTTCTTTGAACTTAATGGCTTTTCAAAAAAAATTAGACAGCCACTTGATAAAGTCGAAGGTTGTGGGTTTCGTTGGTGACGTGCGAAACTATATCCATCGGGTATTGCAGATTAGTCCATGCACTCCCCGATCTAATTTCTTCCACACCCTATTCACCATGCTGTCCGATTTGTGCTCCAACATTGCGGGTTTCTGTCAACTATTTGATTTTATTCGTGTGGTTAACTTGCTGATCGTCCTCAATGATTTTATTCTTTAAACCGTTAATTTTTTTTAAAAAAAAAATTAGGAGGAGCCTTTCCAAAGGAAAAAAAAGTAGTACTGTTGTCACTCGAATTTACTAGTATATTACATCAGAAGCTGCGGAATCCATAGCTTACAAAATTACTTCTCCAAAAGACATACACAAATAGAGATACAGCAAATATTATACGACATACACGAAATATATTACATACTAGACATCAGGCCTAAACAAAGAACACAAGCTAGGCATCTGACCAGGTGATCTCAATAGATCCCACATCATCAGGATCAGAAATTCCCAGGGCTTCCCACACTGCTTTTGAGGCATCAACAATGTTATTAGGACATGGAGGCTGATAATCATGGTCCTCGTCACATCCCATTGTGGAGTCACACTCATCCACAACCATGGCCGTCACACTCTGTCCATTACCCTTAATAACTATATTGTTGAAGCACCTACTTCCACCATTGTACCATCCAGTAGACAATGCTACAACTGGAGTACTATCTGAATGATACTTGTTATCACATTCAGAGGGACCTCCGCCGTCCCCACCTTTTTCAAAACTATTTATTGTAAGTGTCGCCCTCGTCTGTCCTGTAACTGAAGGCGAACATTCATATTTCTTATACTTTTTCCCAGCGACGCAGCAATCCGAGTCGTTTTCTTGATTGCACTGCCCTGGAGGGGGTGTTTTCCCAGTTATCGTGCCACTGGGTTGGCAAGACTGAAGCCTAGAAGCTGACGATTTTGCCAAAAGAAGTGAAAGCAGGAGCAGAAATGACAACAAGCGGAGGTTCTTCATGTTGTGTTCTTTGGTTTAAGAAGTATTGCTGAATGAGGATGCATGATTCAGCATTGGTTGATTGGAATTTATAAGCTATCATGGGACGTAAGTGTCAAATTTGTGCTCAAGCATGTACTTATATATATATTTTGATTAAGTTGAAGCATTCGGCGAAAGTTGGTTCCCTTGCAAACGTTGCTGGAACGCCGTTGAGGAACAAGAAAATTAATTTTTTATGGTGGAGGGGGGGTGGGGGTGGGGAGTGATGGTTCGGCTTAAAAACCAAAACAGATAACAACAACGATAGAAAATTTATATGCTGATACTGAACGTAGGGAGAAGACAAATATATGGCCGAAAGAGTACAACTTAAGTATCAGTTGATGGTGACATTAAATGTACATAATCTTCAAGAAGGTCCAATCTTGTCATTTCTTAATCATTTTGACAAGGTCCAACGTAGTAGTATGTTAACTGAGAAGGCAACTCGTTCTCTTAAAATGCTATTAAACATTTTTAAATTATAAAAACAAGAAGCATGTCTGGTGTGTGATGATGCAATTTATAAGTCTTGAATTATGAATTGGAGTTCTACTGAGGTGTACCATGTTAAGTCCATGACAATTATACTAGAGGGGTGAATAGAGTGTTGGGCGTTTTTGCGGAGTTTTCTTGTTTTTGACTATCTCCAACCCAAATAGAATTCAAAATAAAAGAAAGAACAGGAGATGAGAGACAAAGAATGAGTACACCGGATATAGAGTGGTCCGAATCGTAAATGATTTTAATCCACTACCACTTTCTTCCCAAAAGTCATAAAAATTTGAATTCCGGATAATATCGATCGATCGATGTGTCTGGCATGAGAAATCGATGTCCTCCAGTGAGTTTACAGTTTTGGACCTGTCATATCTCGATTGATCGAAGTCTCTCTTTGAGAGACTCATGTGACATCGATCGATCGATGTCCCCAAGATTGAGAGATCGATGTCTTCTAGTGAGGTTCCAGTTTGAACCTGTCATACATCGATCTATCGAGGTCTCTCCTTGAGAGACTGATGTGACATCAATCGATCAATGTCCACAAGACTGAGAGATCAATGTCTTCCAGAGAGGTTCCAGTTTTGAACCTTCACTACATCAATCGATCTATGTTCCCAGTTTGAGGGATCGATGTTGGACAGAAAGGTTCCAAACTTGGTCCTTTCCAACGTAGATCGATCGATGTCTCTCTTTGAGAGACTGATATATACATAGATCGATCTATGTGAGAGATCGATGTCTCACAATGTGTTTTTCTCATTTTGCTTCAAATTCCAAGTGTGAATTTCCTTTTTAACTCATTCAAAACATATTTTTACATCATCAAAACAATTCAAATCCCAACAATGTCCCCCTTTTTGATGATTTCAAAACCAAGACTTTTAAAAGATGTTTTTGCTTGAAAATTTACATTTGAGCTAGCTAAGAGTTTCAAAAATTGAAATTTTACATCTCTCCCTTAGTCAATGCATTCTATGCTCCCCCTAAGGACATGAAACATGTGAGCATATCCAAAACTCTCCCTCAACAAGTAATCTTCTCAAAACCAATGGATATGATGAAAACTTTTCAAAAAAACTTCCCTTCAACCAAATCATGCTTCAATTTGTAAATACAACATATATATCATGTCATATTTCCATTTATCCTAGTTATTCATCATATATGCCAAAAATGCCAAATTTTTATTTCTTACCAAGCACTGCAAATCATGCATGTCCAAAATGGCCACTTATACTCAAGATTAAACCAACACATGTAATAACATATTCCAAGCATGCAAAACACATCAAGCAAGCATATTTCCATTTACACTAGTTATGCACCATATATGCCAAAAAGTTTCATTTTTGCCTCAAGCAAGCGAACAACTCAAGCACCAATATAAGGTATTCCAATGTAAGTACAAATATCAACTTCTTCCCTTTTTTGAAAATATCAAAACCAATAAGAGAAGATAAGCATAAGATTTCATTAATAACCAAGAAGTTTAGCAAATACATAAAATATGTGCTATGCTAAGCTAGAACCTACAGCTAAAAAGGGGAATGCGGATGAATGGGGAAATATGAGCTCTACTCTTCATTCAAGGAGAATGCCAATCCAGGAATGCACACCTTGAGTTTTGCCTTGAGCTTGTTGTACTTGGTCTCAAGTGTTGTAATTTCCTTCTTGAGATTTACATTTTCCTTCTCAAGACCATCCATCCAAATTTGTTATTTGGTTATGCCTTCTCTAAATTGATTTAAATACCTATGGATCTCTTCAACCTCAACTTCAGCATCGAATCCTTCTCCATCGGGGCCTTTCCTTTATCTGCACGAGAAGTAGGGCTTGGTTGAGGTTGAGGCTGATGTTTGGTTGGATGTGTTAGGGGTTGTTTCTGGAGCAGGGATGTGTGTGGCTTCTTATTCTTCAGGTTAATCTGGAACACCCTTGCATTATGCTTCCTTCCTAGATTTATGAATCTGTTGGATATTGGCTTTTGTGTAATAGTCCTTAGTGGATATTTTATCCTCGTTAGCCTCATCCAACACCATATTCGCCTTTTTGAGTAATCTATAAATCAGATTTCTTTATGGAAGCGCCTTGCTCTTTTTGGTGACAGCTTCCGACACATTCACAAAAAAAATTTCCCCGAAATTCAATTTTTCCCTTATAGTTATTCGGCATGCTATATATAAATCTAAGTTGTTGGGGAGTTTGGCCAACTTACCATTGACACAAAAAGTGACATTGGCGAGCAACACACGATAAACCAAAAGCATATCGTTGGTGTTTCTCGTGGGGTGAAAACTATGAAAAATCTTAACTTCATCTTCGATCACGTTGTACTTGTAATTGTCCCATTTCCAAGGATCAAAATCATCTAAACCTTCGTCAGGGACGCTAATAAGCTCATTTATTGTTTTCGTATGAAAAGCAACAAGTTAACCATCTATGACCGAATTAAGGGAGAATGGGAGTCCATTTAAACTACCCAAAGTTTGCATAAAGCAAGTAGGTATGACGGGTAGACATATAATACATTCTAGAAACACCCGAAATAGGTCTCCATTTTTAATCATCCAACCAATTGATGATCGGACTTAATTCATCATTGCTCAAAATATCTTGAATTTTGAGCAATTTCAATGGAATGTTAGATTTTTTTTTATTTTTCCATTCATCAAATAGCACTTGAGCCCTAAGTGAAATATAGGCGAATTTACCTGGACCCATGGGCTCTTCTAAAGCATTTTCGTACTCACTGGATTTGAGCAATGGGAAAATGTTAAGTTGTAACCTCCCCCTAACCTCAGCCAACATATTTTCTTGAAAAAGCTTGGTTTTTTTTCCTTAGTCCATTTGTTCTAGGACTGGTTGGTACTTGTTGATGGGATTTTTGTGGTACTTCTTCTTATTCACGAGAGGTTCTTGCCCTTTTGGTGGTAATTTTTGGTTCTTGAAGCCATTTAGGCTGGTAGAGCAAAAAATTTGCCAGAGGGTTGATGAAAACTAAGAAATTGATGTAGAGATTGATTGGGTTGAAGAAGAATTGGAGTTTGTTGCAAAGATTTGGTGAAGAAGAGTCGAATTTTTGAGAGAGTGCGATTTGGAGTTTGTAGTCGCGAGTTTGAAGAGGGTGAAGTGAAGAGTTTCTGTTTTTCACAGCTTTTATACGTCAAGCGCTCGATGACATCGATCGATCGATGTGAGAGACTGATGTACTTCAGTCTTTCAGCATCAACATTGATAGATCGATGTGAGACTCATGTACTTCAATCTCTCAGCAGCTACATAGATCGATCGATGTATGCTGATTTCTGAATTTTTGGCTTTTTGACCCCTTTAAGCATTGTTTATCATTCCTAATCTTGTTCTAATGTAATCGAATGTCTCGGTCGGAAGGGATTTGGTAAAAATATCAGCTAGTTGGTTATTTGTTGGAACAAATTCAACACATACCAACCTTTTCTAAGACAATCCCTTATAAAGTGATGTCTCACTTCAATATGCTTGGTTTTACTATGGTGTACCGGGCTTTGCGCTCTGCTTATGGCTGAAGTGTTATAACATAAGATAGGGACTTTGACAAACTTGACATTGTAATCATTCAAGGTGTTTATCATCCAAAGTAGTTGGACACAACATGAAGTGGCCGATACACATTCGGATTCTGCCGTTGAAAGTGACACACTATTTTATTTCTTGGATAACTAAGAAACTAAGGAATCTCCAATGAATTGGCATGTCTCGGAGGTGCTTTTTCTCTTGACTAGGTTTTCGGCATAGTCGGAGTCACTATACTCTCTTAAGTCAAAACATCCATTCTTGGGATAAAATAACCCAAAGTTTAAAGTATCTTTCAAATACCTAAAAATATGTTTAATGGAAGCTAGATGCAATTTCTTAGGCATACTTTGAAATCTAATACATAAGCACACAACATGTAAAATATCCGGTCTACTAGCGGTTAAATAAAGTAGACTACCAATCATACCTCTATATTTGGTTACTTCGACAGGCTTTCCTTTTTCATCTTTGTCGAGCTTTGTACTTGTGCTCATTGGTGTTCTCACACTCCTTCCATCCTCAAACTTGTATTTCTTGAGTAGATCCTTGGTGTACTTTGTTTGAGATATATATACTCCATTTTGAGTTTGCTTGATTTGAAGTCCAAGGAAGTAATTGAGTTCACACATCATGCTCATCTCAAATTCTCCTTCCATCAACTTAGCAAAATGCTCACAAAAAGAATCATTAATGGCACCAAATATAATATCATCAACATAAATTTGAACAAGTAATTGGTTATTTCCTTATTCCTTAATAAAAAGAGTAGTGTCAACTTTTCCTTGAAAAATCGTTTTCAAGGAGGAAGTTACTTAATCTCTCACACCATGCCCTAGGAGCTTGTTTAAGTCCATAAAGGGCGTTTTTGAGTTTGAATACATGATTTGGATATTTATGATTTTCAAACCCTGGTGGTTAAGCTACATACACTTCTTGAATTATTCCATTCAAGAAGGCGGATTTCACATCCATTTGGTATAGTTTGAAATCTATCTAGCATGCATATGATAGTAGCATTCTAATAGCTTCTAATCTAACTATGGGGGTAAAAGTCTAATCATAGTCTATTCCTTCTTCTTTTATATATCCTTGACCTACTGACCTAGATTTGTTTTTAGTTATATTTCCTTTATCATCCATTTTATTTCTAAATACCCATTTAGTGTCAATTATAGGGTGATAACTAGGTTTAGCCACTAATTCCCAAACATCACTTTTTCGAATCGATTTATCTCTTCTTGCATAGCCAATACCCAACCTTCATCATTTATAGCTTCTTTAATATTCTTCGGCTCAACTTGTGAAATAAAGGCATTTTCATTAAATTTTCTCCTAGTTAATATTCCTTGATTTGTTTCTCCTAATATTAACTCTTTTGGGTGGCCTTTCTTATATTTATATGAATCCGGTAAATTTATGGTGTCTACTCCCACTTCTTCTTCTTCTTCTACCTTAGGTCCATTTTCAAGTGAGTCAATCCTAAGGTCAATAATAATATTTCGTCTTGGATTCTCAAATTTTTCTATATGACTTACTTCAATTCTTTCTTCATCATCATCATTATTTATACGTGGTTCATCATCAAGGAGTTCACTAAACTTAACATAAATTGATTCCTCAACTTTCATACTCTTTTTATTATATACCCTAAATGCCTTGCTATTTTGAGCATAACACATGAAGATTCCTTCATCCGCTTTGAAATAGAGTTTATCCAAATTATCTTTGATGTTAAGTATAAAACACTTACAGCCAAATACCTTAAAATGACCAATGTTAGGTACTCTTCCTTTCCAAAGCTTATAAGGTGTCTTTTTTGATAGATGGTCTCAAATAAACTCTATTTATTACATGACAAGCGGTATTTACCGCTTCAGCCCAAAAATACTTAGGTAGCTCAAATTTATTTAGCATGACTCTACTCATTTCTTGAAGTGTTCTGTTCTTCTTTTCCGTAACACCATTTTGTTAAGGAGTTCTAGGAGCCGAGAAATTTTATCCATACCCCTTTGATATATAAAATTCTTGGAACTCACCATCAAACTCCCCCCTCTATCACTTCTAATTTCCTTAGTGGTGTCTTCTTTTCGGTTTTCGAGTCTCCTACAATGTTTTATAAACTCTTGGCATGCATCATTCTTTTTGCCTAAAAACACGACCAAGTACCTAGAGAAGTCATCGATCACTACAAAAGTGTAACATTTTCCACATAGACTTACCGTACCAATATCCCCATACAAATCAATATGAAGCGATTGTAGAGGTTTGGTGGTGGAGATTTTACTTTTGGCCTTGAAGTTTGCTTTAACAAGCTTTGCCTTTTGGCAAGTGCCACATAAACCATGGTTTTCGAAATTTAATTTTGGAAGACCTTGGACCTTTTTATTTTTGCAAGTCTCTTTGAAATTCTTGAAACTAATATGTCCAAGTCGTCTATGTCATACTTGTGTCAAATCATTTTTGGCAACTAGACATGAAACTTTTTGTGATATCAAATCATCTGGCTAAATTTATAAACATCATTTTTTTCTTATAGCCTCAAAAGCGATTTGATCATTCTTTTTCACAATGCATTTTCTTTTCAAAAATTCAACTTGAAAATTAGGATCACATAGTTGGCTAACACTTATAAAATTATACTTAAGCCCTTCTATATATATACATTATTAATAGTGAAAGAAGAGTTAGCAATTTCTCCATGTCCAAGGATTTTGGCTCTTCCATTGCCAAAATACACGCTCCACCATCTTGGAGCTTGAGCTTGGTGAACAAGGTCTTGTCTCCGGTCATTTGTGTTGAACATCCGCCGTCCATAAGCCATTTGATTCCTTTTTCTTTGGCTACTCCATTTATCTTGAGAGCCTACAAAACCAAGAGATTTATATATTGATACCCTTTGATGGTTGGGTCATTTCGGGTTAGCTTGTTGACCCTTAGACTTCCAAACACACATGTTACTAAATCTAGCTCTACATGCACTTTTTACATGTCCTATTTTGTTACAATGAAAACAAGTGGGTACATGGCTTGGTTTATAAGATGATGAGCCATGTTGAGTTTTTCTCTTATTTTACTTTTTCTTTCATAATTTAGGATCAATAGAAGAATTAAATCCTAAACCGGATTTATCATTTCCTATCCTTTGGTTTCCAAGCAATTTGTCTAAATTACTTTTACATTGGTTAGTTTATGTAAGTCTATTCTTAATTTTTCACATTCCTTCCTAATCTCCATATTTTCTAGAGCTACGGTTTTGTGCATGGTAAGTATGGTGTCATGCTCTTGGTAGATCAAAATGTTCTTATCATGCAAGCTCTTATTTTCTAATATGCACTTTTTCAATTCTTTCTTCAAGTGTTCATATTTTAAATTTAGTTTTTCAAAGTCATCTTGCAAATCCTCTATTTCAATTTGTAAATTTTAAGAGTTAAAAATTACCCCAAGATCATTCTCAATTTCCATGAGACAAGTATGTTGTGCTTTTTATTCTCAACTATTGCAACAAGTCCAACATCCTTGTCTTCACTTACTTCTCCTTCCGATTCGGAAAGAAGATCATCCCACGTAGTTACCTCCGCATTTAAGGCTTTCTTCTTTTGAGGAAAAACCTTCTTTTCTTACTTTTCCGGCTCCTTGACGTGGAAATCGGCAATGAAGTGACTGGATCGACCGCACCTATAGTAATTTTCACTTGCTTCTGTATCCTTAGGTGGTCTCTTTGAAAAACTTTCTTGCTTGAGCCTTGTTTCTTATGCCCGTTCTTCTACATTCCTAACTAGAAGAGCAACTTCCTCATCCGATTCATCGGGCTCTACCACCAATCCTCTGTATGATGATTGTATCGGCTTGATAGGGTTCATCCTATTTTGCTCAATAATAAGAATTTCATGAGTAAGAAGATTAGCGGATAGCTTATCAAGGGTAAAGGTCTTGAGATTCTTGGATTCGGTGATGGCGGTGACTTTGAGTGTCCATTCTCTTGGCAAAGAGTTAAGGAGTTTTGAGACAAGATCTTCATTTGAGATTTTCTTTTCAACCATAGAGAGTTGATTCGCTATTCGAGTGAATCGGTCGATTGTCTCCTCAACCTTTTCACCACTCTTCATCCTGAACATTTCATACTCCTTTATGAGCATTAGTCTTTTGGCCATTCTTAGTTGCTCAGTCCCTTTATGTATCATTTCCATCCTTTTCCATGCTTCATGGGCTATTTCAACTCCTTGAATTCTTATGAGCTCAGTGGTGGTTAGAGCACTTGAAAGAATATGGAATGCTTTTCCGTTTATAGTGAAGTTTATCTTCTCTTTGTCGATGTAGTCATCCTCATCTTGGAATACTGATTCTCCTTTTGAGTTGGTAATCATAGGAACTTCAATTCCTTTGACAACAGCTCTCCATATATCAAAACCTTAATCTTTCAAATGATTTATCATTCGAAACTTCCACAAAGAATAATTTTGGGCATCAAACATAGGTGCTTTAGTGTTTGAGCCTGAGAATAGTACAGTTGGTTTGGAAGTTCAAGTGTAGGATGAAGAGGTTGTCATTGCCATGATCTTTAACCTTGCTACTTGCAAAGATTAGCCAATCAATTAGGGTTAGGCTATGATACCAATTGTTAGGTCTATGACAATCACTCTAGAGGGGGTGAATAGAGTATTGGGCGTTTTTCCAGAATTTACTTGTTTTTGGCTATCTCCAACTCAAATGGAATTAAAAGTCAATGCAAGAATGGGAGATGAGAGATAATGAATGAGTATACCCGATATAGAGTGGTTCGAAATGTAAATGATTTACTCCACTACCATTTTGTTTCTAATGGTCAAAAAAATTCGAATTCTGGATGATATCGATCGATCGATGTGTCTGGCATGAGAGATCGATGTCCTCCAGAGAGGTTCCAGTTTTGAACATGTCATACATCGATCGATCGAAGTCTCTCCTTGAGAGACTGATGTGACATCGATCGATCGATGTCCCTAAGACTGAGAGATTGATGTCTTCTAGAGAGGTTCCAGTTTGAACCTGTCATACATTGATCGATCGAAGCTTCTCCTTGAGAGACTGATGTGACATTAATCGATCGATGTTCTCAAGACTGAGAGATAGATGTCTTCCAGAGAGGTTCTAGTTTTGGACCTCCACTACATCGAACGATCGATGTCCCCAGTTTGAGGGATCGATGTTGGATAGAAAGGTTCAACCTTGGTCCTTTCCAACATAGGTCGATCGGTGTCTCTCTTTGAGAGACTGATGTATACATAGATCGATCTATGTGACAGATCGATGTCCCACAATGTGTTTTTCTCATTTTGCTTCAAATCCCAAGTGTGAATTTTCCTTTTTAACCCATTCAAAATATCTTTTTACATCATCAAAACATTTCATATCCCAACATACCCTTGTCATAACTTGATCATGCTTTAATTTGATTCGATGACAAATATTAAAGAGAAAATGGGGTCTAATCTTTAAAATGTATAGTGATGTAAAACTGGACAACACAATAAAAATAGCGACAATGCAACAAGGAGTAAACATGAGAATTTTTTGCAATTTTAATGATTAAAAAAATACTTAAAACAATGTATTTCTAACATATCGTACAGCCCAAAAGTCTTTATGAGTTCTAGAAGGATGAATTATTATTTATCGTAAGTTGTGTGATCTCATAATTGTTAGAATACATATTGATTTTCATTAACAAATGCTAAAGACATTTTTAAAAATGCCTTTACAAAAGTTAAATGATTTAAACTTAAGGCCGAAAGGTTGATGAGGAGGAGGAAAACGTTTGAATCCAGGGCAACGTCAAGGGTTGATCATTCAACTCATGCAAGGTTTGATTCTTAGAAGAACGTGGATAAAGGATTTTAAAAAAGGTCTAAGTTTGCAAAAATGCATGGTCATACCATCCACATGACTTACAAGTCAAACAATTTTGAAAAAAAGGTTTATGTTTGATAAAGGATCCGAAATTTGTGTTTCGTCTAAATCGATCTACCTCACTTCATCGCCTTTAGATTGAAAGCTTTATCATCTTCCTTGAAGGTAGCATCTTATGATCGAATTATCTTCTGGCTCTTTTTGTCCCAGAATCTATAGCCAAAATAATTTGACCATATCCAGAAAAAATGCACTTCTTCGTCTTTGCATCCAACTTGTCCTGATTCCCCGAATATACATAAACATAGGCTGTACATCTAAAGATTTGCAAGTGCACCAAAGATATCTTCTTAGCCGTCCACCTCTCCTCGATAGCTCAAGATTTAGGGCTATCGAAGAATATCGATTGATAAGACAGGCCGCTGTATTAACTGCCTCCGCCTAAATTTTTTTTGAAAGTTCTGTATGGAGCCTCATCGCCCTTGCCGCTCATTCATTTCGGCCGTCCTGTTTTGTTGTGACTGATTGGGGATAGCTCGTACAAGTCGTATTCCTTGCTCGACATAATCGCCTTGAAATTCGCTGTATTATACTCGCCACCATTGTCCGACCTGACATTAACTTTCGGCTAGTTTGGTTCTCAACTTCCGCATTCTATTTCTTGAAAACTTCAAATACTTTGAATTTATGCTTAAGGAGATAAACTCATACCTTTTCAGTGGAATCGTCAATGAATGTCATATAATATCTTGAACCTCTTTGTGATTGAACCGAGGTTTCCCTCCACACGTCCGTCTGTGCAAGATCCCGCCTTCCTTCCTTGCGTTCTCGGCTACCTTTTGAAAAACCCATCTGTTTTTGTTTGCTGAATATGGAATCTTCACAAAATCCGATTTTCACCGTCGACATGCTTGGCAACAATCATTTGGAAGGCAATACTTTCAGCCTTTTATCACTCATGTGTCCCAATCTATTATGCCACAAAATTGGACTAGTTTCGGCCCTTGTTGATGCCATTAGGTTCGCACAATGGTCCATTAGATAAAGTGTGTCTTTCTTGGTTCCTTATGCTACAATCATAGCGTCCTTGGTGATTTTCCAGCACCCTTCTCTAAAATTAACTTTGTACCCCTCATCATCTATTTGACTTACAGATATTAGATTCTTCTTCAACTCAGGAATAGATCGAACATCATGCAATGTCCATTTTTTGTCGTGCTCCGACATGACGTTGACATTGCCTTTGTTTTGTAATCATTGAAGGCTTTTCATCTGCCAGAACATCTTGCCACATTCTCCACACACGAAATCTTTGATCAATTCCTTACATGAGCTAGAATGGAATGATAACCGGAATCAAGAATCCACGACTCAATGGGGCTGTCAACACAAAGGACTATGGCATCGTCGAAATCATCCTTTGTTGTCACATTTACTGAACTCGGCATATCCCCTTCTTCTCGTCTTCTTTGGCGTCTTGTACTTGCGCTTCAAGTGGCCCTTCTTCCCACTATTCAAATACTTCATCTCGCTTTTAATTCGAGACTTGCCGAGTCCCTCGCATTTTCTTTCTTGACTATTCATTGGGTGTCTCAACCTCTTTGAATAGTTAAGACTGATCTGCCTCCTTCGCCTCGATCATTCCTACAAATTCCCTCACGGATGATACAGTCACAAACATCCTTGAGGGTCAGCCCTTCTTGACTTGATATCAGCTCTATGGTAGTCAATCAACTATCCACATAGAGATGAACAAACAGTATGCGAGCAATTCGTCATCCAAATAGTACACTATTGCATTTAGTTGATTCACAATTTGGTTGAATCGGCTACATGCTTGGTCACAGAAACACCTTCGGCCATTTTTAATTGAAACAACCTCCGAAGAACATGAATTGTGTTCGAAATTGACGGCTTTTCAAACAAATCGGACAACCGCTTGATAAAGCTAAATGTTGTGGTTTTGTTGGCGAAAAGGGAAGCTAGATCCATCGAGATGGTATTTTGGATTAGTCCAAGTGCTTGATGATCTAATTTCTTTCACACCCTATCCTCTATGTTGTTGGGTTTGTGCTCCAACATCGCGTCCTCCGACTCCTTTGCATACAACATATCTGTTATTTATAATTTTCAATAGCCGAAGTGTTTTCTGTTGAAACATTAAACATTCACATGCCCATCTTCATGTTGATCGGATCTACTTGAATTCTCTTATACTAGTTGATAGGTGAACCGAGAACACACACAAGGAATAAACGAACAACAAATCAAAGAATGCAATAGGAAGAACACGATAATGTTTGTGGAGAACTACACGCAGGCCGGTAAAAAAACAGCATACCATAGCCGGCCCTTATGTTTGTATTTATAGGAGAATTTTGAATGCAACTACAAGGAAATTAGACATTGAGTACATGTAGAAAACTTATACAAAGACATAAGGATAAGGGTCACATGTGATATCAATACTTAAATCATGATATAAGACTTTTTCTTATTACTTGTCTACATATTGTACATCTCCCATTTATTTTATGATTGAGAATTTATTGCATTCAAGGTTCTTCGCACACCGGAATTGATGAAGCTGGATCTTCACCAAGGGTCAAGATGACCTCAAATATATGTCGTCAGTTAACTCGAAGAGATGTTAACTGAATTGAAGGTTGTAGCTGGAATAGCCTCTAAACTATCCTGCACAAGAAAGCACAGATCAGAGGTCCCGGGGGGTTGGCCCCAGGAAAAACCCTCCAACGCTCAAGTCAGTTTGGGCCATTTCTCACTGAGAATACAATTTAGATGGTGAGTTCAGAGTTTCTCACAATATGAGCCGAAGAGCAAAGTGTATGAATTTGCTTTAGGGTATGAATGTTTGGATCCCGGATCCTCTTCTTCATCTCGAATGGTCTGCTTTTATTAACTTTTTCCCGCCTTTAGTCTCTGATGACGGATGAGATGTTTGCTTAGGGCAAAAAGCCTAAGACATCATGGGTCTGCTGATGTGACTGGTTGACCGGCTGATATGACTAATAGGCCTGCTGGAATGACCTTGGCGTGTTCAGAACAAATAACCAGCTATGATCATTATATTCGAACTGCACTTCTGTCGGATGATTCCTCGATGTAACGCTGTGCTTGGTTCCTTTGCTGATGTGTCCAACTAAGCCTTGCCGAAGTGTAGGATTAGGCCTTGCCGAAGTGCACAGTGGGATCCAACTGAAGTGGTCTGAAGTGCGGCACTTGGACGTAAGCTGAAGTTGGTGCCAAGGTGCAAACCTTGGCATATTCTTTGATATTACAAAGGGTATCATGCTGCCCTGCTGAAGTGTAGCCAGGACTGAACAGCAATGCTTGGACACTGAACTGCTGAACTGCAGTATTTGAGTGCTGAGCTACGAGAGTTGAACCGTTGACTGTTGTTGACTAACCAACGATTTAATTATGGTTTATCATTTGCCTCCAGATTTTGTGTGGCTGAGCTGAACTGCGAAGACGGACAAATCTTGTTCTAATAAGCCTGTGACGTGTCGGATCTTCATTAACTGAGCAGTTATCCTTTTATTTGCGCAGTAATTGGACAATTCTTGATCAAAAGCATCAAGTTCCTTTTGGTAGAACTTCATCTCAGCTTGGGCTTTGGAAGAAACCAACTCAGCATTACCCAATGCATCTTTCAGCTCTATCACTTGGGATTTTGCAGCAGCTAACTTGATGTCAGAATCTCGTTTCTCAGCTTGAAGTCTGGAATTCTCTTCCATAAGTGAGGCTAGTTTGAAATCTGAATCTTGTTTTACCACCTGAAGTCTGGAATTATTTTCAGTAAGTGTGGCACTTGAGACTTCAAATTGTTCACTTCAGCCTCCAGCCTGGCCAATTTCGTGTTGTTGGGTCTGGCCACCTCATCTAACCCATCATAAGCATTTCTGAGATTGGCATTGATCTCAGAGAGTTGGGAGAATTTGACACGCAGCTCTTCAGCTCGTTTGAGGATGTTGTATTCTTGGGCTCGATACTACAGAAGTCAGACTAGTTAGAAAAACATAAGGGATCAAGTTAAAAAATTGGAAAGTATGGGAAAATCTTACCATGGCCATGTTCCTTGCGAATGAATTCATGGCAGCATCCCAGCCCAGACTGCCATATGTCTGTCAATCCATAGGAAGTATTGACATTTCAGTCGATTTCCTGGCTACTTCAGGATTTGCAGCAGTGGTAGTAAGGGATAACTGCAGTGTCCTCATACCCCGGCGATTTCAGGAAGAAGGATCTCCCTCCGTTGCATTCCTTTCAGAAGGCTCCCCCTCCGATGCGTTCACCCCGGAAGCCTCTCCTTCAGGTGCATTCCTTTCGGAAGGCTCTTCCTCAGAAGCATTTACCCCGGAAGTTTCTCTCAAAAGATCAAAGGAGGGTATAGCTTCATCAGAAACCCACCTTAGTGGGGGTATAGTTTCCACTTCGGCAGCAGGAGAGGAAGGAATTAAAAATGGGGGCATCAATTCCCCCACTCCCATCTCTAGGTTGAGCTGAGGCTGAGGCAGGAACTTGGGCTTCAGTTTGAATGGGATTGTCAGAAGTTCCAACTGAAAAAAAAATTCAAATGATTAGATAGAAGTCAAATATATACAAGACTAGTGCAGGGCAAAAATTCTACCTGGAATTATCTGCACCTCGGATGAAGTGCTGGCTGAAGCCTGCCCCGAAGAGGAGGTTTGTCTTTATGTCTACTTTCTCTTCTTAGGGACCAAGTTCTTCAACCTTGCAAGGGTGCCAGACACCATGATTCCTACAAAATTTGAAGAACAAAACAGTCAAAGATCAGACAAAACACCAGAACAAGTCAAGGACCACCAAAATAGTGCTATATACCCCGAACTATCCTCAAGGCAATGGGAATGAGAGGACGAAAGTTATGTTCTGGCCACAAGTGTTCCAGATCAGCAACCCTTACAATGTGCCTATCAATTTTCTTCCAATCTACGACTAAGGGCAAACATAATAATTGGGAGGCTTCATTGCGAAATTGCTCACTTGTCCTCCTGTTATTTGCACTACCAGTATTCCATAGGATCCCTTCAGGTAATCCTATACTCTTAACAAAAAAGAAACGCCCCATCCAATCTTTGGTTAGGAGGGA
Source organism: Eustoma russellianum (assembly GCA_036186865.1). Lineage (NCBI taxonomy): Eukaryota > Viridiplantae > Streptophyta > Magnoliopsida > Gentianales > Gentianaceae > Eustoma > Eustoma russellianum. Next base: position 33,683,585 of record AP025058.1, read on the forward strand.
AGGTTTATGACATAAAACCTTTCACTATTTTGGGGCCTCCTATCAAAATAGTACCAACTACCCTCCTGTTTACACATAAATATTTATCTAAAGACTGCAACTTCTCCAAAAGACATACACAAATAGAGATACAACAAAGATTATACGACATACACGAAATATATTACATACTAGACATCAGGCCTAAACAAAGAACACAAGCTAGGCATCTGACCAGGTGATCACAATAGATCCCACATCATCAGGATCAGAAATTCCCAGGGCTTCCCACACTTCTTTCGAGGCATCAACAATGTTATTAGGACATGGAGGCTGATAATCATGGTCCTCGTCACATCCCATTGTGGAGTCACACTCATCCACAACCATGGCCGTCACACTCCGTCCATTTCCCTTAATAACGATATTGTTGAGGCACCTACTTCCACCATTGTACCATCCAGTCGACAGTGCTACAACTGGAGTACTATCTGAATGATACTTGTTATCACATTCAGAGGGACCTCCACAATCCCCACCTTTTTCAAAACTATTTATTGTAAGCGTCGCCCTTGTCTGTCCTGTAACTGAAGGCGAACATTCATATTTCTTATACTTTTTCCCAGAGACACAGCAATCCGAATCGTTTTCTTGATTGCACTGCCCTGGAGGCGGTGTTTTCCCGGTTATCGTGCCACTGGGTTGGCAAGACTGAAGCCTAGAAGCTGACGATTCCGCCAAAAGAAGTGAAAGCAGGAGCAGGAATGAAAAGAAGCGGAGGTTCTTCATGTTGTGTTCTTTGGTTTTAGAAGTATTGCTGAATGAGGATGAATTATTCAGCATTGGTTGATTGGAATTTATAAGATATTATGGGACCTAAGTGCCAAATTTGTGCTCAAGCATGAACTTGGATATATATTTCTATTACGTGACCTGATGGATTGTGAAATATTTGAAGCATTCGGCGAAAGTTGGTTCCCTTGCAAACGTTGCGGGAACGCCGTTGACGCAGAAGACCATTAATTTTCTGTGTGTGTGTGGGGAAAGCGGGGGGAGGGGGGGGGGGGGGACGTGATGGTTCGGCTTAAAAACAAAAACAGATAACAATGACAAATATAGAAAAATTATATGCCAACAAAAATTACTGAACTTAGGGAGAAGACAAATGTATGGTTGAACGAGAACAACATAAGCATCAGCTGATGGTGACATTAAATGTACTTAATCTTCAAGAAGGTCCAATCTTGCCATTTCTAAATGATTTTATCCAGGTCCAACGTAGTAGTACGTTAACTGAGAAGGGAACTCGTCTTAAAATGTTGTTAAACATCTTTATATTATATAAAGAGAATCCTATGAGGTGTGTGTTAACAATTGAACACTAACAGGATGAAGATAATTCTCATTCATAGTTTGTCAATTCGGTATATGATGATTATATAGCTATAACGCCTATACTAATAGTGTATCAATCACAATCAATCTACCATTAATAATCAATCTCCTATAATCACTATCAATCACCTATACAGTGTAAGTATTACATTTATGGTATGTGGAATATTCTATGTTCTTTAACATTCCCCCTCAAGTTGAGTAGTGAGATCCGCAATAATCAACTTGGACAACACACTGAGGAAACTTCTCCCATTAACAGCTTTTGTAAGGATGTCAACCAACTGGTCTTCGGACCGCACATGAGGTAGTTCAATTATACCTCCCTCTATCTTCTCTTTTATAAAATGTCGATCAAACTCCATATGTTTAATCCAATCATTCTGCACTGGAGTTTCTGAATTACTTATTTGCAGTGTTGTCACAGTATACTCTTGCAGAACCTCGTATTGAGAATCCTAATTCATGTAACGATTTCTTAAGTCATAGTACCTCCATAACTCTCTTGACAATCCCTCTAAATTCTGTTTTGGCACTAGACAATACAATGACTTTCTGTTTCTTACTCCGCCACATTACAATATTGCCCCAACACATGCAAAGTACCTCGAAGTAGACTGACAATCATTCGTAAACACCTCAACATCCAGATGGCCATTACTCTGGAACGAGATTCCATGCCGTGGAGTAGAATTCGTTTGACTACATCCATATGCTGTTTCTGAGGCTTGTGCATAAACCGACTCACCATCCCAATAGCGTATGCAATGTCAGGACGAGTGTGAGCAAGATAGATTAATCGGTCAACTACCCTCTAGTACTGACTCTGGTCTGCTGGCGGAGACCCTTTGATGTTCTGGAGTTTATGATTCATTATCATGGGGGTATCACTGGGTTTGCATTCTAACATGCCAACCTCTGTTAGAAGATCCAACACATACTTCCTCTTCGATATAAATATACCTATTTTGATCGCAGCACCTCAATTCCAAGAAAATACTTAAGACCACCGAGGTCTTTCATCTCAAACTTAGTAAGCAGATTTTGACGGACCTGGCTCTTTTCCTCATAATCAATCTCTGTAATGATCATATCATCAACATAAATAATCAAAGACGTTATCCAGGTACCTTTTTGCTTGATAAACATGGTTTGATCTGAGTTACTCTGCTTATACACATGCTTCTTCATAACTACAGTGAACCGTCCGAACCATGCACTTGAAGACTGCTTCAATCCATATAAAAATTTATGTAATCCACACACCTCTCCCTGGATGAAACCCTGGGTAAAACCTAGGAGTGGATCCATATACACCTCCTCTTTCAACTCTCCATGAAGAAAGGCGTTCTACACATCAAGCTGACATAAGGTCCATTCTGTAGTAGCAGCGATCGAGAGCAATACCCTGATGGTATCAATTTTTGCCATAGGTGAGAAAGTTTCTAAGTAATAGATGCCATAGGTCTGAGTGTATCTTTGGCAATAAGTCTTGCCTTATATTCCCACAGTTCCATCAGCCTTGCATTTGATGGTGAATATCCATCGACATCATACAGTCTTCTTTCCTGGTGGCAAAACACTCTTCTCCCAGGTGTTGTAAATTACTAACACATTCATCTCAGCCTCCATTTCCTGTCTCCATTCGGGTGAGCTCCGGGCCTCATCTACATTCTTTGGAATATTCATGTTGGAACATGAAATGTTTTGATGATGTTAAAAGATGTTTTTGAATGGGTTAAAATGGAAATTCACACTTGGAGTTTGAAGCAAAATGAGAAAAACACACTGTGAGACATCAATCTCTCATATAGATCAATTAATGTGTACATCAATCTCTTAGGAAGAGACATGGACCGATCCATGTTGAGATTGGTTAAGTTTAGAACTTTCTGTCCAACATCGATCTCTTAGCCTGAAGGACATCGATCGATCGACGTCACGTGAGTCTCTCAGGAATAGACGTCGATCGATTGACATGAGGCAGTTTCAAATCCAGAAAATTTCTAGAAGACATCGATTTCTCAGGCCAGGAGACATCGATTGATCGATGTACATCAGTCTCTCAAATGAGAGACATCGATTGATCGATGTACGATAGTTTCAAAACTGCAAAATTTCTGGAGGACATCAATCTCTCAGCACAGGCACATGGATCGATCGACGTCCCCCAAAATTCAAAATTTTATGATCGTTGGAACAAAATTCAAGGGAGATTTATGATGTTTTCTCTCTCCAATCTTGCTCAAATTTCTTGCAGACTTTACTCCAACATAATACATGCTTCCTGGACTATTTTATCCATGTCTAAGATTCTCTAGGGTGGCTATTGAGGATCAAATCACTCCATAGGGTGGCTAAAGGCTATTTTCAATTTTTCAAGACTTGGAGATTGACTTGAAGACATGGTGAATGCTCCAAAACGTGATGAACTCCTCCTATAAATGGATGAAGCTTAGATTAGGCAAAAACACACTTTTTCACCATCATCAGCTTCATTATTCATTGTTGTATATTTCTCTCATATGTGTAAAAGTGCTTAAAGCTTGTTAAGCCTTTCTTTATTCTTCATTGTTGTATATTGAGAGATAGAGAATCTAACACAACAGAAACCATAAGTATTTGATCTCTTGATTTTGTTTAGACTGGTTAGAAAGTGTGAACCCCACTGCTTCTTTCAAACCCACTGTGAGAAAGTTCTTGAAGAGAACTTTGTTGAAGTTGTGAGGTGGCAAGAAATTGTTCTTGCTTAGAGTTGTAGTTGTTGTAGTTGCATAAGTGTATTTTGTGTAAGAAGTTGTTGTGTGGTTGCTTACACTAATGTGTTAATGTAAGTATTGCCGTGTTTGTTCTTATTAGCTTTAATAAGGATAATAGTTGTTGAAAATCCACTTTGGCAACAAAGTGGTAGTGGAGTAGAATCATTTACGATTCGAACCAATCTATATCCGGTGTACTCATTCATTGTTTCTCATCTCCCATTCTTGCTTTGATTTTGAATTCCTTTACACAAAAAAATTCTACAAAATTGCCAAACACTCTATACATCCCCCTATAGAGTGTGTTACAGACTTAACAATTCTCAGAACATAATGTTGTTAGGAATGCCTTGGCATGCCCTGCAAGGTTTCTTCTGGGTACATCTACTGTATATCTCGTTCTTCTCGTACTTTTCTCTAGGGAGCACCTGTGATGTGGGACCCCTCTATTCTCTTGAGGAGGTAAAACTCTGACTTGAGGCTCTTTTGTCCGTGACTCAACTGACAAGTTAATATAATCAAGGGGTAACTCAGAGAAATCAGCTGAAACATGTGAACCAGGGATAGAAGTAGGATGTGCAGGTGTGGGAGATGCTTGAACTTCAATATTTGCCTCAGGTGGAACATCCGCACATGGACAAGCACTCTGGTACCATGGTAGTATCCTGTACGATGTGTGGGATAGCACATTCAGTGCCATCTACTTGCCATGTTGGAACACCCAACAGTCCACTAAGGCTATGACACCAATCGAAGGTCTCTGGTATACTCTTCCCCTGAGACCGAGAATGGTAATAGTATTCATGTTCAACGAATGTGCAATCCATAGTAATGTATAGTCAATGGGTGGTACGGTGGAAACATCGGTACCCTTTCTGATGGGTAGCGTATCTTACAAAGACACACTTCTCGGCGTAGGGGTCAAATTTTGTTCGGACGTTTTTAGTGATATAGACAAAAACAATGCAGTCAAACACTCGAGGAGGAAGGTTCAAGATGGACGAGATGGTTGTTTGAGTAGATAGGACATCTAAGGGCGTTTTTCTTAGTTTTGCAAGAATGTGTTGTATATTGTTGAAGATACCAAGGTCTACTATATATAGACCTTGGGGTGTGTTAAAGACCCTTTTTGAAACTTGTTCCAGAATGTTTTCAACCCTCAATGTCAGTTGTTTACTGTTTATAGGCGAAGGGAGATGAACCTTGGACCAAATGATGCATATCAAAGTGAAAGGTTCTATCCGTTGCCGCATTGATCAATCACATCGATCGATCAATGTCACTTCGATCGATCGATGTCATCGATCGAAGTCGGACATAATCATTTTATTTTTATTCTGCCTCACATAGATCGATCCATGTATCGATCTATGTTGGACAAAAAACTTCCAACAATGCACCACTTCATATCGATCGATCGATGTCCCTTACATAGATCGATCGAAGTCCTCTAGAACACTTAACTTTATTCTAGCTTTCACTTGGTTCGATCCAGCCTAAACATGGATCGATCCATGTAACCTCTTTCAAGTTCAAAGTGTTCATAACATCATTACAATCTCCCAAACAACATCATATAAGTTCTGTATAAGTTTGGAGCACATAGTGAAGTACTTTAGCGTACTTTTCCAACAATCCCCCACATGATCCAAACTTATATATAAACTTTTTCTGAACGTTAAACTGAACTCTCCATTATCAATCGAAGATAATGACATATAACGGATACGATGACTTGTGGTCTTGAATCGCCGGTAGTACAACTTGAGTTATATAAACGAAAGTAAGATGAACTTCGTCTTTAATCTTAGTCCACTATTGTTTATATGAACAGCAAGAAGACATATCATTATCTACTTCTCGCGATTTGGTGCGATATCGCCATGCACCTATCTCGGGATTTATAAGCTCTCTAGAGAGTTTTCCAGGCTCTCACAAAAAACGGCACCACTTCCAAGCGTATATAGGTGTAATTCATCAAGTGTGCACTATTCACACCACCAAACAACATGGCTATGAATTTTCATTAAGAGATTCTTAAAATCTCACCCTCAAATCTTTACAGTGAGCACTATCAACAACAACACCTTAGGGAGGAACACTTCTGATAGTGCAACATAGAACTCTTTTATGACTTGTTTTTACCACATTGAACCCCATTTGTAAGATCTCTACTAATAGTGGGTTGGGTTTCCGTCATGAAGAATTCTCTACAGATGGAATAAGTCACATCCCCCTCGATGTTTCATAGACTAACTTTTTATTTAGTCCTTTAGTTAAGGGATCAGCAAGGTTAAACTTGGTTCTTACAAACTCCAAGTTTACCACCCCTGAACTAATCAACTCACGCACAATGTTGTGCCTTAGACGAATGTGCCGGCTCTTTCCATTATAAATTTTGTTCCTTGCACGTGCGATCGCGGCCTGAGAATCACAATGAATAGATACAGAAGGCATATGTTTAGACCACAAAGGAATATCAACAAGTAAATTCCTTAACCACTCAGCTTCTGTACTTGCTAATTCTAGTGCAATAAATTCAGATTCCATGGTTGATTTAACACTACATGTTTGTTTACATGACTTCCATAAGATAGCTCCACCAGCCAATGTAAATACATATCCACTAGTAGAATTTATCTCGTCATTGTCAGCCACCCAATTAGCATCTCAATAACTTTCTAAAACAGCGGGTGAACTACTAAACATGAGTCCTAAATTCATTGTACCTTTAAGATATCTCAATAACCGTTTTAATGCACACTAATGTTTTTCATTAGGATTATGAGTATATCTTGCAAGTCTATTCATGGCATATGCAATGTCAGGCCTAGTGCAATTCATCAAATACATTACACTACCAATTATTCTAGCATACTCACATTATGACACACTTTCAAACATATTCTTAATTAATGTCACATGCGCATCATAAGGAGAACTAACTGGTTTTACATCAAAATGATTAAACTTTCTCGATATTTTCTCCACGTAGTGTTCTTGAGAAAAATAACCCCCACATTTTTTTACTAACTTAAGACCAAGAATTAAGTCCGCCTTCCCTATGTCTTTCATGTCAAAACCGGAATACAAGAATGATTTTGTGTCATTTGCAACATTTATGTTGGTACCAAAAATTAACATATCATCAGCATAAAGACAAATAATGACACCACCACAATCATAACTTACTATACACACAACAACCACTCTCGTTTACTATATAACCATTTGATACCATTGCATTATCAAATTTTTCATGTCATTGTTTAGGTGCTTGTTTAAGACCATACAAGGATTTCTTAAGCCTACAAACTTTATGCTCTTGGCCTTTTACTATCATACCTTCGGTTGTTTCATGTATATTTCCCCTTCTAATCTCCATTTCAAAATGCTGTTTTTACGTGCATTTGGTGAATAACAAGCTTATAAATGGAAGCAATTGCTACTAATACTCTAATAGTAGTGATTCTAGCAACCGGAGAATAAGTATCAAAGAAATCTATACCATCTTATTATGTGAATCTTTTAGCAACAAGCCTAGCTTTAAACTTATCAATTGTTCCATCCGCCTTTAGTTTCTTCCTAAAGACCCTTACAACTGATAGGATTATATCCTCTAGGCAAGTCTACTAACTCCCAAGTATTGTTACTTAAAATGGATTCAAGTTCACTATTAATGGCTTCTTTCCAAGACTTAGAATCTATTGACTTTATGGCATCTCAATAAGTTTTGGATCATCATCTAGAATAAACGCAGTTATGAAATCACTTCCAAATGACTTCTCAATCCTTTGTCTCTTACTTATTCTAGGAATATCTATCGCTTGTTTAACTACGATCTTACTAGACTCGCTTACTTCAAACCTGGAAACAACATGGGATTGTCTATTCATAGGAAAGATATGCTCAAAGAATGCAGCATCCTTAGATTCCAATATAGAAATATTATCTATAGCCCTGAATCTATATGCTGCACTAGTCTAACCATATCCAACAAACACACAATCTTTTGTCTTTGACCCAATTTTACTTCTCTTAGAATCAGGAATGGCAACTTTGGCTAAACACCCCCACACTTTCAAATAATTTAGGTTGGGAACGTAGCCTTTCCATAACTCATAAGGTGTTTTGTCTAACTTCTTATGAGGTAGGCTATTTAAAATATGACATGCGGTCAAGATTGCCTCACCTCACATGTTATCTGGCAATCCCGAACTAACCAACATTGCAGTCATCATATTTTTCAATGTCCTATTTTCCTTTCCGCTACTCTGTTAGACTGAGGTGTGTACGGAGGTGCGACTTCATGAATAATGTCATTTTCTTCACAAAAATTTTGCAAAGAATCTGTACTATATTCACCACCTCTTTCAGTCATAAGCCTTTTGATCCTTAGGTCTAATTGATTTTCAACCTCATTCTTATAACTTATGAACTTAGACTTCGTCTCATCCTTATGACTTAATAAATATATCTTTGCATATCTAGAATAATCATCAATAAAAGTGACATAGTACCTTTTACCTCCTTTGCTCATATGATTTTTAAAATTACCTAAGTCACTATGAATCAAACCAAGTTTTTGAGAAACTCTTAAATGGTCTCGTATGATGTTTAGCCTCGACACCATGTTCACACTTATCAAAATTATCATCATCATACGAGATTATGTTCATGTTTTTGAGTTTCTTTATAGCTCCTATGTTTGCATGTCCTGGTCTAGCATGCCACATGTCAAGAGACTCAAAAAGAATACACTGAACTAAATGCATCTTTATTAGCAGGAATACAAAT